>CM066035.1:453750589-454950589 GCA_033557465.1 Ichthyophis bannanicus
GCCTTTGACACTCTTCCTCACAGGCAACTTATAAACAAACTGAGCACCCTAGGGATGGACCCTAAAGTTACTGCTTGGGTTAGAAATTGGTTGGGTGGGAGGTGACAAAGAGTACAAGTAAATGGAGCTCACTCTGAGGAGAAGGATGTTACCAGTGGTGTGCCCCAGGGATCTGTCCTTGGTCCGATTCTTTTTAACATCTTTGTTAGTGATATAGCGGAATGGCTGTCGGGTAAGGTTTGCCTCTTTGGTGGATGATACCAAAATCTGCAATATAGTAGACACCCAGGAAGTTGTAGATGAAATGAGGAGGTATCTAGCTAAGCTTGAAGAATGGTCTAGAAGTTGGCAGCTGGGAGTTAATGCTAAAAAATGTAAGGTCATGCATTTGGGCTGCAGCAATCCAAGGGAGCAATACAGTATAGGAGGTGAAGTACTTTTGTCCATTAAAGAGGAGCGGAACCGAGGCGTGGTTGTGTCTGATGATCTTAAAATAGCTAAACAGGTAGAAAAGGCGACGGCAAAAGCTAGAAGGATGCTTGGGTGCATACGGAGAGGAATGGCTAGCAGAAAAAAGGAGGTGATAATGCCTCTGTATAAGTCTTTGGTGTGACCTCATTTGGAGTATAGTGTGCAATTCTGAAGACTGCACCTTCAAAAAGGATGTGAACAGGATGGAGTCGGTGCAGAGGGTGGCTACTAAAATGATTAGTGGGCTTCATTATAAAGCATATGAGGACAGACTTAAGGATCTTAATATGTTACACCTTAGAGGAAAAGGTGGGATAGAGGTGATATGATTGAGATATTTAAATACCTCCTTGGCATAAATGTTCAGGGAGAGATCCTCTTTCAAATTCAAGCACATTCTGCTATGAGGGGACATGGGATGAGGGTGAAGGGAGATAGATTCAGGAGTGATATGCGGAAATACGTCTTTACGAAAAGAGTAGTAGATCCATGGAATAGTCTCCCAGTGGAGGTGGTAGAGATGAGGACAGTAAATGAATTCAAAAAAGCATGGGACCAACACAGAGGATCTCTAAAGGTAAAAAGTGGACTGTTGTAGTTGTTGATATGGAAGGACAAACTAGATAGGCCATGAGGTCTTTTTCTGTCATCATGTTTCTATGTTTCTATATCAAGCATGGGCTTTATTTAAAAAAATATTATCTTGGAAACCCAGACCACATGTATTCCATACTTTAAGAAAGGTGGAAGGAAGGCCAAAAAACTGCCAGGATGGTTTAAAGGTGTGGTCAGAAAGGCTGTTGTAGACAAAAAAAAAATCTTTGAGGAAATGCAAAAAGGAGACCAATGACAAAAAGCAGGAAATGATATAAGGCAGGCAATGAGAACATTTGAAAAAAAAAAGCCTGCTATGAAAGCAAAAATGCACAATACAAACTTTTTCAGTACATTTATAGCAAAAAACCTGTAAGAGAATCAGTTGAACCATTAGATGATAGAGGGGTAAAAGGGGCACTTGGTTTGCAGCTTGTCGTGATGTGAGAGCTTGCGTGGCATCAGTGATGCTGAGAGCTAAACTATTGGTCGTTTAACTACTGGCAGGGTCTCCCAAGATGGACAGGTCTCAGCTGAGGTGCCAGACCAAGACAACCACCCATCTGGGCAGCAGCAGATTGGGATAGTGTTGACGCCAGAGGATCACATTTTTGTGACAACGGCAACAACACCAAACTTAAATTGCACGGAAGAAAGGCCTGGCAATCTACTTCTGTATCTTGCCATGAAAACCCAATGGATAGTTACAAACAGTGCTATGGTGCTGGAAGATGAGACCCCCAGGTGGGAAGGCACTCAACTAGCTACTGGGGAAGATTTGAAGACTTTTCAGAGTAAAGCCAGCATTTATGATGTGGTTGGATCAAAGCCCTCGGGAAGTTAGACTGCTGATGTAGCTGTGCATGAAATGAGAGTCAGAAGCTGTAAAGATGTCTTACACATTGGAACATGGAACGTCCGAAGCCTGAACCAAGGGAAGATGGAGGTCGTCAAGAATGAAAGGGAACGTGTACAACTTAATCTGTTGGGTGTCAGCGAACTGAAATGGACTGGCATTGGGCACTTTGCATCAGATGATCACATGGTCTACTATGCTGGAAATGAAAGACAAAGAAGAAATGGTGTTGCATTTATAATAAAGAAGAAACTTGCAAGAACTGTAATGAAATACAATGCAGTCAGCGAATGCTTAATCTCTATTCGTCTACGAGGATTGCCTGTCAACACAAATATAATTCAAGTATATGCCCCAACAATAGCTGCAGAAGAGAATGAAATTGAAGAGTTCTATGAACAAGTACAAGCTGAAATGACAGAACATGCAAACAGGATATCCTGATAGTCATGGGTGACTGGAACGCAAAAGTTGGCAACAAAGAAGAAGGCAAAGTAGTTGGAAAATATGGACTTGGCAACAGAAATGAAGCTGGAGAAAGACTGATAGAATTCTGCAAGACCAATGATCTATTCATCTCAAACACCTTCTTCCAGCAACACAAGCGGCGACTGTACACATGGACTTCACCCAATGGATTCTATAAAAATCAAATTGACTACATCTGTGGAAGTCAACGATGGAAAAGCTCTGTAACATCAACAAAGACAAAACCTGGAGCTGACTGTGGTACAGATCATCAACTACTAGTATGCAAACTCAAGCTAAAGTTGAAAAAAGAGCAAATTACTCATGAATGCAGCAAAATATGACCTTGAGAATATACAACTGGAATTTAAAGACTGCCTAAAAAATCAATTTGCTGCTTTAGATACAAATGACAGAGCTCCGGATGAGTTATGGAATGACATCAAGAAGGTTGTGTTGGAAGAAAGCTAGAAGCCTCTACAAAAGGTGAAACAGCAAAAACGGCCAAAATGGATGACGGAAGAAACTCTGAAAATTGCCCAGAACCGCAGAGAAGCTAAAGCCAGAGGAGAAAGAAAGACAATCGCAGAACTCAACAGAGATTTCCAACGTGCAGCAAGACAGGACAAGGAAAGGTACTACAAAGACACTTGCAAGGAAATAGAAGAAGAAACTATTAGAGGAAGAACAAGATCGACTTTCCTAAAGCTACGAGAGTTAAAGAAAAAGTTCCAGCCTCGAATTGGAATGTTACAAGATGCTCAAGGTTCTATGTTGAATGATGCTGAGAAGATCAAGAAAAGGTGGAAGGACTATATAGAGTTTTTATATGATAAAGATCAAGTGGACCAACAGCCGTTTCAATCTGTACCTTATGATCGGGAACCATTGGTGATGAAAGAAGTTGAAGCAGCATTGAAAGCCTTATCAAAGAACAAAGCACCAGGCATTGATAGCATTCCCATAGAAGTATTGCAGCAATCTGATGCAGTTGTTACCATACTTACAAGGCTCTGACAAGAAATATGGAAGACAACATCATGGCCAACTGACTGGAAAAGATCTGTTTATACCAATACCAAAGAAAGGTGATCCAACTGACTGTGGAAATTATCGCACAATCGCTCTGATCCCACATGCCAGCAAGATTCTACTGAAGATTATTCAAAAGAGACTACAACCATACCTGGAACAAGAACTACCTGAAGTACAAGCAGTATTCAGGAAAGGGCGAGGAACAAGAGACATCATTGCGGATGTGAGATGGATCCTTGAAAAGACTAAAGAATACCAAAAGGATATCTATTTGTGCTTTATCGACTATAGCAAGGCTTTTGACTGTGTAAACCATGAGAAACTCTGGGCCACATTAAGAAGCATGGGTATACCAGAACACCTGATCGTACTCTTGCACAAGAGTACTTGATCTGTACATTGATCAAGAAGCAACAGTTCGAACAGAACAAGGAGAAACAGAATGGTTTAAAATAAGCAAAGGTGTAAGACAAGGCTGCATACTTTCCCCCTACCCGTTTAATTTATATGCAGAAGAAATCATCAGAGCAGGATTGTATGAAGACAACAGAGGTGTGAAGATTGGTGGAAGACTCATCAACAACCTTCGCTATGCTGATGATACTACATTACTGGCTGAAAGTGAAGATGATCTGAAACATTTGCTTCTCACAATCAAACAACATAGTCTCAAAATGGGCCTGCACCTTAATGTAAAGAAGACAAAGATCATGAAAACTGGCATAATCAACAGGTTCATCGTTGAAAGAGAAGAAATTGAAATTGTGAACAACTTTAACCTACTTGGATCAACTATCAATAAAGAAGCAACAAGCAGTCAAGAAATCAGACGACGCATTGCTCTTGGCAGAATGGCTATGAAAGATCTAGATAAGATTCTCAAGAGCAGAGATGTCTCTCTCCATACAAAGATTCGAACTGTTCAGTCCATGGTATTTTCAATAACATCATATGGATGTGAAAGCTGGACAGTGAAAAAGACAGACAGGAAGAAAATTGATGCCTTTGGATTATGGTGCTGGTGGCGAATACTGTGTATACCATGGACTGCCCAAAAACAAACCAGTCAGTACTAGAGGAGATCAAACCTAAGTTTTCTTTAGAAGCTCAGATGACAAGACTTTGACTTTCATACTTTGGACACATCATGCGAAGAGAGAGATCATTAGAGAAAGACATCATGCTTGGCAAGATAGAAGGTCAACGCAAAAGAGGAAGGCCAGCAATGAGATGGATCGATACAATAACAGCAGCTATGGGTAGCAGTCTGTCAACAATGAGCCACCTGACTGCAGACTGAACACAATTTAGGATAGCTATCCAAAGGGTCGCCATGAGTCGACTCCAACTCGACGGCACTTAACAACAACAAGGGAGGACAAGGCCATAGAAGAGAGACTAAATGAATTCTTTGAGTCAATCTTTATTGAAGTAGGAAAGATGCCCATAGCAGAATTGAAACAAATTTCAATAAACTGGGAATATGTATTACAACTATTTGATAAACTAAAGAGCAGCAAATCACCTGACTGGATGGTATACAGCCAAGGTGCTGAAAGAACTGAAATAAGAGATCACAGACCTATTATTAGTAATCTATGAACTATCATTAAAATCCTCTGTAGTACCTAAGGACTGGAGAATGGCCAATGTTACACCAATTTTTAAAAAGGGTTCCAGGGGTGATCCAAGAAACTACAGACTGGTGAACCTGACATCTGTACCAGGCAAAATGGTAGACACTATTATAGAAAATACAATTTCTGCGGGGGCGGAGCCTGATGTCCAGCGGGTAAGACGCTTCGCGCTGAAGCTCCCGAGAGGCCTACTTAGAATCCTGACTTAATACCTATACAAACTTACTATTTCGCTCCGGGTTGACCGGGGTACCTCGGGGGGGATGGCGGCCCATAAACCAGCGCGCTTGGACTTCGGGTCTCCTTCTTCTTCTCACGGAAAACGCTCCAAAACAGAGGTGTCCTCCCCACAGAAGATGGTTCCATTTCGTGAAAACCCCGAAATGCACCTGGAGATTTTGGAGGAACTACGCGGCGTGAAGGAATTGGTGCAGTCCAATGGAGAAGCGCTTAGAGCTCTGCGAGAAGACTTTGGAGTGCTCCAGGACCGACTTGAAAGACTCTCATTACGGCAGGACAATATGGCGGGGGTCCTCGATTCGCACGCGGTGCGCTTGGGCGCACTGGACAAGGCCGAGCGCCAGATACAGAATCTGCAAAAGGAGTTAGAAGATAGCAATAATCGAGCCCGTCGCAACAATGTGAGGCTCATCGGAATACCGGAGGGGGCGGAAGCGGGAGATATGAGAGAATTCCTGCTCAAAATTCTTCCCTCCTTGCTGAAGATCACCTTTCATAAAGAATTGGAAATCGATCGTGCACACCATGCTCCTACCCACATGGCGCTCAAACGAACGACCCCCCGGCCTATTATCTTTCGCTTGCTACGATATCAACAAGTGGAACAAATTTTAAATGCTGCCCGGGCGAACCATCATTTGGAATTTGAAGGTCACAAAGTCTCCTTCTTCCCTGACTTGGCAAAGCCTACCGTTGACCGACGGAAGAAACTCCTTGCTTTTCGCCCTCGACTTCAAACAGCTACAGGCTCGCTTTGGCCTGTTGTATCCCGCGAAACTCCGAGTGACTCTCCACAACCAAACCAGGACATTCGAAGATCCTGATCTACTATCAACATTTTTAGACTCCAAAGAGGCAGAGCAGATGCGCTAATCCAACGACGTGGACTTTTATTCGCCGGCTCTGTCCGCCATTTTGAAGGGCCCGATGCGGCGGTCATAGTCAAGCACAGAGACTTCCTGGACTTTCTTTCTTTCTTTCTATGACTCTTGTCTTGTGGTCTCCTCTCCCTCCATGATGTGTGCCTCGGTCGGATTCGGAGCACGCACAGTCCTACAGGTTATGTGTTTTTCAATTTTGGCCTTCTCTGGGGCTTCTCCCCGCAGACACATGGTCGCCAGTAATTTTTGGGGTTTTGCTTCTTCTCTACCGCGCTGCGGTTTTTCTTTTTTAATGTGGGGCGCTTCATTGTGTTATCTAAGCTTAGTTTCTTTTATGCCATATGTACAGCCTGATACAGTCAATATGAGGGACGTTGTGAAATTAGGTGCGCTATCATGCTCAGAATTTTTAACTTGTCTGAATGGCTTTATGTAAAATTTTATCACTCAACGTAAAGGGCATTAATAGTCCAATCAAAAGAAAGAAAATCCTTAGCTATCTTAGCCATGAGCATGCTGATTTAGCGTTTCTTCAGGAAACGCACTTAAACTCTGCTGAAACACTGAAACTCAATGTTAAGCCTTACATGGTGGCTGCCTATTCTCCCGCCGTTTCTAAACGGTGCGGGGTTGCCATCCTGGTTAAGAAATCTTTGCAAGCTACTGTAATTGATACTAGCGCTGACAAGCAGGTAGATGGGCCCGAGTACATCTTAAGGTCGGAGATAGTGAATTTACATGTATTTGCATTTATGCCCCGAATGTGGACAACCCTGCTTACTATGCAAGTATTGCGCAGTTGGCACAGGCCTCTGCCAATACTCCATTAATACTTGGTGGTGACTTTAATCAAGTGTTAGACCCTCTGATAGATAGACAGCCGCCAAGAACGAGTAGTCCACCCAAGAGTCTTGCTACCCTTACAGCTCTGATGCAAGATCTTGCGCTGGTAGATATATGGAGGCTGCTTCACCCCTCCGACTTAGAGTTCACTTTCTTTTCTGCCCCCCATCACTCCCAATCTAGAATAGATTTCTTTCTCATTTCCAAAGCACTGATTTCTCAAGTAGACACGACTAGGACTCATCCTCTCCATATTTCGGATCATGCTGCCATATCTTTATCATTACGTGTCACTGCGCGGGACGATTCTCCCCGAGCTTGGTTTTTTGATAGATCCCTACTGGGTCAAAAAGATTTTCAGATTGATATAAAGGCCGCTATCCAAGATTATTTTCATTTTAACTCACCCCATGATACAGCGGGCTGGGCTTGGTGGGAGGGTTTTAAAGCATCTATCCGTGCCACTATAACTAGCTATCAAATTCGGCAGGGGAAACAAAGAAAGCAGCTTTTACTGACTCTGGAGCAGCAGATACAAGCTGGGGAGCGTCTCCTCACGTCCCGTACTGACCCATGTATTTTACTCCGTTTACAACGCTTGCGTTTTCAATACAATCAGCTTTTGCACACTGCTGCTGTTAAAAATATTGAATCACAACAAGGGCTTTATTATCGGGAAAATAATCGTGCTGGCAAATTATTAGCAAATGCCCTAAAAGGTCGAAAAGAAGCCAAGCGTGTTACCGCCCTCCGCAATCCGTCAGGGGGGGGCTTGGTCACTAAAGATACCGAAATCTTAGAACTCTTCCGTGACTTTTATACTCGGCTTTATCAATCTGAATGTGATTTTGAGCCAGATGTATTTGAACGCTTACTTTCAGGAGTACAAAGACCGACCCTATCTGACGAAGATAGAGTGGCCTTAGACACACCATTTACTGTCTCAGAAATTCATTCTGCTATCAAGAACTGTGCCTCAGGTCGAGCTGCAGGCCCAGACGGTCTCCCCGCTGAATTCTACAAAACCTTTCACGCTGACTTAGCTCCAGTTTTGAAAATTTATTTTTCTGCTCTGGCCGAGGAGGGTTCTCCTTCTGGGTCCTTTTCAATGGCAAATGTAGTAGTTTTTGAGAAAGAGGGGAGAGACCCGCAACTAACAGCTAATTATCGTCCAATTTCCCTCCTAAACGCGGACTATAAAATCTTTGCCACCATTCTCTCTACCCGGCTCTCGGATAGGATGCCTACCTTAATACACCCAGATCAATGCGGTTTCATTCCTGGTAGATCGACTGCTGACAATGCTCGGACTCTATGCCATGTATTGACTACCGCAGTTAATCTTGATCGCCCATTTGTTGGCCTCTCACTTGATGCTGAGAAGGCCTTTGATCGCTTAGAGTGGCCCTTCCTGTTTGCAGTCCTCCGCTGGTACGGATTCGGGGAAGGTTTTCTCCGTTGTCTTCGCAACATGTACGCTCAGCCTACAGCCAGTATATGTGCAAATGCTTTAAAGTCTCAACCTTTTCCTCTTCAACGCGGCACTCGCCAGGGATGCCCACTGTCTCCACTCCTCTTCAATCTTGCACTCGAACCCTTGGCTTTACTAATCCGGCAATCGGAGGAGATTCATGGAGTCCCCTTCACCCATAGGGAAATCAAAATTTCAGCGTATGCTGATGATCTTATGCTCTTTGTCTCTATAGACTCAGTACCGGCTGTCTTAGAGCAAATTGGTAAATACTCACAACTGTCCAGTTATAAGATAAATTGGACCAAGTCGGTAGCCTTCCCATTAAATCCTCTGCTTCATCAGGCAGATATGCAATCCTTCCCCTTTTTATGGCAACCTCGCATGGTCAAATACCTTGGGGTTCACTATTGTTCTCCTTTGGAAGACACTATCTCCTTCAATGCCAAAGACTTAACCTCTAAAGTCCGGGCGCTTACTCACCGCTGGACTCCTTTAACGCTTACCTGGTGGGGTCGATTAGAAACCATAAAAATGATGATTGTTCCGAAAGTGAATTATATCTTAGAAATGGTGCCCTGTCTCTTCCCTCGACGTATATATAAAGATATCGAGGGCCTTCTGACTAGATACTTGTGGCAAAATAAGACACCTAGGATAGCGAAACATAAGCTACAAGCAGCTAAGGAATATGGGGGTGTCAGATTCCCTGATTTCCTGAAGTATCATCAATCTTTTCTTCTCAAACAAGGTGCTCGTTGGCTGGAAGATCCAGTACCGAGTAGACCTGTGTGGCTAGACATAGAAGAGGACCTTTGCAAACCGATTCCTCTTACTTTTCTCCCTGGTATGACTCTCCCATCAGACTCTCACTTCCCACCAATGCTTTTAGACACCTTAGGTGCCTATAATAATCTCATGCAATCTTTAGACTCCCGACTCTGTCCGTTAGACCAACTCCCACTTTGGTACAACACTCGATTTCGAATACAAAATAAGCCGATGGCCTGGAGCCCCTGGTACACTAGGGGCATTTGGATTCCTAGCCAATTGTTCCATGAAGGTCGCTGGAAAACTTTTAGTGAATTGCAAATTGAATTTGGTCTCCCAGCGAAACACTACTTTCAGTTGGTGCAACTTCAGCATTGCCTTAGGAGTGCTAAGGTGCTCCCGCCATCGGCCTCCCCTACACAAGGTTGGTTGGAGACTATCCGATCTATCGGTAGTTCACCGGGTGTAGCATCCAATTTTTACAAAACCTTATGTAATGCTATAACTAGGGATACCCCTATAGCGCAGAAAGCATGGGAGAGAGAACTGCATGTGACTTTGACCCCGGAGCAATGGAGCTTTGTCTGGAGTAGAGTGACACGGGTCTCCCGATCCGCCTCACTCACTCAGACACTCTTCTTTCTAGCCCACCGGTGTTTTTACACTCCTGACAGATTAGCCAAATGGAACACTGCTCAGGGCAATAATTGTTGGACATGTCATGCGGCCATTGGTTCACTACCTCATGTTATGTATGAATGTCCCGCACTACAGTATTACTGGAGTCGGGTCTGGGGCCGTATCCAGTCTATTTTGCACTTTCAAGAGCCCCTCTCTTGGAGGATAGTGGGACTTCGCTCAGCAGCGGGGATCCCCTCTCTTCCAAAAACGGCTTACTTCCTTTTGGACTTTATGCTAGGTATTGCTATTTCCCTAATTACGAAATACTGGAAAAATAGCTCCCAGTTGAGCCCCAATGAATGGTGGAATCATGTCTGTCTCTACAGTAAATATGAACAAATACCTCGTATGTTTGCTTCCCCCATTCAGACTCCTCATCATCGGTCTAAATGGAAGATGCTCAATGACTATGTACATTCTGCTCAATGCTCTCATCTGACTGTCTAAATTTATATATCTTTGTCTCATGATTATTCTGTATCGTAGATACTCTTTTGATTGTTTTGATGTACAATCACGTTTGTTTGGAAGCGCTCACATGCTGACATAATCAGCTAGAGAAGAAGCGTGGGGGTGGGGGGTAATTGGGTTTACTTTTCTTTATTGTATAATAGTATTGTTTCCTTTGGTGTGTTGTTTCTTTTGTTTGTTGCAAAATGAAAATAAAAGTTTCAAAAAAAAAAAAAGAAAATACAATTTCTGAACATATAGATAATCATGGTTTAAAGGGAGAAATCCAATATGGATTTAGCCAAGGAGGACCTTGTTTTACTATTCTGTTAACATTTTTGAAGGTGTGAATAAATAGTTAGATAAAGAGCCGCGGTAGCGGTTCGCGATCATTATCGCAGCTGCGGCCCCATTGATGGGGCCGCGGCTCCGATAACGATCGCGAACCGCTACCGCGGCTTTGTAAATAAGCCCTATAGTGTATCAGCGTTTTTAAAAAGCCTTTGACAAGGTCACACATGAAAGACTCTTGGAGAAATTAAAAAGTCATGGTGTAGGAGGCATTGTACTATTGTGGATCAGGAACTGATATAAAGATTATTCCTAGCATTCTATTAGCTTTCTTGGCTGTCACTGCAGACTAGGCGGAGGGTGTCAATGTTTTTTGTGTGATGATGCCTAAATCTTTTTCCTGGGTGGTGGTTTCTAAGGTGTACCTTGCATCATGCAAAAAAATCTGTGTGCTTGAGATGGTGACAAAGTTGTGTGAATGCTAATTTTTCTAGAATTGCAGAGAGAAACGGGAGATTAGAGACTGGACTGAAGTCGCTGGGGACAGAAGGGTCAAGAAAAGGATTCTTTAGAAGGGGAGAATTATAGCAGTCTTCCAGAACTGAAGAGAAATAGCAGTGAACAAGCTAATGTTGAACAAGGAAAGTACATGAGAGAGATATGCTAATGGAGACTCAGAGATCCAGGCTGATGGAATGGGATCGCTAGCACAAGTAGTTTTTGAGGATGATTAGACAGTCTTGGTGACTGACATCATAGAAATAGGAGTTAAGTGGGACCAGGTGTGTGAAAGAGTGAGGCTGATACTGATGGTATGATAAAAGAGAGGAGGGGTCTTGGGAATCCAGATTGGGGATGTCAGGGGGTCTAGAGGGTTGATATGCTATTATCTGCCCAACTCCTTCACAGTTCCTTGTTGGACTATTCACATCACAGTTAAATGTTTGACTCTATAATGCAGCACTGGATTTGGAACATCAGGTTATGAGCAGCTTCTGCTGCAAGGAGACAGATGTTGTTCCTGCATTGACTTATTTGTTGTAATTTATTTATTTATTTATTTTTTAACAAGGTTTTTTTTTTAAATATGGCCTTATCATATATTCAAAGCAGTTTACAACATAAACCAGGAAATATATATTGAACAGAGGAAATATAACTTGGAAGCTTGTAAAGGGGGATGCCAACTGACAAACACGATTCATAGTTGACTAATAGGCATAGGAGTTAGAGGGAGTAATAACAGCTCATGATGTGAACTTTAATGCATGAACAATAGTGGAAGAGTAGCCTAATGGAAGAGTGGGGGAGTAGTCTAATGGTTAGAGCACTGGCTTGGTAACCAAGAGACCAGTGTTCAATTACTTCTTGTAGCCTTGGCCAAGTCACTTGACCCTTCATTGTCTCAGAAGAAAACAGGTCATCAGTGTCCCTGTTTAATGTGCATTACCAAGTTTATTGTAGGTTACAATGTAAACCACTTTAACTAAATGATAAGGTGAAATAAAACACCTGTTAAATAAATATATACATAAAATAAATAGTCATCACCCTGAGTCAGAACGCAATTATGAACCTAGGTTTGAAACCCAGCACATAGTTGGAGACATTTTAACTTCAAACTATGATATGTGATAATTTCATTTTGCCACTGTGATGTTTTTTTGCAAGAGATGTGTTTAATCTTTGTAAATCCAAAGGCATTAATCAATATGAGTGTGAGGGCTATACCCCTTGAAAAGGATCATCATGTGGGTTACTGTGTCATGGGATGGTACAGGTATTGGCCTGCACTGTTTTGCTATGTGATAACATAGCTGGTTATGTTGGGGTGCTGATCAGACCTATGACACGCAACAGATTTCTGCTAGCAGATTGTTTAATGCAAGAGGCTTTAGTGAGGATACAGTTGTGAGACATCTTCCCAGCGCTAAAGATGGACATTCCATTTGACAGGTCTTCACACCCCCCACTTCGTGGATGGCAGCTCTGGGCCATGCAGCTCAGATCACCACAGCCTTGATGCAAATTGAAATGACATGCCCTTTGCCTACCCACAATGTGAAGTTATGTGCACAGCTGTCGAAGGGGAGGGGTTCAGGTTAATCATCAATGTGCATCTGATCCCCAGGTGTTTGTATCCCTTGCAGATGAAAGATACACTTTAAAGTTTCACATTGCTTCTGTTCCTCAACCTGTGAGGTATTTGTAACATGTGAGACTTCCTAGGTACAGCATTTGATGAGTCTGCAACAGACACAGAGGTCTCTGTTTCATTCTGCACAAGTGAGAGGATGGGAGTCTATTGCATGACATCTGGGATTCCCCACCCACCCAACATGTGTTTACCTCCCACCAAAATGATATTTGCACTGGTAGGTCTTGAACACTCAGCCTTTGATGTCTGGGGCACTGATCTATCACTGTGCTAGCATAATTACATGGGAACTCTGTGTTACTTCACTGAACATGATTGACATAATGGCAGACAGCACCAGCAGTGGAGACATGTCAACATTATGCCTGGCATGGGGAGGGCCTGGTGTGCACTGAGTTAAAAGCTTATTTTTTTAAGTTCAATTTGTTCACCAGCAGTATTGTATATGGTTCAATTTGTGGTTCAAAAATTAGAAATTAGACTTCTTCATCTTCAAATATGATATTACTTTTGAAGAGGGTGAGAACATTCATCAAACATTACCTAAGGGTGTGGGACATAGAAAAAGTTGGAAACAACATTCCCCTAAAAATAGGAAGTGGAAAACCTGGTAAAATATGGAGAGATAAACTAAGGATGGTAAAGAAGGAGGAAGGAACTCTAAGTATAGGTTGATAAAAAGGCAAATGAAATAAATGGAGAAAAAGGATGAACAGAATGATCATATCAGAGATAGATATAGCACAAGAAAGAAAGAAAACAGGGAGAGTGAAGAAACAAGAAATGAGATCCTGGAAAAGGACTTAAGAGCACATCAACAAGCAGTGGTAAAGACAGACCAAGCCAGCCTTACTGGAAAAATAAAATGATAAGACCACAAAAGTAGAAAAGAATATGTCAGTTTTCAAAGAATGAAATATGTCAGCTTTGAAAATGTGCATTTCTTTACATTTTGTTCTGCACAGTAGGAAATAAATTTCTGTTTCTTTCTCCTATGTTCTGCTTCTCTCAATTTGAGTTCTTGGATTTTCAATTTTATTGTCTGCATATTTTTTTCTAATCTGTGGACAAAGAAAATAAATATTTGTTAATCAATTCTGGTTTATCCTCATCAACCTCTCTATTGTTTATTGTGCAATGTTCGATATTTCTTGTATTGTTCTCTGATGCCTAATCAATGTAAAATGTTTATTCTGTTCTGTGTAAACCGCACTGATTTGGAGATAGTGAGGTATATAAAATCAAATAAATAAATAAATAAACATTCCACACATCTACCACTCTTTCCATAAAGAAATATTTCTGCATATTACTCCTGAGTCTATCCCCTTTCACCTCATCCTATGTCCCCTTATTGCAGAGCTTTCTTTCAATTGAAAGAGGCTCTCCTCCTGTGCATTTATTCTATGGGGGTATTTAAATGTTTCTGTCTTTTCTCCTCTATCACGCCTTTCTTCTAGCATATACCTATTGAGATCTTTAAGTGTGTGACCATATGCTTTATAATGTATACCATTAACCATTTTAGTAGCCACCCTCTGCACTGACTCCATCCTGTTTATATCGTTTTGAAGGTGTGGTTTCCACAATTGCACACAATACTCCAAATGAGGTTGCACCAAATACTTATACAGAGGCACTATCACCTCCTTTTTTCTGCTGATCATTTCTCTCACTATGCACCCAAACATCCTTCTGGCTTTCACCATCATCTTTTCTGTTTAGCAACTTTAAGATCATCAGAAACAATTATGCCCAGATCCCGTTCTTCTTTTGTAGACAGAAGTAGTTCACTCCCTACACTGTACCACTCCCTTGGATTTGTAGAGCTCAAATGCATGACCTGAATTTTTTAGCTTTAAATCACAGCTGCCAAATTCTCGACCACTCTTCATGCTTAGCTGAATCCCTCGTCATGTTATCTACTCCTTCCCTGGTGTCTACTCTATTGCAGATTTTGGTATCATGCACAGGAAAACCTTACCTGACAGCGTTCAGCAATATCACTAACAAAAATGTTTAAAAAATCGGACCAAGGACAGATCCCTGCAGCACACTATGGTAATATCCTTCTCCCCAAAGTGAGCTCCATTTACTTGTACCCTTTGTTGCCTCCCACTCAACTAATTTCTAATCCAGTCAGTTCTTTAAAGGTCCATCCCCAGGTTGCTCAATTTATTTATAAGTCACCAGTATGAAATGGTATGAAAGGCTTTACTGAAATCAAGGGCTCTCCCTCTGTCCAACTCACTGGTCACCCAGTCAAAGAAATCAATCAGATTTGTCTGACAAGATCTGCCTCTAGTAAACCCATGTTGCCTCGGATGCTACAATCCATGTGTAAAAAAGATATACAGTTTGACAAGATATTTATCATTTGCTACAAAGTTATTATGGCAAGATATAGCAAGTTATATAGTTTGATAAGATATTCATTTTTGCCACAAAGTTACTGCAATTGTAAGCCAGATACAACTGCTGAAAAGCTTTCAAGTTTTTAATGCTTTATAATAAAAAAGGACTATTGCATTGCTGGCAGCTGAGTTATAGCAGCTTTCATAGAAAAGTGCAACAAAAATTACAAAAAATATGTATTTTTTGGTTGATATTGGAGTGGAAGATATAGAGCTTTTAAGGATTGATGTGAGTCACTATCAGGAAAAGAAGGCAAATGGAGAGTGATAATACCTGATGCCATGCATCCAAAAAATACCCATCCAGAGTCAGCAATGAAATGGAAGATTAATATTTTCCTGTGTGCTTAGACGCTAGCAGGTGTATATGTCATTGAGGCATATTCATGTTATGTTATGTGTGGTACTGTTTTTAGGCGTACATTTAATGTATATTTTGCGTTATCTGCCTAAGTGTTAGTGCAGAAAATACATTTTAAATAAATAAATAACGTGTTAAAAAAGGGTAAATAAATAAAATAAATAAATCTTGTGTAGGGCTAGTGGTAGGAGAATCAGAAAGAACCTAAAATCTCCTGGCATTGCTGGTCTTTTAGAACTAGTGGTAAGAGATTAACCTATTTAAATACTCGTCCACACAGAGAAAACATTTGAGTTTTAGCAAGGCCCGTGTAAAGGTATTAATTGCCCTAGGTCAGGGGCCGGCAACCCGCGGCTCCGGAGCCGCATGCGGCTCTTTCTCACCTTTGCCGCGGCTCCGGAGCACACTGCCCGCCCGGTATTTATGGCGTTATGGGCTCCCTCCCTTCTTCTGCAGCCGCGGTTCCCTGCCTCTTAGGGAACCGCGGCTGTGCTTTTAAAATCATCTCGGAGCCCTTCCTGTCTTGACGGGCTCCGTGCAGCATTGTCCCGCCTCTAAAGGAAGTTGTTTACCACTTCCTTTGGAGGCGGGACAATGCTGCACGGAGCCCGTCAAGACAGGAAGGGCTCCGAGATGATTTTAAAAGCACAGCCGCGGTTCCCTAAGAGGCAGAGAGCCGCGGCTGCAGAAGAAGGGAGGGAGCTGACAGGGAGGGAGCAGATATGGATGGATGGAGGGGGCTGACATGGAGGGAGGGAGCTGATAGGGAGGGGGCTGACATGGAGGGAGGGAGGGGGGCTGACATGGATGGAGGGAGGGAGGGAGGGAGGGGGGCTGACAGGGAGGGAGGGAGGGAGGGAGGGGGGCTGACGGAGGGAGGGAGGGAGGGAGGGAGGGGCTGACATGGAGGGAGGGAGCAGATATGGAGGGAGGGAGGGAGGGAGGGGGGCTGACATGGAGGGAGGGAGCAGATATGGAGGGAGGGGGGCTGACATGGATGGATGGAGGGAGGGGGGCTGACATGGAGGGAGGGGGGCTGACATGGAGGGAGGGAGCAGATATGGATGGAGGGAGGGGGGCTGACATGGAGGGAGGGGCTGACATGGAGGGAGGGAGCAGATATGGAGGGAGGGAGGGAGGGAGGGAGGGCGCTGATATGGAGGGTGGGAGCTGATATGGATGGATGGTGGGAGGGGGGCTGGGATGGAGGGGGCTGACATGGAGGGAGGGGGGCTGACATGGATGGATGGAGGGAGGGGGGCTGACATGGAGGGAGGGGCTGACATGGAGGGAGGGAGCAGATATGGATGGAGGGAGGGAGGGGGCTGACATGGAGGGAGGGAGCAGATATGGAGGGAGGGAGCTGATATGGATGGAGGGAGGGAGGGGGGCTGACATGGAGGGATGGAGGGGGCTGACATGGAGGGAGGGGGGCTGACATGGAGGGAGGGAGGGAGGGAGGTAGGGGGCTGACATGGAGGGAGGGAGCTGATATGGATGGAGGGAGGGAGGGAGGGAGGGGGTGACATGGAGGGAGGGAGCAGATATGGAGGGAGGGAGCTGATAGGGAGGGAGGGAGGGGGGCTGACATGGAGGGATGTTGGGGGCTGACATGGAGGGAGGGGGGCTGACATGGAGGGAGGGAGCTGATATGGATGGATGGAGGGAGGGAGCTGACATTGAGGGAGGGAGCTGGGAGGGATGGAGGGAGGGGGGCTGACATGGAGGGATGGAGGGGGCTGACATGGATGGAGGGAGGGGGGCTGACATGGAGGGGGCTGACATGGAGGGAGGGAGCTGATATGGATGGAGGGAGGGAGGGAGGGAGGGAGGGGGCTGACATGGAGGGATGGAGCACTGGTAATGGGGTTGAGGGGACGAGCACTGGAAATGAGCTGATTAGGGGAGGCTAGGACTGGTAATGAGCTGATGGGGGGGTAGGACTGGTATTGGGCTGATTAGGGGAGGCTAGCACTGGTAATGGGGTTGAGGGGGGATTAGCACTGGAAGGTACTGGGAGTGAGGACTGGAAAGGGGCTGATATTGGGGAGGGTTACTGGGACTGGAAAGAAGTGAAGAAAACGAAAGAAGAGATAAGAAATGGCAGATGGACCATAGACCACAGAAAGAGAGCTAAGAGAAGACAGGAAAGCAGAAGCCTCAGATCGGGACCAGCATGATCAAAGAATAAATTGGTCAGACAACAAAGGTAGAAAAAATAATTTTATTTCATATTAGTGATTTGACTACAAAATCATCATAATTTTGAAATCAAATATTGTTACTTGTTGTTGTGATATTTTCTGGCGTTTTTTTTTTTTGGTGTGTGAAGGAAGAGGGGTAGTCTTATACGGCGAGTATAGGCCAAACACCTATATTTTAACAGGAAAAGTAGGGGGTCGTATATAGCATTAAGGTAAGAAACAATATATGCAGTGTTAGATTTGTTTTAAATGTCGCAATGGTTTTGCGGCTCCCAGTTTTTTTTTTCCCTTCGGAAACGGGTCCAAGTGGCTCTTTACGTCTTAAAGGTTGCAGACCCCTGCCCTAGGTGAACCTTCCATCTTATGACTCCTCAATTAACTTTTAGACTCACAGGCCCTCCCCCTGAGATTTTGATAATCTGAATCAACAATTCATCTCTTCAAAGCCATCTCTCTTAAAATGATCCTGCAAAAGTGCTTAGAAGGATTAAACTTTGCACTATGTTTAGGGATAACGCATGCATTCTGTCAAATAATATGCTAAATGGCAAATAGGACATTACTGGCCCATAACACACTGACCCAAAACAGCTCAGTATCCAAAATGAATAGCACAGTTTGAACTCACAAGCTGCACTGAGCTGGCTTGTCTTATCTCCTTAAGTGCATAGGGCCACTAATACATTGCCTAATCTTCTTGAAGAGCACTTCAAAGGGGCTGGTGCTAGAAAACTTGCAGTTACCTATTCCCCCATATCAACACTCCCACTCCCTTAGTCAACACCTCTCACTCTCCAGAGCAAAGCCTAACCTGCCCTCCCAAACACATACCTTCCCACTCCTCAATTCTCCCTCCAGCACCTAATAGTAGTGGAGTTCCTAGGCCTCCTAGGCATGCCCCGCTGTGCACTGCAATGCAACTCTCCCAACTCATATAGGCTCCATGGAGGCAGGGCAGAAAACTTACGGTCAAGATTGGTTTGCCATGGTGACTCACACTCCAGGTGCTCGCTGCAAGAGCAGAGTGGCCAACTCCTGAAGCTCGAGGCACCATGGCAAACCAAAAATAAAATGGTAAATAAAAAACCTGTTAAATAAATAAAAAATGAAATAAAATAAACCTAGCTTAATAGTAAGGTTGCCGTGGGACTGGCGGTGGTGCACCACCCCTTCCCGGCCAGCATCTGAGGCAGGCTGGTGGCTAGTGGGGGTACAGAATCAATTCCCCATCTCTCCTGCCCTCTCAGCCCCTGGTTTCAAAACAGTGCCAAAATTCCCATAGGACTGCTGGAGGTCAAGCTGCCAAATAAGGGAGCGCCCCCTGAGGTACTGCAGGTGAATTACTGGTGTGGTAAATTATGCTACACTATGGGGTATGTTTACTAAGCAGTCTTAACGTGCGTCCGGCGATAGTGTGCAGGATGCCATAAAAGGAGTGGGCGTTCCAGTCTAAACATAGCAAACTGGGATTATCGCGCGATAACGAGCGCTGCACACATTATCAGGTGATGGATTGAGCTATGCACGTTAACGCGCATTAATCTTAAGTAGGGGCGCTGACATGCACCCCAAGCAGCAGAGGTGTAGCACAATGGTTAATGCACTGACTGATGGTACAGGGGTCATAGGTTTTATCCCCCAGTGTGCCTAATGAATAAGGCTGGCTGAGGCATTGCCCTTTACATTTAAGCAGTGCTTTGTGAGGCATTTTAGTTTTATTTTAATTAGTGCTGCCAGAAAACACACCTTCACAGTGCCGTAACCTAAGGTGCCACATAAGGCGCTCTATAAGGCACTCCAGAGGGCACATTATAAAGTGCACTGTCTGTCAAGGCACCCTATAATGTCCCCTATAGGACACCTTATAAGGTGTTTTATAGGGCGCCTTATAAGGCGCCTTATAAGGCACTTTATGGGGCGCCTTATGAGGCACCTTAAGGTTACAGCACTGTGATGGTGTTTTTGCTGGCAGCACTAATTTACATTAAAAATAGACAATGCCTTGGACAGCCCTATCAAATAACCCCACTGTGGTATCAAACCCATGACCTCTGGCTCCACAGGCAGTGAAGTAACCAGTGGGCTACATCTCTATTGCTACTGACACACCCCTGGCTGGCTACAGAGGGACGGCAGGTCACCACACAAACTGTCTGCTGTGGTTACCAGGATAGGGTTAACCCACCCGTACTCATGATGCACTGCACATGCAGATCAGCAGTCTACAGA
This sequence comes from Ichthyophis bannanicus, assembly GCA_033557465.1. Lineage (NCBI taxonomy): Eukaryota > Metazoa > Chordata > Amphibia > Gymnophiona > Ichthyophiidae > Ichthyophis > Ichthyophis bannanicus. The sequence continues at coordinate 453,770,645 of CM066035.1, forward strand.
TGATCACAAGATGGGGTATGCACCCACACAGCACCTCGGCTTGGTAGGGGGAACTGACCGTGTGTGCTACTGGCACAGAGTAGCTACAGACCATCACATTGTGTAGGTACTGTGCTCACCCTGAGGGTGAGGTGGGGCATCGAGCACCATGTCCACAGCACCTGGCTTAGCTGAGTTGGCTATGCTGCAGGTCACCGTCAGTGCCAGTGTGTGATAGGTAGTCATTGCAGACACACCTAGGATACACCTTTGTCCATCTGTATTTCCCAGTCACATCTAGCCCTTGTGGACTATGATGCACCCAGAATAGTGCATATCCTGATAGCAAATACCAGTAAGGTCCTGAATTATAACTTCTATCAGAAAAAGAGTTCCTTAAAACTTTGCTCTCCTTTAAAGGCATAGAAAATGTCATTATTCAAAATATGAATTTGAAATTCTTCAGGGTTCAGCTTTTCTGTTGTAATACTTAAGGAGATAGGTTTTAAAAGAGATTTCCCTGAGAGAGCAGACAATTTACACATGGAAAAATTCCTTCTCAAAGTCACTCTCTCTCTCTGGAAAAGTGCCCATGTTTTCAAAAGTATGGATTCTTCTCCATGACAATAAAAAAGGTTGGGCCAAGGCAGAAATATCTGCCAGGATTTCATTTTGAAATCACATTTTATTCTTTATCCTGCATTATTTGCACCTCAAAGTTGTGCAGGGTACGTGATCTCTGTGGTACAAACAGGCCCTCATACTTCAGAAGGAAATTCCTTAGAAGTTTTCTTTTCTAAATTAGCTTATAGGCCACCCAGATACAATCAGCACAGGGAGAGAACTGAAAAAGGCCAGTCTTATGCCTTTCTGCCATTGACATTCACCATCATCTTCAGAATTACTTCAACACTGTTGGATAACTGATTTCACATGTATTTCATAAAGGTCAATATTTTCCCAATGTATCTTATAAAGTGAGACAGGCTTTGAAAGCTGATTGCTTAGAACTTTATTAGGCTAGGAAATAAAAATTATTATGCATTATGCTATTATGTAAGACTGCAACATTAACTACAAGTGCATGGTCATCAAAATTAATGAATTTTTTCAAAGCTGTTCAAAGTTTACTTAAAGCATAATATAATATGTAGATTGCCTTAGCATGTACCTGGAGATAAGCAAAAATGTGCTAATGTAAATCACATTTTGCATAAAATATATATTTGTTATACATTATTTAAAAATTCACTGTATCACAGTGGCTTAATTAATCAAAATATTGCTTTGCTTGCTTGAAATCACACCACAAACAGTTTCTTGAGCAGTGAATGTGTACACGTGCAGAAACTGTGCCAGGTCTAGTCTCAGACTCATTAACATATTCATAATTCATGGTCTTGTGTAGATGCCAGAATGTTTCAGAATGCTTTTTGACTATCTCTGCAGAACCAAAGAAAAATTATCAATTAGACTAAAAGGCTTTGCTTTATCATAAGACATAGCCCTTGATGGTACAATGCAACTGGACTAAACTTAGAAACTGGACTAAACATAGAAACATAAAGGCAAAAGAAGACCACATGGCCTATCTAGTCTGCCCTTCCATATTAACTACAATAGTCACCTTTTTTTTCTTTAGAAAAACCTCTGTGTTTGTCCCATGCTTTCTTGAATTCAGATATTGTCCTCATATCTAGTACATCCACTGGGAGACTATTCCATGAATCTACCACTCTCCATAAAAAAATATTTCTCCATATTACTCCTGAGTCTATCCCCTTTCACCTCCCCTCATAGCAGAGCTTGCTTTCAATTGAAAGAGGCTCTCCTTTTGGGCATTTATGCCACAGAGGTATTTAAACATTTCTATCATATCTCCTCTAATGTATACATATGAAAATCTTTAAGTCTGTCCTCATATGCATTATAACGAAGACCACTGACCATTTTAGACTGCTTCCGGCAACAGCAGGAGATCGCTGTGAACTCTCAAGAACGGATGTCTGCCATGATGAGGGAACAGCAACAGCCGCTCCTGGACATGATGACTGCGTGGATGGGGGAACAGAAGAAGACGTCGGAGGAGCTAAGGACAGTGTCTGGTTCCTTAGGAACTTTGCCAGGACTGGGACATGGGGGCAAAGGAACTTTTTCCTTTGGGCCTTTGACCCAAGAGGATGATGTTGACGATTATTTTGAGGTATTCGAGCGTGTGGCAGTCCTAAGTGGATGGCCAGAAGAGCAATGGGCCATACGTATAGCAGCCTCCCTTACAGGGGAAGCTCTCGCAGCTTATAGGGCCGTGCCCATTGAGCTTGCCTCCACTTACGACGAGGTAAAAAAGGCCGTGAGAGACCGATTAGGATTGACTCCAATGGTCTACCGCCGTCTTTATCGGGCTTGTAAACTGAGGCCAGATGAGACGCCTCGTGCTTTGTGTCAGCGCCTCAAAGCATTAATGTATAAGTGGTTGTTGCCTGAAGGGAAAACAGTTGACACCATTTTGGATGTGATTGCTTTAGAACAGTTTATAGAGGCTGTGCCACAGGAAATGCGATCTTTCCTGGTTTTACAGGATTGCAAAAGCACAGAAGATGCAACTTCTTTGGCAGAGCGGTTCTTAGAAGCTCGAGTGGTAGGCAAAATGAAGGGCGCAGGGTTGAACCAAGCAAGTGTAAGGGAACCGGAAAGAATGAGCAGGACCATGCTAGGAAAGGTTACCCGAGGTAAATCCCTAGGAAGGTTAGGGTATGAGCAACGAAAATGTTATGGTTGTGGAACTAAGGGCCATCTCAGAAAAGATTGTCATGCCAAGACAGTATTAATGACTAACCCATCCAAGGAAAGGGGAGAGGGATTTTTACTGTCAGTGGAGGTGGAGGACATCCCAGTAGAGGCGCTCTTAGATTCAGGCGCCGACCAGTCGATGGTTTTCCAACAGCTGTGGGCGGAGATACAAGCCAGGGGAGGTCACACAGGAAAACACTCAGAAGGGAACATAAGAATTAGATGTGTGCATGGTGCAGCGTCAGCTTACCCCTTACAGAAGGTAAAGGTGAAAGGCCTAGGCTTGAAAAAAAACATCACTGTAGCCATAGTCCCAAAACTTCCATATTCAATAGTTTTAGGGAGAGACTGGCCACAATTTAAATGTGGGCTAGCCGAGGGTTTGGAGTCCAAGACTGGGTTAGTGTCTACGAGGGCCAAAACCAAGGCTAGGGAGGAAGAAGAGGACTCGAGTGGAGATCCTATGGGTAGTCTGCCCACACATGAAGAGTTAATAACACCCTCTAGGGAAAGGAAAAGAAAAAGTAAGGCAGATAAACGCCGTGGAAGGCAGGCCAGGGCTCAGAATCGGGCAGACTTAGCCAATGGAGAGGGATTGCCTTGGGCTCCTGCGGAGCTGGTAGGAAAGTTCCCTTCTTTTCCTAATGAGCAAAGGGAGGATCCTGCCCTAAGGCGAGCGTTTGAATATGCCAACATGGGCTCGGAGACATTGCCACGATTTGTGCTAGACAGGGAAATACTTTACCGCAAAAGTTTAGACCCTCATTTAGGAACCATAAGGAAGCAATTAGTAGTCCCTACTACTTTTAAAAATTTGATCCTAAGGTTAGCCCATGACCACCCGGTGGGGGGGTATAAGGGTTTCCATAGCACCTTAGATCAAATCATGGCCCGCTTCTATTGGCCGGGCGTATTCAAAGAGACTGCAAAGTTTTGTGAAGCTTGCCCAGCGTGCCAGAAGGTCACCATGGTTCATCCAAAAAAGGTGCCATTAATTCCCTTGCCCCTGATAACAAAACCCGTGGACAGGTTGGCTATGGACATAGTGGGGCCCCTAACCAAGACCCCTAGGGGATATCAATATATACTGGTCATTGTGGATCAGGCAACGCGCTTTCCGTGGGCCATCCCCCTACGCAATGTGTCAGCCCGAGCCATGGCCACGGAGATCATAAAGCTCTTTTGCGAAGTTGGTTTTCTGAAAGAAGTTTTGACTGACAGGGGCAGTAACTTTCTCTCACGTTATCTTGCCCAAGTCTGGGATGCCTTTGGCATCAGACACATAAAAACCGCTGGCTATCACCCGCAAACTAACGGCCTTGTGGAAAGACAGAACCAGACCCTTAAATGAATGTTAAGAAGAAGTCTGGAAGGCAATATGGCGGAATGGGATATAATGTTACCATTCACCTTATATGCCTGTAGGGAGCGCCGGCAGACTTGAATGGGCGTCTCTCCATATGAACTGATGTACGGGAGAGCTCCCAGAGGGGTATTGGATATCTTAAGAGAGCAGTGGGTTGAACCCCAGCTAGAGGAGATAGAAGTACCAAAATTTCTAAGGGATTTAAAGGGACGTTTAGAGCGGGCCTCCCAAGTGGTAGTAGACAATATGATGGCGAGCCAAGCCCGCCAGAAGGGTTACTACGACCGGCACACCCGACCACGTCAATTGGAGGTGGGTGAAAAGGTACTGGTAACTGTGACAGGACCTACTTCAAAATTCGAGAGCAGGTGGAAAGGACCCTATAGAGTCCTCAGACGGGTAGGACCAGTCTCCTATGCCGTAGGGACTGGGAGAGGGAAGGAACAAATCTTCCACATTAATGTACTGCAGCCATGGCATGAAAGAGTGGCACTTGCCCGGCTGGCTGTAAGAGAGGACAGGTTAGATAGGTATCCCGCAGGCCCACAGACCCAAAGAAGGATTCCGTGCTGTGCGCTAGAAATGCCAGCCCGGAATATCTTAAGGGGGGGGGGGGGGTTATGTGGTGAAGAAGCAGGCTCAGAGTGCAGGAAAAGAAAGGGGAAACAGTCTTTTTTTTCTAAACCCAAAGAAACTGCAGGCACAGCAAGGGTTAACACCCAAAGTAAAGCCAAAGATCTCCTGCAGAAGAGTGCAGGGCCAGAGACACACCCAGTTCCCATGGAGACCGAGGGAGGAGATGGGAGTGGTTCTGGGGCGGAGTCAAGAGCCATAGGATAGCCCCAAACATTTAGGCAGGGAAGTTTCACTCACAAACGGATTGCACAGAAGTGGAAGGAGGCACAGGAAGGGATTGCACAGAAGTGGAAGGAGGCACAGGAAGGGATTGCACCGAAGTGGAAGGAGACACAGGAAGGGATTGCACAGACGCAGAAGGAGACACAGGAAGGGAATGCACAGAGATGGGCATGGAAGGAGAAACAGACACGAGCTGAGAAGGAGGATGAGATTGAAAGCAGACACAGAGGCACTGAAACAAGCAGAGATGTGGCAGTGCCACTGGGACGAAGGAAGCTGACCAAGGACAGGAACAGATAGGTGAGAAGGCCAGAGGAGAGCTCAGGGGAAGATTCGTCCGAGGAGGAGATATTTTCCAGAAGGCCCCTGGTCTGGCCCTTCTCAGTATAAGGGGCCCACAGGAGGACAACCCACTACTGGCAAGGTGAGCCCATTACAAGCCTTAAAGAAGCTTTTAAATAGGGAAACCTTTTCTTGCCCTTCCCCCACTAGCTCACGTACTGAGAAGCATAATTGGGAACAAGTGTTGAAAACTTTACAGCGTGTAAAGGCTCCTCAGGCAGACGCTGAGGAGAACAAATATCTGAAAGAGCCCAGTGAGGAAGAAATAGAGCTAGGAGACACTTTTTATGAAAGTGGGATTTCAGATATGGAAATTGAATGTGCTATCTGTGCCAAAGAAGAATAAGGAATTGAATAGGGTTTTAGTAACTGGAGAAAAACCCAGGAGTTCTTAATAAGGGCATTCTATGCAAAAGCCCATAACTTTTAGTTAGGCTAATCAATGACTGCTTGGCTGATAAAGCTGCATGATTCACGAAGCCAGAAAGGAGCTAAAAGTATAAATTGTATCTTGAAGAAATACTATTGAATTTTAAAGTCTGTTGGTGGACCAGGAAATGGTATGCTATACCAGCTGTGAAATGAACAGTGAAGTATTGTACTGCCTCCTGGGGACCGGAGAACAGACTGCTGTTGTAAAGGATTTTTACTTGTGAAAAAGGTGTGTTTAAACTAAGCCAAGCCAAAGACTGTTTAACCAGGCTTACGTTTATGACTGGAGAAGTATCCTGAACTTTATGTTTTGTAGTCTTCAACATTCTTGCCAAAGAATTTAATTTGGTTGGGAAAATCTTATTTCTTGAATAAAAGAAATTTCCTGCGACCTTTGATCTTGGCTCTAATCTATTTAAGACACAACTACATGCTATTGGGCTAACTTTTTATACAAAGGACGATTGGAGCCCTCTCACACTACTAGGCAACTGCCTGACCACACGGGGTAGCTCCGACACTATTCGAAATCGTAAAAACCTTGACTAAGGAACAGAAAACAGAAGACGAAGTGCAAATAGACCCACAGAAATTTGCAGATCACATCCAAGAAAAATTCCACTCAGCAGAACAAACAAGACCCAGCGCAGCCCCAAAAACTAACTCTTCCCCAAAAACCTGGGGAACTTTCAGCACCCCATCCACAGAGCAACTATCCCACATCATCACAGCAATCAAGACAAGTACAGCCCCTACAGATCCTTGCCCAGTGACCTGGATCAAGGCCACCAAATCAAACTTCATCCACACCATACACAAAATGGTGCACAGCTCCCTAAAACAAGGGTTCATGCCAAACCAACTAAAGCTCGCCACAATAAGACCTATCCCGAAGAAATCCACACTCGACAAGAAAAATCCAGCAGTATACAGACCCATCTCCAGGATACCCCTACTCGCAAAAATAATTGAAAAAACAGTACAGCACCTATTACAAGATCACATAGACACCCACGCTCCACTGGACAACAACCAACATGGCTTCCGCCCCAACCATGGGGTAGAAACACTTCTGCTATACCTCTTCGACAGCATCCTCTGCCTCATAGACAACACCAAGAAAGGAATCCTAATGATCTTCATAGACATCTCGTCAGCATTTGACACAGTTGACCACAAGACTCTACTGGAAAGACTACAGAACATTGGACTACACGGGCCCACCCTGAAATGGTTTCACTCGTACCTGACCGACAGACAGATACAGGTCAAGTAGGACACAACACCTCCCGACACGTAAAAGTCACTCAAGGAGTACCACAAGGATCAGCCCTATCAGCACTATTATTCAACTTCTACATCCAGCCAATATGCGATGTCATGAAAGAACACAACATACAATATACAATCTACGCAGATGACATCATTATATACACACCTATCTCAGTCGACAACCCGGACTACTCCGAAATAACAAACTGCCTCATACAAATGATAAGCTGGTTTCAAAACAACAACCTCTCAATAAACTTCAACAAGACAGAGGCCATGATCATCACGCAAAATTCAGACTTCGACCCATCACCCAACATCAAGATAAAAGACACATCCATACCCATAAAAACAGAGGTAAAGTACCTCGGAGTGACCTTGGACAAGGAGCTGAACCTCCACTCACACATAAGCAAAACAACCAAAAGCGCATACAACAGAATGAGACTCATCAGAAGACTTAAGCCCCTCCTCACCACAGAGCACTTTCACACAGTCTGCCAGGCTCTAATAACACCAATACTAGACTTCTGCAACCCAATCTACCTTGGACTACCAAAGCAGACACTCAGACCACTACAGATAGCACAGAATACAGCCGCCTGCATAATATCTGGTACTCCAAGACAAGAGCACATCACACCAACACTCCCAATCAGCGCACACATCAAATACAAAACAATCATAAACATATTCAAGATCAAACAACTCTCCTCAGCCATAAGCCTACACACACTCATTCAACCAGACACAAGCACACGGCCAAGGAGAAGAGGCACAACCAACCGAGTAAACACCCCAATAGACTTCGTCAAGACCCGCAAGGACACTGCAGAACGATCACTCTCACTGGCTGCTCCATCAATCTGGAACACCCTCCCATTTGAACTGAGACGAACCACAGACCTCAAGGACTTCCGTAAACAACTGAAAACAACTCTATTCATGGAACACTATCGACATACCATGATCTACTAACCAAGCCAGAGCTACGGACCCTCCCCCCCCCCAACCTTGTATATAAAACTGTATAATAGCTCACAATGTACAATAGCGCACAATGTAGAAAGCACAATTTCAAACAAATGCTCACCACCACAAACACTCAACACGCATCACTGCATGAAAACACTTGTTCACTTTTTGATTGCTTGCCATGAGACCGCCTTGATTGAAGGAGAAGGCAGTATAGAAATACTGTTAAATAAATAAATAAATAAATTTAATAACTCATTTCCATTCCAACACACAAAAAAGGAAACATGCTTGACCTCATCTTTACCAGTAGCAAATCCATCCACACGTCCACTCCCCCTCCACCTCATCCACTACCAGTCCCCTGGTCCAATCACATCCTTATCAATGCCACAATTGAAAACCATACAAACAAATCTCAGTCAACCAGACACTTCAAACAATTCAAGATAAAAACATTCCTTGATAAAATACTTCTTTCATCAGATATAGACACGAATGATATCGACACACACTTATCCAACTGGAACAAGGTCATTGGAGAGGCAGCCACAGCTACCACAGTAAACTACCCCTTCAAGAAGCATCCAAAGACAGAATGGTATACCTCTGACCTAAAAGAGCTCAAAAAACAACTACGGAAACAAGAACACAAATGGCGCAAGACCAACTGCACTACTGACCACAACACCTACATGGCCCTACTGACAGAATACTGATCCATGACAGGCAGGTGTAAAAAAACATACTATACCAAACTCATCAACACCTCTCTCAACCATCCAAGAGTTATTTGAAATAGTCAAAAATCTAACAAAAACACCCAACAAGGACAACCCTGATACCTCAATGAGTCCTCAGGAGCTAGAAAATCACTATAAATCCATAATTAAACCACCAATCCCACAGATCGATCACTTCACAGATACAGGAACCACAAAAAACTCCTGAAACTCCTTTGACACCATCAGTAAACATAGAATCCACAATCACAACCCTTAACACAACCACCTCCCCGCTAGATCCTTGCCCAGTGAGCTGGATCAAAGCAACCAAAGTTGGACTAAATCCATTCCTTCTGAAAATCACACAGCTCTCCCTATCGCAAGGCCTTATGCCAAGAAGCCTGAAATCCACTTCTTTCCATCCCACCTTAAAAAACGCAAAATTAGACCCAAAAGACCCCACATCCTGCAGATCCATTGCCAGCTTCCCATTCATATCCAAAATAATAAAAAAAACCATTCTCCAACAGCTGCAAGAGTACGACAATCATGCCCCTTTGAATGCACAACAGCATGGCTTCAGAGTACACCATGGAGTTGAAACCCTCATCACTGTCCTAATGAACTGAATCATAAAAGGAACTAAAAAACCACAACAAGGATACATACTGATCTCCGTAGACCTCTCAGCAGCCTTTGACACCATCAACCACAACACTGTCCTGCAAAGACTTCACATGGCAGGACTACAAAACACAATGTTACAATGGTTCCACTCATATCTACAAAAGTGACAGCAAGAAGTAAGAATGGGCAACAATTCTTCAACCCCTTTCCCACAAACACAAGGGGCCTGATGTTTGAAAGGCATTTACACGGTTTATAGTCCAGTTAGCGATACATGGCTAAAACTAGATCAGATTTTGGCTCGCCTAGTTTTGGCCACGAATGATAACCAGGTAGTGGTGTAATTTTACCACTACCCTGTTAGGTTCTGCAGTGGTTTCCTCTGGGTGCCAAAACTGGATATTCAATGCCATTGCCCAGCACTGAATATCCAGTGTTAGGGGTGAGTGGGCAGGGCTATGCACCATAGTGGTACATAGCCTGCCTAATAGAATATCAGGCCCAAGGTATCCGGCAGGCTCATCACTATCATCACTACTGTTCAACCTCTACCTATGACCACTATGCCAAATCATACAATCCCACAATATCCATTTTCATATCTATGCAGATGACCTAATGATTTATGCACTCTTCAATATTTCCAAACCTACATACAATGGCATTCTAAATCGTTTCACCAGTGTATCCAACTGGCTGGAAAAAGCTCTCTAACAGTCAACTACATAAACATGAAAATACTCTTCATCACTAAGGACAAAACATTCACTCCACCATCATCATTAATGTTAAACAACTTCAATGTGATGACCAAGAAAAAGATCAAATACCTAGGCATAACCCTGGATCAACACCTCACTTTAAAATCACACATACAAAATATAACAAAGGCCATTTACCACAAAATTCATACCCTACAGCACTTATATCCTCTATTGGACTGGACTTCCGCACAGCATTCCAAACCATTGTGTCACCACATTTTAACTATTTTAACTCAATCTTTCATGGACTGCCAAAATCCACTTTACTCCCATTGCATACTGTCCTATACATGGCTGCTTGAATCATACAGGGAGTTTCAAAATTTGAGCAGATAACCCCTATCCTGAAACAATTCCACTGGTTCCCTCTCCTGAGCAGCATCAAATAAAAGATATTCCTACTTACCTTCAAAACCATCCACAACCAAACCTCATCCTACCTACAAACACTGTTAGTCACAACAGAACCCATGAGGTCAAGAAGACAAAGCACAAAAAATATATTGACCAGCCCACATGAGAAAACCAGAAGCAGCCAATACGCATGCACCAGAGCATTATAACTCTATGCCCCAGCCCCAGAACTCACTACCTGTCAAACTCAGGAATATTACTGAACTTCTCACATTTTGAAAACACCTCAAGACCACCTATATATGGAACATTTTGGGCTGACTACATAACCCCCCCTACCCTTTACCCTCCACCCTCTCCCTCCTCCCCCATTGTACCCACTCTGCTGTAACAAAACACCCGCCGACCTTGAACATAAATTCTTACAATATTCTATGTAGCCTCAGCAAATGTATACAAGCTCTATGTAACCTCAGTGAATTTATTTGTTTCCACAATTGTATATAAGTTAGTTCTCTGTTTCATTGTAGCATCTTCAACTGTTGTTCTATGTACACTGCTTTGACCCGGTGAAAAGCGGTATTAAAAGAAAAAAACACAAAAAAAACCAGCTAAATAAAATAAATAGATAAGGATCTCCCTTGGTCCAACTCTCTGGTCACCCAGTCAAAGAAATCAATCAGATTTGTCTGACTAGACCATGCTGCATCAGAAGGTTCAGTCCATTGGACTCCAGAAACCTCACTATTCTCTCTTTTAGCATTGTTTCCAATAATTTACTCACTACCAATGTTCCCGCTAACCTGCACTGGGTCCGCCACCAACATTCCTGACGGCGGGGGGAGGTACAGAGCGATCGATGCTCTGACCCTCCCCCCACCAGCAGGAATGCCGGCGGAGGACCCGGCATAGATTAAAGAGAACATTGCGAGGGTGCTGCGGCGTGCATTAGACATAGGGTCTAACACATGCCGCAGCACCCTCGCAATATTATTTTGTGCCGAGTCCTCCGCCGGCATTCCTGCTGGTGGGGGGAGGGGCAGAGCATCGATCGCTCTGCACCTCTCCCCACCGGCAGGAATGTTGGTGGCAGACCCAGCGCAGGTTAGCGGGAACATTGCTCACTACAGATGTAGACTAACTGGCCTGTCATTTTTAGCCTCATCCTTACTTCCGCTTTTATGTAAAGGGACCACTGGGACCACTCCTGACTCTAATGAAGCAATGAAAAGTTTAGTCAGCGTAGCCATTAGAATGTCCCTAAGTTCCTTCAATATTCACAGATATATCCCACCTAGTCCCATTGCTTTGTCTACTTTTAGTTTTGCTAGTTCCTCATGAACACTGTCTTCTGAAAATCATTCAATATTCCCTTTACTTCTCTTCCTATTTGTTGGTGTTTTCTGAGGTCCTGCTCCTGACTCTTCATCTGTGAATACAGAACAGAAATATCTGTTAAGCAATTCTGCTTTATCCTCATCAGCTTATACAAATTCCTCCCCTTCACCCTTGAGTCTGACAATACCACTTTTGCCCTATTTGTCTATTTTTTCTTCTTTTTGCATCTTTACTATCCTGACTACTTTCCTAGCTTCTCTAAGTTTTTCCAAATATAGATGCTTGCCTTTCTCTCTCTGTGACCTCCTTTTCTTCGCCTTTTCAACTATTTCTTTTGAGAACCATAGTGGCCTCATTTTCCTTTTATATTTATTTACCTTTCTAACAAAAAGGTTTGTTGCTCTTAAAATATCCCCGTTCAGTGTTGCCCATTGCTTTTCTACATCCCCCAGCTGTTCCCATCCTGCAAATGACTCTTTGAGATATTGTCCCTTCTTGGCAAAGTTAGTTTTCCTAAAGTCTAAGACCCTCACTTTTGAATGGATTTTATCAGCCCTAGTCTTAATACTGAACCATACCATCTGGTGATCATTGGATGCAAGAGTGGGAGATCATCTCACATCCAGTGATCATCAGAGGATGATTTAGATTTGATGTTGACGTAGGCACCAATTTTGAGTCCCTGTTATAAAGATAAATAGACACCGATGTATCCTATAAAATAGCCTCACAAGAGTGATCAGAATCTTGGCTTAAATGTAGTCATGTAAATTTTATGCATGAAATAGTTCTAAATATAAGCAGCTGGAGTAAGTGTGTAGGTAGAATTTTTATAACCTATGCATGCCCTTTGTGATACTGCCCATACCCCTCCAAAACACACCTATATTTGGGTCATGTAAAAGTGTGTGGCTTCTTGTTACCATGTGTACCTTGATGTGCATATATCATTGGGCAATTTTATAAGAGGCCTTTTACATGTAAAGCAGGATTTTACCAACCTATTTTATGCGCCTTGGTGTATTACAAATTTTTCTTAGTTTACCCTGGTCTCCTGTTTGTTGTATACAGTGCATTACAAAAGTATTCATCCCCTCTATGTTTATCCTGTTTTGTCGCAAAACAACCTGGAATTAAAATGGAGTTTTGGGGATTAGCACCATGTGATATACACAACATGCCTACAACTTTGAAGGTGCAAAATATTCTTTATTGTGACACAATAAGAAAAACAAAACTGAAAGGAGTATGCATATGTATTCACACCTCAAAGTCAATACGTTGTAGAGTCACCTTTTGCTGCAATTACAGCTGCAAGTCTCTTGGGGTATGTCTCTATTAGCTTAGCACATCTAGCCACTGGGATTTTCACCCATTCCTCTAAGCAAAACTGCTCTGACTCCTTCAAGTTAGATGGGTTGCGTTGGTGCATAGAAATCTTCAAGTAATGACAGATTCTCAATTGGATTGAGGTCTGGGCTTTGACATGCCATTACAAGATATTTAAATGTTTCCCTTTAAACCAGCTTTAGCAGTATGTTTAGGGTCATTGTCCTGCTGGAAGGTGAACCTTCGTCCCAGTCTCAAATCTCTGGCAGACTGACACAGGTTTTCCTCAAGAATTGCCCTGTATTCCGTGCTATCCATCGTTCCTTCAATCCTGACCTGTTTTCCTGTCCCTGCCAATGAAAAACATCCACAGAGCATGATGCTGCCACCATCGTGTTTCACTGTGGGAATGGTGTTCTCGGATGATGGAAGTGTTGGGTTTGCAACACAAATGCAGGATGGCCAAAAAGTTCAACTGGTCAAAAAGTTCCCATGATGGCCAAAAAGTTCAACTTTCATCTGATCTGAACATTCCATAAGTTTGGGGGGTCCACAACATGCCGTTGTGCATACTCCAAACGTGTATTCTTATTTCTTTCTTTAAGCAATGGATTTTTTTCTGGCCACCCTTCCATAAAGCCCTACTCTGTGGAGTGTATGGCTTACAGTGGTCCTTTGGACAGATACTCTCTTCTCCGATGTAAATCTTTGCAGCTCCTTCAATGTTATCCATGGTGTCTTTGTAGCATCTATGATTAATGTCCCCCTTGCCCGGTATGTCAGTTTTGGTGGGCGGCCTTCTCTTGTCAGGTTTGTAGTAGTGCCATATTCTTTCTATTTTATTATAACGGATTTAATGGTGCTCCGTGGGATATTCAGAATTTGGGATATTTCTTTTATAACCCAGCCCTGATCTATACTTCTCCACAATTTTGTCTCTGACCTGTTTGGAGTGATCCTTGATCTTCATGTTGCTTACTTAGTGGTGTTGCAGAGTCAGGGACCTTTCAGAACAGGTATGTATATACAGGCATCATGTGACAAATCATGTGACACTGACTGCACACAGATGGGCTCTAATCAAATAATTATGACTTCTGAGGTTAATTGGTTGGACCAGATCTTATTTAGGGGTTTCATAGCAAAAGGGATGAATACATACACTCACAGCTTTTCAGTTTTTACTTTTTTTTAATATATCCAAGGTATTTTATTGTCATTCCACTTCACCAATTTGGACTATATTGGTAGGTCCGTTACCTAACATCCAAATGAACCTCCATATTCATTCCAGGTTGTACGTAATGAGACAAAACAGGACAAAAACCAAGGGGATGAATATTTTTGCAAGGCACTGTATATCTTGAATAGGTTGTAAGCTCTATTGAGAAGAGGCTTTCTCTTATGTGTATATGTATAGTGTTGCATGTGCCTTGTAGCATTAAGAAATGTTAAGACGTAGTAGTAGTAGTAGTAGTAGCAGTAGCAGGTTTGCATGTGAAAAATTCTCTATAAAATTACCTCCTGTGATACCATGGGTGAGTACTGGGTCTCCAGAGAGACCCTAGGCGTATATCAGCAGATCCATACACAGAGGTCAAAACACAAATCTTTATTCTCTGAGGGTTAGTTAAAAATATAAAAAGTATGCCTTTCTTAATTTTGTAGGCCTTTACAGCAACGTCATGTCCATTAAACATACAGAATGTGAGTATTTACTAAGGGACTATCTCCCAATGGGTCTGGGTTTTTAAGTTCCTCACCTGGACCCCACCCTTGACCTCAGTTATGTCCCTTTTAAGGTAAGGCTGTCCCTTTGGAGATCTCACCTACATACCTCTTCAAACTCGCACAGTGAAAAAACACAAAATCCTACATTTTTTAAAATCCAAACCACAAATAAAGAACATAGCACAATGAATGGCATCCAGGAGCAAGGAGGCAAGAAAAACCACAATGGAAAATGTAAAGGATCTTTATATAAGTCTAGATGTTCCTACCATATACCGTTGTGTTTCTGCACCAGCCTTTGTCAGGGCTGAAGGAACCTCAAATAAAACGCAGTATAAAAATTAAAATTAAAACCAGCAGATATATACTTTTTAAAACAAATACTAAAGTACATATAAATATATGTCAGAAAGCATATAAAGGGAATACATATAAAAACAATAAGAAGCAAGGAACTAATTGGGATGACAATATGGACACGGATACAGAACATTATATTGTTCTACAAGAGCTAAAAATTGTGTCAGAATCATATTTGGCTATATACTGCACATATAATAAATACCTAAAATAATGGCTAAAATAAATGGTAAAACATAGCCCAAATCACAAAAATTCAGAGAACTAAAAGAACATCAAGATGACAAATATAAGACTTAGGAAATAATAAAATGGAAAAGCAAACAGTCTCAAAACAAGGAAATCTAAAGGTGACATATTCGTGCAAAACTAAAAATATAACAGAGGTGTATAACTTATTGAAGTGGTATAAGGAAACTGTCAATCCACAATGGTCCACCAGAAAATCTTCAAATGTGTGATCCGAGGTTACCACTATAGGAAATATCATTACAAAAGCTTTAAAATATATCTAAAGTGCAACATGGAGGGAAAAGACATAGAAATGTATAGGAGGTAGGAGCAGATAGTACTATAGTGTAATTATTCTAAAGCTAAACATAGAGAGCGAGCCAGTGGACATGATCATGATAGAAAAAAAATAGAAACATGGAGAAGATAGTACTAAAGACCCCACATAGCTGCAAGGGAATTCTTAAAATAAATATATAGTGAATGTGACATAAAATCCAGCAATCGGGGAAGGAAAAAAGGAAAAATAATTTGTAAAGAGTAAAAGTGAAGTATATAAACTATGGCAAGATATTCACTTAAACCAATTAATACGTGCAGGCAAAGATGACAGCCACATGCATACCAGGGCAGATCCTACCAGCATAGAAGATAGGACATTTAGAAACGGGGGCGAATACTATTTCTTTTTCTCCATGAGAGCGGGCTACACACAATGAAATACATATTACTGCCCCGTTCATTGCCAACTACTGGCATGTGGAGTAGATAACTTCAGTTAGAAGACCAATATTCAAAATAACTGTAAAAATCTAAGGGGGAGGGGGGTATTCAAAGCATTTTAGCCAGTTAGCAGATGTAATTGTCTAAAATAGGCTGATCCCAATATTCAGTGATACTGCCAGATAATGCCACTGAATATCACCACACACCACATAAGAAAAGCCCAGTGCAAACCAGGGAGTTCCGTAGGCAACCAGGGTTGGTACTGGTTGCTATCTGGTCAGTGAAGATACCCAGCCACCAACTGAATAGCTAAACTGGTTAAAGTGGGTACATCTCAATAACTGTCCTGACTTGAACCAGTTTTTGCTAGCTGGTTAGTGGCTGAATATTGCAGCCAACAAGTTAGTGACTACACTGTCCAGCATATCCGGATATTCAGCGCCAGACACCAGATAGTATCTGGTGCTGAATATTTGGGTTTATTTAAAGAGGTGGCAGCTACTGTAGGTGCCTTAAAATTATCTAGCCACCCCCACTCAATACCAGCCCTAAAAAATAAAACAAATCACAGTGATAAACCCATTTGGCCATTTCCCACTTTATTTTTCTAAAATTGCCAACTTCCATGAATCTTCACTTTAGTCATCATACCATAAATAGTAGTAGATTTCATCTGGTAAGAATCATTTCACCCACCCCCAACCCCATCTAGAGTATTCTAGAGGAGGAAAACTCTATCATACTCCTGATTCTCTTTTATTTAATCTTTTCTTTTTGTTTAAAATTATTTTCTTAGTCATTTGTTGCAAAAACAAACATATTTTCAGAGTATATTATGCCTTTTTTGTGATGAAGGCAGGCATTTTCATAGTTTCTATTGCACATTATAGACATGATTTATTATGAAACTGGTAAAGGGGAGAAATTAAAAGAAAGGTGTATTTTGGCTATTTACATTGATTCATGTGGGTCAGGTCGATGGTGTGTATTTTCGCTATGGGCTTTCATGAGGTGGAGCATGGGCAAATTTAATCATGTAAATTATAAAATATTATAATTTTACATGCAATCTTTAAAAATCCAGGATCAGGCATTTAGTCCAGCCTTAAAGTTCCTTTAAGTGTTTGTACCTAAATTTTCCAGTTTCCACAACTTGCATCCCTATTTTATAAAGAAAGCTAGATGCCTTCTTTTCTTTATAAAATAGGCTTCAGATCGGGAACATTCTGGGTGCCTAAAAATTAGGCGTCCAGTTCTAAAATTACCTTCCACATTGCAAGAGGTTAAGCAGATAAAATGGGGAGGGATTAGAGGAGTGCTAGAGACTGACCAAAAATTGACCTTTGCAGTTTTCTGGTTCATGCTGCATCTCAGTAAATGGAACCCATGTTTCAGCCATCGTGTTGCAGCTTTCTTCAGGGTGCAGTATAGAGCAACGATATGATGGAAGACACTTTGGTCCCATTTACTAAGGTGCACATGACTCAGAAAACTGCAAAACTCATTATTCTAATCCCAGAACCTAAGAGAATAGACCAAACGTTATCAGGACAGTGGTCATATTCAGCCACCATCCTTAAAAGTCTGAATGCAGAAAGAGAAGCCCTAATTTAACACTGATAATTTACCCATATAGAATTAGGACTGTTTTAAATATATAAAAACAATAAGAATTCAGTGGCATGTTTTATAAGATTATCATGGACTAAGTACATGAATAAAGATATATAGATACTAGCAGAACTCACTCACGTTAGGACATACCATATTTAGATTTAGTCATGTTTTCATTTTTCATTTTTTGTTCTTATATTATTATAGTTGCTCCTTATTTTGTAATTAAATGTAAGTCATGGTTGACTGTAATTCCCTTGACCCTTTTATCATGTTTCTCATTATCACACTATGTAA
The DNA here is from genome assembly GCA_033557465.1 of Ichthyophis bannanicus. Taxonomy (NCBI): domain Eukaryota; kingdom Metazoa; phylum Chordata; class Amphibia; order Gymnophiona; family Ichthyophiidae; genus Ichthyophis; species Ichthyophis bannanicus. Next base: position 453,788,755 of record CM066035.1, read on the forward strand.
TGTTTAAAGTTAAATGTAAACCACTTTAATTGTAGGAAAAGCGGTCTACGTATAAAAACCTGTTAAATAAATCAATAAATATTCATTTGGTCACCATCCTACTGAATATTACCTCCAAGAGTCTAAAGCCACAATTAGAAAAATTATTTTATAATAGTGTTTGCATATAAACTTGTTATTTATAACAAGTCTAGATTAACTGGGCAGCAAAGTACCTATTTTTTACCTTTTTTTACAAAGACACATAGGTGTCTATCTGTCTTTATATAATACTATACGAAATGCTGCAAAAACAGCACCTACATTGAAGACATGGGCAGCATGTAAAATAAACTCACTAGTCCCTGGGCTTTCTTGGCAAGCTATTACCAGAAGTAGATTACCAGGCCTTTTCTTCCAAGGCAATGGAGGGTAAAGTGACTTGCTCAAGGCCAGAAGCAGTGCCATTGGGAATTGAACCCAATCATCCTGGGCATTAAGCTATTGCTCTAACCACTAGACTACTGCTCCATTCCTAAAATAAACATATATGGGCATATTTTATAAAATACATGTGTAAATAATGACTGCCTATGCTCCACCCCTACTCTCCCCTGAGAATGCTTAATCTACAAATACACATCTGCTTCCACCATGCATATTTGTAGTCATGATTTGCTGCTTGTCAAATTATTAATGTTTTTTTTTCTTCAAAATACAGTAACCCTACTTAATAAAGTTTAAATCCTGTTAAGTTCTGACAGGAGGAACAGTTTGAACTTTCTAAATTTCCTTGAAGAATTAAATATGTCACCTCTCGATACAATTAGAGAATATTTTCTGGACATACTAAAGATTCTATAAGAGGCCTTGCCACTCTCTCTGCAGTGTTTATTTGCTTTAGGCTAGACAGCAAAAAAATCTGCAAGACCTATCCTTGGAGAGTCAACTACCCATGGAAAATATGAATATGAGTCAGTAGTTGGAGAAAAAAGAAGTGAAGGATGTTTCCATGGAAACTCTCTCTTTTGTCCTACTATCTGATAGACATCAGATGTTAATTTTTTTTCTTCTCTTATAAAGGCACAGCAATTAAGAGAAGCACAAAGTAGGAAATGTATCTTGATAGATCTTGGATGATACAGTATAGATTCAGTGGAAAGTGATAGTGGAATTACACTTAGGGCTGATTGAGTAAACGTCTGTGGGACAATATTTCAATACTATGGTCAATGATTTTTTTAAATAACAACCACGATGGTTAACTATTATATATATATACTGTCACGCCCTCACCACCCGCCTTTAGCCTAGAGGGGCGTGGTATCGGAGGAACTTCTCTCGATTGGCTTGGACAAACTAACTTTCCCCAGGTGTATCTTGGGATATGTAGTTTGCCTTCAAAAATGGCTTCAAGAAGAAGTTGTAGTCATGGTTCGGAGGTAAGGCAAAGTGACAGAATTTTATTTCATACGCAAAAGTTCAAGTACCCTGTACACAGGACTCCTTCTTATGCAGGATTATTGGTAATACAGCACTAGAAAAGAATAACTGCTTCACAAGCTTCAAACACACAGAGCTGCTTCAAACATTTCTCAGCCCTGAAAAACAGCACTTCTTTAGCAAGGGTAAAAATGCTTCTTTTTAGCCTTGCCTTGTAAAACAATTAATGGCAACAATAAAACTTAGTCCCACTGGAACAAATGCTTCTTCTTAACTCCCTTCCCGGATAAAGCTTAAACCAAAATATGGGAGACACGGGCAGCAAATATTCACCAAGCTTTTTAGCTTCCCTGCAAGTTTTCCTGGCTGCGTCACAAACCTCCGGGTGCTAGCAAAAGTATCCCCGGCCTCCTGTCGGTTCTCTGGCTCTTGTTATTTCCAGCTTTAGGAGACCTTCTCAGAAAGTGTTAGCCCTCAGCATAATGGTTCAATGCACTTGGCTTGGCATAAAGTACAGTCCATAGGAATATCCATAGCCCTCAAGTCATCCTCAGCAGTATCAACTTGCATATCTTCAATTGATGGAGCAGTGTCCCACTCTGAGTTCTCAAAGTAGTTCTCAGTAAACAGCTCCCCCTTGGGTCCTAGAGTCACTCCTGTTCCCAGCTCTACCTGAGACAGCTGGTCAGTACCTTCAGCCTTTGGCCTGTCTACTCGGCTGTGTTCCCTGTGGTTCAGCTCCTCCCAGGGCTCTCCTCTATGGCTCCGCTGCATCTCCAGCTTCTCTTGACTCTCCTGAGCCTCTTGTTTCTCCAGCTCCCCTTGTTTCTCCAGCCACCCTTCTCTTTGCCTTAGCAGGGGTTTATATTTCCACCTCCAGGGTTCCATCCCCTCCTCCTCCCTTCCTGCCCTTCCCAGGTGATAATAATCTCTTCTCATGCCTGCAGGGACCTCATAGGAGTCTGGGTGTGGCACCCTGGGCTTTCTCTCTCTTCTTTTCTCTCCCTTCGCGGGGCCTGAGATCCAGGCCAGGCAGGGATTTTGTGGGTATCGGTGTACGCAGGATTCAGGTTACCCTTGAAATACACAACTGGGCTCCCCCCTAAGTCCAATTCCATGTCCTTTTCTATTCTCATGGGTTCAAGGCGGGCGTCTCTGTCACAATACATATGCACACACACATATACATCCATAAACATATATATATATATTGTTATAACAAGAGAGAGAGATTAAGTGCAGCCCTCTAGTGGATGAGTAGCCTAGTGGTTAAAGCAACAGCCTATTATCTAAGAGATCTGATTTTGATTCCACTGGCACCTCTGGTGACCTTGGGCAAGTCACTTTACCCTCCATGACCTTGAAAGAAAATGCTTGGAAATCTACTTCCACTCATACCTTGCCAAGAAAACTCAGGGGGTTGCTGGGGTGCGAGGAGTTAGCATTGACTTGATGGCACTTAAATAACAATAATAATCTAGTGGCACAACTGAACATATATAGATGGTGACTGTTGCTGTTATATGGTTAGGCTTTGTTGCTTTTCTAAATTAGGGAACACAGAAGACAATAAGCTGAAAGAGACATGCACAAGCAGAAGACTTTATTCAGAAGGAGATCATGCATAAACTGAAAAAATTATTCAGGGCCCGGCTTGGGCAAGTTTCAGCTTTTTAGCCTTCATCATGGGCCTATTAGTCTTGCAATCAAAGGCATGTTGTCAGCAATGCAATATCCACAAACTAGCCTGTGCTGTCCCCCTTGATTCTGAAAAATGGACTTATGGAATAATGCAATCCACCAATCCTAGCATTCATCTTCAGGCCATTACAATCCTAAGTGATTCACTCTGGTAATTATAACAGTACGAGGGTCATTTTGGAAACCCTATTCATGCTTGGAGCATCAGAAAATGGAATCGAGACATCTCCAGAACCATTCTAGAAGCTGACTCTGAGGAAGTTCTCAGAGTGAGGATATCTAAGCCTGGATAGGGGAGTGATGAAGGCATGACTGGGGCATTCCCAGGAACCTGGACATCCCCACCTGATTTCAGAAATGTCATAGACGTCTGGCATCGTGTCTACATTTAGACCTGCTCCAGGCACCTTAAAAGTACTTGTTATGGCTGAAAATTGTCCAGTTCTCAGCACAATGTTAATGATAGCAGCAGTGGAGTTTGAACCCCGACTGTCCAACTACTCTATTAGGCTATCCTAGACATCTAGATCTGAAACATGTAAACGCCACTGCAGATGTTCATATTAGGCACATTAGGTTCATGAAATCATGCCTGCATCTGGACGTGCATGAATTTCTTTTCAGATGTTCTGGCTTAAATGTCCCAGACTGCACTTGGACATCTCTTCTAAAATTCTCCTGCATAAGATTTCTGTCACAATAATGTACAAAAATAATTGCTTAGCTGATCCCAGATACAATAACACTACGTTTTTTTATACGCCAATCATTACCAACTACTACAACTAATTATTAATTTTACTTGTCATTTGTATAGTGCTATATGTAGTGCTGTACAGAGTCATGTAAGGCATAGTCCCTGCTCATAAGAGCTTAAAGTCTAGTCAAGGTAGGCAACGCAATGGTTAAGGCAGACAACACAACAACTGGGGACTAGCTAAGGAAACACATAGGAGGTGAACAGGAGACTAAGGAGATAAGGATCCACCACTGGATCTTAATTGCACCAATACAGCTACATTAAGTGCTGACCAAACATCAAACACTCTTAGCTCCCATGTGAGCTTACCATACTGCTCAGCTTGTACAAGATCTCTGTGCCACATATATTTATTTAACACGTTTTATATACCACTTTTCATGTAATAAAAGTGGTTTACAAGGAACAAATAAAGAACTGACTCAGTTAATTAGAGTCAGGGGTTACATAAAACTTAGAAGAGGTACAAGTAACTGGGAGTGAAAGTGGGGGAGGGAACCTTCTTTGAGTATGTTTGATTGATGAGGTCCAAGGAACTTTAGTATTAGGTGATCATGTTAATTTCATAATGTTTGATGAAGAGGCGAGTCTAGTTTCTTTCTGAGATCTTGTAATGTTTGAGATTGTCTAATGGGTTACAGTAGGGAGTTCCATATTGCAGGGGCAAAAAGTGTGAAAGCTCTGTTGTTGGTATGCTGTGCATATTTGGTCTTAATCAGGTGGATTGTTAGTAGATTCTGATTTATACTTCTTCATGATCTAGTTTCAGATGCTCTGTTGATCAAGGTCTCGAGGCAGGGAGCTGTTTGGTTATGGAGAATCTTGAATATTGTGGTGATGACTTTTGGAGTCATTCCAAGCCACGAATAGTGGGGATGGACATCCCATTGGGACGTCCATCCCTGCTATGCAGCCCCTCTGCTGACCCTGACTAACTTTCCTGTACATTGTATGGGGAGGTTAGACGTGGGCAGGAAAGGGGCGGTGCAGGGGCAGAGTTAGGATGGGGAGTGAGCAGTCTGCGGCACTGGAAGTACAGGGCTGATTCTGGGGCTGGCACCTCTGAGATGGAATAAGTTCCCCTATTTGGTGGGGGACGGCAGGCCCATGCAGCGGAGGAGGTAGGAGGGGGTGGAGAAGATTCCCCGCAGTCCGACCCTGGCCTTGGGAGGCCAGATTGGGAGTTGGGCTGCAGGAAATGAAAAATCTGGTCGGCGCCTTGACTGAGTTAGCCGGGCTAGGCCTGTACATGCAAGCTATGATTGGGGTCCCAGTCTGCACCTACAGGCCTGGACATGATTCTGATCCCCCAGGGCTAGACGTGCCCTGCAGGATCAGAATCCTGTCTAACTCTTTACGTCCAGTTCCGACCGGATGCACAGAGGGTCAGGACATCCAGGATGGAATCGGGCCCTTTGTGTTTTACTGTTAGTGCTATTGGTAGCCAGTGAAGGTTTTTGAGGGTTGGAGTTAAGTGTTGAGAATGATTGGTTCCAATGATTATTCTGACAGCAGTGGTTTGCACCATTTGCAGTGGGTACAGAGCCTGCTTTGGTAGACCTTGGTAAAGAATGTTGTTATAATCTAAGAGTGGTGTGATAATGGCTTGAAATATTGTTCGGAAGTCTTTGTACTTCAATAGTGGATAAAGGGTTTGGAGTGATTTCATCTTGAAGTAAGCTATGTTTACTGTTTTCTTTATGTGAGATGACATATTGAGATTTTGGTTTAATGTTATACCTAGGTATTTGATTTCATTTTTCACTGAGATCTCTGTGTGATGTAATTTTATCTTAGATGGAGGTATGAAAAAAGGGTCTCTTGTTTTGAGGAGCACTTCAATTTTGCTGTTGTTTACAGTCAGGTTTAACTGAGCCAGGCATTCAGTAATGGCTGAGAATCAGTCTGAGTCAAGAGTAGTCAGGGGCACGTGTGTTGAAGGGGGAGTAAAGCATAATGTCATCGGCACAAATATGATAATAGACTCTGAATTTCCTGAGAATGTCACATATCAGTTGTATATGTAAATATATATATATATATATATATATATATATATATATGAGTACATGAGATAGTGCAGAGCCCTGGGGATGCTTTGTCGTAGTTTAAAAAGGCTTGTGAACCAATTTAGCATAGTATTGTGGAGACCTTTTTCCTTGAATCTCATTAGGAGTGCTAGATAGTGAATTGAGTCAAAAGTGGCAGTTATATCAAGGAAGACCATCACAAATCCTTGTTGTGACTTTTCTATTCCTTTGATTAGGATATCGAAAAGGGATGTGAGTAGAGTTCCTATGCTGTGATAGGGTCAGAATCCATGTTGTTGAGGATCCAGAGGTGAGTGAGTATCCTATGTGGTCTTAGAGCTGGTGTAGTAGCAGGGCTGGCCCGAAGAGCTAGGCGGCCGCTTAGGGCAGCTGGCTCAGGTGGGTGGTGGCAGTGGCACGGGTGGGTGGTGGAGTAAGTGGCAGCAGTGGCACATATAGGTGGTCATGCTGCCCCCCCCCCCCCCCAGCTGCTGCCTCAATTCTATCTTGGGATGGGGAGGCGGGCAGCGGTAGTATTTTCAAATCTGGCAGCAAAAGCTGCCACTTTTGGAAATGCCATTGCAGTGGCAGCTGGGGGGCAGCGGAAGTGGCTTCAGCGGGGGGGGGGGGGTGGCGGCAGTGGAAACTGCATCAGCGGGGGGGAGAAGCGGCAGGGGGCAGCGAGCCCAGGGTTTCTACCTAGGGCAGCAGAAACCCTTGAGCCAGCCCTTCATAGTACAACCTTTTCTGTTATCTTTGCTATAAATGGGATGCTTGAAAAAGGCCTGTAGAAGCTCGAGGAAGACTGGTCAAGAGATTTTTTTTTTTTTTTTTAAGCATAGGTCTTATTAAGGTTTGTTTTAGGGCATGTGATAAGTATCCTTGAGATAATGAGGCATGTATGATTTCTGTATTAGTATGGCAAATTGAGTTCTCAGGGTTTTTACGTATGGTACAGTGCATGGATCTAGAGGTGATATAGTGGTGTTGATATCTCTTATGATATTGGTGAGTTCTTCAGTGTGAATGTTTCCCAGAAGTTGGTGCGGGTTGGAATGATTGTTGCTGTGAGCATTCGTGGGGATTATTGATGGGGAATGTTTGTTGTAGAGGTAAACTGCCATAGTTTGTGGGTTTGGATTAGGTTTGATATTAGTGGACCTCATGTCAGTGGGGTCTTTTGTGAGGGAGGAGATGATTGAGAGCTCTCTTGGTCGGCTGAGGGATTTCATTAGTGTGTTGGAATAGAATTATTTTTGCATTTGTTTATGAGATCATTGTAGTCCTTTTTGCTTGGTCGTGTATTTCTCTTTGAGAGATCCATCATTTGTTCTTCTCCATTTTGTTTCAATTTGTCTGAGCTTGTGTTTTAACTGTGTGGGAGGAGTAGCCTAGTGGTTGGGGCAAGATACTTCAGGCCGGTAGGTCAGGGGCTCAAATCCCACTAGAGGACAGCAACCTTGGGCCGGAAGGACTGGGGTTTCTAGTCCCACAGATGCTCCTTGTGGTCTTGGGCAAGCCACTTAACCCTCCATTGCCCATGTTTCCTGTAAGTATTAGTGTATGTGTCTCATATCTCCATGTGTTAAATGTATCCCCCAATTGTGTTGTGACCGCTTTGATTAAAGGATAAGGCGGTATACAAAACTGTCTAAATAAATTTTAAAAAAAAAACTGTCTGACCTCATTCGAGTACCACGGAGCTTGTGTTCAGTTGGGAGTAGTGTAGTTGGATCCCTCACTGGTCTCTTTGAATTTTAAATGTTCACACCAAATAGCACTTTCCCCTGCAGTCCTGTGAGGTCAGTGGTTGGTTGGTTGGGCTGGGGGAGCAGGGAGGTGCTCACCTTACATTAAGCCACCACTGTTGCTGATACTTTGCTGGTCTCTTTGAATTTTAAATGTTCATACCAAACAGCGCTCTTCCCTGCAGTCTTGTGATGCTGGTTGTTGGTTGGGCCATGAGATCAGGGAGGAGCTCACTTCCTACTAAGCTGCCGCTGTTACTGATCCTACTACTGCTACTACTAAGCATTTGTATAGTGCTACAAGTCATAAGCAGTGCTGCACAGACATGTAAGAGACAGACCCTGCTCATCAGAGCTTAAAATCTAGTCAGACAGACAACACAGAAGCTGTAGACAGGGATAAAACAAGGGGGAAAGGTAAAGAAACAAGGAGATCAGGTTGATTCAAGATCCAAAAGCAGCAGCAAAGAGGTGGGATTTCATTCTGTGTTTGAAAAGGGTCTGAGAAGGTGCATGGCATAAAGACACAGGTAGTTTGTTCCAAACGTAAGGTGCAACAAGGTGAAAGGAGCAAAGTCTGGAGTTAGCAATGGAAGAGAAGGGCACAGATAGAAGCAATTTGCCAGAAGAGCGGAGTTCCTGAGGGGGAGTGTAAGGAGAGATAAGAGAAGAAAGGTAGTGAGGAGCTGCAGAGTGAATACATTTATAGGTCAGCAGGACAATTTTGAACTGGATGCGGAAATGGATAGGGAGCCAATGAAGTGACATGAGAAGAGGGTAATATGGGCATGATGAGGCTGGCGGAAGATTAGCCGCTCAACAGTGTTGAACAGATTGAAGGGGACAGAGATAATTCAAAGGAAGACCAGCAAGAAGTAGGTTACAGTAGTCAAGTAGTCATGGTATACCCCACATCCAACTCTTCTAAACATGTTCTCTCCTTCCTAAATGCCATGGAAGACTTGCAACTACACTAACTCATCAACCAAATCACTCACTCAAAAGCAGCTACCCTAGACCTGATCTTTGCTCCCAACTAACTTCCATGCTCACAACTGCCTATTTACACCTCACCAGTCCCTTGGTTTGACCATACAATGATCTGCTTCATGCTACCAATACGATTCCATAGTCAAATATAATTCCATACATCTATGCCACAGGACACTGCTACTCTATTTCTTCACTGATGAGGCACGAAAATCCTCTGGAGAATGAAAATTGTTTGTCTTGTTGTCCAGGGTTACTCTCATCCTAAAAATGTAAAGAAGCCCATATTTCACACCTAGATTCTAACTGCAGCTGCAATACAAGGAAAGCCTTCTATCATTGTGTTATGGTGGATCCTCCTCTATTGCCATCCCTCTCTCAGTTGGTGTACTCCAAGCATCTGTTTTGGGCCCTCTCCTTTTCACTCTCTATACCCAGTCCCTTGGTACCCTCATCTCTTCCCATGACTTTCAGTATCATTTTTATACTGATGACTCTCAACTCTATCTATCTGCACCTGTCATTTCTCTTACACTCCAAGCCTGTCTCTCTGCCTGCTTATCTGACATCGCTGCCTAGTTGTCTCACCGCCATCTGAAATTGAACATGGCCAAGACTAAACTTCTTATTTTTCCCCTAAACCTTCCTCCCCACTTCCATTTTTTTCTATATTGATAACACTTTTCTGCTCCCTGTTTCCTTGGCCCACAACTTTGGGGTCATCTTTGACTCCTCCTTCTCCTTCTTGACACATATCCAACAGATAGCTAAAACCTGTTGTTTCTTTCTCTACAACATTAACAAAATTCACCCCTTCCTCTCTGAACACACTACTAAAACTCTTGTCCACTCTTTGGTCATCCATCTCTTGCAACCTCCTCCTTGCTGGTCTCCTTCAGAGTCATCTCTCTCCTTTTCAATCTGTTCAGAACTCTGCTGCGCGGCTAGTCTTCCACGAGCCCCTACATACTCATATAACCCTTCTTCTCAAATCACTTCATTGGCTCCCCTTCTGTTTCCATATCCAATTCAAACTTCTCCTTCTGACTTATAAATGCATTCACTCTACTGCCCCTTATTACCTTTCCTCTCTCCACTCTCCCTACACCTCTCCACATGAACTCTGCTCTTCCTCTGGATTTCTTCTCTCTATGTCCTTTTCTTCCACTCCTAACTCCAGACTTTGAACTTTTCACCTTGCTGCTCCTTTAGGCCTGGAGCAAACTTCCTGAATCTATACGTCAGGCTTCATCTCTCCCCCATTTCAAATCCATGCTAAAAGCTCACCTCTTTGGGGCTGCTTTTGGATCCTAATTCCTTTGTTCTCCTTTCCCTATTTGAACCCCTTGTTTCTCTTATATTGTACTGTCTGTCTTGATTAGTTTGTAGGCTCTAACGAGCAGAGCCCATCTTCTTGTACAGCACTGCATATGCTTTATAGCACTATATAAATGATAAATAGTAGTAGTACTTGTGGTTTTGGTAGAGATTTGGGCCCAAGTACATCTTCCTGCCTTCTAACAACAGTGGTGCTTTTCCCTTCACTTTAGCCAACGTTCCAAAGCCTGTGGGTATCTCAATATTTTCATTCTTGTCTTTCATGACTGTTTTGTGTTAAGTGTAGGTCTGGAGAATACTCATTGTGTTTGCTTGATTTCAAAGGGTTTTTGGAAAATAATATTTAGGGAGAGTCATAGAAAGTTCTCCATTTAACTAATCATAACAGGACCCTTGGAAACTTCAGGTAAATTGCTAATTCTGATATTTTTTCTTCTGTTTCAGTTTATGAAGTCCTCTGCATCCCTATACAATGTCTTAATATGTTTAGCTTTAGCACAAATTTGTTGCACAACCAATTCTAACACAGTGATCTTACATTTGACCTCAAAAGCTCTCATTAGTGAGCCATTCAACATCTCATTTAATTCCTTTCATAATCATACAGTGAGCCACAATGGTCTCAATGATCTTCTGCAACTCATCCAATATAAGATCTGTATCACACTTTTCCCTGTCACCATTTTCTCTAGGGTAGAAGGGTCAGGCTTTGAACACTTCATTCAGAGGCCATCTGCAGTAGTATTCATAAAGTCTGAGCAGCTTCCAAGAAAAAAAACATGGATAAAGCCAGCTAAAACTTAAAATAGATCACCTGGGCGCTAAGAAATTAGACAACCAGATTAGGTAACTATTCACTAGCACAGATTGACACAAATTATCTTGAGAATTTTCTTAAAAAGCATTCAAAAGACCAATGTATTAAATAGGACAAAACTGTGTAAAAATTGTTCTGTGCACAAAAAGGTCCAATAGTGCACACAGAAACATAGAAACATGATGACAGAAAAAGACCACATGGCCTATCTAATTTGTCCTTCCATATCAACCACTACCATAGCCTCCTTTTTTCCTTTAGAGATCCTCTGTGTTTGTCCCATCCTTCTTTGAATTCAGATACTGTCCTCATCTCTACCACCTCCACTGGGAAACTATTCCATGGATCCACCACTCTTTCTGTAAAGAAATATTTCTACATATCACCCCTGAATCTATCCCTTTTCACCCTCATCCCATGTCCCCTCATAGTAGAACTTGTTTTCAATCAAAAGAGACTCTCCTCCCATGCATTTATGCCATGGAGGCATTTAAACGTCTCAATCATAACACCTCTATCCCACTTTTCCTCTAAATTATACATATTAAGATCCTTAAGTCTGTCTTCATATGCTTTATAATGTAGACCACTACCCATTTTAGTAGCTACCCTCTCTACTGAATCCAGCCTGTTTATATCCTTTTGAAGGTGTGGTCTCCAGAATTGTGCACAATACTCCAAATGAGGTCACACCAAAGACTTGTACAGAGGCAATATAATCTCCTTTCTTCTGCTGGCCATTTCTCTCCCTATGCACCCAAGCATCCTTATAGCTTTTGCTGTTACCTTTTCTACCTGTTTAGCTACTTTAAGATCACCACACACAACCACGCCTAGGTCCCACTCTTCTTTAGTGGACAAAAGTGCTTTACCACCTATGCTATATTGCTCCCTTGGATTGCTGCAGCCCAAATGCATAACCTTGCATTTCTTAACATTAAATCTCAGCTGCCAAATTCTAGACCATTCTTCAAGCTTAGCTAGATCCCTCCTCATGTTATCTACACCGTCCTGGGTGTCTACTCTTTTGCAGATTTTGGTATCATCCGCAAAGAGGCAAACTTTACCCGACAGCCATTCCACTATATCACTAACATACAGTAGATGTTAAAAAGAATCAGACCAAGGACAGATGTGGAGTTTGATTTTATATCAGCCAGGGATGATTGCACTTAGAAATAGGGCCACTTAAAACTATGTCTGTATTTTATAACCTTCATGGTTGGAGTCACATGGTTTCTAAAATACAATTGTCGTCAATATTATTGGTACCCTTGCATTTTAGCTATGTTGTGTACAATATCTTGAGAAATAATTGGAAATATTCCAACTATATGTCATCATAATATTTTAATAGTATATTCAAAGGTATACAACAAAAGAGAGATGTATGTGCAACTTAGATGTAGTAATTTCTAAGAAAAAAAACAAAATATGAACTGTACAAGATTAATGGCACTCTTCACTAATGTTTGGTTGCACAACACTTGGCAGTGAAGACAGCCTCCAAATGTTTCTTGTAGACATCTATAAGTTTTGTACATCTGTTTGCTTGTAGCTTCTCCCATTCTTCAACTGCGTGGCCTCTCGCTCCTCCAGCACCCCGGCCTAACTCCTGCTCTCCCGGCGAGGATTGAGCCGGCCGGGGCACCAGGACCGCCTCCCACACCAGCTGCTGTCCAATCGGGGCAGCCGGCAGGCCCATTTAAAGAGGAGCGCCGTCGGGCGCGTGGCCTCTCGCTCCTCCAGCACCCCGGCCTAACTCCTGCTCTCCCGGCGAGGATCGAGCCGGCCGGGGCACCAGGACCGCCTCCCACACCAGCTTCTGTCCAATCGGGGCAGCCGGCAGGCCCATTTAAAGAGGAGCGCCGTCGGGCGCGTGGCCTCTCACTCCTCCAGCACCCCGGCCTAACTCCTGCTCTCCCGGCGAGGATCGAGCCGGCCGGGGCACCAGGACCGCCTCCCACACCAGCTGCTGTCCAATCGGGGCAGCCGGCAGGCCCATTTAAAGAGGAGCGCCGTCGGGCGCGTGGCCTCTCGCTCCTCCAGCACCCCGGCCTAACTCCTGCTCTCCCGGCGAGGATCGAGCCGGCCGGGGCACCAGGACCGCCTCCCACACCAGCTGCTGTCCAATCGGGGCAGCCGGCAGGCCCATTTAAAGAAGAGCGCCGTCAGGCGCGCCCGCGCCCGGCGGGCCCGCGCCTGAGGGCCTCGCCAGAGGGCCCTTTGGCACGGCCCTTAGGCAAAGGCCCACATCGTGAAACCAGCAACCCTTCCTCAAGTTCCGTCTGTGCACCGAGACGCCAGTGAAACCCACGAAGAACCCGTATACAGTTTTGCAAATATCCCAACAGCCTGAATGTGCTCTCACACCCACCCCTGCCAGGACTGCAACGACGTCCCCCAGGATTGAGCTTGCTCCCACCTTCAACCAGATGATCTGTCCATCACCGCAAGTATTCTACCCATAAATGAACTGATTGTCTAAACTAGAACTGATTGTCCTTGATACTACCAGCATCTGTAATCACACTGTTCTCAGTAGCCATTACCTCTCTCTCTTACTATACGGTTGTCAGTAGCCATTACCTTACTATACTGTTGTCAGTAGCCATTACCTCTCTCATATTATTATACTGTTGTCAGTAGCCATTACCTCTCTCATATTATACTGTGGTCAGTAATTGATACCTATCTTTCTTATTATACTGTTGTCAGTTATAATACTGTTGTCAGTAGCCATTACCTCCCTCTCTTATTATACTGTTGTCAGTAGCCATTACCTCACAACCATAGTACTGTCTTCATGCAGTTAATTTATTATCCAACTTGCAATCACTGTACTGTTACACTTAATTTATCCCAGTTGCTGCTGTTCCATATCCCCCTGCACCTTTGTCAACTTGTTCTTTTCTTCACAGTTATATATTCTGCTTGTAGTAGCAAAGTTACCCGATCCAAATTCTCTGGCTGCACTTTATTAATCTACAATGTACAAAATCCTGTTCTTATTCTCTACCCTCCTAACCCTTGGTCTCCCTTGCATTTCAAATGCTTTCCACCATGATTCCAACCATATACCAATACTACACACCCATGGAAGGAGATGGTCTGAATTCCCCCACCACACCACAACAAAAAACAACCGTACACCCCACTCTCACCTACTTCACATTCCCCTCCAAAACATCAAAAAGACAAAAGCCGAGAAGCAGCATCATCAGCGCCGACTGAAATGTGCACTGATAAATGCCAGATCAGTAAAATCAAAATGGCCTGCTACCATTGACCTGATTCCGCTATACAATCTTGACATCCTAATGATCACGGAGACATGGCTATCTGACTGCGACAACGCCCTATTGAATCAGATGCTGCCACCTGGATTTGATTTATACACATGCCACAGGACCATCCAGAGAGGAGGCGGGACGCTCATCCTTGCAAAAGCTGATCTACACTTCAAACTATGCAACTCCTCTAGCTCAGCCCATCTTGATTCCCTCACCATAGCTAATGAGCTATGCACAATTAACCTTTTCTATCGGGCACCCACCCCTTTACCAGATGACCTCCCAACAATAATTGAGCTTGCCTGCATGTCGTCCTCCTCACGCTCCCCAACTTGGTTGGTAGGCGATTTCAACCTCCCGTCTCTTCATGATAGCCACTCAACAGCATTCCTAAACGCCTTAGAGGATCTAGGCTACAAACAACATGTCGACTCCCCCACACACTCTAAGGGAGGTAAACTGGACCTCATCTTTGCCCCCCATTTCAACGACTCAACAGCCCAAGACCTTGCACTGTATATATCACCTGTGCCTTGGTCAGATCACAACCTCCTTAGATTCATTATACCCTTTAATACATCCTACAAGAGCCAAATGTCATCAAACATTTCTGATACCCATACTGCCCGCTTCCGTCCATTCAACCGGAGCGTAGTCCTGGAAAATCTTCTGCCACTTATGACCAACACGTCTCTAAACCTAGATGATCTCATCTCCAAATGGGACGAGAACCTTCGAGCTGCCTCCTGTCCATCCCACACTGAAAAGAGAACAAGGAAACGGGAACACGCACCATGGTTCTCTTCTGACCTTCGCTCATCTCTCCACCACCTGCGCAAACTTGAGAGACGGTGGCGATGATCACACTCCTCAGAATCACTTGATACATACAACTCTTACCTAATAACCCACCGTCGAAAGATAACACAGAGCAGGAAACTCTACCACACAGATTTATTGAAACGTTCCATCAATAAACCACAAGCCCTATTCAGAATAGTAAAATCCATAACAGGCGAACCGGTCTCCGCCCAACCCTCAATGCCCCAACCACAGGACTTTGCAAACTACTTGCAATCAAAGATGATTAAGACCAACATAAACATGTGTAGCAGTACATCACCCATACCGTCTAAGACACCCCTAGCAACTCCACTATGTAATTTCACTGTGGTCTCAAATAGAGAGATGGAGAACATTGTCGCCTCTATCAATCCCAGCACAGCACCCAACGACCCCTGTCCAGCCAGTTGGATCAAAGAGCTGCGTCATGACCTAAGCCAAATCCTGTGCAATATATTGAACCAGTCTTTTCTAACAGGCTCGTTCCCACAGCGCCTGAAAAACACCTCCATCAAGCCCCTACTAAAAAATAGCAGACTTGACCCGTCCAAAGTCGAATCTTTTAGGCCAATCTCGAGCATCCCCAGCTTGCAAAAATCATAGAAAAAGCTGCTCAACAACAACTCCAGCACCATATTGACACTGAAGCTCCACTGGACCCGTCACAACACGGCTTCAGGGAAGCGCATGGCATCGACACAGTCCTCACAACCCTATTCAACGAATTGGTCACTGGTATGGACAGCATCCAACAAGGATTTGTCCTCATCTTCCTGGACATCTCCGCCGCCTTTGACTCTGTGAATCATGACATACTTCTACAACGCCTGAAGGAAAAGGGGATTCAAGACACAGCACTTGAATGGTGTAAATCCTACCTATCCAACAGGTGGCAACAAGTAAAAACAGGTCATACATCCTCGGAACCATTCCTGCAGTCTCAGGGGGTACCTCAAGGATCGTCCTTATCGGCATTAATGTTCAATATATATATGCAGCCGATATGTGATTTGATCCGATCTTTCAACGTACGATGCCTGGCTTACGCAGACGACATCCTCCTCTACATGCCGTTCAAAATTGACCAACCGATGTTCTCCCCAATAATCAATTGTTTCGGAGCTGTAGCTGATTGGCTGCTGACACAAAACCTTCGGATCAATCATAGTAAAACTGATGTCCTTTTTGTTACGAAGAACCGTAAATTCACACCCCCCCCCATCGCTACTTGTCAACAATGTAGAATTGAAGTCCAAACCTACAATCAGATATCTTGGCATCACATTGGACCAGCACCTAGATATGACCACACATGTGAAGAACGTTACAAAGTCTATATATCACAAGATCAAAACGTTACGTCACCTCCGCCCCCTACTGGAATCCAGTGACTACCGGACAACCTTTCAGGCATTAGTCCTCCCACACCTGGACTTTGCGAACATCGTCCTGCACGGCCTGCCTCAATCAACTTTAAATCCGCTCCGCCTAGCTATGAATGCCGCCGCAAGAGTTCTCTCTGGATCATCAAGAACTGACCACATAACACCAATCATGAAAAATCTGCATTGGCTGCCGTTACATGCCAGACTCCAATATAAGTCACTAGTCCTTACTTTCAAAGCCCTGAATAACTACCCACCTACACCGATTAGCAAACTAATCCACAGCACCCTGGAAAACAGAGACAGGAGATCCACTTCAATGAACACCTTAATAGTCCCCAAGATGATGACGTCATGTACTAAGACCACTTCCAACAGGGCTTTCTCTATATTCGCTCCCCTAAATTGGAATGCCCTTCCACATGAAATCCGTGGCATCAAAAGCTTAATCCTATTCCGTAAAGCTCTGAAACACCACCTATTCACAATATACTACCCTGACACCCACACATCGGGTAAACTTCCCTCATGTCTCAGCTACCATAGCACCTTATTACAACCAGAAAATGGTTAGACTATACTACTGCCCACCCACCACTTTTACGCCTGTCCCTCCCTCACGAAATGAAGATGATACCAAATTGGCTTAGAATATTGGTGACAATACTAATTTAACCTGTAAATAGTTACCCTGTAAATAGTTACCCCGGTTATCCTATGTTTTTTTCCCTGTTCTATGTAAAACTCAATGTTGCTTGTATGCATTGTAGTATGTTTTGTTCGATGTACACCGCGCTGATTGTAATAGCGCGGTATAGAAGAAATGTTAAATAAATAAATAAATAAAATAAATAAATTTGTTCCAACTCATGAATGTTTCCAGGATTCCTTTTACGAATGGCAGAATTCAGCTCTTTTTAAATGTTCTCAATTCGATTGAGATTGGAACTTGTTGCTGGCTAGTTTAAAATAGTCAGTTTTTATCTGTGTAACCATTCTTTTGCACTTTTGGATGTATGTTTTGGGTTATTGTCCTGCTCGACGACCCATGACTTTTGACCCAGACCTAACTTTCTGAAACAAGGTAGCACATTTTGCTCTAAAATACCTTGGTAGTCATCTGATGTCATAATTCCTTTAATATGTTCCAGGCCTCCAGTTCCTAAGACAGCAAAACAGTGCCACAACATTATGGAACCTCCACCATATTTAATTGTAGGTAGGGTATTTTGTTTCCTTATAAGCTTAATTTCTTCTCTTGTAAATGTAATGCTGGTCTGCATTGCCAAAGAGTTCAAGTCTGATTTCATCATTCCACAGAACGTTTTCCCAGAAGAATTGTGGTTACTCAAAGTGAGTTTGGGTAAAGGTCAGGCATGCCTTTTTATGTCTGTCTTTGAGCTGTGGGGTCCTCCATAGCCTTCATCCACGAAGTACTTTTTTTGTTTAGTGCGTGGCATATGGTGCGGGTTAAAACCACCTCTCCAGATTGTTCCAGGTCAGCCTTAAGCTCTTTGGATGTTGTACGTGATATTTTGCCAACAGTTTACACTAACCTTCGAAGACTTATTCCATCATATCCTGGGAGGGGTTTGACAGTTTGATGAGCAGAAAACTTCTTAATAACATTGTGAACTGTAAACACTGAAATCCCAAGGTCTTTAGAGATTAGAGAATCTCTGTTACAAGAACACATTGATGAACACAAACCACTTGACTCACACCAATTTGGATTCCGCCCATTCCATGGAGTAGAAACCCTCTTAATCACCCTAATGGACTTCCTCATCCGGGGTACAGATGACAACAAACAAGGCTTCCTACTCCTCTTCATAGATATTTCTGCCGCCTTCGACAACATCAATCACCTTACACTGATCAACAGACTAGAGAACTTAGGAATAGGTGGGACTGTCCTTAAATGGTTCAAGTCCTACATCACACATAGACTAATAAGCGTCCAAATTGACCAACAAGCATCAGAAACATTCCCCCAGGGACAGGGAATACCTCAAGGATCAGCCCTTTCAGCCCTCCTATTTAACCTGTACCTGCAACCTATAACAAACATATTTAAAAAACACAGGATTAATCATTTTATATACGCCGACGACATCATGCTTGCTATCCCCATAACCACTAAAAACCCCACGTATGACACACTATCCGAATGCATGGCTGAGACATCCTCCTGGATGGAATCTAACTATCTCAGCATCAACCTCAAGAAAACGGAAGCAATGTTCGTAACAAGGTCATCTATAACTGAGAACATTTACCTGGAAACAATCACAATAAACAAAACTACCATACCTGTTAGAAAACAGGTAAAATACTTAGGTGTAATAATAGACCACACACTTACCATGCTACCACACATAAAACAAACAGTAAAAACCATTTTCTATAAACTTAAAACTATTCAGCACCTAAGGCCACTCCTTGAAACACAAGACTTTAGATCTGTAGTAAGCACACTGATCACCCCTCACTTCGACTATTGCAATAGTCTCCTAATAGACCTTCCTCAAAAAAGCACATACCTTCTACAAAGAGCCCAGAACATCTGTGCAAAAGTAATTGCTAAAGCTCGCCTAACAGACCACGTATCCCCAATACTGCTGGAACTACACTGGCTCCCTATAAACAGCCAAATTAGATACAAAATTATCCTAACAACCTTTAAACTCATAAATGACATAGCACCCTCACACCTATCTACACTACTGCACTCTCCAACCACAACTAGATCTCACAGACAAAATGCAGCCCACTCCCTTATCACACCAAAAGCTATCCGGAAGACTAAGAAAATCACTAGCTCCAGAGCATTCACATTTGTTGCTCCTACGCTCTGGGACGAACTCCCAATAGACCTTCGAATCATAAAAGACCTCTCCCAATTCAGGAAAGAATTAAAAACCTACCTATTCACTGAACACTTTGAAATCCCCTACTCCCCCAAAACCAGCTCCACAACAAACATGGACACACATGCACAAACCCTCTAACTCCAGTTAACTAACTCCCTGCCTGGCTCCCTCCCCTCACACCCCTCATTCACGACATAAAAGGAAATAAATTCCAACACCTACACTTGCCCTACACACCACGCACAACCACTGTAAATATCCATGTGTAAATAGTTTGACGATTGTTTTGCTTTAAATTAAATTTTATTGTTCAATGTAAATAGTTGAATCCTACTGTTCAATGTAAATGTATACAGATGTGTACAATACTGTTAAGCTGTTACATGTAAACCGCCCTTGATCTCTGGAAGGGGCGGTATAAAAGAAAATAGTTAAATAAATAAATAAATAAATAAAATAAGAGATGGCCTTGTACCCCTTTGAAGTTTGATGTATGGTGATAATGGCTTTTTTTATGGTCTCAGACAGCTCTCTTGTCTTCACCATTGTGAAAATGGAACAAGGAGTGAATATGGCCATTTTAAACATTAGAGCCATCATTCACTGGTTGATTCAAGTCATTTTAGTACTGACAATTGATCACAGTTATGTCTAATTTTACTGCAATGGGAATGTGGTTCTTCTGTTCAAACTGACAAAGTGTATGGTTGATCATAAGGAACATCCACTCCCCATCTGGGGGGTTAACAGGTTCATTGCCGGGACCATTTGAGACTGATAGCAGCTGGTCTACTGCTATAACTTCTGAATATCATATCCATAGATAGTAAGAGCTCACAATGGCAGTGCAATATCACCCATAGGGTAGTAGGAGAAGGGGGCACAAAGAATACCTTAAATAGAAATGCAATGTTGTATAGGCTATATAGAGCCTGATACATACTTCTGTCCTGGATAGACACCAAGCTATCTGGACATACTGTCCCTGATACTTTGTTGGTTTCTTGAACATGATCATGTTTTGGCTAATTTTTTGTATCAGGGGTCTATATAATATATTAAAAAACAAACCCAAATGACACATAGAAATATATAGAAATAGGCAGTTGACAAAAATATTTTCTCATAATATTATATGCACAAAAAGAAGTGACATACCTTCAATACATTGAAAAAGATAACATGAGGTTTTGCAAAAAAAAATAGGGAGAGCATGCTGTTTAATATGACTCTATAAAAAAATTGAAAGACAAAAGGAAGTGAGGAGTTTGGGACATTTCTGAATAAAATGACTTCTTTCTATTCCTCTCTCCCTTTCGTCTTTTGTTCTGCTTTGTGGAATGGTTTGTGTGTTTGGTTTGTGAACCTCTTTAAAAATACAATCCGTGGTATTATACTGGTAATTTCGCATACAATCAACAATATCCTTTTCTAAGCCAGGATTCCATTATGATCAGCAGGTATCAGGTATTCTATTTGTGCCAACCAGTAGCTGCAGTCCAGTCTTTTTCTAGAGCTATGTTTTTTGCAATTACTGTCTGTTATTATGAAATGCCTTGCCAAATTAATTGTGAACGGAGACTGATCTTTTAACTTTCTGAAAGGTCAAAAGTACTATTTTTAAGCAAGCATTTACAAATGGAGTTTAAAGTGGTTTGGAGACTGCTGGGAGTTTTAATTATTTTGGGGCATGTTTACTAAAGTGCATCAAAAGATCATGCATTAAGTTTCAGAAATGAGCACGGGAGGTGTGACGGAACCATGCTACTTGATGGGGACATGCCCAGCATTTCCCCATGCATTGACCGTGGTAAGACGTGCCTCGCCACATTAAACCATCAGCTACAACGGACATGAGTGCACTTACTGCCACCCATTGAGGGTAGATTATAATTGATTTTAAATACATTAATTAAATTAAAATTGATGGACCTATGGAAACAGGCTTTTTCAGTCATTTCAGCTTCATTATGAGATCTGCCAACAAATTTGTGTTGGATTCAAGTGTGAAAGAGAATAGGAGTACTAAAATGTTTATTGTAAGGGAACATACATGGATATTTTTGAATGGTGAAAGTTTTTATTGTTAATTAGTGTTTTATTTTATTATGAATGTTTTTATGTAAACCACATAGATATTAATGGTGTATTGTAGTATATGAATATAAATAAAATGAAATGCTTTATCAAAAAATATGCACCGCACCACATCTGCCCACCATTCTCTTCCTTGTGGGGTGCCGCAAGGCTCGACACTATCACCAGTTTTGTTCAATATCTTCCTCAGTCCCCTGGCCAATTTCACTCAGTCCCTAGGTATCCTATTCTAAATGTACACTGATGATATCTTCCTCATTCCCTGCATTGACAGTTCTTTCCGTGATCTTTCTGCTGTTTACTGCTCTTGAGAGCATATCCTTCGGGCTTTGCACAAATGCTTTGAAGCTTAACCCAGTCAAAACTACAGCCACATGGATGACCAGTTCCAGCATAGCTTCATCCCTGGCCCCATCTCTTGCCTCCACTTCTATTGCCCTGCATTCTGCCTTCAAGTATCTGAGTGTTTATATTGACTCTGAACTTTCCTTCTCAACACATATTACTCACCTCTCTAGATCGGCTTTCATTGCCTTGTGCAGATTCCACACTTTGCGCCCTTTCCTACACCCTGCCACACAACTTTCTATTCTCCTCAGCACTGCAATTGCAAGGGTTCTCCGGTCTCCCTAAACATCAGTTGAAAAGGCTTCAATCAATTCAAAATATGCCCTTGCCCACGACAAGAAATACAACCACATGATCCCACTCTTCATTCAGCACCATTGGCTACCGTTCCCTCAGCGTATTCATTAGAAAATCCTCAACCTGACTCATAAGGTCCTGCATAATAACACGCCCCAATACCTCACTTCTCTCACTATCCCATATGTCATCCTCCCCCCCCCCAACCTTCCATTGCTTATGCTCCCTTTATGACAATAGGCTAGTTCTGTCCTCACCATCTCAGGCCAAGAGATGGTGAGGACAGAACTATTAAAGAGATTCTTCACCTATTGAATTGTCGTCAGTCCTTGTGTACCTGCTTGGTTAGTTCCTTATCTAGTGTGCAAGTACCAGTTGCTCTCCTTTGGTACCCTCAATCAGATAGTGCCACAAAATATCCCCACAGACTGTCTTGGCACAATCTGGTTACTGTTAGAGTGATCTGGGAGCAGAGCTGGGGTTGTCCAGATATCTGTCCGGTTAGTAGCGATATTCAGCCCACTAACCAGATATGTACTCACATAAAGTTAGGTCAAGGGCTGTCCTAGCTTTATGCAGTTTTTGCTATCTGATTAGTGGCTTAATATTGCCTCTAACTGGATACCAAATTTTTGAGTGGAAAAACCATATATTCAGTGCTAGATATCAGACAGCCTCCAGTGCTTGGACATCTGGTTTCATTTTTGCCCATAGTCATTTTAGCAATGCTGACTATTACAGGCTTAGTACTGATACCTATGGAGGTCATTCCAGAACACGAATAAGCTGGTTAGATGTGAGGGATAGACGTTTATCCCGCAAAAACGTCTAGACCTGTATTACGAAACCACGCAGATCTGCACATGCATATCACTAGCACAGGGATTTCAAAATGTGGGTGGTAAGGGGCAGAACGGGGGTGTGGCCAACCATAGAGACATATAAAGTGTATTCAGGAAAGGCTTATGTACATCTTCAGTGCTTCCTGTACATCCATGTTATTCCTGCAGAAACATGAAATAATGTCAAGGTTTAGAAGATTTTCTGCTCTGTTCTTCAATGCATCCCATATTGAAGACCAGCTGTGCCAATCATGTTTTGTGCCAGTTTGTCTGCAATCTGGAAAATACACAGGATGCAATTCTACAGGACAGAAACAGAGGTGCGGAAAGGTTGCATGGTAAAGAAACATTAATAAACACCCCCACATAAAGATTAAGAGGTGCACTAGTGTTTATTCTGGCAATGCTGACATTTGCTGCTTGTGCAATGAGCCCTTGTCTGTAGACCGAAGAAAGTTCATTTCAATTATCCAGAGGGTCGCCAATAGCTGTGATGCTTTAATGGGAATGCCATCAATTCCCGGTGCTTTGTTCTTTGATAAGGCTTTCAATGCTGCTTTGACTTCATCTTTCAACATCAATGGTTCCTGATCATAAGGTACAGGTTGAAACGGCTGTTGGTCCACTTGATCTTTATGGTATAATGACTGTATATTCTTTCCACCTTTTCTTGATCTTCTCAGCATCATTCAACATGGATCCTTGAGCATCTTCTGGCATTCCAATTTAAGCCTGGAATGTTTTCTTTAGCTCTCGTAGCTGTAGAAAAGCCGATCTTGTTCTTCCTCTAATAGTTTCTGATTCTATTTCCTTGCACGTGTCATTGTAGTACTACTCCTTGTCATGCTGCATGTTGGAAATCTCTGTTGAGTTCTGTGATTGCCTCTCTTTCTCCTTTGGCTTTAGCTTCTCTGCATTTCTGGACAATTTTCTGAGTTTCTTCAGTCATCCATGTTGGCCATTTTTGCTTTTTTTTTTTTTTTTAAACAATCTTTATTCAAAGAAAATAAGGCATTACAATCAAGTCCACGTCAAGGGAGCGAAAGGCCCAAAAGCATAGTATAATACACAAACCATTTATAATAGAGCCAGGGTTGGAATCAATATACTACTAACCCTAAGACTAAGAAAGGAAGTAAAGAAAACAAATCTAACCACATTCTTTGTTGTCTAAGAATACTACAAGTTGATCAGATTCCATAAACACATATTTTGTCTGTTCATAAATCAGAATACACTTACACGGATATTTGAGGAAAAAAGAAGCCCCTATTGCCAGTGCACGGGGTTTCAATGCCAAAAAGGCCTTTCTACGTTTCTGAGTGAGCCGACACACATCCGGGAAGACCTGAATCGTGCTACCACAAAACAATTGCCTCTTTTTGGAAAAATACAACCGCAAAATTAAATTTTTATCAGACAAAGAAACAAAAGAAACAATCAAGGTGGCACGTCTGGTGATCTCATCAGTAGAAGACTCAAGGAACGCAGAAAGATCTAACGAAGATGATGCCGGAACCTTCCCCGCTTCATTGGCAAGAGGGGAAGAAGCCTCCTTAGAGGACACCGAGGGAAGATAATAAATTGAAGAAAACTTTATCGAATTAACATCATCAATCATTAAGACCTCCTTGAAATATTTATACAGCAAAATAGAAGGAGAAAGGTAATGAGTCTGGGGAAAGTTTAAAAATCTTAAATTTTTCAAACGTACAACATTCTCAAGTGACTCAATCTGATGGTGTATATTAATATTATCCCGAATAGAAGAAGAAGAAGCAACTGTTTGAATAGCAGAAACCTGACCCCCTAATTTATTCAAAGCAACATTACATTTCACCAAAGATTCATCATGAGCACCTAACTTCCGTACCACATCTTTGGAAAATTGAGAGACTTGAGCAAGGGAGACGCGTAAGGACATCTCCATACGCGTCACCACCTCAAACACATCTCTCAAGGATACATCAACTGGAGAAACCACAGGTGGAACAGTGGTAGGAAACTCTAATGGTAAGGGGAGAGCAGACAATATGCATTTTTCATCCTCAACAACAGAAATAGCAGTAACATCTCCATTACCCACAACAGGTTCCACCCCCAGACTAGCACCCCTGGGGGGGAGCCCCTTCATAATCTCAACTTCCTGACTGGGTAGGGAAACACCCTGCGCATTAAGAGAAGAGTCAGAGACAGTACTTACTGACCCAAGGGTCAAGTCCGGCAACTCACAGTCTCTCTGGACTTTCTGGAGATGTACATCCATCGGGCCCACGATCTTAGGGGCCTTCTGGGTGTTCGCCACAGGAAACACTTTTTTTCGTCGCTTGCCCATGGACCCGTAGAACTCCTCTGCAACTCCTCGTTGCTCCGAAGGGGCTCCAAAGGGGCGTGTCCTGCCCCTTTGGTCACGCCCCTTCGGTCACGCGACCACGGGTGTGCGCCTGCGAGTCGCGTACCGCGGGGGACCGAAGATTTTAAAGGTCCTGGGGGGCGGGGCTACAACGCTCCTCCTGCCGCACTCACCAACACCGGCACAGCTGACCTCGCTCGCTCCGGTTCTCCAGCGGGGGACCGAAGATTTTAAAGGTCCTGGGGGGCGGGGCTACAATGCTCCTCCTGCCGCACTCACCAACACCGGCACAGCTGACCCCGCTCGCTCCGGTTCTCCAGCGGGGGACCGAAGATTTTAAAGGTCCTGGGGGGCGGGGCTACAACGCTCCTCCTGCCGCACTCACCAACACCGGCACAGCTGACCCCACTCGCTCCGGTTCTCCAGCGGGGGACCGAAGATTTTAAAGGTCCTGGGGGACGGGGCTACAACGCTCCTCCTGCCGCACTCACCAACACCGGCACAGCTGACCCCGCTCGCTCCCGGCCATTTTTGCTTTTTAACCTTAAGTAGAGACTGCTTGCATTCTTCCAGTACAGCCTTCTTTTTGTCATCCCATAACTCTTCTGTAATTCTGTCATTTGTATCTAAAGCATCTAATCAATTTTTCGGGCAGTCTTTAAATTCCAGTGGTATATTCTCAAGGTCATATTTTGCTACATTTATGAGTGGCTTGCTCTTTTTCAACTTTAGCTTGACTTTGCATATTAGTAGTTGGTAATCTGTGCAAGAGTCAGCTCCAGGTTTTGTCTTTGTAGATGTTATCAAACTTTTCCATCATTGTCTTCCATAGATGTAGTCAATTTTACTTCTGTACAATCCATTGGATGAAGTCCACGTGCACAGTCAGCGCTTGTGTTGCTGGAAGAAGGTTTTTGAGATGAATAGATCATTGGTCTTGCAGAATTCTATTAGTCTTTTTCCATCTTTGTTTCTGTTGCCAAGCCCATATTTTCCAATCACTTTGCCTTCTTCTTTGTTGCCAACTTTTGTGTTCCAGGATATACTGTTTGCATGTTCTGTCAATTTCAGTTTGTACTTGTTCATAGAACTCATCAACATCTTCCTCTTCTGCAGCTGTTGGGGCATATTCCTGAATTATAGTTGTGTTGATGGGCTTTCCTTATAGATGAATAGAAATTAAGTGTTCGCTGATTGCATTGTATTTCATTACAGTTCGTCTTTGTCTTTCATTTCCTGCAAAATATACCATATGAACATCAGATGAAAAGTGCCCAAAGCCAGTCCATTTCAATTCACTGACACTCAACAGATTGAGCTGTGTACGTTCCATTTCATTCTTGTCCACCTCCAACTTCCCTTGGCTCATGCTTCGTATGTTCCATGTCCCAATATGTAAGACATCATTGCAACTTCTGATTCTCATTTCATACCCAGCTACATCAGCAGATCCAACTACATCACAAATGCTGGCTTTACTCTGAGAAGTCTTCAACTCATCCCCAGTAGCCATCTGAGTGTCTTCCAACCTGGGGGTCTTATCTTCCAGCACTATAGTGCATTTTATTTTGTGACTATCCCATTGGGTTTTCATGGCAAGATACAGAAGTAAATTTGCCAAACCTTTTTTCCGCACAGTTAATTCCAGTATCGTTGCATTTGTCACAGAAATGTGATCCTCTGCTTACAATACCATCCCAGTCTGCTGCTGCCCAGATGGGTGGTTAGTCTTAGTCTGGCATCTCAGCTGAGACCTGTCTATCTTGGGAAATCCTGTCAGTAGCTAAGTTACTGATAGCTTGACTCTCAGCATCACTGATGCACACAAGCCCTCACAGCGTGACAAGCTGCAAACCAATTCCTATGTCCTAAAAAACAGGACTGTTGATGGAGTCCTGGGACTCCATCCTATAATGCTATGTCAGCTGTTGTTGATAGGTGCAGGGCATCGTTTTTGCAGATCTATGTTTTGTTGAGATTACCAGTGAGAGTGTGTGTGTGGGGGGGAGGGGGATTTAGTGTGCTCATCCACGAATCTGGGCGGGCATGAATGGCTGGCTAGTGCCTGGACTATAGAGATGACTGCAGTGTCACCAGGTACTATGCCAAGCTGGTTCTCCATAGCTGTATGTCAAAACATATCCCTGTCACTAACAAGGGATCCTCAGAATGAGAGCAGGCAACAGTGCAAATAGCACTAATACATCCCCAAGAGCTCCATCATTGGTCTCTATAACCATGCACATTTTTAGTGAGTGGTGATGGTGCCTTTGGGCATATCATAGTGCTGTTTGCACTGTTGACTGCTCACATTCTGAGGGTCCCTTATTAGCGCAGGGATATGTTTTGACATTTATCTAGGGAGCACCTGTTCTGCTTTTTTATGGTCCCTACTTAGCAGCGTACAGACCTTTCCAGAGATGACCAAACAATGCATCACTAGGGAGGTCTTTTACTGCCATGTATGTTGTGATGCAATGTATCTCATGACAGACATAACACTTACTTGCTTTTATACTATCTTAGATTGCATTGAGATTACTTTGCAGTGTTCTGAGCATGCAACAGACTAGTATATATAGTCTACTTTGCATCACCATTTATATATCATCAGCTTTCATGTTGTTTGCATCAGTGCAACACTGTCACTGTCAGTGAGCACAGCAGCTCAGGAGATTCATATTTTACAGAGGAGGCATGGCTGTTTGAGGGTATATTGTAGAGACAGGCAGGATCAAATACATCCATCTTTTTGTGATACAGTGAGTGTGGGGACGTACACAGCTGCTGGCTGCATATACCCGTGTTTTGTGCACCATAGTGCTTTGTTCGTGCCGTGCCGAAGACGTCTAAGTCCCTGATTCCAGAACCATGTCTGTGTTTATACCCACGGCTGCAGAATCACATTTAGATAAGGCACATTTTAGATTTGGATGTGCCTGTGGGCCGGGCGTGCATGTTCTGGAATACGGCCTCTGCATGTTTTATTGTTCATGATAAGAGCACCTGCAGGAAAATATGCTGCAAATATTTTTGGGGGGGCGGGGGGCACAAAGTTCACAGATCACAGACTTCATCCAAATTTGGATATTTATGTATTGATTTAAAACATTTATAAACACCAATCAAAATACATTTCTAAGTGGGGAAAAATAAAACATCAGATACAAAACAAAACACAAAGAAGTCAATATTTAAATGGGTTTATGGGGGTTGCAGCACCTGCAAACTGCATAAACCCTGGTGATCCCGATCTTCAGTTAGGATAGTGATATTAGGATAGTGCCACTGAATATCCTCACAAATTGCAGTAAAGAGGGCTGGTTATTTCTGGGAGGTATCTAGACAGAGCTGGGGTGATCCTTGCATCTATCTAGTTAGCGGTAATATCAAGCCACTAAGCAGATAATAAGGCCGCATAAAGTTAGGACAGATCAATGGTTAACGGTTGAATATCACTACAAACTGGATAACAAAATATTTGGCTGGTGAAACCAGATATGTATCTCCAGACACCAGATAGGCTCTGGTGCTGAATATCTGGTTTGGTTAAAGCAAAGGATGTCAGGTGTTTTAAAAACACTGGTCGCCATCTCAGAATATCAA
This sequence comes from Ichthyophis bannanicus, assembly GCA_033557465.1. Taxonomy (NCBI): domain Eukaryota; kingdom Metazoa; phylum Chordata; class Amphibia; order Gymnophiona; family Ichthyophiidae; genus Ichthyophis; species Ichthyophis bannanicus. Next base: position 453,817,498 of record CM066035.1, read on the forward strand.
GCCCAAAATATATAAAAGAAAATATACATGTTGCTAAATCTCAAATAGAAACATAGAAACATAGAAATATGATGACAGAAAAAGACCACATGGCCTATCTAGTCTGTCCTTCCATATCAACAATTACAACAGTCCCCTTTTTTCCTTTAGAGATCCTCTGTGTTTGTCCCATGCTTTTTTGAACTCAGATACTGTCCTCATCTCTACTACCTCCACTGGGAGACTATTCCACAGATCCACCACTCTTTCCGTAAAGAAATATTTCTGCATATCACTCCTGAATCTATCCCCCTTCACCCTCATCAAATGTCCCCTCGTAGCAGAACTTGCTTTCAATTGAAAGATGCTCTCCCCCTGAACATTTATGCCACAGAGGTATTTAAACATCTCAATCATATCACCTCTATCCTGCCTTTCCTCTAAGGTGTACATATTAAGATCCTTAAGTCTGTCCTCATATGCTGTTTATATCCTTTTGAAGTTGTGGTCTCCAGAATTGCATACTATACTCCAAATGAGGTCGCACCAGTGGTTAGGAGGCACACATTGTCACAACTGCTGCCCTTTTCTGGGACATATAGTTGCTGCAATGCATATAAAAAGGCACTGCAGTGGCAGAGTTGCCTTCTTTTCTGGATCCGCGGTACCATTCACACTTCCACCTTGCTCAAATTCCACTCCCTTTAACAGGAAGGAAGTTAAATCAGAGGGTGATGTAAGCACAAATGGCACCGAGGGGCCAGAACAGAAGGTAACTCTGGCACTATAGTATCTTTTTAAATGTATTGCTGCCACTGCATGTTCCAAAGATGAGCCACAGTGGGGCCAATGGGCATGGGGATAGAAAAGGAGCGACACTGGGAATGAGGTTCAGCTGGGGCAACTCATATCCTTGCACCAGCTCTGGTAAGTATCCATGTCTTTTTAAGTCTTGGAACAGTAATGAATTCCAGACAGGGGTGATGGAATGCCATTCTTGTTAGGGGGCCAAACTCTGCCCTTCTGCCAACTGAACTAAGTGAGGCTGCAATTGCCAGCCTTCCCCTCCTGTCTGCCCATGGGGATCCGATCTCCCGCAGGAGAAGTCTTTCTCATGATTGAGATGCTCTTCTACCTGTGGAGGATGAGATTCCCATGGGCAGTCTGCTGCCTGTCAGGTGGCAATCACAGCATAGACCCCTCCCATCTGCCTGCGGAAGATCAGATCCTCATGGGCAGACAGGAGGGGAAGTCTAGCGATTGCATCAGCAAGTTTTCGGTCAGGGCCAGGGTCCATGTGGCCCACCCCTTTCCAATGCCTCAGATTCCAGGCACATACAGCCATGAAAAAATAAAAAGCGTGAGAATAAAACATGGCTCTCCAGACATATTTTGCTAATTCTAAACATAAGTGAGCCATACAGAATAATGCTGCTGAATCATAGATAGGCTCTTAGAAAACTTAGGGGCTCTTTTACTAAAGTACACTAAGCAGTTGTTATCATGTGCTTTCATGTCAGTAATTATGTACAAGGGCCCAAGATAACTATTACTTTGGAGTCATGACAGTTACTGCATACTGATTTGCATGTTAACTACCACTCGTGCATTTGAATGGTGAATGGGCAGGTTAGGGGTGGAGAGCACATTATAGTTAATGAAAATCCACTGCAATTTACAGTTCATTTAGAAGTCCAGCATGTTTGGCATTGCAACCTGCATTCAGGGGATAATGAATTCTTTAATGATGGATTATCATTTTGCAAGCTACCTTTACAAGGAAGACCTGGGAGCAGAACCACAACAGGAAAACAAACAGAAGAAAAAATAAAAGAAAAAAAAACTGGCTAAAAGGAAAATAAAGGGGAAAATGCTGTGAAAAACTTTTAAAATGTATCACAAAATTAACATGGGATTGATCATATACTCATCATCTACATTTAGGGGGACATTCTGCATGTTTTTCCCCAAAAATGAGCACAGATTAGACCCGTGATAAAAATGGTTAGCATGGGACTTTTAGCACAGCCACATTTTTGGCATGCAGTAAAGGTTGCTGCAGTATGCATGGTACATGCTAAACCCAATGCTAACTGCCAATACATGTTTGTTAACATGCCCCTTAATTTGTCTTAATGACATGCCTTATGCTTTTATAATTTCCACACAGCTAAAATACACCTAGCACTTATCCCTCTTATATATTCGGGGGGGGGGGGGCAGGGTTAGTGCCACTGAATATCTTTGGGTGCCACTGCTGCATGCTCTGATGCTAACCAATTAGCACTGGAGCATTCCAGAGATGTTCAAGAGCAATACCCATCAATAACTGGGTAGCAACGATATTAAGCTGCTGCCCGGTTACTGATGCACAGCAAAGTCGGGCGCAGTAAAGGCTGGCCTAATGTTCGCTGTGGAAGCTAACCAGACAGTGGTTGAATATTGCCACTGCCCGGTTAGCTTCCCAGCAATCTAGTCAACCCGGATATGACCCCAATGTTGAATATCTAGTTTTAGAGTCCAGCGGCAGCAGCTAGCCAAGTTAGATCAGCTAGCCATCATTGCTGAATATGAAACCCACAGTATACAAAGTCGACTGTGGACATCAGTATGGGGGTCATTCCAAACCATGAATAGTGGGGATGGAGGTCCTATTAGGTCTCCATTCCTGCTATTCGTGGCCTTTCCTGGCCCCATCCTCCTTCCTCACACATTGTATGGGGAAGTTAGATGGGTTTGGGAAAGGGGAGGATTGGGGGCAGAGTTAGATCGGGCAGTGGGAGGTTGCCGGCCCCGGACATACAGGGCTGATTCTAATGTCGGCCCTGTTTGCAGTAGAATCGGCAGGCACAGGGCATGGCAGTGGTGGGAGGGGGTGGAGAGCATTCCCCGCAGCCAGAGCCTAGCCCTGGAAGGCCAGATTGGGGGTCAGGCTGTGGGGAAAGCAATTTGGAGGCCCGTGGCCGGGGGATCAGGTGTTTTAAATGAAGCCGCGGTGCCATGGCAATCCGGACGCCATGACGCTGCTGCTCCATTTAAAAGCCCTGACTGAGTTAGTTGGGGAAAGACTGTACGTGCAGGCTGGACGGAATTGGGGTCCGGGCCTGCATGTACAGGCCTGTTTGCAATTCTGATCCCACGGGGCTAGACGTGCCCTGTGGGATCAGAATCGCGACACCCTCTCTGCATCTGGTTCCAGCAAGGTGCACAGAGGGCTTCTATGTCCACAATGGAATCGGGCCCTATGTGTTTTCCTTATGTCCTTAATGTAATGAGACCCCTAAACATGTCTCCCCTGCACATGTAGATGATGAACATATGATCATCTCCTTGGAGTTCATACTGCATCAACTCCTAAACCATATTAACTTACACGCACCACAACAACATGGATTCACCAGAGGCAGGTCTTGTCAGACAAATCTGATTGATTCCTTTGACTGGGTGACCAGGGAGTTGGACTGAGGGAGAGCCCTAGATGTGATGTACTTGGATTTCAATAAAGCCTTTGACACCGTTTCGCACAGGCGACTTATAAACAAACTGAGCACACTAGGGATGGACCCTAAAGTTACTGCTTGGGTTAGAAATTAGTTGAGTGGGAGGTGACAAAGAATAAAGGTAAATGAAGCCCACTCTGAGGAGAAGGATGTTACCAGTGGTGTGCCCCAGGGATCTGTCCTTGGTCCTATTCTTTTTAACATCTTTGTTAGTAATATTGTGGAAGGGCTGTTGGGTAAGGTTTGCATCTTTACCGATGATACCAAAATCTGCAATAGAGTAGATACCCAGGAAGATGATGATAACATGAGGAGGGATCTAGCTAAGCTTGAAGAATGATTGAGAATTTGGCAGGTTGAGATTGAATGCTAAAAAATGCATTTGGACTGCAATAATCCAAGGGAGTGTGTGGGGGGGGGGGGGAGGTTTGAAATATCTCTGTCCACAAAAGAAGAGTGGGAACTGGACGTGATTGTGTCTAATAATCTTAAAGAAGCTAACAGGTAGACAAAGTGACAGCAAAGCTAGAAGGATGCTTGGGTGCATAGGGAGAGGAATGGCCAGCAGAAAAAAGGAGGTGATAGTGTCTCTGTATAAGTCTTTGGTGTGACCTCATTTGGAGTATTGTGTGCAATTCTGGAGACCACAACTTCATAAGGATATAAGCAGGTTGGAGTCGGTGCAGAGGGTGGCTACTAAAATGGTTAGTGGTCTTCGGTATAAAGCATATGAGGATAGACTTAAGGATCTTAATATGTGTATGCTAGAGGAAAGGCAGGATAGAGGTGATATGATAGAGATGTTTTTAAATAGTTCTCTAACATAAATGCAAAGGAGGAGAACCTCTTTGATTGAAAGCAAGCTCTGCTATGAGGGGACAAAGGATGAGGGTGAAAGGGGGTAGACTCAGGAGTAATATGCAGAAATATTTCTTTATAGAAAGAGTGGTAGATGCATGGAATAGTCTCCCAGTGGAGGTGATAGAAATGACGGCAGTATCTGAATTATAAAAACCATGTAAAAACACAGAAGATCTCAAAAGGAAAAATGGGGACTATTGTAGTAGTTGATATGGAGAGGCAGATTAAATAGGCTATGTGGTCTCACCATGGAGTTGAGACCCTCTGGTATCACACAAACTCATGCAAGGCATCAAGAAACCACAGCAGGGATTTATTCTAATATTCCTTGACATATCAGCAACATTCGACTCTGTCACCACACTTTATTATCATGCCTACAAGCCTTAGGACAATAGAACACAACATTGGAGTGGTTCTGTCTCTACCTAACAGGGAAACAACAACAGGTTAGGATAGGGCCACAGAAATCCATTCTATACACTCTCCAAAAAGGAGTTCCCCAAGACTCAGCATTATTCTCTCTAGTATTTAAAAAATACTTACAGACAATATGCTCACTTATACAGGCTCACAAAGTCTACTACCACACATATGGTAATGACATCATGCTATATACATCTTTCTTTATAACAATCCCTAACTATACAACATTAATAGACTGCTTTAATGTAATTAAACAATGGCTCTCAGAACACCAATCAACAATGATCTACAAAAAGACAGAGATACTCTGTGCAACTAGAGACACAGCCTTCAACCCATGAGCCACACTAAAAGTCAAGGATACAGAACTGGAGGTCAAATCTGAAGTTCGCTACCTTAGTATAATACATTATCAATGGCTAACCTTACAGTCACACATTAACAACACAATTAAAACTGTGTACCATAAGATGAAAATGCAGACATTACTTGATGACCACAGCTTCTGCACAATGTTCAAGGTCCTGGTCTTCCCACTGCTCGAATACTGTTACCAAAATATGCTGTACATTCCCTTCAAATGGCACAAAACACTGCTGCCTGTATGCTTCAAGGAATATGAAGATCTAATCATATCATGCCCCTATTAAGACTGTTACACTGGCTTCCAATAATGAGCTGTATGAAATACAAAGTCTTATTAACTATTCAAAATTTTCTACAACCTCTCTTTGAATTATCTCTAGTCCATTTTGCCAACGTATTCACCATCCCGACATTATGAGCAAAAGAATGCCATGCTGCCTGTATTTGTGCATTCTCACTGTATGCAACTGGCCTCGAGAATGTATGAACCATTCCAGAACTGGACAAATTGTGCAGAGTTAAAGACCCAGCTATTTCTAGAAAACTTTGGGAATGAGACATAACCCCACCCAATGAAGCTTCTGTACATGACCATTACATTGTTAGCATGTTGTTTCCTTGCAAACTATGGGGTCTATTTTGAGGCATGAATAGCAGGGATGGACGTTCTGTCATCCCCCATTACATCCCTGACTAAGCTTCCTGTGCAAACAGGGAGTTTGCATGGGGAAACTAGATATGGGCAGGAAAGGGTTGGTGTGGAGGGGGAGACAGGGGTGAGCAATGGGTGGTCTGCGGCCCTGGACATAAGGGGCCAATTCTGATGTTGTCCCTGTATGTCCGGGGCCGGCAGAGTAGATGGGGAACTTATTCCTCCTCTGAGGAGGAATAAGTTCCCCTAGACAGCAGTGAATGGCAGGCCTGAGTCACGTCAAAGGGTGGAAGGAATGCAGGAAACATAGAAACATAGAACTATGACGACAGATAAAGACCACATGGCCTATCTAGTCTGTTCTTCCATATCAACAACTACAACAGTCCCCTTTTTACCTTTAGAGATCCTCTGTGTTCGTCCCATGCTTTTTTGAATTCAGTTACTGTTCTCATTTCTACCACCTCCACTGGGAGACTATTCCATGGATCCACTACTCTTTCCGTAAAGAAATATTTCCGCATATCACTCCTGAACCTATCTCCCTTCACCCTCATCCCATGTTCCCTCATAGCAGAACTTGCTTTCAATTGAAAGAGGCTCTCTCCCTGAACATTTATGCCACAGAGGTATTTAAACATCTCAATAATATCACCTCTATCCCGCCTTTCCTCTAAGGTGTACATATTAAGATCCTTCAGTCTGTCCTCATATGCTTTATAATGAAGACCACTAATCATTTTAGTAGCCACCCTCTAGACTGACTCCATCCTGTTCACATCCTTTTGAAGGTGCGGTCTCCAGAATTGCACACCATACTCCAAATGAGGTTGCACCAAAGACTTATAGAGAGGCATTATCACCTCCTTTTTTCTGCTAGTCATTGCTTTCCTCCCTGTTTAGCTACTTTAAGATCATCAGACACAACCACGCCTAGGTCCCACTCTTCTTTAGTGGACAAAAGTACATCACCCCCTATACTATATTGCTCCCTTGGATTGCTGCAGCCCAAATGCATGACCTTACATTTTTTAACATTAAGTCCCAGCTGCCAAATTCTAGACCATTCTTCAAGCTTAGCTAGATCCCTCCTCATGTTATCTACACCTTCCTGGGTGTCTACTCTATTGAAGATTTTGGTATCATCCGCAAAGAGGCAAACCTTACCCGACAGCCCTTCCGCTATATCACTAACAAAGATATTAAAATGAATCAGACCAAGGACAGATCCCTGGGGCACACCACTGGTAACATCCTTCTCCTCAGAGTGAGCTTCATTTACTTGTACTCTTTGTCACCTCCCACCCAACCAATTTCTAACCCAAGCAGTAACTTTAGGGTCCATCCTAGGGTGCTCAGTTTGTTTATAAGTCGCCTGTGAGGAACAGTGTCAAAGGCTTTACTGAAATCTAAATGCACCACATCTAGGGCTATCCCTCGGTCCAACTCCCTGGTCACCCAGTCAAAGAATTCAATCAGATTTGTCTGACAAGACCTAACTCTGGCGAATCCATGCTGCCTCGGATCCTGTAATCCGCTGGACTCCAGAAACCTCACTATTTTCCCTTTCAGCAGCGTTTCCAATAATTTACTCACCACCGAAGTTAAACTAACCGGCCTGTAGTTTTCAACCACATCTTTACTTCCGCTTTTGTGTAAAGGCACCACATGAGCCTCTCTCCAGAACTTTGGCACCACTCCTGACTCCAACGAGGCATTGAAAAGGTCAGTCAGTGGAGTTGCTAGAACGTCCCCAAGTTCCCTCAGTATTCTAGAGTATATCCCATCCGGTCCCATCACTTTGTCTACTTTAAGTTGAGCTAGTTTCTCACGAACATAGTATTCTGAAAATTGTTCAAGATGTCCCTTGCTTCTGTTCCTATTTGTGGGTGTTTTCTGAGGTCCTGCTCCTGGTTCTTCATCTGAACACAGAACAAAAATATTTGTTAAGCAATTCCGCATTATCCTTATCAGCTTCTACATATTCCTCCCCTGCACCCTTGAGTCTGACAATACCACTTTTGCCCTTCCTCTTCTCACTAATATATCTGAAAAATGTCTTATCCCCCCATTTTATTGCATTGGCTATTTCCTCCTCCTTTTGAATCTTTGCCTTCTTGACTACTTTGCTAGCTTCTCTAAGTTTTTCCAAATACAGATGCCTGTCTTCCTCTCTCTGTGATCTCTTGTATTTCATGAAGGCCTCCCTGTTTTTCTCCACTTTTTCAGCTACTTCTTTCGAAAACCATAGCGGTCTCCTTTTCCTTTTACCTTTATTTACCATTTTAACAAAAAGGTTGGTTGCCCTTAAAATATCCCCTTTCAATTTTGCCCACTGTCTTTCTACATCCCCAGCTGTTCCCAACCCACTAACGACTCCCTGAGGTATTGGCCCATCTTCGCAAAGTTAGTCTTCCTAAAGTCTAAGATCCTCACCTTTGAATGGATTGTAACAGCCCTAGTCCTAATACTGAACCACACCATCTGGTGATCACTGAATGCAAAATGATCTCCCACTACAACATCAGAAACACTTTCACCATTGGTAAGCACCAAGTCCAGTATGGCCCCTTCACGTGTGGGGTCTGTTAACAATTGCCTGAATAGTTCTCCCTGTAGAGAATCCAGGATCTCCTTACTTCTAGATGATACTGCAGCAGGAATGTGCCAATCAACATCTCGCATATTGAAATCTCCTATCAGTAGCACTTCCCCTTTCCTAGCAATGCTGCGTATGTCTTCAATTAACTCTCTGTCCACCTCGTCCTCTTGTGAGGGAGGTCTGTATATCACGCCAATGCAAATAGATTTCTCTTTCCCTCTTTCTAGTTTAACCCACAATGCCTACTCTCTCCCTTTTAAGCTCTGTAATTCCAAAGCTTTAATAGTAGTTTTTACATATAGTGCCACTCCTCCTCCCCTTCTTCCTATCCTGTCCTTTCGGAATAAAATATAGCCAGGTATAGTTACATCCCAATCATGGTTTTCTGTGAACCATGTTTGTGTAACTGCCACTAAATCCAAGTCAGCCACTCCCACCAAAGCTTCAACATCAGGGATCTCACTTCCCATGCTATGGGCATTTATACACACTGCTTTCCATATGTTACCCCTGTTCCCATTTCCATAAAGGTATTTAATGTATCACCTACCTGGGGGCTTTCACTTACCTGGGGGCTTTCTTCACCCATCCCCAACGAATCTAGTTTAAAGCCCTCTTCAGTAGATTAGCCAGTCTACTACCGAAGATGCGTTGACCTTTATTGGACAGATGGATGCAATCTCTGTTCTGCAACCCTTGGAACAGCATCACAGGAGATACCCTGCAGCCCAACACTGGCCTTGGGATGCCAGATCGGAGGTTGGGCTATGGGGAATGAATTTAGTTATTGGTGGATGGGGATCGCGGCATCTGAATGGAGCCACGGTGCCATGGCAGCCGGACTCCATGGCACCATAGTTCCATTCAGGAGCCTTGACTGAGTTAGCCTGGCAGGTGCCTGTACGTGCAGGCTGACCGCAATTGGGTTTGGGCCTGCATGTAGAGGCTTAGACGGGATTTTGATCCTGCAGGACTAGACGTGCCCTGCAGGATCAGAATCCTGTCTACCTCTGTGTGTCCGGTTCCGACCAACTTAGATTAGGCCTCTATGCATATATGTTATTATTATTGTTGTTAAACTTTACCCACCATCTATGGCATTGTGAAAAAATACAAATGTGAAAAAATACATATATAAATATGGGCAAATCTAGAGAAATTTAAAAAAAAAAACCCTAAAATACATATGTCTGCATTGGTACTTACACACCTTATTGGGGTTATATGGTTCCAGCCTTTCACAATACAATATAAAACATATAAAAAGAAACAGGATACCCCCACCCACCCAACAAAAAAATGTGTTATAAAGCCAAGCATGTCTTAATGGAGCTGTGCCATATTAGCATCTCAACAAAAAAAAACCAGGGTTTAAAAAAAAACAACAACGCAGGCATTCAAACATATCTTTCCTATACAACAGAATAACCACAAATCATAGCATATATGGCCAATCAGGGTTGCAGCTTTATTTATGGTTATATTTATATCCAAATAAAACATTACAAGCAAAAATCAAAAGCTCAAAGTTATCTGACAACCAAACTGTACAACCCAGCCCACCTTAACAAACAAGTACTGTTTGTATGCCCCATCAATCAAAGTATTGCTGTCCTCCACCCTGGGCATTCAACTAGATGGTAATCACTAAATAATACATTAGTGCTGCATTTCCCAGGCCATGAAGCCACTGAAGTGACACCAAGTTGCTCCACTCAAAGGCTCCCACAGAGCCACAAAATATAAGCCTAGCAGCTCCCCAGTGGTATTACTAGAGAGCTGCCAGGCCTCATAGCATAATGTTTGATTCCACCACCAGGCTAGACTTTCTAAGGCTCACACATCATCATCCACCAATGCTGCAACAATGAACCCCACCCTACCACCAAAACAATTGAAAGTAGTGTGGGAGGGCAGGCAAATACCATCATCTCAAAGGTAAGAAAGCTTTCTGCCAGGTCATTCCTGTTCTTGTTTGACCCCAATTCCAGTCAATCCCCAAGCACCACCTCACTGGGTTCCAGAAGGATTTGCTCAGCCAGAATTATGCAGCTAATTCTTTAAGACCATTATCTCATCCTTTTAATATCAAAACAAACACCCACACACATCCTGCCATTCTTAAGCAGCAGATAGAATTAAACATTTCAAAATATATATAGATTTACTTACAAAAAAGAGATGCCCAACATTGAACAGTCATGAGGAGAGGTATCTCTGTGTTACACCACTGCTGGACTGCTTGCAGTGCAGTGCGTGCCTTTTGAGTCAATGCTGACTCCTGGGGACCTAGAAGCTCCTGGATTTTATTGGCAGTGTGACAGGAAGTAGATTGTCAGGCCTTTCTTCCGAGGCAACAGAGGGTTAAATGACTTGTCCAAACCACAAGGAGTGCTAGTGTGAATAAAAAACCCTAGTTGCTTGGTTACCAAGCCAGTGTTCTAACCACTAAGCTACTCCTCCACTCCACTGGACTGCTTAGGATATTGCTATTTCTGCTGGTGCTGATGACTGACTTTTCAGCACTGGTCAGGGCAATATGCAAAACTTTTTAAGATTTAAGAGATTAAATATACTTAAATATCATGTTAAGAAAAGGGGGTGGGGTGGGAATATGGTTTCATTAACTAAACCATTTCCCTGTAGAGACAGGTGAAAAAAAAAGACCACCAGTCAGAATCATTTAAAAAAGTGAAGTTAGAACATAAGAAATAATAATTCTGGATTAGGAAAAAGGTCCATCAAGCCCTATATGCTGCTTACAATAATGGCCAATCCAGGTCAAAAGAACCCAGAAGAATCCCAAAGAATCAGTCATGTCCTTGTTACTTATACTCAGAGATAAGTAATATCTTCCTAAGTCTGCCTAGCTAATAATGGTATATTGAAGTTTATTTCAGGAATATATCTAAACAGTTTTCAAATCCAGCTATGTTACCTGATACCACTACAACTTCCAACAACTTAATTGTGTGCTGGACAAAAAAATATGTAATTAATATTAGTTCCATGGACTGTCTTCTAAAGGGTAAGCAGCTTTCCCTATTTACCAGCTCCGTCCTACTTATGGTTTTATAGACCTCTATCATATCAGCCATCTCTTCCCCAAACCAAAGATCTCTAACCTCTTTAGTCTTTTTCCATTGGAAAACTGTTCCATACCCTATTGTTTTAAACACCCTTCCTTTAACTGTTCTAGCCCCACAATACCTTTTTGAGATAAGATGATAAAAATCACTATGTATTTAACATGTGGATGACTCATGGAATGATTCAGGGGCATTCTGATATTCTGTATTATTCTCTCTTCCTTTCCTAATAATGTCTAGCATTCAATTTGCTTTTTTGATAACCATGGCACACTGACCAGAAGATTTCAACTTAACACCAAGATCCTTTCCCTGCTGGCAACTCCCAACATGGGGCTCCACCTTGTATACCTAGATTTTGAATTATGTTTCTATATATGCATCACTTAGCACTTATTCACATGAAATTTCATTTGCCTTTTAGATGCCCAGTTCACTGGTCTTTTAAAGTTCCCCTGCAATTCCTCAAATCTGCTTGTGATCTAACAATTTTGTGTCATTTGCAAATCAAATCATCCTACTTGTTTCTTTTCCCAGATCATTTGTAGTTGTTGTTAAGTGCCGTCGAGTCGGTGTCAACTCATGGCTACCCTCTGGATAGTTGTCTTAAACTATGCTCAGTCCTTAGTCAGGCGGTTCATTGTTGACAGAGTGGCACCAATAGCTACTGTTATTGTATTGATCCATCTCATTGCTGGTCTTCCTCTTTTGCGTTGACCTTCTATCTTGCCAAGCATGATGTCTTTCTCTAACAATCTCTCTCTTTGCATGATGTGTCCAAAGTATGAAAGTTGAAGTCTTGTCATCTGAGCTTCTGAAGAAAGCTTGTTTGATCTCCTCTAGTACTGACTGTTTGTTCTTTGGGCAGTCCATGGTATACACAGTATTCGTCACTGGCACCATAATTCAAAGGCACCAATTTTCTTCCTGTCTATCTTTTTCACTGTTCAACTTTCACATCCACATGACGTTATTGAAAATGCCATGGCTTGAACAAGTCAAATCTTTGTATGGAGAGAGACATCTCTGCTCTTGAGAATCCTGTCTAGGTTCTTCATAGCCATTCTGCCAAGAGCAAAGTGTTGCCGGATTTCTTGATTGCTTGTCATTTCTTTATTGATAGTTGATCCAGATAGGTTAAAGTTGTCAACTATTTCAATTTCTTCTCCATCAATGATGAACTTATTGATTTTGCCAGTTATCAGGATCTTTGTCTTCTTTACATTGAGGTGCAGGCCTATTTTATGACTATGTTCCTTGATCTTGAGAGGCAAATGTTTCAGATCATCGTCACTTTCAGTACAGGTCCCTAGAACATTCTCCTATTTATCTTTGTTCATTGAGAAAATTGACCATTTTAGCCATATTCTCTCTTATAACCAATTACCAATCAACAGTAAGACATTATTTCCTATGTCATGACATTTTAATTTCCTCAGTAACCTCTCATAATGGACTTTGTCACTGCATTTTGAAAATCCAGATGCATCATGAAGATCATTTTAGAAACAGCTATATGTGGAAATAGCAATATTTACACACATAGATTAAATTAATTTTTAGAAAGCCACAATTTCTGTGTGTAGATCTTGATATAAACATAGAAAATGATGGCAGAAAAAGACCACATGGCCTATCTAGTCTGCTCTTCCATATCCACCACAATAGTTCCCTTTTATCCTTTAGAGATGCTAGTATTTACAACTGAATGCTCCTTGTAAAAGGAACATGAAGTTACAAGTCTATTTTAGTCTGTTTAGGTTGTTAAAATATGACATTACCATTTACAGCTGAAAGTTATTTGTATATGTTATTGTTTAGAATTGAAGTTCTTTGTAGAAGTTAATGTTAACTTAAACCGCCTGGGGTTAAATGTTAACTGACCCCCCTAAGCACTCCCTTTCCCTCTCTGTATATAATCCACTGTACATAGCTCATCCCGTATATAGTACTCCAAGAAATCATTGCCTTCACTCACACAAACACTCACCCATGCTAACACTGCATGCCTACCCCTACTGACACTGACTTTTCTTTGTTTGAAGTGTAAACCGCTTTGATTTTTGGACAAAGCGGTATATAAATCCTTTTAAATAAAATAAATAAATCTTGCTTATATCCTTTAGAAGGTGTGGTCTCCAAAACTGCACACAATACTCCAAATGTGGTTGCACCAGAGGCTTATACAGAGGTAATATCATCTCCTTTTTTCTGCTGGCCATTTCTCTCCCTATGCATCCAAGCATCCTTCTGGCTTTTGCCATCGCCTTTTCTACCTTTTTAGCCACTTTCAGGTAATCAGAAAAAATCAGGCCCAGGTTCCACTCTTTTTTCATGGACAGAAGTACTTTACCCCCTACACTGTACTGCTCCATTGGATTAATGCAGCCCAAATGCATGACCCTGCATTTTTTAGCATTAAATCTTAGCTGCCAAATTCTCGACCATTCTTCAAGCTTAGTTAGATCCCTCCTCATGTTATCTACACCTTCTTTGGTGTCTACTCTATTGTAGATTTTGGTATCATCCGCAAAGAGGCAAATCTTACCCAACAGCCCTTCTGCAGTATCACTAACAAAGATGTAAAAAAAGAATCAGAACAGTGACAGATCCCTGGGGAACACCACTGGTAACCTCCTTCTCCTCAGAGTAAGCTCAATTTACTTGATGAGCAGGATGAAGAGTTTTCAAGGGTTTCTTTTGAATATGGTTTTGATAGGCCAAAAATGTATACATCAACTTTGATTTTATAATGAGAATACATACAAACCTTTTGAAATTTCTGTGCTGGTTTTTGTCCCCACTCCTAGGCATGCATAAATGCTGACTACCTGCTCATTTGCATCTGGAGTCTCCATCGGTGTTTCAGAGGCAGTGCTGCTAACACCTCAGAATTCTGAGGAAAGATTTGATTTGCTCATCTTTTTAACTGTGATGGTTTTTGTATGTGCTGTTTTTTTAAATCTGCCACATATGTGTGTAAGCACCAGAAAATGGATGTGTATATTGAAAAACCATTCTATATGCATATAGATGCATAAAACCCTTTTTATGCATCAGTAGGTTTATAAATTTGCTGTTCCTGCTTGATGCTATGGCAAATATACGTGCAATTAATGATGTCCATTTAGGTATTTTACAAAAGACTCTGTATTTAGCCAAGCCTTTGTAAAATACAGTGGGAATTGAGCATGTTCTGACCTGTACATCACAATTCCTAACTTGATTACCTATGCAAAATGGGGTTTCACATCAACCAATTCATCCTTATGCATATGTTATTAATCCCTTCAAAAAAAAATCTTAGATTGGTAAGGTAAGACTTCCCTTTGCTAAATCTCTGTTGGCTGTGATACATAAGACATGTTTATCCACATTTTTTTTTTCTATACAGGCCTCTACCATTTTGACTGGCACTTCTCTGCAGTTTCCTAGTTCCTCCCTGGATCCTTTATTAAAATTGGAGGTCTGTTTACCAAAGTGTTTTAGACATTTGCAGCTAATGTTGCGGGTTAGTACAAATAGTGTTACATTAGCTGCAAAGCCGTGTGGTTTCCATTGGGGTGTATACAGCATTTCCCCAGCATATACCACACCACAAATGCAGAGAGTGCAGTTGTGCAGCACCTTGGATGCAGCTAAGGCTGCCTGCTGAGGTGATGATATCTGTACCCATGCAGACTGGTTACCGTGCACTGGTGATGGCTGCCGTAAATACACATTGCAGACATACCCACCTTAATCCCATGCACTCATGCAGAAAATGCACATTCTGCAGATAGTGCAGAAAATCACAGCATTATCTGCAGTTAACCCATGAGTTGACAACAGGGCATGCTTGGCAAGTACTATCTTCTGCAGTTTAGTAATTGTGCCCCTTGGCACCACATTTGCCACCCTCCAAAATTGCTTACTGTAACTGATTTTAGTGATAGTGATGTGTTGTTAACTTTATTTGGCTTAACATATTTAATGAGGCTTTATAAAATTTGTGTTACACGTTGTTACTTATCAGATGATTGCAAATATTGGTATGATACAGTTCAGTAATATTATGTACCCATTAATCTTTTTTGTATCATCAATCTGTATTCATGTGCTACTGATAACACATCTTACTGAAGATTTAATGTATTAAGCTCCAAATTTGATGATTAATGCATGTTAAAACTATATGATATAGGGGTCAAGATGGTAACAAGTTCTAGAACCATTATGAATTGGATGAATTTCATATATTTATTTATTTAAAAGGTTTTTTTATACTGCTTTATCATTTCAATCAAAATGGTTTACATTGCAACTTCAAAATGTACATTAGACAGGAACATTGATAACTTGGATTTACCTGAGGCAATGGAGGGTAAGGTGACTAGTGCAAGGTCACAAGGAGTACCAGTGAGAATTGAACCCTTGATCTTCTAGGTACTCTGCAGTTGCTCTAACCACTAGGCTACTCCTCCACTACACACAAGTGAATCCATAGAGAAAAACAAAGTGGCATTCTAATAAAGAGGAAGATAAGTTTCTGGATGCTGTGAGAATGATATTGTCATGCTGGGGCTCTCCTGTGACCAGGTACTGGTGTGTATGGGCAGCTCCCGGCACTATAAATATTTTTGGACTGTCTGCATTGTCAATTTCAATGAGAAGAACAAAATTAACTTGTACATAGAATTAAGGGTTTATTTTTCTGGTCTCAATAAGGCAATAAATGAATGTTCAACCCCCCTGGAGAGATTGTCACTGAGCACAGCTATCTCCATAAGTATGCAGGTTGTGGCAAAACAACAATAAAACCACTCAGCCCCTTTAAGAGCTAGCTTTAGCATTGTAGTGTTCAAGCAGGGGTAGGCAGGGCTCCAATCCCAGTCAGCAATATTTATTCACACTTCCCTCAGCAATTAAGGCAGAGAAAATTGGTCCAATCACTCCTCTCTCTTCCTTGACTTTAGAGTCCCTGGCCCCTTCTTGAACTTTTCAGTCAGTGAGCTGCTCTCAGCTTCAGCTTTCCTAAGCCAACTCAGATAAAAATAAAAAATGTCTCTTTAAACTGAGCCAGGCTTTCCAAAGGTTTCTGTCCTCAGCAGACCTTCCAGCTTCTCTTTTCAAAATAAGTGTCCTTTGTGTGCAGGGGCCTGCTGCTCCTACACAAATAGGCAGAGAGGAATTTTCTGTCTCTACCTTCCTCTTTGCAACTGCCTAGGCAAGCCAAGTGCATGTTGTCGAAATGAAAAACAAAACAAAACACAGTCACTTTTTTTCCTATACACAGGCTGGGAAAACCTTGCTCTCTCTCTCTCTCTCTCTCTCTCTCTCTCTCTCTCTCTCTCTTAGAACACCTTCGCAAGGGGAAAATAAGGAATCAAGATGGAGGATACTTCAACACACTTTGGTTGCCAAACATCCTGCCATGCCTTTCCCCCTTTTTCTTGCTTTTTATAAAAGAAAAAAAAAAGCTGTCTTTAAGAACCTGCTTCTATGGATTTCATCTCTGTATCCTCATCAGGGATCCAGGCATTTTCTCTACTGGGTCTCCTTTCATCTTCACACACTGGGCATGCCCTCTTCCTGGTTGCCAGGAGAACTACGGAATCATAGGTTCCTTCTAGGTGGACTGAAGGCTGCCCTTTCTCCAAGGAACATCTCTTATTCCCAACCCCTGCTTTATACTGATTCATTTCTCTATGTGTCTGTTCCCTATTCCCTTCATCTGAGGAAAAACATAATGAAAGCAATCTAGGGGAAACCCTTCCTGGCCATCCCCTGTCACAATGTGTAAACTTAGGTGTATGTCTACTAAACCAGGCCATCTTCTCCTAGGGCCCATTGAATAACATGCGATGTAGGTGCAGATAGTTCTGGTTAATCATTAGCCTGACTTAGTTGACATACCCACCATCATCAGCTCTCCCTGGGCAGGGATCGAGCCTCCAGCGGGGGTGCCGCGGCGGGAAACTGCAGCCATCTTCAAAGTGCTGTCCAATCGGGGCAGCACTCAGCCTTTAAAAGTCGCAGCGCTATCGGGCGCTCCTACATCCCCACCATCATCAGCTCTCCCTGGGCAGGGATCGAGCCTCCAGCGGGGGTGCCGCGGCGGGAAACTGCAGCCATCTTCAAAGTGCTGTCCAATCGGGGCAGCACTCAGCCTTTAAAAGTCGCAGCGCTATCGGGCGCTCCTACATCCCCACCATCATCAGCTCTCCCTGGGCAGGGATCGAGCCTCCAGCGGGGGTGCCGCGGCGGGAAACTGCAGCCATCTTCAAAGTGCTGTCCAATCGGGGCAGCACTCAGCCTTTAAAAGCCGCAGCGCTATCGGGCGCTCCTGCATCCCCACCATCATCAGCTCTCCCTGGGCAGGGATCGAGCCTCCAGCGGGGGTGCCGCGGCGGGAAACTGCAGCCATCTTCAAAGTGCTGTCCAATCGGGGCAGCACTCAGCCTTTAAAAGTCGCAGCGCTATCGGGCGCTCCTACATCCCCACCATCATCAGCTCTCCCTGGGCAGGGATCGAGCCTCCAGCGGGGGTGCCGCGGCGGGAAACTGCAGCCATCTTCAAAGTGCTGTCCAATCGGGGCAGCACTCAGCCTTTAAAAGTCGCAGCGCTATCGGGCGCGCCCACGCCTGGTGGGCCCGTGCCTGAGGGCCTCGCCAGAGGGCCCTTTGGCGTGGCCCTTAGGCGGAGACCGAAAGAAGGGGCATCAAAAAATCAGCGGCACAAGCAAACAGCTCCAAACAGAAACTTTGCTACCACAAACAATAACGCTGGATCTTCGCTGGTTTCAAATCTCACATGACTAAAAGCAGCTTGAGCTCCTTTTAAAGTTGAGCTCGCTCATACCCTCAACGAAGGCTCTCTGATCACAGCAAGTATTCCACACCAAAATGAACTATATATTTCCTAGCATTCATGCACATTAGTATATAACAAAATACATACTGTTGTCAGTAATCAGTAATTGTTAAAAGCAAGTGTTACCTCCCAAGCTAGATTTACTGTTGTCAGTAATCATTGCATACAACTGCGATCTCCTAACAACTAAATGTACTGTAGTCAGAAAGCATTGCATACAATTGTCTCCTAATAGAAAGATACACTGTTGTCAGTAATAGAAAGATACACCGTTGCTAGTAATCATTGCATGCAACTGTTATCTCCCAACAAATTCACTCATAAAAATACTGTTGCCAGTAGTGAATACCCATCCTGCACTGTTGTTTAGAAATACTGTTACCAGCAATAATCTCCCTCCCTCTAACCAACTCCCTCACCATTCAACCCTCTACCTCAAAAGAAAAATGAACACAATGTCTCCTACTAAGATTATAAATCTCCCTCTTACCCTCTTTTTAATAACCCTCCTAACTCAACACATATACACTTACAAAATCAATCAAAGCCCATACAAAAACATCCCAATCATCCACAATCATTACCGGAACCCTTATAATTTCGTCCCAATCACCTACAATCAGTACCAGAATCCAATACATAGCTATACAAACCCAAACTCTCACAATCACTATTCGCGTCACACCTCCCATAAACGCCATCACCGTCTCATCCAAATAAAACACCAACCCATAAACAATATAATTGACCAAGCTGACAATACAAAGACCAAATTACAACTCACCCTAATAAACATACGATCTATAAGAAACAAAATACCAATAATTAACGACATAATAAACGACACATCCCCTGACATTATCTGTATTACTGAAACATGGCTCTCACCTACTGACTCTATACTACTAAACCAACTAACCACATATCAATATGACATATTCAATTGCCAACGGAATATAAAAAGAGGAGGGGGTGTATTAATTCTCACCAAAAAAGACCTACAATTCACCCTAAAAAACCTAAATAATATAGATGGAATGGACATCATTAACATAGAAAATAAAACCTTGGCTCTCACCCTCATATACAGACCCCCAGCATCCGATTACAAAAACCTCACCCCTATTCTAGAACTCGCATGCACAGCGTCGCAAAGCAAACCACTTATACTCCTTGGTGATTTGAACCTCCCATCATTGAACCACACACAATCAGATAACTTCATAGATGCTATGACACAAATGGGGTTCACTCAGATAATACATGCTCCCACACACAAGAAAGGCAACATACTTGACGTAATCTTCCTATCATCCACACTCTGCAGTCACTTACCACATTACACTCCGAATATAACAGAAGTACCCTGGTCAGACCACCATCTTATCACAATCCAGCTACCGGCACAAATCCCAAAAAACAATACAAGCACAACTCCACATACATCACGTTTCATACGCTTTGACAAAGACACATTCCTTGACAAAGTATTACCCAAACTAAACACAGTCTCACCAGACATCAACTCAACCATAGCTCATTGGAATCTAACGATTCAAAAAGCAGCGCTCCCCACATGAGTCTTACATAAACAAACAAAAAAGACAGAAAAATGGTTCACCAAAGAGCTGACACAACTAAAAAAACAACTGAGGAGACTAGAAAAGAGATGGAGAAAACTTAAATCTGAGGAAAACAAATCCCAATACATGCTCCTACTTATAGAATACAAAAACGCAATCAACAAATCAAAAAGAGACTACCACTCCAAAGTAATAAACTCATCCATCAACCGCCCTAGGGAGTTATTCGCGATAGTAAGAACACTAACCAAAACTAATAACACCGAACCTAAACAACAAGCAATGAATATACAATCACTAGCAGAACATTTTGCAGAAAAACTAAAAAACAAGACCATTACCCCGACTCCATTATTATCAAACACAACAACCACCCACATATGGACAAATTTCCAGTTGGTAGAACAAAAGCAACTCCTCAAAATTATAACAATGATAAACACCACCACCTCCCCACTCGACCCATGCCCTGTATCATGGATTAAGTGTGCAAAAAATGAACTGGCGGTAAACATACAAGATATAGTTAATCAATCCCTTTCACAAGGCATCATGCCCGATGCCCTAAAACTCACAACACTCCGACCAATAATAAAGAATAATAAGCTTGACTCAAAAGACCCGAACTCATACAGACCCATAGCCAGCATTCCATTCATTGCCAAAATAATAGAGAAAACAATCCAAATTCAGTTACAGGAACACATTGATGAGCACAAACCACTTGACTCACACCAATTTGGCTTCCGCCCATCCCACGGAGTAGAAACCCTCCTAATCACACTAATGGACTTTCTCATCAGGGGCACAGATGACAAACACCATGGTTTCTTACTCCTATTTATAGATATCTCAGCCGCCTTCAATAACATCAATCACCCGACACTGATCAACAGATTAGAGAACCTAGGAATAGGCGGGACGGTCCTTAACTGGTTCAAATCCTACATATCACATAGATTAATACGAGTCCAAATTGACCAACAAGCATCAGAAACATTCCCACAAGGACAGGGAATACCCCAAGGATCGGCCCTTTCAGCCCTCCTATTTAACCTGTACCTCCAACCGATAACAAACATATTTAAAAAACACAAGATTAACCATTTTATTTATGCCGATGACATCATGCTAGCTATCCCCATAACCATTAAAAACCCTACATATGACTCACTATCCAAATGCATGGCAGAGACCTCCTCCTGGATGGAATCTAACCACCTCAGCATCAACCTCAAAAAAACTGAGGCAATGTTTGTAACGAGGTCATCTATGACTGAAAACACTTGCCCTGAAACAATCACAATCAACAAAACCTCCATACCTGTTAAAAAACAAGTAAAATACTTAGGAGTAATAATAGACCACACTCTCACCATGATACCACACATAAAACAAACAGTAAAAACTATTTTCTACAAACTCAAAACTATTCAACACCTAAGACCACTCCTCGAAACACAAGACTTTAGATCTGTAGTAAGTACCCTGATCACCCCTCATTTCGACTATTGCAATAGTCTCCTTATAGGCCTTCCTCAAAAAAACACATACTTCCTACAAAGAGCTCAAAACATCTGTGCTAAAGTAATTGCTAAAGCTCGCTTAACAGATCACGTAACCCCAATACTGCTAGAACTCCACTGGCTCCCTATAAACAGTCGAATTAAATACAAAATTATCCTAACAACCTATAAACTTATAAATGACATAACCCCCTCACACCTATCCACATTACTGCACTCTCCAACATCGACAAGGGCCCACAGACAAAACACAGCCCACTCCCTTATCATACCAAAAGCCATCCGGAAGACTAAGAAAACCACTAGCTCCAGAGCATTCTCATTCACTGCTCCTACACTCTGGAACAACCTCCCTATTGAACTTCGCACCATAAAAGACCTCATCCAATTCAGAAAAGAATTAAAGACTTACCTGTTCACTGAACATTTTGAAATCCCCTACTCCCCCAAAGCCAGCCCCACTACAAACGTGGAAACAATTACACAAACTCCCTTAATCCCAACACCATAACCGCATGCCTGCCCACCCTCACACACGCCCCAAAGAAGACATAAAAGGAACTAAATTCCAGCACCTACACAAATACCCGCACTACACACCACACACTGTAAATATACATTTGTAAAAAAGTTTGATGTTTTGTTCTGCTTTAATACCCACTAAGTTAAATTTTATTGTTCAATGTAAATAGTTAGTTTCTATTGTTCTATGTAAAGAATGTATACAAATGTGTACAAGACTGTTAACCTGTCATATGTAAACCGCCCTTGATCTCTGGAAGGGGCGGTATAAAAGAAATAGTTAAATAAATAAATAAAATAAAATAAATAAATAAAATACCCCTTAGTGGCCCTTTTACTAACATGTGCTAAGTCTCCTAATGTGGAAATTAATGCATGTTAAAGAACATGTTTACTAAATTGCATTAGCTGTTAATGTGCCAGAAAACATGCTATCTGGCCATGTTAGCAGGTAATATGGGACAATGACACATATATTCTTTTCTGATACTGTGGTAGTATTCACACTTCCACCCTGCTCCAATTACACTTCCTCTAACAGGAAGGAAGTTGAATCAGAGGGAGATGGAAGCAAGAAAGGCACCACGGGGCCAGAACAGAAGGTAATTCTGACACTGCAGTGCCTTTTTATATTTATTGACACCACTGTATTTTCCAGAGAAGGACAACAGCAGCTGCAAGGGCATGGGAATGGACCAGGGGTGACGCTGAGAATGAGGTTCATCCTGGGCACCTTATACCCTTGCAACGACCCTGGTAAGTACCCATGTCTTCATAAGTGTCCAAAAAGTAGACATATCATCAAGCAACAGTTATTTATTCTGAGCATATGGAACAGTAATGAATCCCAGGCAGAGGCAAAGGAATACCGTTCTTGTGGGTTGGCCAAGTTCTGCCCTCCGCCAGCCTTCCCCTTCTTCTGCCATTGGGGATCTGATCTCCCAGGGACAGATAGGAGAAATCTTTCCCGCTATTGCAATGCACTTCTGCCTGTATGGAATGGAATCCCTGTGGGCAGACTGGAGGGTAAGGCTGGCAATCATGGCAGCAAGGTTTTGGTTGGGCCAGGGTCTGTGTGGCCCAGCCTTTTCTGATGCCTCTGATTCCAGGCACATAGAGCCATGACAGAAAATTGTGAGAACAAAACATGGCTTTCCAGACATATCTTGCAGCTGAGGAGCTCTAACCACCGAGGTCATGCTGGACCTCAGAAAACCTCGCACTAACTTACAAACCAAAAATGACACCACCATAGGATCTCTCTGCCAATACACCTTGGCAACAAAGGCAACAATGGCAAGAGACACTGACAAAGAATGGGGCGACTCAAGAGCTTGAACTATGAATGTGAGCAAAACATCCCGACCAACTGGCCACTCCAGACTAATCATCCCAATGGGGAACATGTCTACAAAGCGGAGCCAACCTTCTGTATATGAAACCCAATTATTCTCCACAATCAAAGATTTCAGCATTCATGCAAGTAGCCCAGAATAACATCCCAAATGGGTCCTGGCATTCTTGATGGTAACTCATCTGCTTTTGGTGCCAGAGCACAAAACCTTGTCAACTGTAAATGAGACGAAGAGTCAGCAATAGCATTATCAACACCAAGCATATGTTTTTCCGCTAACAACACATTGCATTGAAGGCACCTGTATCCTCCACTGGCATTCCTGCCAGTGGGGGGAGGTGCAGAGCGATCACGCAAGTGATCACTCCACATAAACAGGTCTCAAGGGAGGTTCTAGAGGCAAAATTTAAAATTTTAGATAGGAAGACAGGGTAGTAGTCTCTGAAATACTTGCCGTTCCAAGTGCAGGACCTAAATGGCAGGCAGAGCTCCAGAGTCTCAATGCATCGATGACACGATGGTGCAAAGAAAAGCCTTTTGGATTTGTTAGGAAATGGACAACATTCTGGGGTAGGGAGGGGCTCTTCTGAAAGGCTCTACCTTAACCTGGATTGAACCAGGCTGATGGCATTAATCTTTAAAAAGAAGATAGAGCAGCTTTTGAACTAGATAGTAGGGGAAAGGCGAGAGTCACCCAGGAGCGCATGATTCTGAAGAATGTATCCTTTAAGGATACTAACAAAATAGTGAAGTTAGGGCATCCCAACAGAGAGGTTCCAACAAAGATAAAAATAACCTAGATGTCCTTCAGTACAGAGCTGAAAGATTCCAAATTACACAGATAACCAGATTGATATGAATAAAATACAACCTCTAAAATGCCTGCATGCAAATGTTAGAAGTCTAGAAAATAAGATGGGAGAGCTAGAATATATAGCACTAAATGAAAATTTAGATATGATTGGCATCTCAGAGACCTGGTGGAAGGAGGACAACCAATGGGACACTGTGATACCTGGCTACAAATTATATCGCAATGATAGAGTAGATCAAGCTGTTGGAGGGGCTGCACTCTATGTTAGAGAGGGCATTGAGTCACATAGGATAAAGATTTTGCAGGAAACAAAATGCACTGTAGAATCTCTGTTGGATAGAAGTTCCATGTAAAAAGCAGAAGGTGGCAGCAGTGTGGGTATACTACCGACCACCTGGCCAGAATGAACAGATGGATGATGAAGTGCTAAATGAAATCAGGGAAGCTAACACAAGTTACAACACAGTAATAATGGGTGATTTCAATTATCCTGGTATTAACTGGATCAGTCACAGCAGGATATGCTTTAGACTAAGTTTCTAGATGAAATGAATGATTGCTTCTTGGAGCAGCTAGTTCATGAACCGTCAAGAGGTAAAGCTATTTTGGAGCTAGTCCTTAGTTGAACACAGGATCTGGTGCAAGGGATAAGGGTTTTGGGCCACTTAGCAATAGTGATCATAGCATGATCACATTTGATTTAATATATGGAAGAAAGATGGCAAGGAAATCCACAGTACTACCTTTTAAATTTCAAAAGGGAGACTATGATAAAATGAGGAAACTAGTTAAGAAAAAAATGAAAAGGAACAGCTGCAAAGGTTAAAGATATACATCAAGCCCAGACTAGATGTATTCCATGCTTTAAGAAAAGTGAAAGGAAGGCCAAAAAACTGCCAGCATGGTTTAAAGGCGAGGTTAGAGAGGCTATTGCCAAAAAAGCATCCTTCAGGAAATGGAGAAAGGAGCCTAATGATGAACACAGGAAACAACATAAGCATTGGCAATTTAGATGCAAGGCCTTAATAAGAGAGGCAATGAGAGAATTTAAAAAGAAGCTTGCAGTTGGAAGTAAAAACGCATAATAAAAACTCTTTCAAGTACATTTGTTGAAAAAAAACCCTGTAAGTCAGTTGGACCATTGGATGATAGAGTGGTAAAAGGGGCGCTAAGAGAGGACAAGGCCATAGCAGAGAGACTGAATGAATTATTTGCTTCGGGCTTTACTGAGGAAGATATAGGCAAGTTACCCGTGCCTAAAATGATATATAAAGGTGATGTAGTGAAAGAATTTAAAGAAATATCAATAAACCGAGAGAATTTATTACAACTCTTTCATAAACAGAAGAGTAGCAAATCACCTGACATGGATGGTATACATCCAAGGATGTTGAAAGAACTGAAATATGAGATTGCAGACCTTCTATTAGTAATCTATGAACTATCATTATCATCATCTATAGTACCTGAGGATTGGAGAGTGGCCAATGTAACTCCAATTTTTAAAAAAGGTCTAGGGGTGATCGGGAAACTACAGACATGTGAGCCTGGCATCAGTACCTGGCAAAATAAAAAATAAAATTACTGAACATGACAAAGACAAAGGTAAACCACTTGATATAGTATGTCTGGATTTTAAGAAAGTCTTTGACAAGGTCCCTCAAGAGAGAGTCTTGGTGAAATTAAAAGGTCATGGAACTAGAGGCAGTGTCGTATTGTGGATCAGGAACTGGTTAAAAGATAGAAATCAGAGAGTAGGGCTAAATAGCTAATTTTCTCAATGGAGAAAGGTGAATAGTGGAGTACCCCAGGGATCTGTGCTGGGCCCACTGCTTTTTAACATATTCATAAATGACCTGGAAATACAAATACTAAGTGAGGTGATCAAATTGGCAGATGACACAAAATAGTTCAAAGTTGTTAAAACGCAAGAGGATTGTGAAAAATTGCAAGAGGACCTTGATAAACTGGAAGACCAGACGTCCAAATGGCAAATGAAATTTAATGTGGATAAGAGCAAAGTTATGCACCTAGGAAGAACAAACCAGACTACAGTTACACGATGCAAGGTACCACCATAGAAACCACCACCCAGGAAAAAGATATAGACATCGTCATTGATAATGCATTGAAACCCTCTGCCCAATGTGCAGCGGTGGCCAAAAAAGCAAATAGAAATGCTAGAAATCATAAGAAAAGGAATGGAGAATAAAACAAAGGATATTATAATGCCTCTGTATTGTTCTATGGTGCGACTGCACTCTGAATATTGTGTGCAATTCTAGTGTCCATATCTTAAAAAGGATATAGCTGAATTAGAAAAGGTACAAAGAGCGATAAAAATGGTAAAGGGAATAGAAGGATACCCCTATGAAGAGAGGCTTAAAAGGTTGGGGCTCTTGAAGTTGGAACAGAGGTGGCTGAGGGGGGATATGATAGAGGTCTATAAATTAATGAATGGAGTGGAACAGGTAAACGTAGATCGGTTGTTTACAACATCAAAAACTAGACAGACTAGAGGACACACAATGAAACTACAATGCAACTTATCAAAGACCAATAAGAGAAAATACTTTTACTCAACACATAATCAAACTTTGGAATTTGTTACCGGAGGATGTAGTAAAATTTGGGTTTAAAAAAGATTTGGACAAGTTCCTGAAGGAAAGGTCCACAAACCATTATTAGAGAGGACCTGGGAAATCCACTGCTTGCCCCAGGACAAGCATTGTGGAACCTATGTGCCTCCATAGGAACCTGCCAGGATTCCAACATGGATTTGCCACTGTTGGAAACCATGGATTTGCCATGTTGGAAACAGGATACTGGGCTTGATGGACCTTGGTCTGATCCAAGTATGGCATTTCTTATTTTCTTCTGTTCTTATCATCTCAGTCAACCAAATATCGACACCACGATATCCCCATGCCTCAGACTTGACTACGGCCAGATTCTTCCGAAACTGTTCATCATAGTTGAGAGACGCCCAACCTCCGTACATCCGATATACTCACAAGATAAGGTCCAAATAACATAGAAGCTCCAGATAACGAGACGGCCGTGCCTCACCCAAGATACTAGCAAAAACATGAAAAGCCAGCAAACAATTGGTGATCGTCCTTGACACCTAATGCCATCCTTTTTTACTTTTATCCTTGCCACCATCCCACTTTCTATCCCCCACTTCCAAGTCCTTGGCCATCAATGCAAAAATGTCAATGTATCGCCCCAAACACCACCTTAGCTTGCAATTTCTTGGACACATGACAATTAAGCAGAGCGATCATGCTTAACGTATGCCCACTCTGGACTCCATCTTCAACTCCACCGCATACAACCACCCCGAATCCAGGGGCACTGCCCTTTGGACTGATGCTGATCCTTCCCTTTCACCATCTCTCACCAAATGCCCCGATACCTCTTCAGAGTCAGAGGACTCCAAATAAGATGAATCAGAAGAGTCCCAAGAGTCAGATGATTCCCACACTCTGACCACAGAATCATAACCTAAATGCCATAAACGCTTCTCTAAGTTCACTTGACACAAGCTCTGTAGAGATTCTCTCTCCTTTCCCATGCTTGTGTACATGTCCCATGCAAGCTCTTCTCACTGCAAGACCCTCATCTATGAGCTGATACAGACCTGTCTCCGGAGCAGTAGCAACTTGTTCACTTTGACTCTCATCACAGGTACTTGGCTCACTGATTCCATCAACAGGTTCTCACCCCAGAATGTCTCTGCTGGACTCCACTGCTCCTTCCTAGACCCAGTTACCCCCTTTCTAAAATACCCTCCTCTTCCCAGAAATTCACCAGGTGCTTCAAAGGCCACTTGGATGGCCCCCTGCCCTGTGTGACCCCCAAAACATTTCACCCCCATGCCTTCTTAGGTGTCACCCGAGACGGCAGTAAGAGACAAAAATTGTGTAGGCTTACCAGTAAAAGCAAACCCCCACACTACAACTGTAAACCAAATCCATCTTGCAAATAACCCCAACCCTCACAGGACAATGTAGAGTCCTGACCTCCACAAAAAAATCCCTGACAGTCAGATCTCAATACTGTCCTCTCAGGAAAGCCTGGTACTTCCACAAACCATGGGAATAAAACTCCCAAACTTAAACTGGGTAAAGAAAGAAAATGAGCTTAGGGCACAGTAGCCACCTGTAAACCTCAGCCTGGCCTTGGAGCAACAAGCAAAATCCCCAAGCAGTCAGGCAGCCACCTCGCCCCACAATGCTGGCATAACACAGGAAACTAGTGCCTGAATGAATGCTGGTCGAAACACCTGCCGCCGCAACTGCAGTCAGAGGGTGGCTTTAAACCTGTAACCTTTGGGTTAGAAGGTAGGCATCTGGTAAAGGAGCTCTTGAACCTCTATGTGGCCTAGCTTTAGCCAGGCTGCTCTTAAATGCATCTTGTAGTACTAGTGATCATTCCTTTTTCCTGATTGGCCAAAGCATGTTTGGTCTGGAGCTCTATGGAAAGCACTAATTGGATTTTTTGCATTGTGAATCTATTGACTACTGCTGTAGAGGTTTACTACAAAGATTTTTATTTTGCCATGTTATTGCACAAGAAATTCTGTGAAACTATGTCTAATATGTCAGAGACATTTACCACACCTTATCCAGAATAATACACCAGACATGTGCAGGTTAATGTGCAATTTCAGAAACATGCATATTTACAAAATCAGCAACATATATGTGCCTGTGGTGGTGATCCAGAATGCCAATGTGTATCTGTAACCACATACATGTCCCAGTCTGCCATTTTGAAAATCAAGATTTACAGTGGTGTGGCAACTCATAAAAATGTTTCTGTATTTGCCTACATTCTTTTTTCAGGAGATGAAATTTAGTCGGGGAGTCAGCAGGCAGTCTTCTCCCCACTGCTGATTGCTGGCTGAAATGAGTCCTTTACAAATGGCTGTTTCCAGGAGCAGGTATTCTGGTGGGCATACTATAGCTGTTGAGCAGTGTTCTAAAAAGTAGCCATGTACATGTATCTTTTGCAGACTGCCCTAGATGCATCTATGCCATGCCCCCATGCAACATAGATGTGATTGCACCAGAATTATGTAAATCCGGGCTTTTCTAAAATGGCTCATGGGATGTGGATGTGATTGGCACATCTTGATTGGACATTTTCAGATATGCAAATCATGAATAGAGCCTCTAAAATATGTTTCATCTTGTTGTTGTTCGAGTAATGCAGAGCTTTGAGCCTATATATATAGTTCAGTGTACCTATTGTGCCAATAATTTATTGTAGTGATATTTCAATTTTGCAGACAAATCAAGTCCACTTGCTGAAAGCAACAATCAACAAATGCCTTCAGTATCCATCTTCTGGCTCTTAATTTATATGTTTGCATTTTTGTTTAGGAATGTCATCACTTTTTTTTTTTGCATACTGAATTATGTTGATGAACTAGAAAAAATATTATTTTACACTGAAATGAGGTATCAAAGAAAACACTGTATCATTTAGCCCCAGTTAGAGAAGAAAGATGAAGAATAAAAAAAACAACATTTTTTTTCTAAAGAAACAAAGCTGAAGAAGTACAACTAGTATAACCTGGGATACCAGAGAAGAGTTCTTCTCCTACCATCAATCTTTTAAAATAGAAGTAGTTGTGTGGCCCAAGAGGATACCTCAAATAAGAAATCACTAGTTATCAGATTCTCACTTTATCACTAAAGTTCTCTTTTTCTAAAGCAGGAAAACCCTAATTCAGAGCAAGAGGCTAAAGAAAACAAAATAAATTATAATAATTTAGATGGAATCAGTATGGTGCTACAGTATACTCAATGAGCAATGTTATATAAAAATGTTGTTTCAATAAAATCTCTAACAAATGTGTATCAAATAAATGTACATATATATACTGTATATAATATATTTATAAAAAATCTTTAAAAAAAAGTTCTCTCACAAGCTTCTGTGTAGTTTACTTGTATAAAACTTTAAATTCTACAATTTCTCTGAAGCTAAAGGACAGGCAAGTACCCAAAATCCTTATTCAATTTTTCTATTACAGTCTCGTTTTCTTTCAGGATCATGAACTATTGTTAGAACATAAGAACATAAGAGATGCAATATTGGGTCAGACCAAGGATCCATCAAGCACAGTATCCTGTTTCCAACAGAGACCAACCCAGGTCACAAGTACCTGGCAGGTTCTCAAAAAGGTACACAGTTTCCATGCTGCTTATTTCAGGGGTAAAGTGGATTTCCCGGGCCCTCTTTAAGAATGGTTTATGGATTTTTCCTCTAGGAACTAGTCCAAACTTTTTTTAAACCCAGCTACACTAAAAGCTTTTACTATATCTTCGATAACTAATTCCAGAGTTTGATTATTTGTTGAGTGAAAAAATGTTTTCTCCTATTAGTCTTAAATGGGCTATATTGTAGCATCATTGCATGTCCCCTAGTCCTTCTACTTTTTGAAGCAGTAAACAACCATTCTATGCTTACCCATTCCACTCCATTCATTATTTTATAGAACTCTATCATCTTTCCCCTCAGCTGTCTTTTTGTCAAGTTGAAGAGCCCTAAACATTTAAGTCTTTTCTCATAGGGGTATTCCTCCATCTCCTTTACCATTTTGGTGGCTCTTCTCTGTACCTTTTTGAGTTCTGCTATATCCTTTTTAAGATAAGGAGATCAGAATTTCACACAACATTCAAGATGCGGTCGCACCACGAATGATACAGAGGCAATACAATATCCTTTGTTTATTCTCCATTCCTTTCCTTATGATTCCTAGCATTCTAATTACTTTCTTGGCTGCTGTTGCACACTGGGTAGAGATCTTCAATGTATTATCTACTTTTACATGCAAATCCTTTTCCTGGGTGGTGATTCCTAATGTGGAACCTTGCATCATTTAATTGTAGTTTGGGTTGTTCTTCCTTAAATACATAACTTTGCACTTGTCAACATTACATCATCCTATCTCATATTTATTTACATTCTCTTAAATACTGTGCCATTCTGCATCAGTGTGGTTTACATTGAACAAATTGAAATTACATTGAACAGGGCATTATAACTTGGAGATAACTATTTTACAGGGAACATGGGCTATGGAGGGTTAAGTGGCTTGCCCAGGACCACAAGGAGCACCTGTGGGACTAGAAACCCCAGTCCTTCTGGCCCAAGGTTGCTGTCCTCTAGTGGGATTTGAACCCCTGACCTTCTGGACTGAAGTACCTTGCCCCAACCACTCCTCCACTCCACTTCCATATCCACAACAGCAACAATATTGCTCTCTAGGTAACCTCGTTCAATGCACAGTTTTGGCTCCCCAGCCTCTGTGTACTACTTCCTCAACTCTATCAGCTGGACTAACTTTCACCATTTCTTGTGCTTTGCTCAACTGCTACTCTCTCCACGGCAAAACATCTTTTATCAATGATTTTTTACTTCAAAACAAGTTATATCTGCTTCTGCTCACAGAATCATGGTTAGAGATGGAGAAGAACCCATTCTATATTGTTGTCTCCCACCCGGTTACACTGCACTATCCACTTCACGTTTCTTTAGGATGGGTGGGGGGGGGGGGTAGCTGCTATTTTTCATGATTCCTTAGGGATAAGTGAGATTGCCTCTATGACGGTGCAATACTCTGAGGTGTTCTTACTTTGTATACCCCACCCCCTTTCAGCTGCCATATTCTTTTGGCTTATGTCCCTCCTTCCCTTTCCTCTTTCTTATGGGATTGTCTTGCTACTACTTTGATGGAAACTGTTACTGCATATTCAGATCTTCATATTTTAGGGGATTTTAATTTTCACATAGACCAACCACTCTGTACATGGGATAAGCATTTTGTATCCCTCTTATCAGATCTAGCCTTGATCCAGCACTTTCATTTCCCCACTCACAGTGCAGTACATACACTGGATCTTCTTCTTACTTCCTATAACTCCAAGGCAACTATTATAGATCTTCATAGCATCTTATTACCTTGGACGGATCACTACGGTATTCTTTTTCAATGCTCATACCCTGAGCCCCTTTCCATGTTAATTCCCTCTCGCTCTCCACAACTCACAGGACAGCATCTCCCCGCATCGGCCCCGTCAGATTTTCCTTCAGCAGATACTATATTTCCATCTGTCTTCCATCTTCTTTTCCCAAATACCCAAGCCCCCACCTGGGTCCAGGCCCTTAAAGATATTGTGAATGATCTCTTTCCTTTGCATAATCCTTCTCGTCTGTGGTCCATCTGTCATCATCCCTGGTACTATGCAGGGTTGCGTACACTCTATTGACAGCTGCGTAGAATGGCGCGACTATGGCACCATCTCTATATCTCTCCCGCTTTGGACTAACACACAGTTATTGTCAAGCTATTAAGTTAGCAAGCAAACAATACAATGGCCAGCTCATTGCCAGAGCTCATAACAAACCTAAACAGCTATACTGTATAGTTTCATGTCTCTTCCGTCCCCCATCGTGTCTTTCATCATACATTGTCCCCTCGGCTGAGCAGTTAGCACAGTACTTCTCAGACAAAGTTTCTGGCCTTCAGCAAAATTTCCCCCATCTAGCCCTCCCCAATCCCCTCCCATAATGGAATATGCTCTATACCCTGTGAATACCGATGCCCCCCCCCCCATCCCTGTCTATTCCCATTATTAGTCAAGATTTAACCCAGTTACCATACCTGTCTTGAAGAAGGTCTTCATATCTTCATCCCTTACAACCTGTGTGTTAGATCCCATTCCCTTCACCTGGATTTCTGAACCTTCATTGGTATTATTTCCATATATTCAGACTCTCTTCAATAGTATCCTTTCATCTGGCACCTTTCTTCTGTCCTGGAAAACTGTTGTGGTTCGGCCTATTTTGAAAAATCCCTCACTAGACTTTGCTTGCTCTTACAGTTTTCATCCAGTTTCTAATCTTCTTTTTCTGCCTAAACTTCTTGAAAAACTTGTTTTTGCTCAACTTCTATATCACCTTGAAAATACAAATTTCCTTCACCCATGCCAATCGGATTTCTGGCCGGGACAAAGCACAGAAACCATTTTATTGTCAGTTTTAAATGAAATCCATATGTCTTGGGAAAAGGGTAATATCACATTGGCCATATCACTCGACCTCACTAGGGCCTTTGACTTAGTCAACTATTCTCTCCTTCTTTCATGCTTCTCTTCCACCAGTCTGCAATCCACCATTCTTCATTGGTTTTATTCCTCTCTCTCTCATCACTCATACTACGTCTCCTCTTAGTTTGCATCCTCCATGTGTTTTTCTCTCCCCTGTGGAGTTCTGCAGGGGTCTGTCCTTGCTCCTTGTTTATTCAATGTCTTCCTTGCTCCACTTGCCACACATCCAGCAGCAGGGTGTCTCTGCATATATTTTTGCAGATGACATCCTGCTGCTTTTCCACACCCAGCATTTTTCTCCCAACCTCTCCATAGTTAACTCTTGCCTCAGCCAGTTAGCTGCCTGGTTGAGGTCAAACCACTTACAACTCAACCCAACAAAGACCACAGCAATATGGCTATCTGGTTTACTCACACCTCCATCTATCTCTCCATCCCTTGACAGACTTTCCATTTCCACTGTTTAGTCCCTTAAGTATCTAGGAGTCACCCTTGACTCTGCTCTCACTTTCCAGCCCCATATTAATACGCCATCTGCTGCTGCTTTTTTTCTTTGCTACAGATTCATACCATTCGTTCCAAACTTCCGTCATCATCATCCATTACTACCTTGTGCTTTCCCTGGTTATTTCAAAATAATCATCATTTATACCTGCTAAAATGTCTTCAATCAATCCAAAACACTATGGTCCGTCTTCTCCATCACTCCTCGTGATATGACCATGTCACTTCATTATTCATCAAATCTCATTGGGTTCCCCTACCACAACAGTTTCAGTACAAACCTCTTACCATAATCCATAAGGTCCTTAACTCTGTTACACCTGCATGTCTCTCTTCTCATATTATTCCATACGCACCTACTCATTCATTTCACTCGGTCTACGCACATCGGCTTTACCTCCCAACTTCATCAAATGCTCATCTGGATAGTACTCGTAAAACTGTGTTTTTCAGTTGGGCTGTGAGTTGGCCCCGGGCTCTGTGAGTGGTGCACTGGGCCGGATTGCGTGTTTGGTGGAAGGGACTAGATGGCGGGAGGTACAGTTTAAATGTATTAATCAAGCCCATTTCTCCCCGAGACGAGCGTTGCGAAGCCACCTTACTGACTATGTGGGGTGTCCAAAGTGTTCTTGTGTCTTGGCGGATTTGGGTCATATGTGGTGGGGGGGTGTGTATATTCATCGCTATTGGATGTGCACTGAGGCCTATTTGAGCGGTTTGCTGCGACAGCGGGTCTGCTGGACAGGCCCATTGGTTGTGTTGGATCAATTGGGACCACTCCACCCAAAAGGGAAATGGGAGAGAATCTTAGTGTGGAAGGCCTGCTTGGTAGGGAAGGGCCCTATACTCCATCGGTGGAGGGAATCGGTTGCCCCTACCTTTTGGGAGTGGTGTAACAGTCTACATCAGCTCATGCTTCTGGAACGAAGGACTGCGAGAGGGAATGTTCAGCGGTGGGGCTCCTTTCTTCTGATTTGGAGGCCTTATATTCAGAACTTGGGGCCTAAGTCCAGAAGTGAGGTGTTAAATGTGGGATAGGCTGTGGCGTTTACTGTTAAAGGGATCCCATAGGGGAATAAGGGGTTGCTTACGTTGTGACATAGGTGGATAGTTGCTTCCTGGAGAAAAGGTATCATAGCTGTGGCTCAAGGGAGGAGGAGGGAAGGGTGGGGGGGGGAGTGGGCTGGTAAATGAATCTTTGTTTATTATATAATGTGCAATTATTGTTATCTTGCGTTGTTGTATTACCCCAGGGTGGTGGACAAGAAACAGCCCCGCCCGGGGTGTTATATGTCTGAAAAGAGACAAATACTGGTTTCTGTATTGTTCTCTCTTATACTGTGTTGTCTCAATAACCAGATCTTTGAAAAAAAACCCTGTGTTTTTCTTCTTAGGCCCTTCATTATGGAATTCTCTCCCAACATCCCTGCATCTGGACCCTGTCTTTTCAAAGTTTAAAATGGCAGTTGAAACACATCTTTTCCAAGAAGCTTTCCATACTACCCTAGATACCACCTAGTACCTGCAGAACCCGGAAATTTTAATGAACAACAAACCCGGAACAAATGAAAACTCTGTAATTTTCCCTTCCTCCTTCCTTTCCTCCCCTTTTTACCTGACATTTCCACTATTATTTTTAATTACGGGTGTTCTTTTCTGTTTACATATGTTTTTATTGTTTTATTGTACACAGCCCTGGTGTATTGTCGAAGGGCAGTATATCAAGTCTTTTAATAAACCATAAACCATGAACCATTAAATTCCATCAGCCATTTTTATTTTCAAATGTCATATTTATTGAATTTTTAAATTAACATCCAAGCATACCACTTTTAGGGAAAAGGAACATTAACAAAGGAAAAGCATGAAGCAAAAATTGAAAATTAGAACAATAAATAATGTTAAGTCCCACAAGTCCACGATTGAAGGGAAGTGTGAATAATACAGAAAATATATCCCTTATGGGCACAAAAAGGAAAAATAAAGCCAGCCTGAGCTATTCTAATGGGATAATATATTAGAGGGTCTACTTTAAGACACAGTTGCTGGAACAGCAATGGCATGCCTCTCAGAATTCAGATGGATGTAAAATATATAATTAACAGAATTATATTTAAGAGGCATTTACAGGGAAAGTTTAAGAAGTATAGTGCTCCCAACTGCAACACTCCATCCTTCAGAAGTAGAAATTCTCTGGCATTGTTAGGTCACACAGGCCAAATCTGGAAAGACCCTCACATTACATCCAAGGACAGGGACTTGACTTTTTTAAAGAAAAGTTTAAGGAGCCAGTCCCGATCTGGGAGCAGAACACATGTAACCAAGGGCATAGCAGAGATAATACTTTCATAGTGGATTCTTCAAGTAGTGCAGAAACATTCAGAGTGTCCATTGCTTGTGGCTCCCCAGTGGACTTTTTCCGAGCAGTAGGCAATTAGTAAATGCGGTACAACACAAGAACCACCTCTTTGGACACTTGAAGCATCTGAACTATTTATCCTTTAAATATCTCACACTCAGAGGCAACAGATGATTTAGGAAAGTTAGCAAAGCTTAATTTGAAGCACTAGAAGCATTCTCTAAGTCCTCCAATTTAAATTGGACAGCAGATAAATCCTTAATAAGAGCAACAGAAGAGTCCCAAACAGTCCCATGGTCTGCAACAGAAGCCTTAATGGTCTCCATTGTGACCTGCTATTATGAAATGCAAATATCCTGCTCTTGAATCTTCTTTAATAAATGCTGGGATTGACCAGACACCACAGAAGTCAAATTCACTATGGCATCCCAAATAGTTTCTAATATAAACTTGTCTGGTCTTACTGGGACCACTAACACCGGAAAGGCTTCCAAGGGTCTCATTGGCTCTGCAGTGGAAGCTTCCTCCAATGATCCAGCCAGTGATCTTGATACTGTCCTGACCTCATAAACTCCTGAAGCCAACACCAGAGAAACTGGTGAATTTAGTTCTCTGACAGGAGAAACAGCCACGCTCCCTTGACGGGAGGACTCCCCCCTACTGGGATCCAGTGGGGAGCCTCCAGACCATCTGCCATTTGGACATTCAGTCTTCCAATTTATAAAGGTCTTCTTGCAATTTGTCATAATCCTCTTGTGTTTTAACAACTTTGAATAATTTTGTGTCATCTGAAAATTTGACTACCTCGCTTGTTATTCCCATTTTTAGGTCATTTATGAATATGATAAAATGTAGCAGGCCCAGCACAGATCCCTGGGGTACTCTACTATTTACCTTTCTCCACTGAGAAAATTGGACATTTAGCTTTGCTCTCTGTTTTCTACCTTTTGCAAAATGCAATGTGTGCCTTTGAGTCAGTGCTGATTCCTGGTGACTCAGAAGCTCCTGGGTTTCCTTGGCAGTGTCACTGGAAATAGACTGCCAGGCCTTTCTTCTGAAGCAATGGAGGGTTAAGTGACTTGCCCAAGGCCACAAAGAGTGCTAGCAGGAATTGAACCCTGGTTGTTTGGTTACTAAACCAGTGTTCTAACCACTAGGCTACTCCTCCACTCCAATGCCTAATTCACAATAGTGCTCTGCTTTCCAAACTTTTTAATTTCCCCAAGAGTCTCTCATGAGGAACCTTGTCAAAAGCTTTCTGAAAATCCAGATACACTATCTCAACCGGCTCACCTTTATCTACCTGTTTATTCACACCTTCAAAAAATGTAAGAGATTAGCGAGAATGACTTTCCTCTGCTAAATCCATGTTGGCTTTCTGACATTAAGCCTGACTATTTACATGTTCAGTAATTTGGATTTTTATTTATTTATTTATTTTATTTATTTAAACATTTTTTTATACCGCTTTGTCCTTCACTCAGAGCGGTTTACATTATAACTTGAAATATTATACATAGAACAGTTATAAACTTGGAAATATTATACATAAAGCAGTTAGGGGGGGGAGCCAACCGCGGAGCAGAATGGACGTGTAAATATGAGCTTCCGTTGCCAGACAAGAATCCTGAGCTTATATCATTAGAGATAATCCCCAAAGGTGAATACTGGACTAGCTCTGAACAGTAGAAGATGTCAGCACTAAAACCTGTGCAATTGGAGTTCCCGCAAGGCACCGGTTCAGCACTGAAACAGTTGAAGCCAGAGGCCGGATCCCCACAAAAAATGGCCGCAGCTGATAAGGAAGCTGCGTGGGATGGTATAAAAGAGATTTTAGCAGAACTGAGAAATGTGAAGGAATTAATAGTTGCCAATACATCATCCTTATCAGCGATTCAGGAAGATTTAAACGAAGTGAAAGGCAAAATGCAAGACATGAACAGTCGATTAACTACAACGGAAGGAATAGTACAAAAACATGGCGCCATGCTTGAATGTGTAGGGTCTCTATCAAGGCGTGTCAAAATGATTGAGACTCAACTGGAGGATCAAAACAACCGATCAAGGCGTAACAATGTTCGCCTGGTAGGAGTCCCTGAGGGAGCTGAAGGGGCAAATGTGATAGAATACCTGGAGAAGATGATCCCGGAGCTCCTACAGATTTCCTTCACTAAGACCTTTGAGCTTGAGCAGGCACATAGTGTACCAATGCACAGATCAGAGGCCAGTAAATACCCGTGGTCAATCGTGATGAAAGTACTGCGCTATCCACATGTGCTACAAATACTACAAGCTTCAAAGAAAGCGGCACCGCTGAGACTGCAGGGGCAGAAGATTTCCTTCTTTCCAGACTTCAGCAAACCGACAGTGGACCGCAGGAGGGAATTACTTGCGTGCAGGCCACTTCTGCAAAAGCTTCAGGCACGATACGGCCTCTACTATCCCAGTACAATGCGGGTCACGCTGAACAACTCTACAAGGAACTTTGTAGACGCTGGAGCTTTGAAAGCGTTTCTGCAAGAGAGCAGTGCTATGGAGACTTGATAAGCCCGGCTGAGACTCACCTATAGAGGAGTCTGTCTGATAAGTATCTGAGTAGACATTTCAAGCGGGAGTGTAATGTGCTTTGAAAGCGTTTCTGCAAGAGAGCGGTGCTATGGAGACTTGATAAGCCCGGCTGAGACTCACCTATAGAGGCGTCTGTCTGATAAGTATCTGAGCAGACATTTCAAGCGAGAATGTAATGTGCCCTGGTTGGGAGGGGGAATACTGCATATGTAGTTCTAAAATAAGTGATATAAGAAAGATTTGTGCAGGTACTCTTTACAGGGTAGAAAACTATTGTATTATAACACCATGTACATCTAAGTGCTGTAATTGTATAGTGAGCCAGTAAGAAATGTTCAGTTATGTCACGGACAATGGGGCATGAATATATGGAATATAAGTTACACTAGGCAACGTTGGATGCAACTAGTAGGGATATTCTGCCGAGGTAGGATGGTTTCCACCAAAAGATGTTTAATTGTAAAGTTTAAATGTTTTGAGCGGGCAATCCAATCCAATGAGATGCAGCTGATGCAGAGGTTCCTTAAGGACAGGTACCATAGAGTCATCATGTCCAGCTATATTCAAAATGTCACTTGCAATGAGTAGATTGTTATTGCTTACCCTAAATGTAAAGGGGGTAACAAACCCAGTAAAGCGCAAGAAAATTCTCACATATTGTCGCTCAAAGGCACACATTGCATTTGCATTGTCAACAAAAACGCGCTGACATAGTGTACCTACAAGAGACACACCTGACCGAAAAAGAGTCATTGAAGGTAGTCTCAGCATTTTATCAAGTAGTTGCTGCTGCGCCTGCAGTCAAAAGGAAAGGAGGAGTTTTGATATTAATGCGGAAGGCCCTGGCCGCAACGGTAAAGGAAACGAAAATTAATACAGAGGGAAGGTGGGCTAGAGCTACCCTGGAAATTGCACAGAAATCCTATACATTAATGAATATATATGCCCCGACTAAAGATGAATCCTCATTCTTTAAGGCTATAGCTAAGGATCTAGTGGACAAGTCCCACACTGAAATAATACTAGGAGGGGACTTCAATTTGATCTTAGACCCCTTGATGGACAGGAACCCATATCGGCCGGTCTATAAAGTGAAATCATTTGCAGTAGTACAGAGTATGATAAAGGAACTGCAACTTAACGATGCTTGGCGTCTCTTAAATCCTACAGACAGAGAATTTACGTTTTATTCTCCCCCACATGCTACCCAGATGAGAATTGACTACTTTCTTGTAACGAGTGGGCTGGTTAAAGAATTAGTAGCATCTGAAATTAGTGCGGGAACAGTTTCAGATCATTCAGCAGTCACTCTCATCCTGAACATAGGGCAGACACATCAAACGCCCCGTCGGTGGACGTTTAACAAAGCCTTGCTAGCGGATGCTGACTTTGTGACATACATGAATAAAGAGATTGAGGCATACGACAAGGTCAATAGTCCTTCAGAGACGTCAGCATGGGCCTGGTGGGAGGGCTTCAAGGCGACCATCAGGGCACACATAACAACCTACTCCATTCAAAAGAACAAAGAGCAAAAAGATTTAGAAGACCAGATAAAAGCGGGAGAGCGCCTATTGGCAAAGAGAGAAGATCCCATGATATTGTTAAGGCTTCAGAAACTACGAAGCAAATATAATAATATTCTCTCAGCACAGGCACAAACTTGTGTCAGAATGCAGCAAAGCATATATTATCATGAGAACAATCAAGCTGAATCGCTCCTGGCAAAATTGCTGAAGGCGAAGAGAAGCATGACTCACATAGCGGTACTACGTAGTGAGGATGGAGATCTCCTAATGCAAAATGACCAAATACTGGGACGCTGCAAGGAATTCTATGAGAAGCTGTGCAACTCTAAGTAGCTTGTGATGCTGCAAGTTTCCAAGAATTTGTTACAGATTGGAGTCCCAAGTTGTCAGATACCCAGGCACGAATGCTGGACGAAGACCTCACTATCCAAGAAATACAACAAGCGATTGGTCAACTGGCTAAAGGGAAGGTGTCGGGCCCAGATGGAATTCCACTCGAGTTCTATCAAAAATGTCAAACAAGATTAGCACCTATGCTATACACATATTACAGTGGACTGTCTTCAGAAAATCCGACAGTCGGTGCCTTTGCAGAGGCGACTATTGTGATACACCCGAAGCCGGGACGGGATCCGCAGAAAGTTGAGAATTACAAGCCAATCTCTTTGCTAAATGCAGATTACAAAATTTACGCAAAGATACTGGCAAATCGACTCAATAAAGTCCTTAGCTCTTTAATACATACGTCAGCCTCAACTCGTATTCCAAATCCTAGTTCAGCGTCACTGCTTGTTCGTAAAATCACCAAGGATACTCTTTTTCAGTTTCCATCCCCTACCGCCTTGTTCCCTGCAGATTTTGAGTCCCTTTCTGTTGATGCCCAGGCTCATTGCTGGCATTCCTCACTCTCAACGGCCCTAGACACCATTGCTCCTCTCCGTCCCCGTCCCCGCCCTCACCGTCACTCACGCCACCCCTGGTTTCACCCCGGTCTCCTCTTACATCGCAGGCACCTCCGCCGGGCGGAACGCCTTTGGCAAAAACATCCCTCCCCCACTAATTTGTCAGGTTTTCATCAGTGTCATCGCTACTATCATTCTCTTCTCTCCACTGAAAAACGTGACTATTACTCTAATCTCATCTCCGCCTCCTCCAACTCCTCTCGCCAATTGTACTCCATTCTACACTCCCTCACTGCGTCTCACTCTACTCTTTCCCCTTCCCCTCTCCCTGCATCCTCCCCTCCGGATCCTTCCTCTCTTGCTTCCTTCTTTGTCGCCAAGGTTGCCACTCTCCGTCAGTCTTTCCTTTCGTGCCCCCCACCCCTTTCCCCTCCTGTTATGCTTTCCCCCCCTCCCCTCCATTCCCCATCGTATTCCTCTCCTGCTCTATCTCACTCCTGGTCGTCCTTTGAGACAATAACCCCCAGTATCCTTCAAAAGACTTTTCATTCTATTCGTAAAACCACTTGCTTGACTGATCCCATCCCATCTCTCTGGCTTCTGGAACCCTCTCTAGCCCTTTCTCCTTACATCCTTTCTATGTTCAATTCCAGTCTGTCCTCTGGTACTTTTCCGTCAAGCTGGAAACACGCTGTCGTTCGTCCCATTCTAAAGTCCCGTTCTTTGGATCCTTCTGCTCCTTCTAGCTGGCGTCCTATCTCTAATCTCTCCTTTCTCTCTAAATTTCTTGAGAAGCTGGTCTTCAATCAACTTTCCTCTCACCTTGAAGTTTCCCTCACTCTTCACCCCCGGCAGTCTGGTTTCCGTCCCGGTCACAGCACTGAAACTGTCCTCCTTTCTCTTCTTAACGAACTTCACACTGCTCACGATCGTGGTCTTTTTACTTTAGCTGTCTCCCTTGACCTCTCCGCAGCTTTTGACTTAGTGGATCACCGCACTCTCCTCACTCGTCTTCGGGAAGCAGGTCTTTCTGGTCTGGTTCTCCAGTGGTTTCACTCCTTTCTTTCCTGTCGCTCTTTTTCTGTAGTTACCGGGTCCTCCTCTTCAGCCCCCACTCCCCTCACATGTGGGGTTTCCCAAGGTTCTGTTCTTGCTCCCCTTCTCTTTAATGTCTTCCTAGCCCCTCTTGCCCTCTTAATCCAGCAGTTTGGCATCTCCGCGTATTATTACGCCGACGACATTTTTCTCTTGCATCATACAGACTCTCTTTCTCCTGACATTGCCCCTCTTAATCACTGCCTCACCGCTATTGCTTCATGGTTTTCTTCCAATTTCCTTCACTTGAACCCCGCTAAATCTTTTGCTATCTGGTTCATGCTTGGGAGTTCCCCCCCCCCACCTGCGCCCCTTCCTTTTCCTCTCAGTCCATTCCCCTTGTCTCTTCACTCCGGTATTTGGGTGTTATTCTCGATTCTTCTCTTTCCTTCACAGCCCATATTTCCTCTATTGTTCAGCGCTCTTTTCTCTCCCTTAGGCAGCTCCGAGCTGTCCACCCCTTTCTCTCTTCCTCTGCTCTGGCTACTCTCCTCCTTTCCCTGGTGGTGTCTCGTCTGGACTATTGTAACGTTTCCCTAGCTGGACTCCCCCAATCCCAGTTGTCTCGTCTTCAGCGTGTCCAAAATACTGCTATCCATCTTTTGACTTACGCCTCTCGTTTCGATCATGTCACCCCTCTTCTTCTCCATCACCACTGGTTACCTGTCTCTTTTCGTGTTCAATATAAAATTCTTATTCTTGCGCACAAGGCTGTTCACACTGGCACCCCTTCCTACCTTGCTGACCAGATATGCTTTCGTACCCTTCATCGTCTGCTTCATTCTATTCACACAAATCGGATGTCTCTTCCGTCCCCTCCCAGGCCCGTCTTGTCTCTACCCGTTCCTCTGCCTTCTATTTTCTGGCCTCCAGCCTTTGGAACTCGCTCCCCCCCTAGCTCCATGCAGAAGAATCCTACCAGTCTTTCAAATCCCAACTCAAAACCCACCTCTTCAACCTAGCATTTGACCTCCCATCCTCGTTTTCCCTTTCCCTCCCTGTCCCATGATGTTATATTGTAACTGCTAACTGGTTTGGTCTCTCTTTCTCTCCCCTCCCCTTTCCTTTCCTTTTTCTATTGTTTTAATTGGCGTTCCTTTTCCTTTCCTTTCCTGCAGCCTTATTTTTAAATTGGATAATGTTTTTATTGTAAACCGCTCAGGTACCTATGGTGTTGGGCGGTATAATAAGTTATTAAACATAAACATAAACATAAACATCAATGCGGCTTTATGACCGGCTGGTCTACCTCTGACAATGGAAGGTTGCTCGCCCATGTGTTACTTGAAGCACAGAGGACTATTGAGCCACTGATAGGGCTATCATTAGACGCCGAGAAGGCTTTTGACAGGCTAGAGTGGTCTTTCCTGTTTCAGGCTCTTCGATGGTTTGGAATCAAAGAAACTTTCCTCAAGAGGATTGCACTCTTGTATGCTAACCCCACTGCTCGGATAGCAGCTAATTCCGATATATCTGGACCCTTTGTGCTTCAAAGAGGCACTAGACAAGGGTGCCCTTTATCCCCACTACTCTTTAACCTAGCTCTGGAACCGCTTCTGATATCAGTTCGACAACATAATCGGATTAGGGGAATAACCCTGGCGGATGGTCAATGCAAGTTATCCGCATATTCCGATGATCTTATACTGTTTTTGCAACCAGCCTCCTTACCCACGGCCCTGGACCTGATTGACAACTATTCAGCTGTATCTGGCTACAAGATTAACCGGACCAAGACGACAATAGTGCCTTTAAACTCTAGGGTGAGGGCTGATATGTTTGCCGATTACTCCTTAAAGTTTGCACAATCATCTTTCAAGTATCTGGGAGTCGAGTATGGACACACAATGTCGGAGACTGTGAGTCGGACAGCTGACTACTGTAAAGAACTGGTCAGCTCCTGTGCTAGTGCTTGGTCCCCTCTAAATTTAACCTGGTGGGGAAGATTGGAGACGATTAAAATGGTACTGGTCCCAAAGCTTAGTTACATACTGGGCATGGTTACAATAATTTTCCCTCAAGGTTTCTACAAAAAATTAAACAGCATGTTAGTATCATTTCTATGGAATGCGAAAGTCCCCAGAATAGCAGCGTGGAAGCTTAAGCTGCCCAAAGAGAAAGGAGGAGTACATTTTCCTGACGTTGAATGGTTACATCTATCCGCTCTGTTAAAGCAAAGTATGCAATGGATAGTAAAAGGGGACAGTAAGGAATCTCCTCGGTGGCAGCAGGTTGAAGAAGCTATGAATGACTTGCCGGAAATGAGTATGATGATTGGAACTTCCAATTTGAGACAAAACGATGTTATACTGGCAACCCAACAAGCATGTTGGCTCGTGACACCGTGTATTGAAGGGGGCGCAGACTTTGCTTTGGAGATACCGCTATGGCTGAACCGCAGTACTGTCATAGGAGGTAAGCCTCTATTATGGAAGAAATGGATGAACTGTGGCATTAATGTTCTAGGACATCTGGTACATGGGAACACTTTCAAAACTTTTGAAATG
This sequence comes from Ichthyophis bannanicus, assembly GCA_033557465.1. Classification (NCBI taxonomy): domain Eukaryota; kingdom Metazoa; phylum Chordata; class Amphibia; order Gymnophiona; family Ichthyophiidae; genus Ichthyophis; species Ichthyophis bannanicus. The sequence continues at coordinate 453,862,213 of CM066035.1, forward strand.
TTAGTAAGTGAATTTGGCTTGCCCAGTGTCTGTTATTTTCAATGGTGCCAGCTCCGATATTGCCTGAGCAAAGCAGGAGTCTCCCCACTACTTCTGAAGCCAGGATGGCCCTTGCTCCAGAAATTTAATGAAATACAGTCGGGAACCCGAGCCATTTCGAAATTCCTGGAACTCCTCAGGACAGGGTCTAACAAACTATGCGATGGTGTACAATCAACTTGGATAAAGGAAGCAGGGAAGCATATGCAACATGAGCGTTGGGACGCCTTCTGGGCCCTTACACGAGTCACTAGAGCAGCATCTCTTACACAGTCATTGTACTTTCTCTCGCACAGGGCATATCTGACTCCCGTTAAGATAATGAAATGGGCACCACAAGCTGGAAATAGGTGCTGGTCCTGTAACACGGCGATGGGGACGTTAGATCATATGCTATACTATTGTGAACATCTTCAGGGATATTGGGAATGTGTACTGAAGCGAATATCGAGGATTTTGGCTTTATAATACCCACCTTCTATCACATAATCATATACAAATCCACGGTGGAAGGACTCATCCTGGGAAAACCGTAGAGTCGACTGTTGGATGTCCTACTCAGTATCGCCATCAAAGTAATCCTGCTCAACTGGAAGAATTTTGAGAAAGTACATAGCGACTACTGGTGGAATTTAGTGTGTCAACACAAGATATATGAGGAATTATACATGCTTAAAACTCCCAGCTCAGCTAAGATGCTCGACAAATGGGAGCCTATTAACAGGTATTTGGAGTTAAGCGTTCCCTAGCCTGTATTCCTTTTGTAATGCATTAAATAGGTCACTTTTTTTTTTCAGCGCTAACTTCCTACCTTGGATATGCTGGAAATTTTGCCATAACCCCGTAACGGCAAATAGGATTGTTAGCAGCGACAAGATGATAGCTCTGAATAGTCAAGATTGGATTGCCCACTAGTTCAGTTTTGGAAGGTTTCTTATTTCTGTTGTATGTATTCTTTTTCTTTTTACGTCTCTGAAGCATGTCGTTGTTATTGATAGTTATGATATGGTAAATTTCTGCTTTGTAAAATGTCTAAAAGATAATAAATAAAAAAAATACATAGAGCAGTTAAACAGAGGTTAATGTTGTACAACGGACGTGGTATATTGGATAGAGGATGTGTAAAAATTATGTACAGTGTTATTTAATTTGAAATCTAACTATATACATTTTATATATTTTGTATATCGTATTGCAGACCATAGCAAAAGGTTATTCATAGTTGGTCTATGGCATGTTAATTTGAGGTTATTATGTAATATGGTCAAAGTGATTCTTAAAGAGGAGTGTTTAGATTCTTTCTAAAATCCTTAATGTCTGAGATTGCACGCATGTCATCCGGGAGAGATTTCCATATAGTTTTATAATGGTTTCTTCCATTTTGCCTGGTACAGACATGAAGCGCACCAGTCTGTAGTTCACTGGATCGCCCCTGGAACCCTTTTTAAAAATTGGAGTTACATCGACCATTCTTCAATCCTCAGGTACTGCAGATGATTTTAATGATACAGTAGTTCACAAATTACTGAAAGTAGGTCTGCATCTCATATTTCAGTTCTTTCATCACCCTTGGATGTATGCCATCTGGTTCAGGTGATTTGCTGCTCTTTATCAAATAACTGTATTACATCTTCCTGATTTATCAAGATTTGTTTCAATCCCTCTGATGCATCACTTTTAAATATCATTTCTGGCATGGGTAAGTTTCCTACATCTTCTTCAGTAAAGACTGAAGCAAATAATTCATTCAGTCCATCTACTTTGGCCTCGACCTCTCTTAGTGCATCTTTTACCCCTCTATCATTTAATGGTCCAACTGACTCTCTTACAGGTGTTTTGCTATGAATGTACTTGAGTTTTTATTATGCACTTTTGTTTCTACGGCAACCTTTTTTTCAAATTCTCCCTTTGCCTGCTTTATCAGTGCCTTGCATTTAACTTGCCCATATTTATGTTGTTTCCTGTTTTCTTCATTTGGCTCTTTTTTCCATTTTCTGAAGGATTTCTTCTTAGCTATAATGGCCTCTTTGACCTCACCTTTAAGCCATGCTGACTGTTGTTTGGCCTTCCTTCCATATTTCTTGTTTGTAGCAACAGCTATACTTTTTACTTCAATAGCATGAATTATTCAATTAAAATTATCCTAGATCATTATCATCCCTTTTCAGAATTATTATTTTTTGGCAGGTAAGTACTCCATAGAAAAATGGCTTTACAGAGAAATTAAGTATTTTCTTAATCTAAGTTTGAAATTTGTGTTCTCTTTTCAAGATATTGAGCATCTTTCCCTCACGTCCTTAGATCAGTAGCTCAAATAGGGCCCAATTCCATTGAAGACGTAGATCTTTGTACGTCCAGGCTGACCTAGACGTACAAAGGAGATTGTGATTCTGATCCTGTGGGATCAAAATCACAAACAGCACTATACGTGCAGGCCAAGACTGCGATTCAGTCCCAGCCTGCACATACAGGCACGCCCGGCTAACTCAGCCAAGATTTTTAAACTGAACAGCGGTGCCATGGCATCATTTTGCCATGGCACTGCGGCTCCATTTAAAAGCCACGATGCCGGCCACTGCCCCAAAATGTTAATTCCCTGCAGCCCAACCCCCAAACCGGCCTCCTAAGGCCAGGGTCGGGCTGCGGGGCATTAACTTTGTCCCACCAGGCCCTTCCATGCCCCGAATCAGCAAAAAAAAAGTCCAGGGCCTGTACGTCCAGGGCCGGAGGCACCCCACTGCCCACCCACTCTCCACCCCAGGGCCATCTCCTGCCAACCTCTGACTAGCCTCTGGCAGGGAAGTTATTTGGGGCAGGCAGTGGGCACAAATAGCTATTTGTGGTTCAGAATAACCCCCATAGTATTTACAGGTACACTTCACAGCTATTTTATCTTCCTTTCTCATGGGCTGTCATGTGATGGGGCCCTTCTGGTGAAACCTACAGGATCTTCTTTTCCAGCGCACCTCAGGAATAGGAACTGGAAGCACATCTACTCCTTATCTTTAATCAATAAATATGGCAAAATCTTAAGGTTGGAGCCTTTTCTCTGTGGTTCTTATGTGACTTTCCATGGGGTCAGTTACACTTCATACTCTCTCACTCAAAACGTCATTCACCAATAAACATATCTTAAATTCTGAGGAGGAACAAGTTTATAATTTTCATTTAACTGCAGAGAATATTAAAAGATTGCAGCAGGCAACTTTAGTTCTGAATTTTCAGCTCTAGAGCTCAGCACTGGACACTTCACCAGTTAAATAAGCTTTTCAAGGAACAAACTTAGCTCTTCCGAAGGGATGGGCTTCACCTTAACCGGAATGGAACCAGGCTGCTGGCATTAACCTTTAAAAAGGAGATAGAGCAGCTTTTAAACTAGATATTAGGGGAAAGCCGACAGTCGCCCAAGAGCGGATGGTTTGGAAGAATGTATCTTTGAAGGATACAACCAAAAGCAGAGAGGTTCCACAAAAGAGTAAACTAGCCCAAATGCCCTCAAGTATGGAGCAGACAGAGCTTAAAGATCCCAATTACCCATGTCTAACAATAGCCAAATTAATATGAATAAAATACATTCTCTAAAATGCTTGTATGCAAATGCTAGAAGTCTAAAAAATAAGATGGGAGAGTTAGAATATATAGCACTAAATGAAAGGTTAGATATGATTGGAATATCAGAGACATGGTGGAAGGAGGACAACCAGTGGGACACTGTGATACCTGGGTACAAACTATATCGTAATGATAGAGCTGAACAAATTGGTGGAGGGGTTGCTCTCTATGTTAGAGAGGGCATTGAGTCAGAAAGGATTAAAGTTTTGCAGGAAACAAAATCTGCTGTAGAATCTATATGGATTGAAATTCCATTTAAAAGGGGGAAGGCGATGGCAGTGGGGGTGTACTATCGACCGCCTGGCCAGAATGACCAAATGGATGATGAAATGTTCAAAGAAATCAAGGAAGCTAACAAAAGTTACAGCGCAGTAATAATGGGTAATTTCAACTACCCCGGTATCGACTGGGTCAGTGTCACGTCAGGACATGCTAGGGAGATAAAGTTCCTAGATGAAATAAATTACTGCTTCTTGGAGCAGCTGGTTCATAAACTGACCAGAGGGGAAGCCATATTAGACCTAATCCTTAGTGGAACACCAGATCTAGTGCAAGAGATAAGGTTGTTGGGGCCACTTGGCAATAGTGATCATAGCATGATGGCCTTTGATTTAATTAGTGGAGGAGGGATAGTAAGGAAATCCACAGTACTACCTTTTAACTTTCGAAAGGAAGACTATGATAAAATGAGGAAAACAGTTAAGAAAAAACTAAAAGGAGCAGTTGCCAAGGTTAAATATGTACATCAGGCTTGGCTGTTGTTGAAAAATACTATCTTGGAAGCCCAGACCAGCTATATTCCACGCTTTAAGAAAAGTGGAAGGAAGTCCAAAAAACTGCCAGCATGGTTTAAAGGTAAGGTCAGAGAGGCTGTTGTTGCCAAAAAAGCATCTTTCAGGAAATGGAAAAAAGAACCAAACGACGAAATCTGGAAAGAGCACAAGCACTGGCAAGTCAAATACAAGGCATTGATAAGGCAGGCAAAGGGAGAATTTGAGAAGAAGCTTGCTGCGGGAGCAAAAACGCGAAGTAAAGACCTTTTCAAGTACATTCGTAGCAAAAAACCTGTGAGAGAATCAGTTGGTCCATTAGATGATAAAGGGGTTATAGAAGCACTAAGAGGCGACAAGGTGATAGTTGAGAGACTGAATGAATTCTTTGCTTTGGTCTTTACTGAGGAAGATGTAGGGATGTTACCCATGACTGAAGTGGTATTTAAAGGTGCGGAAGAATTGAAGGAAATATCGATACATTGGGAAGATGTATTACAACTATTAGATAAACTGAAGAGTAGCAAATCACCTGGGCTGGATGGTATACATCCAAGGGTGTTGAAAGAACTGAAATATGAGATTGCAGACCTGCTATTAGTAATCTGTGAACTATCAGTAAAATCATCTCTAATACCTGAAGATTGGAGGATTGCCAATGTAACACCAATTTTTAAAAAGGGTTCCAGGGGTGATCCGGGAAACTACAGACCGGTGAGCCTGACGTCAGTACCATGAAAAATGGTAGAAACCATCATAAAGAATAAAATTACTCAGCATGTAGATAGTCATGACCTAATGGGAGACAGCCAACATAGCTTTAGACAAGGAAGATCTTGTCTTACTAATCTGTTATGTTTTTTTGAAGGAGTGAATAATCAGGTGGACAAAGGTGAGTCAGTTGATATTGTGTATCTGGACTTTCAGAAAGCCTTTGACAAGGTCCCTCATGAGAGACTTTTGGCAAAACTAAAGAGTCATGGGATAGGAGGCAGTGTACTATTGTGGATCAGGAACTGGTTAAAAGATAGAAAGCAGAGGGTATGGCTAAATGGCCAATTTTCCCAATGGAGAAAGGTGAATAGTGGTGTACCCCAGGGATCTGTGCTGGGTCCGCTACTTTTTGACATATTCATAAATGACCTGGAAAGTGGAATAACGAGTGAGGTTATCAAATTTGCAGATGACACAAAACTATTTAAAGTTGTTAAAACCCAAGAGGATTGTGGAAAATTGCAAGAGGATCCTGATAAATTGGAAGACTGGGCATCAAAATGGCAGATGAAATTTAATGTGGACAAGTGCAAGGTTATGCACCTAGGGGGGAAGAACAACCCAAACTATGGTTACACAATGCAATTTTCCACATTAGGAACTACCACCCAGGAAAAAGATTTAGGCGTCATTGTGGATAACATGTTAAAACCCTCGGACCAGTGTGCAGCAGCGGCCAAGAGAGCAAATAGAATGCTAGGTATGATAAGGAAAGGAATGGAAAATAAAACAAAAGATATTATAATGCCTCTATATCGTTCCATGGTGAGACCGCACCTTGAATATTGTGTGCAATTCTGGTCGCCGTATCTTAAAAGGATATAGCGATTTTAGAAAAGGTTCAGAGAAGAGCCACCAAAATGGTAAAGGGGATGGAAGGATACTCCTATGAAGAAAGGCTAAAAAGGTTGGGGCTCTTTAACCTGGAAAAGAGATGGCTGAGGGGAGATATGATAGAAGTCTATAAATTAATGAACGGAGTGGAACGGGTAAACGTAGATCGATTGTTTACCTTATCAGAATATAGAAAGACTAGGGACATGCAATGAAGCTACAGGGTAAGCTATTTAAGACTAATAAAAGAAAATGTTTTTTCACTCAACGTGTAATCAAACTCTGGAATTTGTTAACGGAGGATGTAGTAAAGGCTGTTAGTGTAGCTGGATTTAAAAAAGGTTTGGACAAGTTCCTGGAGGAAAGGTCCATAAACCATTATTAAGAAGGGACCCAGGATATCAATGCTTGAACCAGTACAAGCATTGTGGAACCTGTGTTCCTTGGGGAAACTGCTAGGTACATATGACCTAGATTGGCCACTGTTGGAAACAGAATACTGGGCTTGATGGACCTTGGTCTGACCCAGTATGGCATATCTTATGTTCTTATGCTCTGCAGTTCAGTTTAATGTCACTCAGACAGAACAGTTTCTTTTTGCAGCCAAAGAAAATGTCAGGGCCTGAAAATTCAGTCAAATACTTTTCTTTGAAAGCCCTAGAGAAGTCATTTTATATTCCACCTTTCACAGTTTTTCACAATAAAACAATCCAGTAACTCTCAGTCATAACTTTAGTCTAAGAAATTAACTTTTAAATCAGTCTAGCAGTCTGCTTCAAAGACAAACTTTTAATGATCTGAAAGTCAAACCACTCGCAGACCACCCAGCACATCAATTCAGTTCAGATGCAGTTTGAACCAGATCATGTCTCACAAACCTTTAGCAATTCTTCTGGCAATTAAAGAGCAAAGCAGGCTGACTGGCTTTTCTCATTAATGAACTTCCCAGCTTAAGAAAACAGAAAACACTTATCTTTCTCTGTTTTCTTTCCAAAGTTCCACAGTAAAGGTAAGAAATCTGCTCCTCAACTCACCATGGATTCCAAACTGAGAGTTCCTATCCAACTTCCAATTGGTTTCAGATTAACCTTTGAAACTGCTAGTTAACTTCATCAGCAGAAAAGAACTCCGGGGTTCTGTTTAAACTTCATTGAGTCAGAAGAAATTCTAGCTTAGAACTAAAACTCAATCTAGCTCCCCTTCAGCTATAACATTTACAGTATATTCCATCAATATATAACGTCTCAGCAACTTCTCATCATTTGAGCATAAGCCCAACTAATTTGCAGATGAATCTAGTAAAAGATTTCAATTAAATAATAGTAAACTTCTTCCTGACCCCTTCACTCTCCTCAAGATAAGCAATTTCGATTTCCTTTTTTAAATTTCAGGAACTTAAATTAAATCAGCATCTTAGGTTTTACTTCCCCTTGCCCTCAGTCTAGAAATCTGTCATGACTCAATTTTTAAATAAATTCTTCTTTAAAATCCCACTCAAAACAGCACTTGCTCAGCAAATATTCATTCTTTTTCACATCTTCTTCCAGCTGTCCCATCAGTTAATTTTGAATACTGTACATATAGACGTCACTGCTCTGTAAGAACCTTCTCCATCATGGCAATCATAAAGGATCAAAAATACAAATTATTAAAGTAACATTAAACTGCTCGACATTCACATAAATTAAGGCACAGAATGAATCACAAATTCAGTGTTCCTATGGGCTTCCTATGCTCTAAAATTGTCTCATTCACAGCATTTCATATGCTCTCTCGTACACTCCTTCAGTTACCCCTCATTTCACTGCTCAGGCCTTTGCACATATGCAGTAAAGAGATACTTCTGGGTTTGGGCCTCTATATTAATTTTTTAATTTAATTAATCTCCCAGGACTTTCCCATACTATTGCCTGAAACAAGGCTTCTGGATCCCACCTAGGGTTTCCAACTGGCCGGTTTTCAGCCGGCCTGGCCGGTTTTTCCATGGCCAGGCCGGCTGCCGGCGCAGAGGCAAAACCGGCCCTTGAAAAGCCGTTTTTTTGCTCTGGCCGCAAGATCTGGAGCGGCCAGAGCAAAAAAACGGCTTTTCTCCCAACCCGCAAAAAAAAAAACACCTTCTCCGGGGCGGCCCACACACCGGAGGGCTTCAGAGGGAGCCGGGGAAGCCCGCGCGAGGCCCCGGCTCCCTCTGTACAGTCGTCAGCGTGAAGAGCCTTTTCCTTCACGCTGGCGGCTGTATCTGTGAAGCCGCGATTGGTGGGAAAGGTTAAAGGCAATGCCCTTTAACCTTTCCCAGCATTCGCGGCTTCACAGATACAGCCGCCAGCGTGAAGGAAAAGGCTCTTCATGCTGGCGGCTGTACAGAGGGAGCCGGGGTCTCGCGCGGGCTTCCCCGGCTCCCTCTAAAGCCTCAGACAGCCACGGTGCTGGTGGTGGGGGGGAGGCCAAGGACTGCATGGGCTGTGATGGGGGGAGGGGACCTGGACTGGAAAAGGGCTGGGAGGGGGGAATTGGACTGGAAATGGGTTTGTGATGGGGGGGGGACCTGGACCTGAAAAATGCTATGGGGGGGACTAGGACAGGAACGAAATGTGCTGTGATGGGGGGGGGGACATGAACAGTAAAAGGGCTATGGGGGGGAGGGGACATGGACTGGAAATGGGTTTTGATGGGGAGGGGGACCTGGACTGAAAAAGGGCTGGGGGGGGGACATGGACTGGAAATGGGTTGTGATGGGGAGAGGGACCTGGACTGGAAAAGGGCTATGGGGGGGGGAACTTGGACTGGAAATGGGCTATGGTGGAGGGAGGGGGAACTTGGACTGGAAATAGGCTGTGATTAGGGGGACTTGGACTGGAAATGGGTTGTGAAGGGGGGGGACCTGGACTGGAAAAGGGCTATGGGGGGGCATTGGACTGGAAAGAAATGGGCTGTGATGGGGAGGGGGACCTGGACTGTAAAAGGGCTATGTGGGGGGGGGGGACATGGACTGGAAATGGGTTTTGATGGGGAGGGGGACCTGGACTGGAAAAGGGCTATGGAGGGGGGGACATGGACTGGAAATGGGTTGTGATGGGGAGGGGACCTGGACTGGAAAAGAGCTATGGGGGGGGGGAACCTGGACTGGAAATGGGCTATGGTAGAGGGAGGGGGAACTTGGACTGGAAATAGGCTGTGATTAGGGGGGCTAGGACTGCAAATGGACTGTGATGGTGGGGGGGGGGGTAGGACTGCAAATGGGCTGTGATGGTGCGGGGGGACTTGGACTGCAAATGGGATGTGATGGGGGGGCCTAGGACTGGAAATAGGCTGTGATGGGGGACTTGGACTGGAAATGGGCTGTGATGGGGGGGGGGGCTAGGACTGGAAATGGTCTGTGATGTGAGGGCTAGCACTGGAAATGGGCTGATGAAGAGCTGGAATATGACTGGAAATGGGCTGATGTGGGGCATGGGAGAATGGGACTAGAAGGGAGTGGATGCTGGGTGGGTCTAGAACTATAAGGGAACTGATTTTGGGGGAGGACTAGAATAGATGGGGAATGAGAATGGAGAGGAGAAAAACTATTTTGTGTGGAAGAAAAGTCTATGATGGGCTGGGTATTGGGAGAGTAAGAGGGGCTTGAGAATGGAAGGGTGAAATTTAAATGGATGATAAAGGAATAAGGAAAGAATTGGGGGAAAGAGCAAAAGGGAAACAATCAGTATGTTAAAGCAGAAATAGAGAGAGAATGGAAAACATCTAAAAGAGAAGAAAGGCAAATGGATAGCTCGCAGAAGACACGAAGAAACCAGAAGAAAGTGACTGGAGCAATAGCAACTGAAAAATAAAACGCCCAAACAGAAGGTAGAAAAATACTTTTTATTTTGAATTTATTAGCTGGAATATGTCTGGTCTGGGAAGTGTGTATTGATAACATCTTTGCGTTTTTGTTTAGTGCAAGAGGAAATTACTTTATAGTTTTATTTCTCCAGTGTTGTACATTTCATGTTTGGATTTTGGGGTTCCCAGTTTAATTATTATCTGACCAAGGAAGTTAGCCTACACGTATCCTCGGTAATTTTTGTGGGTGGGGCTGGGGGCGGGGCAGGGGTGGGACTATGGGCGGAGAATGGGTGGAGCATGGCGAGCCACAGGTGTCGGGTTTTTCTCGGTGAAAAAGTTGGTAACCCTAATCCCACCTGAAGCCTTGGCAGTGCTGAATCCTTTCTCTGCCAACAACCATGATTTGTGGCATTTTTCTTTTTAAAATTATCCCTCAACTCCCCCCAGCATCACCCAGTTCTGTCCAGCCTGCCCAAAGGCCCACACACATTGATCCTCCACATGAACCCCAGTGGGCCACTGGCCTGCACCAGAATTTTCCCTGGTCAGCCCTTGGCTCTGCCCCTTTAAAAAAAAAAAGAATGTGGCCATGCACTCACAGGCCCCAATCTCCAGCCGGAGCAGAATCACTGCCACGCCACCTCTGCGAGCCACTGGAACTGTGGGAGCCACAGGATCTGCTCTCTTTTAGCAACTTGTTGCCCCAGCAGAGCTCCGCAATGCAGTCCAACTCTTTTTTTTTTAAACTTGTTGCTGCCTAACATCAGCACCGTTGCTGCACTGTAAATGCTACGCTCTGAAGCTTGCACCCCCTTGCCCTAAACCCGTCATCATCACTGCCCCTTGTTAAAAAAAGCCACCATGGCAGTACTCAAGCTGCTCTGGCCACACAATTCATACAGCCCTGCAGCCAGCCAAAAAAAAAAAAAACCCTGTCGCGGCCGAAAACCTTTCAGCACCACTGCCCCTTTTAAAAAAATCTTGAAGCCAGGTTCACACCACTCTGATTGCAGCACAGGCAGCCCAGTTCTTTAAAAAAAACATAACCTAGGCATTTGCACTCACCATCCATTTGCCCGCTAGCAACCATGAAATAAAACTCCCTGGAGAGGTGCTTTGTAAACAATTGGTTGCAGTTTTTATTCAACATCTGAAATTAACAATAACATCTCAAAGCAATTGATATAAATTTCCACCAAATGGGTCGGGCTAGATGGTGTTATCCTAGCCCCTCTCTAGTCCATATACCTGTACTCTCCTCTCCTGCCAACCCCTTCCCCCACTCCCCAGTCTGTGGTGATGACAGGTTGAGACTTGCTTCACCCTCTGGGAGTTTTAATATAATCAGGACCACACATGGCAGTGATGTGCTGTGGAAACCCCTCAGTGCTCCCATCCCTGTCTTCCACCCCGCCATTTCGAGAGGAAGGGGCAGGAATTAACCATAGGAGGAGGTCAACCACCTCTATATTCCACCTGTCCCACCCTTTAAGCTGTGACAAGAATGCCTCCTAACTGCCCGCCCAACCGCCTCACCCCGTTTCCCTTCCCCTCCCTCCTAGAGGACTATCTTGACCCGTCTTCCCCAGCCAACTGGCGCCCTATCTCAAACCTTCCCTTTCTTTCTAAGCTTCTCGAGAAATTGGTCTATGCACAACTTTCCTCTCACCTGGAGGCCACCCTGTCTCTTCACCCCCGTCAATCAGGTTTCTGCCCCAATCACAGCACTGAATCTATTCTGCTCTCCTTTCTTAATGAAGTTCGCACCACACATGACCAAGGACGCATCACCATTGCCGTTTCCCTAGATCTCTCCGCCGCCTTTGACCTCGTGGACCACCATACTCCTCTGACCCGCTTACATGATATTGGGCTCACCGGTTCCGTTCTTTCTTGGTTTCATTCATTTCTTTCCCACCGAACCTTTTCTGTCTCCACGGATGCCTCCTCCTCTCCTCCCACTCCTCTTCCCTGTGGTGTCCCTCAGGGTTCCGTTCTTGCCCCTCTCCTGTTTAATGTCTTCCTGGCCCCTCTTGCACTCCTTGTTCAGCAACATAGCATTTCGGCCCACTATTATGCAGACGACATCATCCTCCTTCACCATACAGACCCCTCTGCCCCAGATCTCGCCCCCCTCAACTCCTGCCTAGCTTCAGTATCCTCCTGGTTTTCCTCTAATCTACTGCATATAAATTCTTCTAAGTCATTTGCCATTTGGTTTACCTCTGGCGCCCCAATTCCCCCTCTCGCCCCCACCCTGTCTTGTGCCCCACTGCCGGTAGTGTCATCCCTACGCTACCTGGGAGTCACCCTGGATTCCGCTCTTTCATTTAAAGATCATATTTCTTCTGTTGTACAGCGATCCTTTTACACTTTACGTCAGCTCCACGCCATCCGCCCCTTTATATTGGTCCCCTCCCTGTCTACTCTGTTACTGTCCCTGGTCGTATCCCGTCTGGACTACTGCAATGTGGTCCTCGCTGGTCTTCCTCAAACTCAATTGCGAAGACTACAACTCATTCATCATACTGCTGCACGCCTTCTCACTCACGCCTCCCGCTTCGACCATATCACCCCCATCTTGATTCACCTACACTGGCTTCCACTTGTCTATCGCATTCAGTTCAAAATTCTTATCTACGTCCATAAGACTATCCACACTGGTGTCCCCCTCTACCTTGCCAATTTAATACGTCTTCACTCTTCACATCGCTCCCTCAGATCAGTTCACCTGAATCGCATGTCCCTTCCTTCCCCCTCACAGGCTCACCTGGAGTCCACCCATTCCTCAGAATTTTTCTTTCTAGGACCGAAGCTCTGGAACTCGCTTCCCGTCGCCCTCCGCTTAGAACCTTCTTATGCAACTTTTAAGGCCAGATTGAAGACCCACCTTTTTTGCACCGCCTTCAAACTTTCTCCCCCATCTGCTCCCCTCTCCCCCTCACCTCATTGATTCTGACTGCATCCACCTTGTTCCGGCCTTCTGTTGTATTAGCTGCTGTCTGCTTTGTCTCCTCTTCCTATCCTGTTCTTTAAATTTTTGGCGTTCCTTTCTATTTCGGCAGCCTGTATATTTTACTATTGTACACCGCTCTGATGCCACTGGTAAATAACGGTATATTAAATCAGCAAATAAAGATAAAGACAGAGCCCCCCCCCCCCCGAGGGAGGGCAGGTGAGCAACTGCCCTGCCAGCTCCTCACGCTTCGCCCACAGAAGCCTGTCAAACTCTGGCACTTGGTGAGCTGGTGCCACTTCTTTCTCCGCCCCTCATTTCCCCTACCTTTACCCACCGACACCCGTTCCTCTCCCTCCCCCAAAGTGAATGGATGGTGGGCTCAGACAGGTTATTGGCCGCACTCACCATTCACTTGAAGGGATGGGAGCTGGGGCCCCTTAACCTAGGCATTTGCACTCACCATCCATTCACCCACTAGCAACCATGAAATAACACTCCCTGGAGAGGAGCTTGGCAAACAACTGGTCGCAGCTTTCATTCAACATCTGAAATTAACAATAACAAACAATCGGTTGCAGTTTTCATTCAACATCTGAAATTAACAATAACAACTCAAAGAAAGTGATATCAATTTTCACCAAATGGGTCAGGCTAGACGGTGTCGTTCTAGGCCCTCTCTAGTCCGTATTCCCATACTCTTCCCTCCCGCAATCCCCCCTCCCCCCTCCCCAGTCAGCGGTGGAGCCAGGTTGAGACTTGCTTCACCATCTAGGAATCTTAATGTAACCGGGACTGCACATGGCGGTGACGCCCATGCTGCAGGAACACCCCAGTGATCCCATCCCTGTCTTCCTCCCCGCCATTTCAAGGGATAGGGGCTGGAATTAACCCTAGAGGGAGGTCAGCCACTTCTATATTCTACCTATCCCACCCCCTAATTGCTTGCCCAACTGCCCCCTGCCCCGTTTCCCTTCCCCTCTCTCCCAGAGCCCCCCCCTCCCCCCCATGGGAGTGTAGTTGGGTAACCGCACCGCCAGCTCCTCAGATCTCGCTCGCAGAAGCCTTCCAAACTCTGGTGCCTGGTAAGTCCGCACCACTTCTTGCGCTGTCCCTCATCTCCCCTACCTTTTCCTGCCGACTCCTTTCCCCCCCCCCCCAAGTGAATGGATGGCAGGCTCAGCCAGGTTATTGGTCCCACTCCCCATTTGCTTTAAGGGGTGGGAGCTGGGGCCCCTCAAACTTTGCTGCACTCCATGGCAAAAAGAAATAAAAACAACTGTTCTCCCAACAGTTGCAGCGCAGAAAACACTATGGCTCTTGACCAGCAGCCTCCCTGAACACTTAACAACCCTGGAGCTGCACCCGGAGCTGCCAGGGTAAAAAAAAATAATAATAATAACTTTAAACTCTGGTTACAATAAGGCGTTTGAAATGTAGCTGGTATAAATCAGGTGATCAAAATTCAAAGGAGCTCTGGAAAATTAAGTTTTATAGGTATATGAAACTACTGCTCAATTTAAAAAGAAATTTCAATACAAACAGGATTTTGCAGGCCAATGATTCATCCAAAAAGCTTTTTAATATTTTAAGGGATCTTCTTATAAGAAGGAGAGAAGGCTGCCTCTTTTAAACTAACTAGTGATGAATTGCTTCTTTTATGTAGAAAAATATTAAAAGATATTAAGATGGCTCATTAAATACTTATATGTCAATGCAGAATTTAGGAATAAGTATTAGAGAGAATTCATCAGCTTTGCAGAAGTCTTTTTTTCCCAAATGATGAACAAACATAAAAGCTTCTTTATCATAGAATAGTTTAGCTGAGCCATGGGATGAGAGTGGGCATGCCAGCTAGTGATGAGATGATGGATGTTGCCATGCTTGCTTTCACAACTTCTAATAGCATGGTTGCACTCAGTGTCACCTCAAGAAGCCAATGTCCAGCACAAGAATGTGGGAGTTTTTCATCAGTGTAATGAGCTGCCAAAAGTCACGCTGAATGGTCTTCCAAGAAATTCTATTTGCATCTGTGGATGATGTACACCAACGGCACTCCGAGCACCTGACCTTCTTCATGAATTCTTTCAGTTCCTTAGAGAACCAGACATGAAGTTTGTACCTGTCTAAACAGGGTATGGTCATCAAGGGTTTTAGCCAATAATGAATTCCATTGGGAAATCTTATAGTCTAAGTGGATGGTGAGAAAATCTGACAGAAGGTTCAAACTGTTAGTTGCAAATTGATCAATATCAATGTGCTTAAGATTTCTCGATTTCAGAGATGTATACTGAGTTCATAGAAGGGGTGAAAGAGGCACAAGATTGAAAAGCAATGGGCAGTGATCTTTCTAGGATTTAGGGTTAGACTGAATAAAATGAGGAGGGAAATGACGGTCCCTAAAAAAGACAAAATCTAGTCAAAGGCCAACTGAGTGTTTGGGAGTGGTAAAAAGAAGGGTAAAGCCAAGATCTATTATGAGAGACAGAAAGTCTCTACTGAAGGATGGCCTAGGATTATTCCGTTGGATACTGAAGTCACCTAGAACAAGTAGGGGGCCTGGGGATAGACCAAAGTCTAAGAGTAATTGCTCCAGATACTGGAGGAATAGCACACAAAAGAAGACAGCGAAAAGTTGGTGCATTATTCTAGTGTATTTTTATTTATTTATTTATTTAACTATTTCTTTTATACCGCCCCTTCCAGAGATCAAGGGCGGTTTACATGTAACAGCTTAACAGTATTGTACACATTTGTATACATTTACATTGAACAGTAGAAATCAACTATTTACATTGAACAATAAAATTTAACTTTGTAAGGTATTAAGTAAAACAGTTAACTATTTACAATAAGTATTTACAATGGCTGTGTGTGGTGAGAAGGGCAAGTGTAGGGAGTTGGAATTTATTTCCTTTTATGCATAATTTCCTTTTTGTCGAATGTGAGGGGTGCGGGGGGGGGGGGGCAGACAGGGCGGTAGTTAGCGGGGGGTTAGGGGGTTTGTGTATGTGTGTCCATGTTTGTTGTGGAGCATGTTTTGGGGGAGTAAGGGATTTCAAAGTGCTCAGTGAATAGGTAGGTTTTTAATTCTTTCTTGAATTGGGAGAGGTCTTTTATGATGCGGATGTCTATTGGGAGGTTGTTCCAGAGCGTTGGAGCAGCGAACGTGAATGCTCTGGAGCTAGTGGTTTCCTTAGTCTTCCGGATATCTTTTGGTGTGATGAGGGAGTGGGCTGCGTTTTGTCTGCGGGATCTGGTTGTGGTTGGAGAGTGCAGTAGTGTAGATAGGTGTGAGGGGGCTATGTCATTTATGAGTTTAAAGGTTGTTAGGACGATTTTGTATCTAATTCGGCTGTTAATAGGGAGCCAGTGTAGTTCCCGTAGTATTGGGGTTACGTGATCTGTTAGGTGAGCTTTAGCAATTACTTTTGCACAGATGTTCTGAGCTCTTTGTAGAAGGTATGTGCTTTTCTGAGGAAGGCCTATTAGGAGACTATTGCAATAGTCGAAGTGGGGGGTGATCAGGGTGCTTACTACAGATCTAAAATCTTGTGTTTCGAGGAGTGGCCTAAGGTGTTGAATAGTTTTAAGTTTATAGAAAATGGTTTTTACTGTTTGTTTTATGTGTTTTATGTTTGTTTCCCCTTGTGAAAGGGATTGGTTAACTATGTGTTGTAAGTATTCAGCCAGTTCATCCTTTGTACACTTGATCATCCTTTGTACACTTGATCCAAGACACAGGGCATGGATCAAGTGGGGAGGTTGTGGTGTTGATCATTGTTATGATCTTGAGGAGTTGTTTTTGATCTGTCAAATGAAAACTTGTCCATTCGTTAATGGTTTTGGTGCTTGTTGATAGTGGTATCAGGGTGGTGGTTTTGCTTTTTAGTTTTTCTGCAAAATGTGTTGTTAGTGTTTGTACACTTATTGTTTGTTGTTTAGTGTTTGTACACTTATTGTTTGTTGTTGAGTATAAATGATACAAGGTGGTTAGAGGTCTCTTTTGAGCTTTTTCTGCTGTTCCATTCAGGGGAGGTAATAAGAGCTATGTCACTGCCCTGCCTAGAATGAATAGTGTATCCTGCTGGGGCTATTTACTTTAAATAAGTACTTTCACCATCTTGAAGCCAGGTTTCACATATGGTGAGTATTTGTAGCTGGTGGGTATTAAGGAGGTCATGTAAGAGTTCTGTCTTATTTTTAACACTATGGGCATTGATTAGGCCTACCTGTTAATGAAGGAAATGATGAGGGGCCTGTGGCGGCAGGAGGCATGCTATATGCTTCAGGATCTGTGATTGAGGAGTGAGGTGACACACAACATTGGAGAAGTGCCATGATGGGCGGTGGGCATCTGATGTGAACAGGAAAAGGCAGGGGAGAGAAGTGTATCATTAAAAAGTATAGTGACTGCCAACATTGCAGGCATAAGTATGAAAAAGTATGGCATGTCAAGAAGGCGCGCAAAGGAGCAAGCTAAGCAGTGTGCTCCTTAGGCATGTTCCTTTGGCATGTGCCAGAGGCGTGCACCATGGATTTCGCATTTACGTATATTCAAGTTCTTTGGACGTCACCTTTTAGTGTCATGGCGGGGCGTGGCTTTGAGCACAGACCGGAACGGTAGGCAGTAGACTACGCACAGAGAGGTTTGGAAACTAAAGAAAATATAAACTGGTAAAACAAATCACATTTACAGCACTCTTAGTGGGGACAATATTCTGCACAGATAGAAGAGGCTACACACCATGGATATCATGCTTATATCTGGGTTCCTTGTGTGTCACCTTTTTGCATCATAGTGGGGGTGTGGCTTCAGACGCAGACCGAAACGGAAGGCAGGAGACTACATACAGAGAGGGCGATTACATACAGAGAGGTTTGTTAGAAATCTGATGTTCCTCTTGGAGAGAAGGTGGCCTCAAAGGTGGCACTTTCGTTCCATGAATAATTCAGCTTTAAAGGTGAAACAAAACTTGTTCTTCATTATTGCATAATAATAATCTGCCTTGGATTATTTGTATTGCACTAAAAAAATCATACATTAAGGGCAAATAATGCACATTTTTGCCAATTAATGTTAGATACTTGGCAAATAGCATTGGTTATTTTCTGAATGTATATTAGTAACTTTCCTTGTCACTGCCTTAGGGTGTTAATATCACTGCTTTTGCTGCCATGCCTTTCATTGAATGACTTGGGAATCAATATAAAATGCAAATGTAATGCAAAGCCCTTCAGTGCCCAGTGGGGGAAAAAAACTGTACCTTCATGGAACAGCTGGTCCTGAAACCGACAAGAGGGGAAACTACTTTAGAGCTAATCTTTACTGGAAGCCAGAACCTTCTGTGAAGGGTGATAGAAGTGGGGCTACTTGGGAATAATGATCACATTGAGATTACATTTGTCATAATCACTGGAAGTAAGAAAGTTACTGCTGCAACATTTAATTTTTAAAAGAGAAGACTAGGATAAATTGAGGAAATTATTTTTAATGATAGGTGGGATATAAAAGCAATGAATGAATGAAAGAAAAACAAGCAGCATTTGTCAGGGTCAAAGGCTTGCAATGACTATAGACATTATTTAAAAATACTATTCTCTATGACAGATAAAATATATTTCAGGCTTTCAAAAGGTTAAAAACACCAAACCACTCTCAGCATGGTTTAATGGTGAGGTAAAAGAGACAATGAAAGTCAAAAGAGCAGTATTCAGAAAATAGAAAAAAGCATGACCAAATTGGGAAAATAGGAATAAGCATAAGTACTGGAACGTTAGAAACGTTTAAAAGAAGCTTTTCATCCTAATACGCCCCCTTTATTGCCTTTATTTTGGGGACTGAATATTTTGGATGACATGTAAAATGTTTTCTTGTTTTGTTTAAAGTCTTAGGATTTGATTAATGTACATGATTGATCCATTGTTCTTTTCATTTTTGTTAATGACTTGGATGTAATTGTATGATAACTATAAATAAAAATTTAAAATAAAAATAAAAGAAGCTTTTCATACAGGCAAAAAGTCATGCTGAATATTTTTTTAGTATATTTGAAGCAAAAAAGTCTATGAGGGAACTAATGACCAAAGATTAAAAGGAATATTCACAGAGAACAAGGTAATAGCTGAAAAATAAATGAACTCTTTGCATTGGCCTTTACTTAGGAGGATGTTAGGAACATATCCACACCAACAACCTTCTGTGATGGTGATAATTTACTGTATATCAACTAAAGCAAAATAGTTCTGGACAAACTAGTAAAGGTTATTTAAAATAAAATTACTGAGCATATAGATAGACACTACTAGTACTAGTTCTCATTTGTACCGTGCTACAAGGCTACACAGTACTGTACAGACACATATAAAATATGGTTTCTGCTCTTCAGAGCTTACAGTCTAGTCAAGACAGACAACACAACAAGGATACATCTAGGGAAATAGTAAAGAAACACATAGGAGACTAAGCGGATCAAGATCCAAAGCAGCCTTGAAGAGGTGAGATTTCAGCCTGGATTTGAAAAGGACCAAAGATGAAGCCTGACATAGCACCATACAAATGATCAGTAGCAGTAGTTGACATATAGATTCAGGTAATTTGCTCAAAGCATGAGGAGCAGCAAGGTGGAAGGACTGAAATCTGGGGATGGCAGTAGAAGAGAAGGGCACAGATAGAAGGGATCTGCCAGAAGAGCGGAGTTCCTGAGGAGGGGTGTAGGGAGAGATACGAGAGGAAAGGTAGTGTGGAACAGCAGAATGGCTGCACATATAGGTCAGTAGAATAAGTTTGAACTGGATATGGAAACAAATAAGGAGCTCGTGAAGTGACTTGAGAAGAGGGATTATATGAGCATATCAAGGCTGGTGGAAGATTAGCCATGCAGCTGAGGGGAAAGAGACGATTCAGAGGAAGACCAGCAAGGAGTAGGTTGCAGCTTAACAATAATGAGCCTGCATGGATTCAACAAAGGGAAGTCTTGCCTTATCAATTTATAAGATTGTCTTGAAGGTGTAAACAAAAACGGATAAAGGTGAGCCAACTGATATGGTGTATTTGGATTTTTAGAAGTAATTTTATAAAGCCTCTTATGAAATATTCCTCAGGGAATTAAGCATTCATGGAATCGGAGGTAATGCCTTATTGTGGCTTGAATACTGGCTAAAAGACAGGAAACAGAGAGCAAGGCTAAATGGTTGGTAAATAGCGCCCCAAGGATCTCAGGTAGGACTTGTACTATTTAACATATTCGTAAATGATGGGAGAAAGGAGCTATAAATAAGGTGATCAAATTTCAGATGATACAAAGGGGAACAGGTATTTTTTTCTATAAAGGTTAACGCTCATTAAGTAGTTAACGCACGTTAAATGCTTCCACAGCCCATTCATTTCTATCAGCCATTGCAGCACTTAATACACGTTAACTTTATTCAACATTCATTAACCTTTAGTAAACATACCCCAAAGGGGCCATTTTACTAATGGTTTTAACATGCGTTAATGAAATCAATGTGCAATAAGTGCCTACAGTCCTTTTACTTCTATGGAAGCAGTGGCACCTAACACACATTAATCTCATTAATGCGCATTAACCTTTAGTAAAAATGCTCCCAAATTACTCAACGTCATTAAAACATCTACAAAGATACTGCAAAGGGGAAGTCAGTCTCCAAATACGAGACCTCCTCCTTCAATACCTTCCTTTATCAATGATCGAAAGCAGAGGTGCACATGTTCAATCTTGGGGGCCACAAATGGGTAAGGTTTTCAGGATAACTGTAATGAATATGTATGAGATACATTCACATGCATACTGAGTCCTTTGTATGGAAATCTATCTCATGTATATTCATTAGAGGTATCCTCAAACGTTGACCTGATTTTGACTATCGGTGACTATACTTATTCACACCTGCTCTAGATAAACCTAATGGAAAAAGGTAGTAGATGGTTTGATTTGTCTTTCACACCTATATCTGAGTCTGTTTACCGCTTTCCTCTAGTTTTGCCTTGCCCAAGAATGGTTAATTATGTTTTCTGTTACTTGATGATGCAATTCATTTTTTGCCTAGTTCCAATGATCTATTTGCATATCAGGATTCTCTTATCTCCTATATCAGTGCCTTGGATTGTTTCTGCCACTGCTGATGCAGGTTTGCCCCCCTCACTGTGCCTCATGGTGTTTATTCTTTAATTTGAATTGCTTTGCCTCTCTCTTGGTGTCTTGGGTTGTTTAATGAACAATTTATACTTCTTTTCCCCAGTGTCCTATTGTATTGGGATGTTCATATCACTGTAATGCTTTGTTCTTTTCACACTGTACTTAAAATATCAAATTTTTGCCAAAATAGATAAGGAAAGTTTGAAAAAAGTTGCATTTACATCTGAAAAGGCACAATACAGCTTTTTTCAGTAACACTGGTAACCCGGAAGCCCTCCTCGCCTCCATTCCCCGACTTGACACCCTCCAATCCTGTTCCCCCCCCCCAATAAATTCACCAACTCAGTAATTTTGGTACAAACTTTTGGTCGCAGCTTTATTTACAACCTGTACAACCGGCCCAACACGGGCCTGAAGATAACAATTGAACAAAACCCAACCCCGCACCCCTTTACCGGAGGATGCCCCCCCACCCGCCATCTTAGTAGCAAGGCGGAGCATCCTCCTCCCCCCCAAACCCCGCCGCCTGCCTCGCCATCCTAGTAGCAAAGGCAGGCTCCCACCCCCCTGCTACCGGGCCGAGACCCCCAACCGGGCTGTCTCGCCCCACCCCGGGGAGCACTTCGCCCCCACTGCTTGTAAACCAGGTCAAGCCCGCGCCGCTCCTGCGAGCGCTGGCTCTGTACCCCGCCACCCCCACCAGCAGCAAACATCCCGACAAACCAAAACCAGGGGCGGGCGGGCGGGAACGCAACCGATACGCGAGGAGCTGCGGCCAGAAGGAGACGGCCACGCGGCTCCTCGCGAACAGCACCGCCCACCCCTTAACCTGCGGGCCAATGAAATCGCTCCGACGGCGCGCCGGAGCGATTTAAACTGCCTCGCACCGCCTCCTCACCCCCGACGCACCCCCCCCTTTCTCCCCGCACGTTGGAGGCCGCGGCCGGGCCCGGGCCCAGGTTACTGTCGGCCGCGGGACCCGGCCCGCGGCCTCGGGCATTAACACTGGTAACCCGGAAGCCCTCCTCGCCTCCATTCCCCGACTTGACCCCCTCCAATCCTGTGCGCCCACCCCCAATAAATTCACCAACTCAGTAATTTTGGTACAAACTTTTGGTCGCAGCTTTATTTACAACCTGTACAACCGGCCCAACACGGGCCTGAAGATAACAATTGAACAAAACCCAACCCCGCACCCCGTTACCCGAGGATGGGCCCCCCCCCGCCCTCTTAGTTGCAAGGCGGAGCATCCGCCTCCCCCCCAAACCCCGCCGCCTGCCTCGCCATCCTAGTAGCAAAGGCCGGCTCCCACCCCCCCGCTACCGGGCCGAGACCCCCAACCGGGCTGTCTCGCCCCACCCCGGGGAGCACTTCGCCCCCACTGCTTGTAAACCAGGTCAAGCCCGCGCCGCTCCTGCGAGCGCTGGCTCTGTACCCCACCACCGGTGCGAGGTAGGCACTATCCTCGCACCGCCCCCACCATAAAGCTGCGACCAATCATTTCCAGCGCTTCCTGCCAATCATTAAGCAATAAGTCCTGTCCGACCGGGGACAAGTGTACCCCATCGGTACGGTACAGTCCAGCGCACTGGGGGTCCGCCCAAGGGTGCCGGACCTGCCATCCACCGGCCTGTTTCAACCAACGGCCAATCTGCCTGTTCACTTTGGCCAGCCCTCTTGACCAGCGTCGTTGAGGCAAGCAGGCCGGCCGAGGGATGATGTCCGACCAGACGATTGCAACGTCAGGCCACTGCTCCTGCAGCGCCCGCAGGTCACGTTGCACTGCGCGGATGAGTTGCCGACACGTCCAACAGGAAAGATCATTCCCTCCAAGATGTATCAGGAGTCCCACCGGCCTCTGCCGCCGCTCCGCGTGCTCTCGAACCACTGGAAGTAGCTGCCACCATCGCATGCCCCGCTCGCCGAGCCACTCCAGCCGGAAATTGCAGGACACCAAGCCCAGGTGTGTACCCAGCGGACGAGTTGAGGCTCTGCGTTCCGCCCAGTAGACGAACGAATGCCCCAGAAGCCACCAAACACCCTGCGTGCTCCGGGCAGCAGCCACTGTCGGCACGTTCAGCAGTACACCTGAAAAAGAAAAACAGCATTAGAAACACCCCCCCACGCCCACCCCCCCTCCACCACCACAGCTCACAACTGTTCCAGACGCACGTAGCCCTCGTAGGCCCTGGAGCGCCAGCGCCCGATCCGCTGGATCACCTCACTTCCCAGGCCAGCGGCGGCTGCGCTCGTTGCCGCACCTATCCGGAAGGAGTGAGACGCATAACCGCGCTCATCCACGCCCAGCCGCCGCAACGCCAAGCGGAAGACTGCCGTGAATTGGAATTGGGTAACAGCTGTCCCATCAGCACGGCAGAAGAAACACCCGGCCCGATCCGGCCGCTGCCGCCGGTATGCCGCCAAGTTCTGCACCGGACAGGATCCCAGACCCGGAATGGCCCTCAGCAGCACCCACCGACCCTGCCCCAACGGGTCAGTCTTTGAGTGGGCCAGGAATATCCATACGCGCGCCTCCTGTACGTCCACCTGCTGCACCAGCAAACCCCCCCGCCCACCCCGTCCGCCCGACGGAGGGACCAGCTCGCTAACTCGGAAGGCCCCGAAGAAAGCTGTGACAAACAATGCCCGAAAAAGGACTGCCTCATACGGAGTAGCCGCCACCTCGGGTAGAACGCCCCAAATACGCAGCAGCAAGGCGTGCGACACGGGGCGACGCCAATCCGGGCAGGAGGGCTGCGCTCGCGCCCACCCGGCTAATAGCCGCTTCACCACATACGAGGCGCTCGGACTGCCCCAGCCCGCCGCCCTGCTAAAAAAGGAGAAGCCGACCAAAGCCGCCCGTGCTGCCGCCCGGCACCAACCACCCTCTTTTGCCCACGCTATGAAAGAACCCGCCAAGATGTCCCCGACTCTACCCCCCCTCCAGCCCCTCCCCCAGAGAAACTCTCGAACCCGCCCATACCCCCGCTGATAAGCCTTCCACGTACCTGGAGCCAGGGAAGACCGCAACAATGAGATCATTCCGGCGTCCCAATTCGCCAAAGGTGCTCCGGCACCACCGCCGCGGTCTCGTCCGCCCCCGGGGCCAACTCCCGAAACCGCTCCCACTGGAAACGAGACAAAGCGTCAGCAATAACGTTCAGAGCACCTGGCACATGGCGCGCCCGAACCGTGACATTGAGACGAAGACAGGCCAGCACAAACACCCGCATCAACGCCGCCACCCTCGGACACTTTGGCGAATGACGATTAATGACTTGCACCACCGCAGCGTTGTCACACCAGAAGACCACCTGCTTGTCCCGTAGCCTCTCTGGCCATACCCAGAAGGCCACCACAATCGGGAACAACTCCAGGAACGTCACATTGCGCGTCAGCCCACTCGCGGACCAAGCCACCGGCCACGGCGCTGCACACCACGAGCCCTGGCAGTACAATCCCATACCCGAACCCCCTGCAGCATCTGAAAACAAGTCCAAATCCCTGTTGGACAGTTCCTCAGACTGTAACACCGAGCAGCCATTATAATTCGCCAAAAAAAGCATCCCACACGCGCAAATCAGCTCGTATCCCCGCAGTCACCCGGATGCGATGGTGCCCACAGCGCACCCCGGCCATCGCCAAAGACAACCGCCGCGCAAACGGCCTCCCCATTGCGACGACCCGACAGGCAAAGTTCAGGTGGCCGACTAACCTCTGAAGCTCTGTCAACGTCACCTTCGTAGCGGAGCCCACCTCCGCTACCAAGAGCCGCAGCCGCTCGACTTTATCCATCGGTAACGGACCACAAACTCAACAGAGTCGATCTCAATCCCCAAGAAGGAAATACAAGTCACCGGCCCCACTGTCTTACCCTCCGCCAAAGGGATGCCAAACTCCGCCGCCATACCCAGGAAAAGCTCTAACAAGGATGCACACACTGCGGACTGGGCCGGCCCGACGAACAAAAAATCATCGAGGTAATGCACTATAGACCTAAGACCGGACCTCCGCATCAACACCCAGTGCAGGAAAGAGCTGAAGGCCTCAAATTACGCACACGAGATCGCACAACCCATGGGCATACACTTGTCATAATAATAAGAATCGTCAAAACTAAATCCGAGCAAAGGGAAGGCGGACGGATGCACCGGCAAGAGACGAAAGGCAGACTCAATGTCCACCTTTGCAAGCAAAGCCCCCTTTCCACATTGGCGCACACGCTCCAAAGCCTCGTCGAAGGACGCATAGCGCACTGAGCACAGCTCCTGCGGGATATGGTCATTCACCGAGGCCCCGAGGGGACAAGAAAGATTATGTATCAGCCGATAACGCCCGGGCTCCTTCTTCGGGATGACACCAAGCGGTGAAACAATAAACGGCGAAAAGGGCGGCTGAAGGAATGGCCCAGCGACTCTGCCCAGAGCACACTCCGCCGCAATCTTCACGCGGGCCACATCCGCCAGCCGCAGCACCGAGCGAGCATTCCCCGTCTCCAAATCCCGGACAGCCCCTTGAAAAGAGATACGAAAGCCCTCAGAAAACCCCGCCCACAACATCGTCCCCGCCGTGCCATGCCTGGTAGCCGCATAGAGCTCCAGCCATGGCAGCAACGCCTGTATCCTAATGGGGGTAGGCGCCAAACCCCCTTCCAACCCGTCATTTACTTGCAGCCGCCGCCCCTTGCACCGCTCTACGGCTGCACTTAACGGCCGAGTGACCGGCTCCGCACAGGGAGCAGGCGTGCCGAAACTTGCAGTCCGGGAATGGGCAGGACGTTTTATTAAAGCGCCAGCACAAATCTCTGCTGGGACCGCCCGCCCCAACTTTACTCGCCTCGGGCCCCGGGCCCGCTGGCCGAAAGGACCGCAAGCCCGCCGAAGCTGCCGTGCCCGCCGCCCTAGCCGGACCTGCACCCCCCCCCCCGTTCCACTCCTCTTTGCCAACATTTGCGTGAGCCAAAGGTTAATATCCTTCATGCCCCATGACAACTGCCGGTTCTCTTCCATCCTATCGCGGAACTCCTCGTCGTAATTAAGCCAGGCCCACCCCTCGTGGGCCTGGGAAGCCGCCAAGATCGCGTCGGCATAAGCCAACAGCTCACCATATCGACTCGGGTCCTCATGCCCCCATACGCTCGCCAAACGCAAAAAAAGCCCGAGTCCAATTTAACGTGTTCCGTGAAACCTTCCGTACCCTCCCCGCCTTCTCGTCTTCCTTGCGTTTCTTACGACTCTCCCCCGAGCGTTTCCTCCCTTCCAATAGCCGGAAAATATCCAAATAACGCCGCTTCACAATCCGCCGCCTCAACTTGCGCGGAACACTCTCCCACAATTCCGCGCAACGCACCACCGCGGACCCCGCCCCCTCACCAACCCACGGCCCGCCGGTGGAGTCCGCTGAAGAAGTGTCCGAAGACCCCGACGATGTAGATGAAGACGACGTGCTCCGCCGCCGACGCCGTCGGTGCTTCCGCTTTGCCTTGGCTTTACTAGCTGGCAGTGCACCCTCCCCCGACGGCACTGCCCCCCCAACTCCCCCCGCTGTCATCCCGGAGCACTCACCTGCCGCCGCCGGCTCCGCCGCCACCTGCACTCCCGAGGTGGACTCCGTCTGCTCCATCAAGGTCGGGCCGGACTGGCCCCCACCCGCCGACATCACTGTCGCACCACCGCCAACTCCGCCTGCTGTCAATGGCGCACTCCCCGAAACCTGCAATGGGAGAGGAGAGCCAACACACGGGGACGGAGGCAAACCAACACCCTGCGAAGCCATCCCATAAGGCCCCGCCCCCCACCCCACACCCCCTCCCTGCACCCCCCCCGAGGACCCCAACCCCCCGACTGCCCAGCCTGTAGCCCCCCAGGGGAGTTCTCCCCCAACACTTTGAAAACCGGCCCCCCAATGCTCCCCTCCCCAGCCCCCCCCCAAGGGCTCCCACCCATTGCCCTCCCAGGTACCGGGGACCAAGCCTGCCACCCGTCGCTATGCATTCCAAACCTTCCCCACCCCCCCGGGGCGGGCCCATAGGCTCCTGCAGGAACCTGAACCCACCCATGCCCCACCGCACCCGGCCACTCCGCGCCGTCCCCCACCGGCCCCCGAGCGACGCTCCCCTCCTCTACACCACCTACCCCTGCACCCCCCCTCGACGCCTCCTCCGTCTCCCGCGCCCCAGGCCCCACAACCCCTTCTAGGGGGCCCACCACCTCCTCCGGCCCCCCCAACACAGCTGCAGGGGCAGGGAGAGCCCCACGCATCCCCACCCCAACCTTCCGCTTACCGGTCCTCCCCCCTACTCCCCGCCCCCCCTCGGCCTACTCTGGCCCCTGGGGCTGCCCCAACCCCGCGGGACCCCCTCGAGCCCCCCCAGCCCTTCCACCCGAAGCCCCTTTGGCTTTGCCTTTTCCGGCCATGCTCCGACCCTCCCCCCTAACCGTTGAGAGCGGCAGCCCAGCGCAGGGTAAGGAACCTGCTGCAGCAACCAGGAAGCAGGCTGCTGGCTGCAGGGGTTCTCTCCTCTTTCAATTTTATTTTTTTTTTTTTGAGTATGCACCCGACCGGCTGCCGACCCCCCCCCCCCACCCGAACGCAACCACCCCCGCCTCCCCCGGGAGCAAACGGACCCCCTCAACGAACCCCACTCACCGGACCAGCACGGGAACGCAACCGATACGTGAGGAGCCGCAGCCAGAAGGAGACGGCCACGCGGCTCCTCGCGAACAGCACCGCCCACCCCTTAACCTGCGGGCCAATGAAATCGCTCCGATGGCGCGCCGGAGCGATTTCAACTGCCTCGCACCGCCTCCTCACCCCCGACGCACCCCCCCCCTTTCTCCCTGCACGTTGGAGGCCGCTGCCGGGCCCGGGCCCAGGTTACTGTCGGCCGCGGGACCCGGCCCGCGGCGTCGGGCATTTATGTCAAGAATTTCACTCCAAGTCAACATTATTTCATCAATATTTGGCAGATATCTTGAAAACCTTCTCAAACCCAGAATGAATAATCCAATACATGAATGACATTTTGATACAAACAAAAAGAAAAAAGAGACACTTATAGTTCTTGGATACTGTTGAAGAGATGAGAACAGAAATATAATCTAATCCATCCAATGTGCAATAGAAGCAACGATCTGTGAAGCTTGTTGGTGGGAATGGAAATTATTGCAGAGAGCAGAATGCCTATCTTGGTGAAAATCAAGTAATCAAGATACTAACCTAACCTCACACAAAAACACATTTAAGACTCTTCCTATGTCTGGTAGGATTTTGAAGTCGCTTAATTCAATAACTTTCTTAGAAAACTAATGACCTGATATTTAGCTGGCCTGGTTAGCATATAAAGTTAAGCGCTAGAACTGCTGCTTGACTTCATTCAGATATAAAGAGATGCATTTTAGAAAGGCCGCGTAAGTGCAGCCTGGGATGTACAAATCAGAACATCAGAAATTTGGTGGAAGGTGCAGCAGAGAAGGTTTGAATGTGTAACTACATTCTATAAACAGCCTGTCTCCACCCTAAAATATACTGTAAGTGTCTCTGGAAAACAATAGCAAATGGGAATGTGCAGAATAATGAGCCAGGCACATGCAAGTTTCTGCCTGATTTCCGAAATGTGCATGTGTCTGATATGGAAGGTGGTGGCTTGGACTACACAGCTATGACCTCAATGGTGTTTAAGAATGGACACATCTATCTGAATCCTCATACACATCCTGGCCATTTTGAATGCCAAAACGCACAGCAGTGGAACATTCATTTTTGGCGTAGCAAAAAAATATTGGAGGAATGAGAGGGCTTTCTCCTCTTCTCTCCACAAATATTCGGTTGATGAAACAAGCACTTTTCTGATTCCTATTGATGCTTGGGGGCAGGTATAGACATGGACGTGTACACCGGTGAGTTCCAATGTGCGGTGCCATTCTAAAATCAGGTGTACATGTCTATCTTTCTAATATCACCTCTGGCATGCCTCCACCATGCTCTCGTGTGACATAGATGTGATTGTGCCAGACACATGTATATTTAAGGCTTTCTAAAACGTCTCTTGGGATATCGATGTGAATTTCAAATCTGAATGGCCATTTTCAGACATAGAAATCATGACTAGAGCTTCCAAAGTGACCCCCTTAACTAATACTGGAAATGATGGCATTCATATACATTACTTATTTTTCCAAAATATATCTAACTAAGTGGAGGCAGAAGTACTTGACGTAAAATATGAAAGTGATATATATGAAAAATTGCAATGGAAATTAAATCATAACATTTTAGTATCGTATTGTTTTTTCTTTTATATTGTTAGTAGCGATGTGCATTCCTTCAAAATGACATAGAAAATGCCAATGGCATTTCCTCTATTGTTTCATATCATTTTTAGACTGAGATGGAAGTAAATAACTCAAAATGTCATTATTATCTGTCATAATGAGTGCACCCTATTGGTGAATAGTGTGTACTATGAGTGACTAGTACACACTACGGAGTGATAGCATGCACTATTGAGTAATAGTGTGTGCATGTGTAAATAGCGTGTATATTGGTGTGCATTCACTGGCATGCACACATTTAATGTGTGTGTGTTGTTCTCTTTATGTCAGCAGTTGTGTCTAATTTTGTTAATATACCTATCCCAGGAACTGACTGTTTACCTTTAACATCTGTGGTTCTGTGGTAAGTAGTTGTCTCTTAGGAGAGAGAGAAGATTTCTGGAGGAAGTTAAAAGTGTTGGATATTACTCAGCTGAGGAATGCATTGGACATCTTTCCCCAGAATTTTGAAGAACTGCCATTGGATGAGCAAAACCAATGCCAACATAATACTCTTAGTTTAATACTGGATGCTGTGGCTTCCATTAGGCAACTCACCATTCCTTCTCATTCTTCAGAGCCACGGTTTCAGCCTGGCCTTTTTTTGTTGAAAAGACTGATGTGGCAGGCAGAAAATAAACGACAAAAGAACAACTTAGGTTTATGTTTACTAAGGAATGTTAAGGTAACAAAAGTGCTGTTAACAGGCATTATCGGCGCCCATGGGCGACTAATGCTGTGGAAAGCATCAGTAATGCTGCAATAACGTGTGTTAGCTGATCCCTTAGTGTTAAGATGAATAAGGACCGGGAGTGTGAGTTAATGGGGATTGGGTGAGGATAGTGTATGCTCTGTTACCATCTGTTGTTGTTACCGTGTATTAGAGGCACAGCCAGCAAGAACCCCAATGCCAGCTCAGAGCTCGTGTTAAGGGCTATCTCTGAAGGGAGCCATTTACGGCATGCAAGCAGCACACAGGGTGCCTATGTAGCTGTATGCAATATGCTACCCCCATTGTGTCTGAGAATTAGTGATAGTAGTGCTCCATTGGCAGTAACAGCATGGTGTCCTAGAAATGAAGTGGATTATGTTGTTGGTGCCAGATTACCACAGGAGATGGTACAAGAGTGATGCATTGGGTCAGTCTGTTGTGACTCTGCTGTGACAGCTGCGATCCACATACATGCTACTGCTATCTGAAATGAGTTTGATCACTGCCACTGCCACCACACTGCCATGTTTGCATTGTGTGCAGGTGGGGGTGGTGGTTGGGATGGCTGCAGCCTGCCGCGAACGAAATCTGTGTCCTGGCCTTGTGTGTCAGTTGCAAAGCTGCATTTGTCACCGTCAGTGGAATGGCAAGCATGTCAGCAGCAAGTACAGCAGAGCACATGGTGATTCCTCCCCCCTTGAGGTCTAAGGCAGCAGCATGCATGCCCACATTCCTCTGTGGAGTGGGGAAGGATCGTCATGGTGTGCCTAGCTGTATGTGTGCACACTCTAAAGGCCATCTGTGGCACTCTAGAGGCAGCTGAGCCACAATGGCATGGAGGAAGGAATTGGCCGGCATGCTCCAGAGTAGCTTTGCACTCTGGCACCCAGCTAGTTTGCCAAGTGAATGGGCTGGCTCTGGGAACAGGATACCTCCCACCTGCACATATTGATGGATATGTACATATGGAGGAAAGAATATGCCACTGAGGCAGGATTACCATGCAATATGGTAACAGTCCATTTCGGAGGAAAAATAATTACCCTACCCCCTCACCTGCCAAATGATAACCATAATCTGTGCATGAACTGGTGATCCCTTCATAAGTAAGAAGTCAGTCAATGACAACCATCTAAGCCACATGTGAATCCAAAGAAATAATGTTGGTTTGCAAGATATGAGATCAACCCATGACAGCCCCGCAAGTACACACCAGGAAATGGGAATGTTAGTCATTCTGCTAGTACACCCATGGTCTGTAATGTGTATGGTCATGTATCATAGCCGATCCCTTTGACTGGACAGAGGTCACATGTAAGGCATGAATGTCAGTTGAACCAGCAGCATAGCAAGGCAGTGCAACATACAGACCAAACAAGATGTCCCTCTCCCACACCTTCCAAACATACCTTTTCAGACATGTATGGCTGAGATCCTGCAGAGATCTAGGAAGACATAAGCATACCCTAACTCATGCCCACATGCATCCCGACAATGACCACATATATGGCCATGCTCTGTGGCACCAAACACATGGCCAGTGTGTGTATGAGAGAAGGGTCACAGGTTTAAGACCAGACAGTGGATCAGGAAAAGTATGTCCAGGTGTATTAACTTTATCCTATATTTCCAGAACTGTATCAGCATGTGCAACCTTCAACATTTTATCCACCAAGAGTCCACACATGCAGCTGCCACACTGACAAGCTGCACCACCCACAGCTGGATGGCAGTGTGCTACTAATGTCTTCACACTGAGCAGGAGTTGACAATGGTGGATCATCAAAGGAGGCCTAAGTGGCAGGTAAGAATGCCAACCTGTACCACTTTTGGACAGTGGAGTCATGTGTGTGTCTGTGTGTGTCTCCAGAGTAGGGTGAGCTTTAGCAATGCACAGTGCATGCATGTGGTAACTAGGCCTTATGGCTGTGCTTACAACATGCTGCAGGTTAGCTAGACATCAACCCCACATACTGTATGAGACAACATTCACAAGCAGGTGATTAGGTTGCAGTAAGTAGTTGCAACCTGTGGCTGTGACGCTGCAATGCATTCCCAGTTACATGAATCCTCAGACATCCTGGCCATTTTGAAAGCCAAAACGCGCAGCAGTGGAACATTCATTTTTGGCGTAGCAAAAAAAAATTGGAGGAATGAGAGGGCTTTCTCCTCTTCTCTCCACAAATATTAGGTTGATGAAATAAGCACTTTTCTGATTCCTATTGATGCCTGGGGCAGGTATAGACATGGACTCTGGCACCCGGCTAGACATTCTGCTAGTACACCCATAGTCTGCAATGTGTATGGTCATGTATCATAGCCCATTCCTTTGACTGGACAGAGGTCACATGTAAGACATGAATGTCAGTTGAACCAGCAGCATAGCAAGGCAGTGCAACATACAGACCAAACAAGATATCAATTAATTCAATTCCCATACGTTCCTCTTTATCTACCTCTAGTTTAGTTTTTTACTTTACTTGTTCCCACAGCCAGCACCATTTTGACTGAGCTGTTTTCTCCCCTGTTTTATTTGAGAGAGTGTATGTTTTAATGGGAAATAGCTATGAGGACACATTGTCCCCATCACACCTTGTACACTTTTTTATACCCTTCAGCCCTCATCTAGCAATCTCCTTTCAAACACCTTCCATGCCCTTATGCTCCTCTTTTTCACACTCTAAAACAAAGAGATAGACAAACTAAGGGGGAGAGGAACAACACAATCATCCAACCTTTCACAAGCACAAAAAGAGCAAAAAGAGAACCAGTAAAGTGGAGAAAAATAGATATGATACAAGAAATAACACCGAGTGCACTCTCGCCTACATTTCAACTTTTTCCTCCTCTCTTACCTTTCAACAGAGTTAAGAGCTTATCTCCCATCTTAGGACACTGACAAGAAAGTAGCAGGGTAGAGTTTGTGTATACAAAGGTTGAAAAACATGTTACTGCATGTTCTAAATTAATGCAGACTCTGCTAAACTAGCACCACGTTATCACCTTTTTATAGAATCTTAAATATGGAGGGGGATTTAGAATGGACATCGAAGTGAAATCACTAGGATTAGCCTCAGTCACTAGGACTAGCTTAATGGTTAGAGTAATGGTCAAAAGACTGGGAAGCCATGGATCACATTCTACTGGTGCAATCACTGAGATTTTGCTGAGTATTAGGAATGGTGGAGTGCTATCTTCTCTACACCCTCTGGATGTGCTTCAGCCAAATGAGGTGCTTGGAGCAGGTCTAAACTTAGACACAACTCCAGATATCCAGGAAATTTATGAGATCAGCTGGGAATGTCCACGTTCTTAGGAATGTCCTGGCCACGCATCTGTCACACTCCCATTCAGACTTGGACATCCTTGTGCTGGGGACAACCAGAGAGCAGGACTCTAAAATGGCTCTGGAGACATCTCAGTGCTGCTTTGGTTGTCTCTGTGCCCATTTTTAGACATCAAAGCATGAATAGGGCTTCCAAAATAACCTCCTTAGTGAATATCTGTTGTTCATCATGATCTACATAGGAATCATAAGGAAAGGAATGGAGAATAAAACCAAGGATATAATAATGCTTCTGTATCATTCCATGGTATGAGCGCACCTTGAATATTGTGTGCAATTCTGTTCGCCATATCTTAAAATGGATATAGCAGAATTAGAAAAGGTACAGAGAAGAGCAACAAAAATGGTAAAGGGGATAGAAGGATATCTCTATGAGAGGCTTAAAAGGTTAGGGCTCTTCAATTTGGAAAAGAGATGGCTGAGAGGAGATATGATAGAGTCCTATAAATTAATGAATGGGGTAGAACGGGTAAATGTAAATCAGTTGTTTATGCCATCAAAAAGTTTCTAGAAAGACTAGAGGACATGCAATGAAGCTACAATGTAACCCATTTAAAACTAATAAGAGAAAATAATGTTTTACTCAATGTGTAATCAAACTCTGGAATTCATTACCGGAGGATATAGTAAAAGCTGTCAGTGTAGCTGGCTTTAAAAAAAGGCTTGGACAAATTCATGGAGGAAAGGTTCATAAATCGTTATTAAAGAGGACCCAGGAAATCCACTGCTTACTTTGGGACAAGCATTGTGGAACCTGTGTGCCTTTTTGGGAAACTGCCATGTACTTGTGACCTGGATTGGCCACTATTGGAAACAGGATCCTGGGCTTGATGGACCTTGGTTGACCCAGTATTGCATTTCTTATGTTCTTATGTTATGTGAATTAATGCACATACATTACCTATTTTCAATTAATGCATATAGGGATGGGCACTTATGTACGTATGTACTTTAAGCAAGTGCTGCAGTATTCTGAAAGTACACGTCAGGATGATGGCATGTATTTTTGGACTGGGCAAATACAGGGGCTGAGTTTGTGCAGAACGGTTTATTTTTTATTTATTATTTGATATACCATCCATTACTTGGTATCAGAGTGGTTTACAATGGAATTAAAATCCAAAAACACTCGTATAATATAAAATCAAATAATATAACTTTTTTTTAGTGCCATCAAGTCAGTGCTGACTCCTAGCGACCCAGTTGCCTCTGAGTTTTCTTGGCAATGTATCACTGGAAGTAGATTGCCAGGCCTTTTTTTCCGAGGTAATGGAGGGTATAGTGACTTGCCCAAGGTCACAGGGTGTGCCAGTGGGAATCAAGGTATTAGGTATTAAGCTACTAACCACTAGGCTACTCCTCCACACAATATAATACAAGGAGTAGGATATAAGGAAAAAAATGATAAAAGAGGAAAGAGGAAGATGAACAGATGACTACTGTGTCATCTGTTTATAGTAGTGTACTCTGTAATATTACTGTTGAGGCTAAGATCTCTTAGCAGCTTTTCTGAGCTCTTTTCTAGCTCAGAAAAGTAGGCCTTCAGATTTTTCTTGAACATCCTAAGGGAGGATTCCCTTGAAATTAAAAGGGAGAAAATTCTATAATTGTGGAGCAATAGCATAAAAAGCAGAGGTTCTGGATGATTCAAGGCGGGCAGTATGTCTAGTTGGGGCTACCAGTAGATGATCACTGAGAGACTGCAGAGATTGACATGCGATTAGGTGACAGGATAGATATGAGGGAATGTAGATGGATCATAAATTGACATGCATTAGTTATAAAATATAACTTATGTGTGTTTTTGGCAAATCTAGGTGTGGGCTTTTACACCAAGTCTACGGCTGGTATAAGTGGTTATGCCTAGATTTGGAGCATGTATCTTAGCACTTAAACCCCTATTTTCTAATGTAAAGTATGTGCAGTGGATGAGTACATGGAACAGCATCCCATAGTTTCCTAGATCATGGGATGCTCTTCCAAGGGTTGCAAAGCAGAGATGGCATCCATCTGTCCAAGAAAGGTCAACGGTAGGTGATACATTAAATACCTTTATGGAAATGGGTAACAGGGGTAACATATGGAGAGCAGTGTGTATAAATGCCCGTAGCATGGGAAATAAGATCCCTGATGTTAAAGCTTTGGTGGGAGTGGCTGACTTGGATTTAGTGACAGTTACAGAAACATGGTTCACAGAAAACCATGATTAGGATGTAACAATACCTGGCTATACTTTATTCAGAAAGGACAGGGTAGGAAGAAGGGGAGGAGGAGTGGCACTATATGTAAAAACTACTATTAAAGCTTTGGAATTACAGAGCTTAAAAGGGAGAGAGGAAGCATTGTGGATTAAACTAGAAAGAGGGAAAGAGAAATCTATTTGCATTGGTGTGATATACAGACCTCCCTCACAAGAGGAAGAGGTGGACATTGAGTTAATTGAAGACATACACAGCATTGCTAGGAAAGGGGAAGTGCTACTGATAGGAAATTTCAATATGCCAGATGTTGATTGGCACATTCCTGCTGCAGTATCATCTAGAAGTAAGGAGATCCTGGATTCTCTACAGGGAGAACTATTCAGGCAATTTGTAGCAGACCCCACACGTGAAGGGGCCATACTGGACATGATGCTTACTAATGGTGAAAGTGTTTCTGATGTTGTAATGGGAGATCATTTTGCATCCAGTGATCACCAGATGGTGTGGTTCAGTATTAGGACTGGGGCTGTTAGAATCCATTCAAAGGTGAGGATCTTAGACTTTAGGAAGACTAATTTTGCCAAGATGGGCCAATACCTCAGGGAGTCTTTAGTGGGATGGGAACAGCTGGGGGATGTAGAAAAACAGTGGTCAAAACAGAAAGGGTATATTTTAAGGGCAACCAACCTTTTTGTTAAAATGGTAAATAGAGGCAAAAGGAAAAGGAGACCGCTATGGTTTTCAAAGGAAGTAGCTGAAAAAGTGAAGAAAAAGAGGGAGGCGTTCATGAAATACAAGAGATCACAGAGAGAGGAAGGCAGGCATCTGTATTTGGAAAAAACTTAGAGAAGCTAGCAAAGTAGTCAAGAAGGCAAAGATTCAAAAGGAGGAGGAAATAGCCAATGCAATAAAATGGGGGGATAAGACATTTTTCAGATATATTAGTGAGAAGAGGAAGGGCAAAAGTGGTATTGTCAGACTCAAGGGTGCAGGGGAGGAATATGTAGAAGCTGATAAGGATAATGCGGAATTGCTAAACAAATATTTTTGTTCTGTGTTCACAGATGAAGAACCAGGAGCAGGACCTCAGAAAACACACACAAATAGGAACAGAAGCGAGGGACATCTTGAACAATTTTCAGAAGACTGTGTTCATGAGAAACTAGCTCAACTTAAAGTAGACAAAGCGATGGGACTAGATGGGATACACCCTAGAATACTGTGGGAACTTGGGGACATTCTAGCAGCTCTACTGACTGACCTTTTCAATGCCTCATTGGAGTCGGGAGTGGTGCCAAAGGACTGGAGAGAGGCTCATGTGGTGCCTTTGCACAAAAGCGGAAGTAAGGATGTGGTTGAAAACTGCAGGCCGGTTAGTTTAACTTCAGTGGTGAGTAAATTATTGTAAACGCTGCTGAAAGAGAAAATAGTGAGGTTTCTGGAGTCCAGCGGATTACAGAATCCGAGGCAGCATGGATTCACCAGAGGCAGGTCTTGTCAGACAAATCTGATTGATTTCTTTGACTGGGTGACCAGGGAGTTGGACCGAGGGAGAGCCCTAGATGTGGTGTATTTAGATTTCAGTAAAGCCTTTGACACTGTTCCTCACAGGCGACTTATAAACAAACTGAGCACTGCTTGGGTTAGAAATTGGTTGGGTGGGAGGTGACAAAGAGTACAAGTAAATGGAGCTCACTCTGAAGAGAAGGATGTTACCAGTGGTGTGCCCCAGGTATCTGTCCTTGGTCCAATTCTTTTTAACATCTTTGTTAGTGATATAGCGGAAGGGCTGTCAGGTAAGGTTTGCCTCTTTGCGGTTGATACCAAAATCTGCAATAGAGTAGACACCCAGGAAGGTGTAGATAACATGAGGAGGGATCTAGCTAAGCTTGAAGAATATTCTAGAATTTGGCAGCTTGGATTTAATGTTAAAAAATGTAAGGTCATGCATTTAGGCTGCAGCAATCCAAGGGAGCAATATAGTATAGGGGGTGAAGTACTTTTGTCCACTAAAGAAGAGCGGGACCTAGGCGTGGTTGTGTCTGATGATCTTAAAGTTGCTAAACAGGTAGAAAAGGCAATGGCAAAAGCTAGAAGGATGCTTGGGTGCATACAGAGAGGAATGGCTAGCAGAAAAAAAGGAGGTGATAATGCCTCTGTATAAGTCTTTGGTGCGACCTCATTTGGAGTATAGTGTGCAATTCTGGAGACCACACCTTCAAAAGGATGTGAACAGGATGGAGTCGGTGCAGAGGGTGGCTACTAAAATGATTAGTGATCTTCATTATAAATCATATGAGGACAGACTGAAGGATCTTAATATGTACACCTTAGAGGAAAGGCGGGATAGAGGTGATATGATTGAGATGTTTAAATACCTCCGTGGCATAAATGTTCAGGGAGAGAGCCTCTTTCAGTTGAAAGCAAGTTCTGCTATGAGGGGACATGGGATGAGGGTGAAGGGAGATAGATTCAGGAGTGATATGCGGAAGTATTTCTTTACGGAAAGAGTAGTGGATCCATGGAATAGTCTTCCAGTGGAGGTGGTAGAAATGAGGACAGTAACTGAATTCAAAAAAGCATGGGACAAACACAGAGGATCTCTAAAGGTAAAAAGGGGACTGTTTTAGTTGTTAATATGGAAGGACAGACTAGATAGGCCATGTGGTCTTTTTCTGTCATCATATTTCTATGTTTCTTTGTTTCTATGAGTAACCTAGTAATCAAAGAAATCAAGGCTTGAAAACCACAGACTATCCTTGTGCCCAGGGGCAAGTCACTTAACCTTCTATTGCTCAAGTACAAATGTAGATTGTAAGCTCTCTGGGTATAGAGAAAGGCCTAACTCACATTGAACAGCTACTGGAAAGGCATGAGCTGAATACTAAATTTAAAAAAAGGTGCAGGTCCTTTGCTTTATAAATAGGTGCAAACTATGCACGTGACAAATGTGTGTTAAATTAAGTAACCCTTGTACAATTACTCTCAGTATGCCTTTGCATTAAATGGTGTTTAAAACATGCTGTTTTGATTAAGCCCAATTTTGTGATAACTTGCACATTTTGAATGAAGCATTTTTTTTGTCACACGATATTTAAAGACTCCATTTTTCAAGTAAAACACTTTTTGAGCCATGGGAATTGCTTTGAGTATTGCCTTCTTTGGGTGGAACTTTCTAACCAAGTGCAGTTGTATAATAATAGATACATACTGTTCCCTGTGCAAGTACTGGCAAATTTTCAAAATAAAAATATGTGAATACTCAAGAGCAGATATAAGATTTTGGTGCACAAAGGCATGACCAGACAGCAGTGTGGGTGAGGGGGAGGGAGGTGTATCAGATATTCTAAACACCGAAGAGTCAGGAAAGGAGCAGAAGAAGGTCATATTACCACAGTAGTATCCTTTTAAGCAGCACATACACATGGCCCTATAGATGAAAGCAGGCTCCACTTTGATGCAAACAATTGCCATCTATAAACTTTGGCACCATACACAGCTGCTTATATTATCTATGACTAAACCCAGGCAACAGTTCTGAAAATTACCCAGTGGAATTTGTGTGATTATTTATGCCCCTGCAATAATTTTCTGGTACATTTTATGTGCACATATACATATATTCAAATGTATTCTTACAAATGCAAACGTCTCCCTAACCCCATCTCTAAGATTGTCTCTGCTTAGTTAAGGTAAAGTTACACATGCAGTACTCTTTGGTCTACCCTTTTCCCCATAGGTCTGTGGGGAAAAAGGTAGACCAAAGAGTAGTGGGTTCTTTAGAAATGGAAGTTCTAGATGTTTCTGCCTTGTTACAAACACCGAAGGAAGATAATTTAAAATTATCTACTATGTTAGTTTCGTTTGCTATTCCTTCGGATAGGGATTGGATCCTGAAACTATATTTTAAGAGGCGGTCTGCCTTATTTATGGGTAAAAAGATTACCGTTTTTCCAGATGTATCCAGGGAGATGCAAAAGAGGCGGAGAGCATTTTTGCTTCTTCGACCTGGTGTGATTCAGCTGGGTGCTTCTTTTATATTACAGTATCCATGCAAATGTATTATTTACTTTAGACAGGTTAAGTATATATTCTTTCAACCGGAGGAGCTGTCTTCGTTTGTTTCCTCCCATGTACTGATATCTTCTTCCCCTCTTGAGTAAGGTTCTCGTCTTTAGAATGGGTTTATGGCTCAGCCTTCGCTGCTGTATTTGTTTCTTCTCACTTTTTTTCATTGTTTGGGATCGGGGTTTTGCACCTTACCCTAGCTCTTATTGGAATGTTATTCCCCCCTTTATAATTGTGGGCTAACTGTACTACTGTGGAAGTTCTACTTAATTGCCTATTGATTTGATTCTTTGTAAACATTTGGGCTTTATATTGGTAGCTTTTCTGTACAAGCATTGCTTGATGGTTTTTGTAAAATTGCATAAATATAAAATTTAAAAAAAAAAGTTACACATGTGCAAACTGTACACACATACCTTTAGGCACATATTGGACTAACAATTTTATAAGCACTGTACTACGAATCAAAATGGCTTTTCAAATTTCCTTGTCTAGTACTAATTTAATTTATTTATTTATTTTCTTATATACTGTGCTATTATGCATCAGTGCAGTTTACATTGAACAAACTGAAATTACATTGAACAGGGCATTATAACTTGGAGATAACTATTTTACAGGGAACATGGGCTATGGAGGGTTAAGTGGCTTGCCCAAGACCACAAGGAGCACCTGTGGGACTAGAAACCTCAGTCCTTCCGGCCCAAGGTTGCTGTCCTCTAGTGGGATTTGAACCCCTGATCTTCCAGCCTGAAGTACCTTGCCCCAACCACTAGGCCACTCCTCCACTCCACTAATGAGCATCTTAGAGGTCTTGCATCAAATTTTGTTTGAGTGGACGTTAAGTAGAATTGGAAACAGAATGAGTGGTTGAAATCTTTTGTTGATTTCTCATCATAATCAGTCATGGTGGCTAGCACAAATATTTATTGTTCTATAGTGAAATTCCTTCCACCTCACTGATTGGTCATGGTTTTATATCAGAGCATGCCAAAATCAGTTAGACTAAAAGCTAATAAATTCACTTTGAGCTGCAATTTGCATTGTTAATGTTTACTGTAGACATAAAAAATAGAAATTTAATTTCACTTTTCTTATGCATGACTGCTGAAGGAATTCTGCAATGCATTTACCTAGAGAATGAATAGATGTAAGAACGTGTAAATAACTGCTCTCCTTTTTTTGCAAAGTCTCTCTCACACTCACATAGACTGATCACACAAAGAAAGGGCAAATGAACATTATGGGATATGTTTACTAAAGGGCGGTAAGGGAGCCGTGGATAGCTATAAGGGTGTTTGCGTGAGGTAGAGGGCAGTAGGCATTCTGGTCGTAAGGGCTCGGCTCCACTTAACGCCTGATGTCCTCTTTGCGCCCGATAAGGTGACAAGTGTTCCACTTAATGCCTAAAAATGGCAGACACCAAAATACAGATGTGAATTGATGGATAGAATGAAAGGTAAGAGATGATGAACATGTCAGATCCATGGGCATCCTATGTGTCCGTCAATAAGTGGGATGTGGGAGCATGTGAGAGGCAACTGCACTGAATCAGTGAGGGTTGTCCATGTAATATGCTGTAATGTCTGTGTGTGGCATAGGAGTGAGAGGAAGTGCCCCACTGCAGAGCCAGAATTGCCCAATGTGGACAACCAAAGGATGACCGAACAGGAGTGAGGACAGGCAGATAATTTACATGAGAGGAGTGAGTGATACATCCAAATGTTGAAAATGTTACTGTGTGGGCCATGGTGGAGCAGCTGCCGGGAGAAGACATGACTGTACATACCAGGCATATGCTGATGGATGGGCTGAAGGTTGGACAGCGGTAGTTGAGAGTGCGGCATGGCCCTGCTGCCTGTATGTACATGCTGTCACCTCACAAATGCAGTTATAGTGAGTGTGAAAAAAGGGTAGCTGTGCCAAGGGGATGTCCCAATAACAGCTACGTGGGTATGACAGTCGTGTCATTGTTTCTAACCACCATACAATCCCCCTGACACATGTGCAGATAACAACTCAACAGTTGTCTCACTTTTTTCCCATATGGAGCAAGGAGATGATCCCTGCAGCTGGCCATCCCAGGAGAGTGATGCACCTGCATGTTCTGCATGAATATAACTACAATGCAATCAACCACTCTCTTAGTCCTGCCCAAATTGGCGTAAATTTATATTCATGAATTCACATAGATGTAATAAATTTCCACACCGATCAATACGTATATAAACTATTATTTTAATTAATTAACATTAATATTCACATTTATCAACACATACATGATGGCAATGACAATAAACAATACAATCTCAAACCCCCACCCCCCTACAACTTCTAATCAGTTACAATGTATATTTATTAATTAACATCTATTTGTTATACAATAAAATATCAATAACAATTAAGAAATGCTTATGAATTTCCTGAAATTCCACTATATATTCATTTAATTAATGTGTATTTTTTAATATTTATTAACTATAGGCTACGGTGCATCAACCAATCATTTCTTTGAGAAAAGTTCTCAAATTATGGACCTTAATGCATGTAATTACCGCAACACCAAACACTCTAATTCTTCAAATCTGTTGTACAACCTTTATCCAAGGGAGCCTTCGATGTTAAACTTTCCACTCCTTCAAACTCCCGTGTTACCTCCAACACTGAACACATATGAAGAAAACACGCTGAAAAGCCTCCACCATAGGGTTTAATTCTCCTCAAAGGCTAACACAACTCAGTAAACCATTAAATGCATATCTTCCCATGAACTCTCTTCATAACTCAAAAATGACATATGGATACATAACTGTTGTGAAATAAACCGCACTGAGCACATTGCATACACTGAAATAGGCTCTCTCCCCTCAGTTTAAAAAAGGTTTGGACAAGTTCCTGGAGGAAAGGTCCATAAACCATTATTAAGAGGTGACCGAAGATATCAATGCTTGACCCAGTACAAGCATTGTGGAACTTGTGTCTCTTGGGGAAACTGCTAGGTACATACGACCTAGATTGGCCACTGTTGGAAACAGAATACTGGGCTTGATGGACCTTGGTCTGACCCAGTATGGCATATCTTATGTTCTTATGTTCTTAGATATACCCCTTTCTGTGAGCTTTCAGCTGGCATTAGGGTTCCCAGTGCTAGGAGCTCTAATACATTTTTCACAGTCCTGCGGTAAAGGAGCGCATGTTATCCTAAGCCCACTCTCTGCCCCATCAACATCCAATCTCCACCTCCTTTTCCCTTAATGCTGTGGCCCCCTCTTCCAATTATTAAGCCAGCATTATTGGCGCTTTCCTCAGCGTTAATCACTCACGGGTGCCGAT
The DNA here is from genome assembly GCA_033557465.1 of Ichthyophis bannanicus. Taxonomy (NCBI): domain Eukaryota; kingdom Metazoa; phylum Chordata; class Amphibia; order Gymnophiona; family Ichthyophiidae; genus Ichthyophis; species Ichthyophis bannanicus. The sequence continues at coordinate 453,905,154 of CM066035.1, forward strand.
AATACGCATTAACAGCTCACTTGCTCCCTTACTGCCCTTTAGTAAACATACCCTGATATAAGCTTAAAAAATATGACTAGTTACTAGGTTTGCCTACTGACATTTCTTATTCCTTTAAAAGTAATCAGATCCCTTGTCTTCTAATAGTGGTCTGGTGCTTTATTGTGGGTTCTTGACAGAAACTAAAAATAAGTTTTCTCAATTGATAACTGGTTCTTCAGAATTTGGGATAATCTAACAATGAAAAATGACCATCTCTTAGAAAAGATTCAGAAACTAAATACTGTGATATTTCTGGGGTGGATTTTGAGCCGGCTTGGAAATCAGCTTAAGTTAAATGCTGGAACAGGAGTATAACTCAATCCAGATATTCAGCGCTGCTATTCATAGAAGCTGCTGTGCTGAATACCTAGACACTAACACTATCCATTTCATTTAGGCCTGCTATTTGGCAGGCCTAAACTAAATGTAAAACTTATCCAGATAGGGGCTGAATATTGCCACTATCTGGATATCAGGCACATCCTCGTTCATCCTTTTCTTACATGGATAGTATCAGGCAATTCTGTCAGATTCTTGGACTGATACTATCTATACAGGAAGAAAATCCAATGTATAGGTAAATTGTATATTCACTGGTTGTCAGTGAACATATACATTATTTTGAATATTGACCTGTTTATTTCTACTCTTTTATCAAAAAATAATCCACTATTCAGGACTACATAGAAGGTTGTGTAACCCATAGGCGAGGGCACCAATCCTCACTTGTAGCTCAGAGAGCTGAGTAGGGTCCCTGGAGAACAGGAGTGAGTGTGTTAGGCCTCTTCAAAGTGGTACTAGTAAATGGTCCTACAGTAAGAAACAAACAAGGCTCATCAAAGACCTTGGACTGGGGGCATGGAATCTGAACACTCGGCTCAAAGCAGAACAATGGTTATAGCTCATTTCTCTGTCCTCCCATTGTGAGTGATCAGGCAATTAGATCCAGTATGTAAACTGAATACCATAGGAGCTCAGAAAGGTTCTGGCAGGTCTGCTGAAGGATGTGATTAAGAGATCTTTAGAAATGGGAAGGATCCCATGGTATGGGAAAAGGGTGGCTCTGATTCTTTTTCACAAAAGAAGTAACAGAGAAGAGGTGAAAATGACAGACTAGTAAATCTTAATTTGCTGGTGGGAAAATTAATGGAGATGCTACTGAAGGATAGGATAGGGTGAATGGGTGAAGAGGGATTCAGGAGTAGGAAATATGTTTTAGTCTTTTAATTGGAACTTGGCTCAAATTTGTTGGTGAGGCATGTTCTAAAGCTGTGATGAATGAATAAATAAAATGAAATCAAGGGCCTATGTTGGAAATGGTCTACTTTGATTTTAGCAAAGCTTTTGTTTCTGCTCTTCAAAGGAGGCTCATTAATAAACTGAAAAGTCTGAGGGTGGGTCCCAAGATGGTGAACTAGATTAGAAACTGGTTGAAGGGCAGATGATAGAGATAGATAGGATTTACTCAGAGGGAAGGATCAACAATGGAGTTCCTCAAGAATCTGACCTGGTGCTAATTCTGTTCAATTTCTTTGTGAGTGATTATTTCCAAAAGGTTAGAAAAAAGTTTACCTTCTTTGCAGGTGTCATGAAGATATGCAAGAGAATGGACCCCTTAAGGGAGTACAAAACATGAGAAGTGACCTACAAAAACTGGAAGATTGTCACATGCATCAAAGTTTGATTTTAATGGAAAGAAGTGCAGAGTGATACACTCAGAGTGCAGAAATCAAAAGAAGTTATATGTGATAGGAGGGAGAGGTTCTTGGGCATGGACAAGGAGAGAAATCTCAGGCTGAGGGTGTCCTATGATCTTAAGGTACTGAAGCCATGTTAAAAGGTGGTGGCCAAAGGCAGTGTTAATGCCCTTATACAGGCATTAACACTGCCTTTGTAATAAACTTATACATGTTATTGGTGAGGTCTCAATTCCAATATCATGTTCAGTTTTGAGGCCATAGCTCTATAAGGATATAAAGAGATTAGAGGTGATTCTGAGGAAAGTAACCAAAATGGTGGCGCATCTGCACAGAAGATATAGAAGATAAGGCTTCAATATCTAAATATGCATACTCTTGAGGAGAAGAGGGGCAGAGGAGTAATGACAAAAGTGTTTTAATACTTGAAAGATATTAGCACACAAATGAGTGCTTTTGAAATGAAAGAAAGCTGGAGAGTTAAGGAACATACTGTAATATGAAACTGAAAGATGCAATGTCAGGAAATATTTTTTTTTTTTATAGAAAGAATAGTGAATGCCTGAAATGCTCTCCCAGAGGACATGGTAGAGACAAAACTGGCAATCGAATTAAAAAAAGAAATGAGATACACACAGAGGATCTCTTATCGTCAAGAGGATGAAAGTCAAGCATTGAGCACATCAGCTCCAAACAGCAGTGAAATGACATTTTCTATCTTTGGGACATGGGGTTAATCTGCATCAAATGGCAGTTACAAACCTAAATGATAGTGACAGCTCTTATCACTTTATTGGGCAGACTAAATGGGCTATTTCAGCCTTTATCTGCTTCCATTTACTAAGTTAGTATATGAATGAGTATTGGTAAATTACATTTTCTCTGAGAAAAGAAGGATGATTAATGAAGTGCCACAGGGTTTTTCCTGGAATCAAATCTATTAAATAGCATCACAAATGATAATGTGGAAAGACCACATCTTCGAATGATGCGATATCTCTACTGAAGGGATAGAATGAGAGGTGGTTCATGAACGTTCCAGGACTAGTTTAGTTCCATGCAGTTAGGCTCCCCACAATACAATTAAGAATTAAGCAAGCATGGTTAAGATATCCAGGAGGGTAATACATTTTTGGGGGGGCAGGAGACTTAAAGGTTGATACGTATCAGACTGGAGATCATAAAGTGATCATGTTCGATGATCTTAGATAGTGTAATAATGTGATAAAGTGGCTGTCAGACTTTGTTACATAAAGAGAGCATAACTTGCAAAAATGGGTGAACAGCCATTTGTAGAGTTTGTTGGTGAGATTTCACATAGGAGACTATTTACTAAATTGCACTGAGTTGTTAATAAGGTTGTAGCTGGGGCTATGCTGATCGTGGGTTGGCTGGTCAAAGGAAATATTTGTGATTTATAGAACATTTTTGCTTCTGAGTGCTATCAATTTGGAACTGATGGGACCTGTTAATATCGGAAGTGAGTTTGCATGGGCAGAACATCTAGCACCACAGAGTTGAATCTTTCTTGAGATCTCTTCACCATATCAACGGATTGTAGGAATGAGAGCTTCCTTGCTGGGCTTGGTGTCATCAATTAATTAGGATGTTTATACTTTTAGTATTTTAATATTTTACTGGAAAGATGAGTACCCTGCACTGTTGCTCAGGATCTGCAAGGATCTGCAGGGATCAAGATAAGCTTGAAGAATGGTCTAGAATTTGGCAGCTGAGGTTTAATGTTAAAAAATGCAAGATCATGCATTTGGGCTGCAGCAATCCAAGAGAGCACTACACTATAGGGGGTGAAATACGTCTGTCCACTAAAGAACATAAGAACATAAGACATGCCATACTGGGTCAGACCAAGGTCCATCAAGCCCAGTATCTTGTTTCCAACAGTGGCCAATCTAGGTCATACGTACCTAGCAGTTTCCCCAAAAGACACAGATTCCGCAATGCTTGTACTGGGTCAAGCATTGATATCCTGGGTCCCTTCTTTATAATGGTTTATGGACCTTTCCTCCAGGAATTTGTCCAAACCTTTTTTAAACCCAGCTACACTAACAGCCTTTACTACATCCTCCGGTAACAAATTCCAGAGTTTGATTACACGTTGAGTGAAAAAATATTTTCTTTTATTAGTCTTAAATAGTTTACCCTGTAGCTTCATTGCATGTCCCCTAGTCTTTCTATATTCTGATAACGTAAACAATCGATCTACATTTACCCGTTCATTAATTTATAGACTTCTATCATATCTCCCCTCAGCCGTCTCTTTTCCAGGTTAAAGAGCCCTAACCTTTTTAGCCTTTCTTCATAGGAGTATCCTTCCATCCCCTTTACCATTTTGGTGGCTCTTCTCTGAACCTTTTCTAATAACTCTATATCCTTTTTAAGATACGGCGACCAGAATTGCACACAATATTCAAGGTGCGGTCTCACCAAGGAACGATATAGAGGCATTATAATATCTTTTGTTTCATTTTCCATTCCTTTCCTTATGATACCTAGCATTCTATTTGCTCTCTTGGCTGCCGCTGCACACTGGGCTGAGGGTTTTAACATGTTATCCACAATGATGCTTAAATCTTTTTCCTGGGTGGTGGTTCCTAATGTGGAACCTTGCATTGTATAACCATAGTTTGGGTTGTACTTCCCTAGGTGCATAACTTTGCACTTGTCCACATTAAATTTCATCTGCCATTTTGATGCCCAGTCTTCTAATTTATCAAGATCCTCTTGCAATTTTCCACAATCCTCTTGGGTTTTAACAACTTTAAATAGTTTTGTGTTATCTGCAAATTTGATAACCTCACTCGTTATTCCACTTTCCAGGTCATTTATGAATATGTCAAAAAGCAGCGGACCCAGCACAGATCCTTGGGGTACACCACTATTCACCTTTCTCCATTGGGAAAATTGGCCATTTAGCCCTACCCTCTGCTTTCTATCTTTTAACCAGTTTTTGATCCACAGTAGTACACTGCCTCCTATCCCATGACTCTTTAGTTTTGCCAAAAGTCTCTAATGAGCGACCTTGTCAAAGGCTTTCTGAAAGTCCAGATACACTATATCAACCGACTCACCTTTGTCCACCTGTTTATTCACACTTTCAAAAAAACATAACAGATTAGTAAGACAAGACCTTCCTTGTCTAAAGCCATGTTGGCTGTCTCCCATTAGGCCATGACTATCTACATGCTGAGTAATTTTATTCTTTATGATGGTTTCTACCATTTTTCCCGGTACTGACGTGAGGCTCACCAGTCTGTAGTTTCCCGGATCACCCCTGGAACCCTTTTTAAAAATTGGTGTTACAGTGGCGATCCTCCAATCTTCAGGTATTAGAGATGATTTTAATGATAGTTCACAGAATACTAATAGCAGGTCTGCAATCTCATATTTCAGTTCTTTCAACACCCTTGGATGTATACCATCCGGTCCAGGTGATTTGCTACTCTTCAGTTTATCTAATAGTTGTAATACATCTTCCTGATGTATCGATATTTCCTTCAATTCTTCCTCACCTTTAAATACCACTTCAGACATGGGTAACATTCCTACATCTTCCTCAGTAAAGACCAAAGCAAAGAATTCATTCAGTCTCTCCGCTATCACCTTGTCGCCTCTTAGTGCCCTTTTAACTCCTCTATCTTCTAATGGACAAACTGACTCTCTCACAGGTTTTTTGCTACGAATGTACTTGAAAAAATCTTTATTTCGTGTTTTTGCTTCCACAGCAAGCTTATTCTCAAATTCTCCCTTTGCCTGCTTTATAAATGCCTTGCATTTGACTTGCCAGTGCTTGTGCTGTTTCCAGGTTTCGTCGTTTGGCTCTTTTTTCCATTTCCTGAAAGATGCGTTTTTGGCAACAACAGCCTCTCTGACCTCACCTTTAAACCATGCTGGCAGTTTTTTGGACTTCCTTCCACTTTTCTTAAAGCGTGGAATACAGCTGGTCTGGGCTGCCAAGATAGTATTTTTCAACAACACTCAAGCTTGATGTAAGTCTTTAACCTTTGCAACTGCTCCTTTTAGTTTTTTCTTAACTATTTTCCTCATTTTATCATAGACTCCCTTTCGAAAGTTAAAAGGTAGTACTGTGGATTTCCATACTATCCCTCCTCCACTAATTAAATCAAAGGCGATCATGCTATGATCACTATTGCCAAGTGGCCCCAACACCCTTATCTCTTGCACTAGATCTGGTGTTCCACTAATGACTAGGTCTAATATGGCTTCCCCTCTGGTCGGTTCATGAACCAGCTGCTCCAAGAAGCAGTCATTTATGTCATCTAGGAACTTTATCTCCCTAGCATGTCCTGCCATGACACTGACCCAGTAGATACCGGAGTAATTGAAATCACCCATTATTATTACTGCGCTGTAACTTTTGTTAGCTTCCTTGATTTCTTTGAGCATTTCATCATCCATTTGTTCATTCTGGCCAGGTGGTCGATAGTACACCCCCACTGCCATCGCCTTCCCCTTTTTACATGGAATTTCAATCCATAGAGATTCTACAGCAAATTTTGTTTCCTGCAAAACATTAATTCTTTCTGACTCAATGCCCTCTCTAACATAGAGCGCAACCCCTCCACCAATTTGATCAGCTCTATCATTACGATATAGTTTGTACCCAGGTATCACAGTATCCCACTGGTTGTCCTCCTTCCACCATGTCTCTGATATTCCAATCATATCTAACCTCTCATTTAGTGCTATATATTCTAACTCTCCCATCTTATTTTTTAGACTTCTAGCATTTGCATACAAGCATTTTAAAGACTGTATTTTATTCATATTAATTTGGCTATTGGTAGACATGGGTAATTTGGGATCTTTAAGCTCTGTCTGTTCCAGAGCGGGACCTGGGCATGATAGTGCCTCTATATAAGTCTTTCCTGTGACCTCATTCAAATATTGTGTGCCATTCTGGAGATCGCACCTTCAAAAGGATATAAAAAGGTTGTAGTCATGCAGAGGGTGACTACTAAAATGGTTAGTGGTCTTCATTATAAAGCATATGAGGACAGACTTAAGGATCTTAATATGTATACTTTAGAGGGAAGGCGGGATAGAGGTGATATGATAGAGATGTTTAAATATCTCCATGGCATAAATGCACAGGAGGAGAGCCTCTTTCTATTGAAAACAAGCTCTGCTATTGGGGGGGGGGGGGGGGGGGCAAAAGATGAGGGTGAAAGGGAATAATATGCAGAAATATTTCTTTACAGTAAGAGTAGTAGATGTGGGAAATAGTCTCCCAGTGGAGGTGATAGAGATGACAGTATCTGAATTCAAAAAAGTATGAGACAAACACAGAGGATCTCTAAAGGAAAAAAGGAGACTGTTATAGTGGTTGATATGGAAGGGCAGACTAGATAGGCCATATAGTCTTTTTCAACCATTATGTTTCTATGTTTCTATAGGTAAACAGATCAGCTGCCATATAAATAAATGTGACCTTCTTGGGAGAAAGATTTATCAATATACCAAGCTCACCTCATATGTGGCTTCTTCAACTCTCCCTGGGCCAGTGTTGGATGAAATACTCTTACAGATCCCTTAGCTTTTAAAATCTCTCCCTCAGCAGATGCATGATGCCTTAAAGCACCTAGGGACAAGAGAAATTAATTTAAGAAATACTTGATCAGGTTGACCTATGATGTTTTCAAGAAAGCATTAAGAACTTCTTCTATTAGTATTGAAACCCACAAACTGTCATGGCTACTTGCCTCAGACTTCAGATCAGATGTGCAGCATAAACTTGCAGATATGCCTTACAGGGAAGAAAATCTATTTGGCGAGTGAAATAAAAAACACTGTGCTATGCTTCAGATATTCTCTATAGTTACCTCTGACCTATCCTCTACATCCAGGAAATATTGAGTGTTATACTAAGAATATCCTGCAAGTGGGTGACACCTGCACTATATCTAATTGCGTTTCCTTTGAATAGAAACTTTCTACATATTTGTTTGAGGAGAAGGTCACAAGCTTTGGGATGCTTTTTTTTTCCTCTAGACTGGGAAAAGAACCTTCTGTTTTCCTATGCTCCACTTCTTCTGTTGTCATAAACTCCTAAAACTCAGAAGAGATAAGGTGACTGTGATTTTAATAGCTCTCTATTGACTCAGGCAAATTTGATTTCCACTACTTTAGAAATTCAGATGACAAGATTTCAACTTTCATACTTTGGACACATTGTGCAACGAGAAAGAGTTTTAGAGAAAGGCATCATGCCTGGAAAGGTTGAAGGTCAATGCAAAAGAGGAAGGCCAGCAATGAAATGGATCAATACAATAACAGCAGCTATGAATGCCACTCTATCAACAATTAGATGCCTGACTGAAGATCAAACATAGTTTAGGACAACTGTCCAGAGGGTTGCCATGAGTTGGCACCGAAGATGACACATAATAACAACAACTGTGGGAATTATCTATTGGGGATCCAGTTCAGATGGGGAACTCCCTAATTCTGATAATGCAGAATCAGGAAATATTATTTTATACCAACATTAGTTTCTCAGCTCTCGTAGCGTCAATGTGAAGATGATATCTGGTTCCCTTAAGCTGCCTGTTGTGGTATGCAAAAGTGCACACCAAGAGCATGCCAGCCTTTGGGTGCTAGGGGGGCTCCAGTGTGAGGCTGAGACCCTAACAATCAGGTGTTATGATGGAAAGACTATCTCTAGCCAGATTGCCATTAAGTATCCTTTATCAGGAGCTACCTTAAAACAGATAGAGGAGACAGCCCAGCCAGCATGGTGCAGGCTGACTGTCTGCAGAAAAGCTAGAGTGCTGAAAAAGCTCAGAGAGGCCCCAGGAAAGAAGAACAGACATTTACCCAGAACCTGTTCTGTAGGGACAGCAGACCTATTGTTTTACATAGTTAGGGGTAATCCCCAAGACCTCTCCAGCCCATGCCAGAGGAATACTCACTAAGAATGGGAGGCTCACAATTTCAAAGAAAGAAGGGGAAGCAGGGTGGCTCAGAGACTGGGGAAGTGATATAGAGTTTCAGGAGGTAAATGTTCACAGTCTCTGGAAAAGAAGGAGGAGTAGAAAGGATCAGTGCTCCTGAGAAGAGAAGGAAACCAGGCAGAGGGAAGGCTATTTTTTTTTTTATTGTATGTCTCAGTTTCTCAGAAACCTCCAAAAATGTTAAGTTTAAGTCTCAAGAATGGTACCAACTCTTGATAACCTAGTACAGCATCTGGAAATTGAGGTAAAACCATTGTGTATTGCATGCGTAGTGTTTGGGCTATGGCTCAAAGCCCTAGTTGCTCAGAAACCTTAAGAGAAGGGGAAGTTCTGCTACAAACCATGGTTAAATGAATGTGTGAAATTGAGCTGTTGTTTGAGACTGCTGAAGGCACAGGTTTTGGCGAATGAATAGAAACTGGTGTAAGCTAAAGCGATAAAGTCAAGATGTTCATGGAAACACATGCTGAAGTAAGTTTCCTTACCGCTAATTGAATTCATTCACTGTTAAAATAAGCTGTTGTAACTGTGGCATTGTTACTTAGTCTGAGTGACATTGATAAGCAAAGGTACTGTGCTACTGAGAAGCAGAGAAAGGGGCTAGGTAAATCTCTTGCTCTCCGGCTTGGGATCAGTTGGAAACCCTGGTCTGGATTCTAAAGAGTTATTGCACAGCAAGCAGTGTGTGCTAACAACAGTTCTGTGAAGAAAGTGTGTTTAACAACCTGTAACCAAACTTTTTGAAAAAGGGAAAGCATCTGTATTTGTGCATGTTGTATTTCTAAGAAGAACTTAAAAGCAGAAGCACAATAGTGAGATTTGTTTTTCCTGTGTTCTGATGGCTGAGCCGACGGGCCCCGGTCCCGCGGCTGGCCGGGTAACCGGGTTCCCGGGGCCCGACCACATGGCAGCCCTCTTCGCGGCGGTGGGCCGGGGGGGGGAGAGGGGGGGGGCACGGGCAGGCTTGCGTGCCTGCGGGCCCCTCACGTCCTCCCCGTGGCGTCTGCGGATTGGCCGCATGGGCGGTTGAGGGGGCGTGGCCTGTACGAGCAAGGAGGGATCGCCGGCTGGCGATCTCCCTCTTCCTCCTTGCTCGTGCCGGCGAGAAGGTTGGCGCTGCGGGGGAGAGCTGGTGAGTTGGGCCTGGGCTTCGGGGCCTTGTTTTCTGGGGCGGGTCTTTTGGCCTCCCCTCTGCCCCCGAGTGCTGGTCTTGGCCGGGTTGGCCAGCTCGATCGCGGCCGTTTTCAAATTTTCACGGCGCACCTTGCGAGTGCCTGCCGCTTGGCACGTGGGTAGGGGAGAGGAGGGGGGGGCTTCCCGGTCTTCCTTGGCGGCCGGTTCTTTTAGCGGGGTGCTGGGTCCCCTCTTGCTGGGTCACCTTTTGTCCCTGCCACTTCTGGGGGGGCCCCGTTTGCTGCTTCAATAAAAAATAATAATACAAAAAAAAAAAAAAAACAGACAGAGACCACACACCTCCAGGCTGCTGCGGCTGCAGCAGTTAGAGGGTCCTGAGCTGCACGTGCCCTTTGGGGGTGGGCTTCTGTTGCCTGGGGTACCCCTTGCTCATGGCCCGAAGGGTTCCATTGCGGGGGGCAGCCAAGGGGTCACGGGGGGCGGCCCAGGGGGCGCGTGGCACTACTAGGGGGCGCGGTGTGGCACGGCCCATGGACCGTGGTCAGGCCCCGCGTTCTACGACCTCGACGGCCCGGGTCCTCTCGGGGGTCCGGCAGGGGCGAGGGCGCAGCCGGGTGCGCGGGGCTCGGGGCCGTGGCGGAGCGGGCGAGTGTCCTGCGCCCGTCATCGGGGTCGAGTGTGCCTCCCCGGTTGAGTTGGTCCCTCCTGGGGGGGCGTCCCGTGGGGTTTCCTCACCGGTTGTGCTAGCAGAGCCCGAAGGTACGGATAGTCCGGGTGCTGGCGGGCCTGGGTCATCGGGGGCCCCGATTCCCAACCGGTCCTGGGAGGTGGGCGCGGGCTACCCTCCGCTCGCCTCCTCTCCCTATGGGGAGGGGGGTCCTACCCCCAATCCTTCGGTTCCCCTTCCACCGCACGGCTTCTTCGCCCCTGCGGCCTCCTGGGCTTATGGTGCGGTCCCGTGGGGGGGTGTAGGGCCGTGGGGTGGGGGTTGGGGGGGGGCTGGTTTGGCGAGGGGCGTGGTGCGGCTGCGGGAGCGGCGGCCTGGGAGGCTGGTGGGTTGGGGCCTTCGGCTCGTGCGTGGGGGGCCGGCTCGCCGGTGGCTCCCGGTACCCCTGGGGTCTCTGCTGCTTGTTTTTCTCCCTTTCCTCCGCAGGTCCCGACGACTTCGACACCGACCATCTCCATGGCTTCTGAGGACAGGCAGGCCGGTGCGGGTCCTGCGATCTCCACGGCAGAGCTGGGTACTCCGGTGCCCGGTGGGTCCTCCGGGGGTACTCTCGCTGCCTCTTCTGGGACGCCTGGTGAGTATATTGGAGGGGCCGAGGTGGGGGGAGGGGACTCTGCTTCGGGCTCCGCTGGGGTGGGCAAAGCCAAGGGGAAGCGCAAGCGGGCGCGCCGCTGCCGGCGAGCGTCCTCTTCCTCTTCCTCCTCGTCGTCCTCTTCGGCTTCTTCGCGCGGCTCAGTTCCGGGGGCTGCGGATGGTGGGGCGTCAGTTGGCGCCCCCGTTATACGTTGTTCCGAATTGTGGGAGTCCGTACCGCGGAAGTTGCGCCGGCGGATTAAGCGCCGTAAATATATTGACATCTTCCGTTTGCTCGATGGTCGGAAGCGCTCCGGGGAGAGCCGGCGGAAGCGCAAGGAAGACGAAAAAGCGGGCAGGGTGCGTAAGGTTTCTCGCAACACCCTCAACTGGACCCGCGCTTTCCTGCGTTTGGCGAGTGTGTGGGGGCACTACTTCCCGGAGCAGTACGGGGCTTTGCTGGCCCATGCTGACAATATATTGGCGGCGTCCCAGGCCATGAGGGTGGGCCTGGTTGAATTATGACGAGGAGTTTCGTGATCAAATGGAAGAGAACTGTCAGTTGCAGTGGGGAACGAAGGATATCAATCTGTGGCTGACTCAGATGTCTGTAAGGGGTCGGGTTGGGGGGTCTGGCCCGACGGTCGTCAAGGTTGGGCCATCCCCGTTGGGGGCTGGTGGGCGCTCCTTTCGTGTCCCCGCCCCCCGTTTTTGCCGCAGCAGAAGGGGGGCGCCATCGGGGGGACGTTTGCTGGCGCTTCAACAAGGCATCCTGCCCCTTTCCCGACTGCAAGTTCAAACACGCTTGCTCCTTGTGTGGGGGTGCGCACCCGGCTGCTAAGTGCACCCGCAAGGGTCCCGCGGGGGCCCCTGCGGGGGGTAAGTGAGGCTGCGGTGGTCTCGGCCCGGACCCCGGTACGGGTCGAGGCTATGCGTCCGTGGCTCCTTTTATACGGGCGATCCCGTCGGGGCAGGGCGGCCGGTTTGCTTCTTGGGGGGTTTTCCCGGGGTTTCCGCATTCCCGTTCTGGGGGCGTCCGGGCTCGGTGGAGCCCGCAATGCCGCCTCCGTTCGGCAGCACTGTGAGATTGTGCGGCAAAAGCTCTCGGAAGAGTGTGCGCTTGGCCGTATCGCGGGTCCGTTCCTGGAACCACCCTTTTCCCCGTTCACGGTCTCGCCGTTGGGGGTGGTTCCCAAAAAGGAGCCGGGCAAGTTTCGATTGATACACAATCTTTCTTGCCCGCCGGGCACTTCGGTAAATGACCTTATTCCCCGCGAGCTCTGCACCGTGCGCTACTCCTCTTTCGATGCTGCCGTCGCCCTGGTACGGCAGTGTGGGCACGGTGCCCTCCTGGCCAAGGTGGACATTGAATCGGCTTTCCGTTTGTTGCCGGTGCATCACTCGGCCTTCCCTTTGCTCGGGTTTTGCTTCGAGGCACGGTACTACTTCGACATGTGCATGCCCATGGGCTGTGCTATTTCTTGTGCGTACTTCGAGGCTTTCAGTACCTTCTTGCATTGGGTGGTTGAACGGCAGTCGGGAGCCTCGAGTATTGTCCACTACCTCGATGATTTTCTTTTTGTCGGGCCTGAGCGGACCCCCACCTGTTCCGCCCTCTTGAGCACCTTTCAACGTGTAGCTGCCGCCTTTGGCGTCCCCATCGCTGGGGATAAAACGGTCGGCCCGGGCACTTGCCTCACCTTCCTTGGCATTGAGATTGACACGGCTGCCATGGTAGTTCGTTTGCCGCCGCCGAAGGTTCGGCGCCTTCGGGAGTTGGTGGCTGCCGTCGGCTCTGCCTCGAAGGCCTCCCTTCGCGTCCTGCAGTCGCTGGTTGGTCATCTCAACTTTGCTTGCCGAGTCCTTCCCATGGGGCGCCCCTTCACGAGGCGTTTATCCTTGGCTATGGCCGGTCTGCGGCTGCCTCACCATCGGATCCGAGTCTCCGCGGGGATGCGGGAGGATCTGCGGGTGTGGGACGCTTTTCTGGCTGGCTTTGACGGGTGCTCCGTCCTTCAGTTGCCGGAGCTCTCCAATCTTGACCTGCAGTTGTTCACTGACGCGGCGGGCGGTTCTGGTTTTGGGGCCTTTTGTCATGGTTCCTGGTGTGCTGAGCCTTGGCCCGCGGCTTGGGTGAGCTCCGGGTTGGTCCGGAATATTGCTTTCCTGGAGCTCTTCCCCATCGTCGTGGCCCTCTGGGTATGGCCGGACCGTTTGCGGGATCGACGGGTGGTCTTCTGGTGTGATAATGCTGCGGTCGTCGAGGTCATTAATCGACATTCTCCTCGGTGCCCCAGGGTGGCGTCTTTGATGAGGGTCTTTGTGCTAGCCTGCTTGCGCCTAAATGTCACCGCCCGGGCCCGGCATGTGCCGGGCTCTCAGAATGCCATTGCTGACGCTTTAATCCCGTTTTCAGTGGGTGCAGTTTCAGCGGTTGGCTCCAGGGGCGGACGAGTGGCCCTCTCGGGTTCCGGAGCATCTCTGGACGATTGGGACCCTGACCTAATGGCTCTGCTTGCGGCGTCGGTGGTGGTGCGCAGTACCTGGGTGTCTTATCGCCGGGGCTACTCTCAGGTGAGTGATTTTCTGGGAACGCACGGCTGGTCTGGGGGGGCGGTTTCGGATGGTCTCGTTGGCCGTTTCGTGTTATGGGCGAGAAAGGAGGGGTGGGCTCGGTCGGCGGTCACAGGTGCGTTGGCGGGTTTTTCTTTCTTTTGCAAGGCTGCGGGGTGGGGGAACCCCCGGGTTTCCTTTTTAGTCGGGCAGCTCCTCGCCGGTTGGGCCCGTGGGATGCCACAGTCGCGCGGATTGGCGGTTGCCGGTCTCTCACGAGCTTTTGGTGCGGATCTGTTCGCTGTTGCCGCGGGGTGGCGTCCTCGAGCTTCGAAGCAGTGTTGTTTCAGGCGCTGTTTACGACGGCCTTTTTCGGCGCCTTTCGGGTGTCCGAGCTGGTTCCTAGGTCGGCGAGGCGGGGGGCTTTTGGGGGGCTTGACGCGGGGCACGTCCGGGTCGATCCAGCGCGTGTCCGGATCTTCCTTTCGCGGTCCAAGACGGATCAGTCCGGACTAGGGGGTTGGGTCCTCCTATGTGCCATTTCCCCCCTCTTGTCTTGTCCCGTTCGGGCTTTGCGCGCATACGTGAGCCAGCGTCCGGCGGCTGGTGGCCAGTTCTTCGTCCATGCGGATGGCCGTCCGGTGACCCAGTTCCAGTTCACGGCTGTGTTACGCCTTGTTTCTGCGGACTTTGGGTTACCCCGAGCGTAGTTATGCTTCGCACTCGTTCCGGATAGGAGCGGCTACTAGTGCGGCGGCTGCAGGTTTTGGACTCACGGGTGATTCAGCGCATCGGCCGATGGCGTTCGGGGGCCTACGCGGGGTACGTTCGCCCATCTGCCCCTAACTGAGCGCCCTCGTGCCGATGCCCTTGGTCGGTGGCTCGTTTGAGTCGTGCTGTGGGAAGTAAAGGGAGGGGGGGTCGGGAGGGGGTACTAACCTTTTGTCTTCCTTTTCCAGAGTGGCGGGCTGGTGGTAGTCCGCTCTTTTCTGCTTTCAGATGGTGTGTCGGTGGGTGAATGGTGGATCATCGGGCACTCCTTTGTTTACTGGGCTGAGCGTCGAGCGGCGGTTCGGCCGTTGGGTACCCACCTTGGCCTCGCCGCTCATGGAGTGCGTCTGTCCCTGGCTGGGTCGCCGTGGCATGCATTGGGGACAGCTCCTGGACTGCGTTCGCATGGAGATGAGTCGGCGGCGGCCGGTCGGGCTGGCTGCTCCACCTTGGGGGCAATGACGTCGCCTGTTGGCCCTGCTGGCACCTCATCATGACGGTTCAGAGTGACATTGCCCAGTTGCGTGTGGTCCTCCCCGGAGTGGCCATCATCTGGTCGGACATTATACCCCGCCCGGCCTGCCGGACCCAGCGGCGCTGGTCGAGGGGTCTGTGCAAAATCAATCGTCAGATTGGGCGCTGGGTAGAGCTGACGGGTGGGTTCCAGGTTCGTCACCCTTGGGCGGACATCGCTTGTGCGGGCCTGTACCGTCTTGATGGGGTCCACCTTTCCCCGGTGGGGCAGGATTTACTTCTGAACGACTGGCAGGAGGCCTTGGAGTATTGGTGCTGGTCGCAGCTTTCGGTGGGGGGGGGGCGGCGCTAGGATAGCGAGCTACCTAGCGCCGGTGGCGGGGTGGCGAGCTGGTGCTCGTCGACCCGGTGGCTCATTTCAGCTTTATGCCGCTTCCCAGGTGAGCGGCTCGGCTCTTCAGGTTGGGGGGAGACGTCCCGGCTGGGGTCTCAACCCGGATATAGGCAACCCCTTCAGCCAGCCTTTGCTAATACGGCGAGGCGGGCGCCAAGGGGTTGCGGGGGGGGGGTGGGGTGGGTTGGATGGTGCCCCCGCTTTGCTAATATGGCTGGTGGGGGGGACACCATCCGGAGGACGTGTGGGGGGGGGTGTGAGGTATTCTGTATTGTTCTGATTATTGTGGGCCCATGTTGGGCCGGTGTTTTACCGTTAATTAATAATAATAAAAGCTGCGACCAAGCATAGTTTGCACCAATACTTGAAGTCTGTGTGCTCTGTCGGGGGTGGTGTGGTTCTGCGGGTGGAGGGGGGGGGGGCTGTGGCCCGGGTCGGGCATCCGGATACCTCGGTTATGATGGCTGAGCCGACGGGCCCCGGTCCCGCGGCTGGCCGGGTAACCGGGTTCCCGGGGCCCGACCACATGGCAGCCCTCTTCGCGGCGGTGGGCCGGGGGGGGGAGGGGGGGCACGGGCAGGCTTGCGTGCCTGCGGGCCCCTCACGTCCTCCCCGTGGCGTCTGCGGATTGGCCGCATGGGCAGTTGAGGGGGCGTGGCCTGTACGAGCAAGGAGGGATCGCCGGCTGGCGATCTCCCTCTTCCTCCTTGCTCGTGCCGGCGAGAAGGTTCCCGCCCTCCCTCCCTTCCTTGCGCCGGGTTGGGGGGGGGCGTGGGTCTGTTGCAGCTGGGGGTGGGGGGGCGTGTGGAGGGAAGGTGAGCGGGGTGGCGAGCTGGTGCTCGTCGACCCGGTGGCTCATTTCAGCTTTATGCCGCTTCCCAGGTGAGCGGCTCGGCTCTTCAGGTTGGGGGGAGACGTCCCGGCTGGGGTCTCAACCCGGATATAGGCAACCCCTTCAGCCAGCCTTTGCTAATACGGCGAGGCGGGCGCCAAGGGGTTGCGGGGGGGGGGGGTGGGTTGGATGGTGCCCCCGCTTTGCTAATATGGCTGGTGGGGGGGACACCATCCGGAGGACGGGTGGGGGGGGGTGTGAGGTATTCTGTATTGTTCTGATTATTGTGGGCCCATGTTGGGCCGGTGTTTTACCGTTAATTAATAATAATAAAAGCTGCGACCAAGCATAGTTTGCACCAATACCTGAAGTCTGTGTGCTCTGTCGGGGGTGGTGTGGTTCTGCGGGTGGAGGGGGGGGGGGCTGTGGCTCGGGTCGGGCATCCGGATACCTCGGTTACTTTTAAAGGACCCAAAGCTGGGTGGAAGTTCTGGAGTGGCTTGTCCATAGTCACTGTCAGCCAGGTGCAGTGAATCAGACCGCTTGTCTTAAGCAAAGATTAAGAAACTGGGAAACTTCTAGAGATTCAATATTGTTAATTTAAAATGACTGCAGTGGGTTATGGAAGCATAATGTGCTGTTGTAAGTTTTTTTTGCTATTGAATCTTTTGTTATACTGGATGTAAGCCATACTGATGTTTAAATATGCATTAGTCTTAAGAGATGCTGGGAAATAAAGCTTTTACCTGCATATTGTCTGGGAATGTATTTTGCATGCTATAGGAAGAAGCAGCCATATGTGGGAATACAAGGTCCCAGGACGTAAGAGCTACCCCATTACCCAGCAGATAGCTCATGGCACCTCATAGTTACCTAGCTGCCATTATGATCATCATGTAAAAGGTTAACCAAGGTAAATGAATTGTTTTATTTCTTATCCATTAAGGTTGTTAATATCTTCCCAGCAAGGGCACCTGGCATTGATTCCACTATTGGTTTTACATTTGAAGAGTTTACAATGGTCTATGCTTGGGTTCACAAGGATCTAAACTATGGAATATTGCAATGTTTTGTTTGTTATATGCATCACGTTGGTGCCAATTCATGGCAACCCTCTAGATGTCCTAAACTGTATTTGGTCTTCAGTCAGGTGTCTAATTTATTGGCTCTGAAATAAATTACAAAGCTATAGTAGAAAATTTAAAAACCTGTTTAGTGAGTCAAGTTAGAGTCAAATGCTATGTCAACTCTTATGTGGTTAAACAGTCTATTATGGTCTATTATCTTATAGGTAATGATACAATCAGCTGATTAGGAAATATTACCCAAAACGTGCCCTCTATAATACCAGAACTTATTGCTTAAACTAATCAATACTTATTCCAAAAATTCTTGTAATTATATTTATTGTCCACTGGTTCTCAGTATTTCATGGAGCTAGGGCATAAACTTTTGCGCCACAAATTGCTCCTATTTCACATCAATGACCCATTTTTTATGTGTTTTTCTTGAAATATTCTTAAAAACTGGTGTTGCCAGAATACCCATGCGTGGGCAAAACAATTGCTTTCAAATACTTAAATGCTTGAAGTTTACAATTACACAAAGTTTAGGCTTATCTTTTGTGTATGTAGTCCCAACGCCACCATTCAGCGCTGTCACGTTTCACGAACTGTTGTTCGTTTCTTCAAGGGCTTAAAAAGCCTTTTCTTTATGTCTTTTACCACTCTGGAAGAATAAGGCAGATATATAACAGGTTGCTTTCAGAAAAGTGTTTTACAGGAGATACATTCACAAGCAAGCAGGTAACTTACTAACTCATCAGCAGCAGCGATCACATATCTTTTCACCGGATGTCAAAAAAACGCCGCTCATGCGGCTTGTGAAAGCTGAAGAGACATTTAAATATCATCCCAGAACTCCGAGATAAATCTATCCGGTGTGTATGGACTCGCAATAGAAATCTTAAGGAAATAGTCAGCCCTACAGTTTTACGCAGTTCAGTTGCACAAACTCCAGGAAGATCTGAATTGGGACATACTTTTTGTGGTGAATGTATGATGTGTGATATTAATCAAACTATCCAATCTTTTGAGCATGGGGGCAAATGTTATCGACTTAATCATTCTACCAATTGTCAAACCGCACAAGTGGTTTACGCGATCCAATGTCCATGCCAGCTGTTGTATATCGGGAAGACTTTGCGTTCTTTTAAGACCCGTTTAATAGAGCATAGAAGCAGACTGCATTGCAAAAACATGACAGCTCCTATTGTAGCCCACTGTATAACATTTTGACATGTGTTCACAGACCTCCGGTGTTTCTGCATAGAGAGAGTCACTCGGGCTACGGGTAGACGAACGTTAGATCAAATGCTCACATACCGTGAACAATGGTGGATTTTTGAATTGCAAACAGTGATTCCAAAAGGGCTAAATGCCCAAATTGACTGGGCTCTCTGTGTATAATGAAACAACTGATATCAATTTATGCATCCTGATGGCCTTTGATATTTAAATGTCTCTTCAGCTTTCACAAGCCGCATGCGCGGCGTTTTTTTGACATCCAGTGAAAAGATATGTGATCGCTGCTGCTGATGAGTTAGTAAGTTACCTGCTTGCTTGTGAATGTATCTCCTGTAAAACACTTTTCTGAAAGCAACCTGTTATATATCTGCCTTATTCTTCCAGAGTGGTAAAGGACATAAAGAAAAGGCTTTTTAAGCCCTTGAAGAAACGAACAACAGTTCGTGAAACGTGACAGCGCTGAATGGTGGCGTTGGGACTACATACACAAAAGATAAGCCTAAACTTTGTGTAATTGTAAACTTCAAGCATTTAAGTATTTGAAAGCAATTGTTTTGCCCACGCATGGGTATTCTGGCAACACCAGTTTTTAAGAATATTTCAAGAAAAACACATAAAAAATGGGTCATTGATGTGAAATAGGAGCAATTTGTGGCGCAAAGGTTTATGCCCTAGCTCCATGAAATACTGAGACCCGATGGACAATAAATATAATTACAAGAATTTTTGGAATAAGTATTGATTAGTTTAAGCAATAAGTTCTGGTATTATAGAGGGCACGTTTTGGGTAATATTTCCTAATCAGCTGGATGTCAACTCTTATGGCATGTGGATCAACTGGTGTGATTTTATTATGTTTTATTATTTTTAATGTTGTATTATATAATATGACACATTTTCTACATTGTTATTATAATGATTCATTATGACATTATATAGTTTACATTGAATTATTTACTTACTTTGGGATTCATTTTAATTACAAGCAAATAGTCGAATGGCCGGTTGCATATGTATGTATAATGATTCACTTAATGGGGCATGCATGAGGACCAGTAGTTTCTCTTGTCCTTACACAAGGCTCCAGAAAATAATGATTTGGGCTTGGTCCATCTAGTGGCTAAGTGCAGCGGTTTTCAATGATTTGATAACTTTCAATTAATTTTAATGGCATTGCTGATTAGTTTTAAAAATTGTTAGTCCTATTTCATTCCTACAGTGAAAATATATGTGTATTCTTTACACTGGTGCAGCCTTGGGATAGTAAACTGTCTTCATTATTTTGTTGCTGCAATATGGAAGTAGTCTGCATATTCATATTAATGAGGCCAAGATGTTTCTAAGTTTATGGTTCAAGAGGCATCTGTTTGCCAGATCTGGCCTGAACATATTTAACACTCTCTTCTCTTTAAGCCCCAGAAGATCTGGTTTTCAATACTGACTATTTATGGCTCATCCTTCGAAATATAAATTATCAAAACTGATGTTGGGTTGCAAGCTCAAAATGAGTAGTATATCTATCATGTTTGGAGCAAGGATGGTTGTGATAGCCTTTCAATATGACAGCATTCATCAGTTTAATGGTGCATATACACTGGGTGATCCAAACATGTAATGTAACCTGCAACACAACTCTAGCTAATTAGGATGCAGAGCATGCACAAAGTGTGCATTCTCGGAGACAAGCTGCACCCAGTGTGGTCCACTTAGTTTGCGAGTACGTACTAATCAGAGCAACTAATGCTGCTCATCCCCTTGTGTTCACAACAAAAATTGACAAAGTTTGGATCTGAACGAGCATGAAGCAAATGCACGTAGGGTACATGCAGGATGCACGTGGACCATTCGGAACATGTCCCAGCTAGGCAAACATGTTGCAGGCTAGGTTGCATTGCATGTTGTATAGCACCTAGTGTATACACAACTTAACAATCACATTTTACCAGTTTAAGAACCAACTCCAGAAGGCCCTCAGACATATATTGGAAATTTTGAGAGTAAGAGACATGTTTTATTGTCATACTGAAAAAAAAACCCAACAAATCCAGCATCTGGTGTCTGAAAGTGGTCAATCGAGGTCATGAGTACATGGTAGGATCCATAGAGTAGATCCATTCCTTGTTGCTCACACCCAGATATAAGCAGTGGTTTTCCCAAGGACTACGGATTTTACCTCTAGGAACTTGTCAAATCCATTTCACTCCCTGTTAAACTGATTGACTTGATGACATCTTTGGCGACATATTCCACAGCTACCTAACAACTACTCCGCCAATACTGTAGTAATTGAAATCCCCCATAATTACTGTGTTGCCAATTCTGCTAACGCAAAGAAATACGAATTTAACAGTTTCTTCGTTGAGACTAAATGAATAGCTGTGTAGCTCACTGCTATATTCTTTCTTCTCACATGTGCGCTTTCTGCCTATAGATTCCACAATGCAATTTTTTTCTTGCAGATCTTTTTAACCTGCACAACTCTGAGGTTAATAGTTTTTAATCTGATGACAATGACTAAAAGGTAGCTAAGCACTAACAATAAACCTAATTTGAAAAGGAAAGTAAGAGCATTATAAAAGAGGCCTAAGCACCAAAATAAAGCATACACAAATCAGGCACCTATATGCATATCTTCTTTAAAACTAGCATAAATGTAGGAACATATTTTATAAAGTGGAAAATGCATGTGCATATACCTGGCTGAAATCTATCTAAGAGGGATAGACAGGGTAGAAGAGTGGAAGTAACCCTCTAGTCAAAAACAAAACAATATTAAAGCAGCTGAAATACCGGGGGCATGGAGAAAAGAAAAAGAAGCATTCTGATAACTTTGGAAAAAGGAGATGACACCATTATCTACACCAGTGCAGTCTGCAGACCTCCAACTCATACAGACAAGAGACTTTATCAGTGATATCGCAAAGGTGGTAATGAAGGGAGAAGTGACCCTACTGGGTGATTTTAATCTATTGAATGTGGATTGAAGTATCCCGTCTGCAAATATGGAAAGAAGTATATAGATCATGGATGCATTACAAGAGACTTTGCTCATACAATTGATGAGGGAACACAACAGGGGAGGGTCAGCACTGGATCTAGTACTCACCAATGGGGATGTTCTATCTAATGTCTGGGGGCAGCAGTGGTCACCACATGGTATGATTTGAGGTAAAAGTCAAAGCAGAATCCAATCACAGCAAACTAAAAATCCTAGATTTCAAGAATGCTGACATTAGTAAAATGGGAAAGTACCTGACGGAGAAGCTGGCAGGGTGGGAGGAGATATGGAAAATGGAAATGTAGTGGGCTAAACTGAAAGAGGATTATACAGGATGAAGGGAACAGATCTATATATAAGGAAAATAAAAGCAAGAGGAAACTAATATGGTTACCCAAAGAAGTGTCTGTAAAAATAAAGACAAAAAAAGGTACCACACACAAAATTCAGAAGATCTCAAAAAAGAGGAACACAGAAAGGAATATCAGATAATGCTGAAAGAGGCAAAGAGAGAAATCGAGAAGGTAAAGATATAGGCAGAAAAAATGGCTAAAGATGTGAAGCAAGGTGCATTGTTAATTTATGGATTTATGTCATTTTAAACTTTGAGTATTTTATTGGAATCCACTTAGATATTAATAAGCAGAATCTATATCTTGAAAATAAATGACTTTTTTCAGGTATATTGGGGAGAAGAGGTAAACCAGATGTGGAATTGCAAGACTCAAAGATGCTAAGGACCAATTTCAGGAAAATGGCAGGGAAAAAGCAAAAGTGCTTAACAAATTCTTCATTCACAAACAAACATCCTGAAATGGCCTGGGGATGGGTCCCAAGGTGGTGAAATGGATCAGAAATTGGCTGACTGAAAGATGACAGAGGGTGATGGTAAATGGAAATCACTCAAAAGAAAGTGAATAATGGAGTGCCTCAGGGGTAGGTCTTGGAACCAGTACTGTGCAATGTCTTAATGAATGATATTGTCAAAGAAATAAAAGGAACAGTTGCCATTTTTACATATAACACAAAGATTTGCAATAGAGTGGACACCTTTTCTCATGTCTGCTGCTTCTGAAATCTACAAAAATCAGAAGAACAAGTTACGATTTAATGCAAAGAAGTGCAGAGTGGTGCATTTGGGATATATCAGTCCTAGTGGATGAGGGGCTAGTGTGCATGGGCCAGGACAGGGATGTCGGGATGATTGTTTCACCATCTTGAGATCCTCAGATATTATGAAGGTCATTTTAAAAGCCTTAGATGTGATTTGCACATCGGAAAATGTGCATGTGGATGTCCAACTCACAGAGACGTCTTGGAGACATTTTATAAATGGCTTTTAAAGACATCTCCAGTGCAGGGACATTCAAGTAGGCAGGGGCATGGCAGAGGTGTGTCTGGGATGGTGCAATGGACTGAAATGTCCCCATTCAATTTTACTGTAGAAATGTTGGATCTCTGCGGGCCCGTCCAAGTTTAGACCTGCTCCAAGCACACATAGGCATCAGAAAAGTGCTTCTTTTGGCCATAAAACATCCAGAGAGTGTACAGAAGATGAAGAGTTAAGTGATTTGCCCAAGAGTTAAGTGATTTGGAGTGGAGGAGTGGCCTAGTGGTTGGGGCAAGGTACTTCAGGCCAGAAGGTCAGGGGTTCAAAACTCACTAGAGGACAGCAACCTTGGGCTGGAAGGACTGGGGTTTCTAGTCCCACAGGTGCTCCTTGTGGTCTTGGGCAAGCCACTTAACCTTCCATAGCCCATGTTCCCTATAAAAATAGTTATCTCCAAGTTATGATGCCCTGTTCAATGTAATTTCAGTTTGTTCAATGTAAACCACACTGATGCAGAATAGCAAGGTATATAAAAGAATGTAAATAAATAAATAAATCACAAGGAGCAGCAGTGGGATTTGAATCCTGGCTACGACCCACTACTCTAACCATGAGGCTATTAGATATCCCTGTACTGGAATGCTATTCCAAGGATATCTATGTAGACGTCCATATCAGGCATGCCCCCTTTTGTGAAGTAATGCCTGAACTTGAACATGCCTGCTTTTTTTTTTCATCAGACATTCTACCTTGGACATCCTAGATTGCACTTGACTGTCTTCTGTAAAATGTGCCTTTATGTGACAAGGCAGTGGCCAAAGCCAGAAGGATGCTAAGCTGCATAGAGAGAGGCATAACCAGTAGAAGGAAGGAGGTATTCATGCCCCAGTACAAATCATTGGTGAGGCCTCATTTGGAGCACTGTGTTCCGTTTTGGAGACCACACCTCACAGAAGATCTTAAAAGACTCAAAATGGTTCAGAGGAAGACAACCAAAGCGATATGGGGCTTGTGCCTAAAAATATATGAGAAGAGACTTGAAGAGGAGAGGAGGGATGCGGAGACATGATACAGCCATTTAAATACTTAAAGAGTAATAATGAACAAACACAACTTTTTCAAAGACGGGAAAACTGTAGAACTAGAGGACATGAAATGAAACTGCACGGAGGTACACTCAAAAGCAATGCCAGGAAATACTTTAGGGAGAAGGTGGTAGATGCTCAAATGTCCTCCCAATGGAGATATCCCAAGAGCTATTTTAGAAAGCTCTTTTAGACTCCCCCCAGCGTGAGGACATCCAAAGCGGGATGAAGGCATGGTATAGGCATATCTGGGGCATTCCAGAGAACCTAGATGTCCCCACCGAATTTCATAAGACACACTGGATGTCCTCAGCTGCATCAAAATTTATAGCTGCTCCAGGCATGGATCGGCATCTGAAAAGTATTTGTTTTGCCAGGCAAACACACAGAGTGTGTGAAGAAGGAAGTACTCTTCTATCCCCTTTAGTTTACAAGTTGACGATAACCACTGAGGAATGAGGGCTCATGTATTTGATTATCCATGCCACTGGCCGCCCCCATATGCAACTTTGCTTGAGATGGATGTTCCTGCCTCACAGTTTCCTATATGGATTCCATCATGGGTGTTCATGTCAGGAATGTCTGTTTCTAAAATCGGGCTGAAACATAAACGTCCCTGGCGTTTTTCTGCACGTTCTGCCCTAGACATCACAAATTGCAATTGGACATCCTTTCTAAAATGCCACAGTCTAATGCCAATAGAGCATACTATTGTATCACAGGTCCCATTTTACGTAAAAGGATCAAGTTACTAATAACGTGTTCATGGTGTGAGTGTGCAATAATATGGTAGTGCATGTTAGTAGCTTCTAGCTGATAATTATTTGTGACAAGGCTCATTTTATGCAATAAACTGGATAAATAGCAAACTAACATTGTCAGTGCACAGTGATGGTAAATGACCTCATGGGGCATGTTTACTAAAGGTTAATGTGTATTAAGTGCTGCTCTGGTTCATAGAAATGAATGGGCAGTGTATGCAAAATTAATTTAATAAGTGCTAACTTATAAGTAACCGGGTAGCCGGACCCGGCGCTTCCCCAACTCCATCCCCCAGCCCCCCCCTTCCTCCCCTATCCCTCAACCACACCCCCTATGGTAAAAAAAACACAGACAACATTTTTCATGGTAACAAACTGGTCGCAGCTTTATTTCCAACAGAAACGCATTAACATTAATGCCAAGAAACCATAAATATAGCAACCCAGCGGAGCGATGTGCCGCCAGCCATGCTAATAGCAAAGCGGCCCTGCCTCCGCTGCAGCCGCGGACCCACCAACGGCCGAGCTCACCCACCCCTATCTGACTTCGCCATATTACTAGCAAAAGTCTTCCAGGGGTTATCCGGGCAAGGGCACCCCGCCCCCACCCCAAGTGGCATAAGGCTCCGGACCCCGGAAACCTCCGGGATCCCACAAAGACACACACCCCCCACCAGCTGCGACACCCCTCAATCTCCCCCCCCCACCACACCGCAGTAGAATGGGCGGGCGGGTGGGATGCCGCGCCGACAGCCTACCGCATGTGCTCCAGGCTTGCAACAGCAGCAGGAGCACATGCCCGACCGGCCCCTCTGATTGGCTCTGCTCGACACGTGCACCCGCGGAGCCAATCAGATTGAATGATGCCACGCTCTCCAACGGCACGCGCCACCGAGACTCGCCCCCACGCTTGCAGGGTCCCCCGCCTAACCGGCACCCGGTTACGCTCGGGTGCCGGGACCCTGCCCGCGCCCTGCTTATTAACCGGGTAGCCGGACCCGGCGCTTCCCCAACTCCATCCCCCAGCCCCCCCCTTCCTCCCCTATCCCCCAACCACACCCCCCTATGGTAAAAAACCACAGACAACATTTTTCATGGTAACAAACTGGTCGCAGCTTTATTTCCAACAGAAACGCATTAACATTAATGCCAAGAATACATAACTATAGCAACCCAGTGGAGCGATGTGCCACCAGCCATGCTAATAGCAAAGCGGCCCCGCCTCCGCTGCGGCCGCGGACCCACCAACGGCCGAGCTCACCCACCCCTATCCGACTTCGCCATATTACTAGCAAAAGTCTTCCAGGGGTTATCCGGGCAAGGGCACCCCGCCCCCACCCCAAGTGGCATAAGGCTCCGGACCCCGGAAACCTCCGGGATCCCGCCACCGGCACAGGCACCATCACCATCTGTGCCGCCCCCCCCTGCTGGAAGCTGCGACCAGTGAGACCGGGACCCCACCAGACACTCCAACATCTCCTGCCAATCGTTCAGGAGCAGATCATTTCCCACAGGCGACAAATGAATGCCATCCCCCCTGAACAGCCCCCTGCAGGACACCTCCGCCCAGGGGTGCTGCACTTGGAACCCGCCATGATCACTCACCCACCTCCCAATCTGCCGGTTAATCTTGGTCAGCCCACATGACCAGCGACGCTGATCCCAGCATGCTGGCCACGGGAAAATATCCGACCAGATCAACGTTGCGCCCGGAAACAGGCAACGCACCACCTCAAAATCCCTCTTAGCAGCCCTGATCAACTGCTTGCACGACCACGTAGCCAAATCGTTGCCCCCCATATGCACAATTAGAATTGCTGGATGCTTCCTGATGCGACAATGGTGACGGAGCAAAGGCAGCAGCTGATCCCACCGCAGACCCCGCTCGCCCATCCATGAAATCGCCGCCACCTCCTCCACTGCCAGGCCGAGATTCAGCCCAAAGGGGCGCTCCGCCGCTCGCTGGCCAGCCCAGTAAACGAACGAGTGGCCCAAAATCCAGCAGACCAGCCGTCCCGGCTCCCCATCTGGAAAAGAAAACACAACTACATTAGCAACCCCCACACCCCCCTCCAGGAATGGCTACGTCAGAGACGGACGTACCCCTCGAACGCCATCGACCGCCACCTGCCAATACTTTGTATCTGTAGACCCGAGCAACCCGCCGCCGCCGCGCTGGTAGCCGCACCGATCTGAAAAGAATGGGCCGAAAAAAGACGAGGATCCTCGCCCAACCGAGTCAGCGCGAGCCGTAACACTACAGTGAACTGAAAACGCGTCAACGCCCTACCATCATGATGAGTAAAAAGCACCCCACTACCCTCCGGACGCAGAGCCAGGTAGCCTTGCATGTTGGCCACTGGGCAGGTAAGCCCCCCCGTAGACCAGAGGACCACACAAAGCCCTTTACCCCGCTGGTCCATCTTAGATCTAGCCAGCAACACTTGCATTCGCGGATGCACCATCCACATGTGCTGCCGGAGCAAACAATTACTGCAACCCGCCGACGCTGATTCGGCCACCAACTCCCCGATGCGTAAGGCACCAAAAAACGCCAGACAGAACGCCGCCCGAAAGAGCATGCGCTCATACGGCGACCAGGCGACCGCCAGTATCACCTCACACAGCTGCACCAGGAGGTCATGCGTAATTGGACGACGAAGATCACATGGACCCAGCTGAGAACGCTCCCAGCCCTGAAGCAACCGTCATGCCAAAAAAACCCGACCTGACACCTCCCACCCCGTCGCCCTGGCAAAAAATCAGAAACCCGCCAGATGGCAACGCACGGACGATCTCAAAACCCCCCGCTCCTTGGCCCAACTAACATACCCCCCCAACAACTGATCCGGGACCACCCCCCCATCCACCCATTCACTTGCAAAAATTCTTGCACTCTCTCGCAACCGCTCCGATACACTTCCCAGGTCCTCTCCGCTACCGAGCTCTGCAGAAGACACCTCATCGCAGCAGGCCATTGCTCCACAACTGCCAAGGGACCGCCAACCCATCCGGGTCGGCGTCCGGCGCCAACTTCCAAAACAGATCCAACTGCAAATGGGAAAGAGCATCAGCTAGATCATTAGTACGCCCTGCAATGTGCCGTGCCCTCAAGTGCACGTTTAAGCGCAAACACGCGAGAACGACCTGGCGCATCAACGACGCAACTGCCCCACACCGCGGCGAAAAACGATTAACCACATGCACCACCGCCTCGTCGTCACACCACCACAACACCCCGCGGTCAGCTAACTTATCCGGCCACAACTCCAGCACCACCAAGATCGGAAAGAGCTCCAAGAAAGTAATATTGTTAACCAAACCGTTCTCCACCCACTCTCGTGGCCACCTCTCAGCACACCACGCCCCATTAAAATAGATGCCCAGGCCTACCCCCCCGGCGGCATCAGTGTACAACTGCAACTCCTCGGTGGTAACCGCCGCTCCCCGCAGAACCGTCAACCCATTGAATTCCCGCAAAAAGACATCCCAAACACGCAAATCGTCACACATTCCCCGCGTCACCTGAATACGATGATGCGGCTAGCGCACTCCCGCCATCGCTGCCGCCAGCTGCCGACTAAACACCCGCCCCATGGGGATGACTTTACATGCAAAGTTGAGGGAACCCAGAAGCACCTGCGTTTCTTTCAAGGTGACTTTCCTGGAAGCCAAAAAATTGGCCACTAGAACCCGCAGTTTCACCACCTTCTCCCGGGGAGCCGAGTCACCATTTTCAGCGAATCCAACTCGACGCCCAAGAACACTATCGTTGTCGCGGGGCCCACCGTCTTTTCCTCCGCCAAAGGCACCCCCAGTTTGCCCGCCAAACTAATAAAACCGCGTAAGAGAGCACCACACTGCGCAGACTCGGCCCCACCAACAAACAGAAAATCATCAAGATAATGAACCACCCCAGAACAGCCAACCTCCTGCACCAATTTCCAATGCAAGAAGGTACTAAACTTTTCAAAGTAGGCGCACGACACTGAACAGCCCATCGGCATACATTTATCATAGTAGTATGCCCCCTCAAATTGAAAACCCAACAACTTAAACGACGAAGTGTGTACGGGCAACAAGCGGCATGCCAATTCCAAATCCACCTTGGCCATCAACGCCCCAGGACCCGACCTAGCAACCAGCTCCGCCGCCCTATTAAAGGAGGCATAGCGCACCGAACAAAACTCCCGCGGGATAAGATCATTCACCGAGGCGCCCATCGGGGCTGACAAATTATGAATGAGTCAAAACTTCCCCGGTTCCTTCTTGGGCACCACACCCAACGGGGACACAACAAAGTCCGGAAAAGGTGTGCAACTGAACGGACCCACAATCCGGCCAAGCTGCAACTCGGCAGACAACTTCCACCGTGCCACCTCCAGCCAGCGCCGCACGCTGGGGGAATTCCGAGTCACTGCGCCCGCCGCCCGGCCCTGCACCGGAATAATGAAGCCGAATTGAAAACCCCCTTCCAAACATAATTTGTCACGCACTTTGGGGTACCCCCGAAACCATCTGCGCAAAACCGGGACCCGAATAGGAGAGGGTGCCACCCGTAAATCTGCCTCCCTACTTAGGCCCGGACCCCAGGAGGGAGGGGCCCCCTTTTTTAACACATTTGGATGCTGAATGGGGCCCCCCACAGACGGAACACGGATGCCGGAACTTGCAGTCCGGGAAAGGGCACGTGGATCTGTTGAACCTCCAGCAAAGGTCTCCGGGCCCCCCAACAGCAGCCCTTGCCTGCCCTGAGGGGGGCTCCCCCCAAAAGGAACGGTTCACCACGCCAGCCGCCATGATCCCCGCCTTGCCCCCTCTACCCCTTCCACCCCCTTTCACCAACATCTGTGTTAACCAAAGGCTAATATCCTGCGTCCCCCAGCTCAGCAACCGGTTCTCCTCCATCTTGTCACGAAACTTTTCATCGTAGTTAAGCCACGACCAACCTTCATGCACCTGCGAAGCTTCCAAAATCGAGTCTGCATAAGCCAATAAACTACTATATTGATCCGGCCACCGACGCCCCCAGACGCTCGCCAATCGCAAAAAGGCCCTGACCCAATTGACCACATTGCGCGAAACCCGGTGAAGCCGCCCAGCCTTTTCCTCCTCTTTCCGCTTCTTCTTACTATCGCCCGAGAGCTTCCTGCCTTCAAGCAAACGGAAAATGTTGATATATTGCCTCCGCGTGATCCTACGCCGCAACCTCCGGGGCACCCCTTCCCACAGCTCCAAAAGGGAGGCTACCGAGGCCGCACCCGAGCCCGCTGAAACCGACGCGCCACCCCCCTGAGCCGCAACCCGTCCTTCGTCGGCGCTTGAGGACCCCGAATCCTCCGATGACGAAGAGGACGACGAGTCCGAACCACGCCTCCGGTGGCACACATGCTTCCGCT
The DNA here is from genome assembly GCA_033557465.1 of Ichthyophis bannanicus. Taxonomy (NCBI): domain Eukaryota; kingdom Metazoa; phylum Chordata; class Amphibia; order Gymnophiona; family Ichthyophiidae; genus Ichthyophis; species Ichthyophis bannanicus. Next base: position 453,935,222 of record CM066035.1, read on the forward strand.
TCCGCCCCCCTTTTTCAGACCGCACTGCCCGCGACCCCCACGCACCCCGCAGCGCTCCTCCCGACTCCGTCAACTCACCCGAAGCACCTCCAGCCGAACAACCAGGTGCGGGAGCAGGCTGCCGTACTAGGGGATCCTCCATCCGCGGCTGCATCCCGGTCCCTTGCGCAGCGCTGTCCACCTCTGTCACCCCGCTGAGCGCACTAGGCGCGGGATCCATATTCGAAGGACCACGGGAATCATCCACCGCTGGCCCTGCTCATGGAGTGGACAACCAGGGAACCTGTGGAGAGAAAAAAGGGGGGCAGAGAGGCGAGAAACCAGGAGACCACGGCTGCCAGGCCCCCAACCACTCGGCCCTCAAGGACCCTTGCCCCCCAGCTGCCCACTGCTCCCAAAGCATCAACGTGCCCGGCGGCAAAATGCTCGCAGGCGGGATCACCGGCCCCCCGTGCCCCTGGCCACCCTCAGAGCCCACTACCCCCAGCAAGCGCTCTTCAGTGCGGTCCCCGGAGGCAGCCCCACCCCCCACACCGTCCCCCCCGCCCCCCCAACGCCTGCCGCTATCCCACCAGCTGACGGCACCCTCCGCACCATGGCCCTACCCCGGGGGGTGGCCAGCGGGCCACTGCAGCCCCACCAACCACAGGCCTGTTCCCACCATGCTGGCCACGAGCCACGCGGCCTCTACCCGAACCCCGAGGCACCGAAGGAGACCCCCCAACCCCCCAGACCGAATTCAGGCCTCTACTTTGCCTACCAGCCCCCCCTCCACCCCAACCCTAGTTCCAGCCCGCGGACTTTGGGCCGCCCCCCGCCCCCTCAATGTCCCCCCCTGCTTGGCTGCCAGCACCCCCTTTGCCCCACGACCCCCCCTGCCATCCTCAAACACAGGCAGGCAACGAGGTTTAAATTATTAGTATGATTTTTTTTTTTTAAATCACCCGAATGCCCACGTATAAGCCCCCCCCCCCCCGGGAAGCAATCCCCAGGGGAAAGCTGCTCCCCCAACAGCCCTCCCCAGACCGCAAACTTGCCTGGCCGCACAATAGGCTTCCCGCTGGACAGGAAACACCCGCGAAGGCACCGAGCTGCCCGGACTCCCCCGCTGGGCCGGACGCGATATCATGCAGAGGAGGGAAGCCGCACCAAAGACGCCGCACCGACAGCCTACCGCATGTGCTGCAGGCTTGCAACAGCAGCAGGAGCACATGGCCGACCGGCCCCTCTGATTGGCTCTGCTCGACACGTGCACCCGCGGAGCCAATCAGATTGAATGATGCCACGCTCTCCAATGGCACGCGCCACCGAGACTCGCCCCCACGCTTGCAGAGTCCCGTGCCTAACCGGCACCCGGTTACGCTCGGACGCCGGGACCCTGCCCGCGCCCTGCTTATTTAAAGCACATACAATCAATAAATGTGAATTGAAAAGTCAAAATGCATGTTAAAAGGTGTGAAACAAACTGAAAAAGTTGAAACTAAGGAAAAAGGTTAAAAAAGACTCAAAAATGAACCTGGACATCTTTCTACTGCTTGATCTCAGGGCTTACCCATGCTTCCTCACATTCATAAGAACAGAATAGTTGTCATATTGGGTGAGACTAAAGATCTATTAAAACCACTTTTCTATTTCCAACATTGGCCAGTTCCCAAATACTTGGCAGGATCTCAAACTGGTCAGTGTCCATGCTACTGAAACTTAATGGACAAGCAGTGACTTTGCTCGACTCTACTTAATAATGGTTGTTGGACTTTTCTTGTAAGAATTAGTCTAACCCTTTTTTTTTAACTCACCCATGCAAACTACTTTTATCACATCTTATAGGAATGAGTTCCAGACCCTAACTATGCATTGAGTGAAAATATATTTTTTCCTATTTGCTTTAAATGTACTGTATTACTTTGTAATATCATGATGTATTCCTCCGTCTTTGCACTTTTTGAAAGAGTAAACAATTGATTCATGCTTACTCATTAAGCTTCACTCAGGATTTTATAGATCTCTATCATTTCTCCCCTCAGCCATCTATTCTCTAAGCCAGGGGTTCTCAATCAGTCCTTGGGACACATCTAGCTGCTCAGGTTTTCAGGATAACCACAACGAATATGCATGTGAGAGATTTGCATACAATGAAGACAGTGCAAGCAAATCTCTCTCATGCATATTCATTGTGGTTATCCTGAAAATCTGACTGGCCCGAGGACTGGATTGAGAGCCCCCTGCTCTAAGCTAAAGATCTCTAACCTCTTTAGCCTTTTCACATAGGAGAGTTGTTCCATTCCCTTTATCATTTTGTTCACCAAACTCTGTATCTTTCCTAATTCTGCTATGAGGGGAGTCTGATAAGTCTCTGGCCAAGTAACGAAAAGGAAAGCTATGGCACACTTCCAGTGGTCCAAATGATATCTCAGCAGTTTTTTTTCGTATGAAATAAAATGAAACTGCTGAGAGATCATTCAGCCCTTAGCTTTCTATTTTGTTACAAGGCCAGAGACTTATCAGCAACCCCCCCCCCCCCATATGTCTTTTTTGAGATGTGGCGATTAGAATTGCACACAAGGTCTGGTCGCATTATGGAGTGATACAGAGACTCTGTGATATTCTTCATTTATATTCTGTGTTCCTTCCCTAATAATTCCTAACATAGTTTGTTTGGCTATAGCATCTGTACTAAAGGTTAACATGTGTTAACAAATGTTAACATCTGCTGAGTGCTTTCGAGGCTAATTTATTTCTATGGTTACAGTGGCACTTAAAGTTTGTTAATACACATTAATCGTTAGTAAACATGCTTCTACATTTCTCCCCAGCCAGTAAAATAGCCTTAAGCATATCATCACCAAATTGCCAAAAAAGGATATATGGATGTCGTGACATTTCCCATTCCTTCCTTCCCCCACCCCACCATTTTTTATATGCATACTTCTATTGCTTTTTTAGATCTCTTGTTAGAGAACAGAGCTCCAAATATAAAAATAGGTTCACAGACCAATAGCATAAGCAATTCTTTCTCCCTAAATTTACTAATTCAACGTATTTAATCCTTGTTTCTATGCAAGAGCACTCTCCCATGAATCAGCCACCCACCTTTCTTCTCAGACACACAAATAATTCTTTTGTGCAGTTACTTTGCTATTGCAATCAAACTGACGTACTGTGTAACACACATTAAAAGAAAATCAGCCCCCCGTCAACTAGGCTCTTCATTTCTTTTAAAAGTTTGGTTTACATATTTTCTTCACAGCAGCTCCACAGTCACCCTCTGATTATCCTGTAACAGGTTTCCTACTGTGATAGTGGACATAGTTAATAGCCTGCCAAACGTTCAGGTATTCAAAACAATCATACATAGCGTAAAGTTCAATCTATCCTTGTGCCCTCTGCGCTCTCTAAATTTCCACATATATTTGTTTTGCTTCACAAGAACACAAATGGTCCTAGACACACTAGTTTGGAATTACATTTTTCAAAAGTAAGTACTTGTCATCCAAATTCAGGACGTGTAAAATGCTGTAGTCTAAAGGTTTTCAGCAAGTTTAGTGAATAATAATAATAGTATCCTATGGGACTCATATTCAAAATAACTTTATTTGGTTAACAGGACAAGTCCCCATGAACATAATGTTCACTGTGCTTGTCAGATACTGCCACTATTATTTCTGACCGTCTTAACACTTGCCGGGGCAGTCAAGAGGCAGAGGACTCTATTGAAAACATTAGCTGGATTTTTGGACTTTTGAATCTGTTGATTCCTGCTTTAGAGATTTACTCCAAAGATTTTTGTTTTATCACGTTCTTGTGCCAGAAATTCTGAGACATTTATTTATTTATGTATTATTTAACAATCACTTATATACCGCACCTTCCAGGGATGATGATAATAGTGTGGTATATAAGCGATGTTAAATAAATAAAATAAAAATAAATAAATCAAGTGCGGTTTACAAAGAACGAGTTAAAGAACAGAGCGGCAAGTCTGTTTTTACATGGAACATCAGTGAACTATGAACAAAAGTATATTTTTACATGAAATATTAGAGAACTATATGCATTAGAGAACATTAGAGAACTAACATAAGAAAATTATATACAGGAGGTATAAGTCTTAACAAACAAAACATGCTTAATTTAGGTTGTATCAGAGACTAGATACTAGATAACCTTGTATGGGTAGTTGGGGCTATGGAAAAGGATAAAAATATGATATTATATTTGTGTCTGTTCATTGTAAATTGCATTGATGGTTCTTAGGGTAGGAGCAATTGTGTAAGTTTAATTGCTCTTATTTGTGCCTTTCTTGGTCTGATATCAATTTTGTCTTGTATCAATCTAGTATTCTGTTATCAATCTAGTCATCTGTTATCCATTTTCTGATTGCGAGAGGGAGTTTGCCATTGGGCCATAGTGTGAGATAAACAGATGGGTTTTTAATTTCTTTCGGAGCTCCTTAATTTCGATTAATGTTCTTATTTCTTCTGGGAGGGAGTTCCAGAGGATAGGGGCTGCGTGTGAAAAAGCTTTTTTGTTGGTTATCTTTGTGGCCTTTGTGAAGTCTTTTGGAATCCTTATTTTATTTGTATAGCCTCTCCTGTGAGGAGTTTTAGTTGATTCTTTAATGATGAGTTTGTTTAGTGTAGGTGGAGCCATGTTATTTAATGCCTTGAAGGTAGTTATTAGTGTTTTATAGTGTATCCTGCTTTGTATTGGTAGCCAGTGTAGGTTAGCTAATGTTGGTGTTATGTGTTCAAATGGGTGCACCTTCATAATAGTTCTTGCTGCTGCATTTTGTGCAAGTTGAAGTCTTTTAATGTTTTGTTTTGTTGCGCCTAGCAGAGTTAAATTGGCAAAATCAAAGTGAGGTGTAATGATTGCCTGTATTATACTCATAAAGTCTTGTATGTGTATAAGCAGGCGTAATTGCTTTAGAATTTTAAGCTTAAAATAGAATTTTTTTGTTGTGTTTCTGATGTGAGTATTCATGCTGAGATGTGTGTCGAGGATCACGCCTAGATATCTCACTTCATTTTTTATTTTAATCTCATGGTTTTGAAGTGTGATGTGTGTTGGGGTAATATATGATTGGTTTTTTGTTACGATTAATATGTCTGGTTTTTAATGGCTGATATGGAGATTGTGGTCTTTTAGCCATGTTGTTATTTCATTGAAGCACTCCGTTAATAATTGCAGTGGTAGGGTAGGGATCATGAATGGAATGTACATCATTATATCGTCTGCATATAAATGATAATGGACCTTGAATTTTTTAAATATGTTGCAGACAGGTTTTATATAAATGTTAAAAAGGAGGGCTGATAGGGCAGAACCTTGAGGGAGGCCAAGTTCCTGGTTGTATGTGTTAGATGTTTGATTGATTTACCAAGCCTAATCCAGATCCTGTTTGTCCAGTTAGTGATCAACCATTTTCAATTGTTCAGTGTTGTGTTTCAATTAAAACTGTTATGAAACAAAACAGGAAAGCTTGTTGATATTTCATATGTCATTTCAAATGCTGATTGGCTATTTGGACAGTGGCTTAATGTTGACTGGCTATCTGCATAGTAGCTTAATAGCCTTGCTAAGCAGATTAGTGTCGATTCTGACCTCTGTAGTCATTTATTCAGCATCAACTGCTATCTGGATACTAACACAGAATATATGTATTTTACTTAACCATGGCAACCAGTATTTAAAAAAAATGCTGGCTGCTGCAGCTTAAATATTATCCCCTATGTTTTTTAAAAGACTACTTGCAGACCCTGCATGAGACAAACATTTTTCTAAATCACAAGCATTCAGGATGATTCCCTTACCCCCATACTTGTGGCATGTATTATAAACCCCATTACAGTATGCATTTTTTTTTTAACGCTGACTCCTGGTGACCCAGCAGCCCCTGGGTTTTCTTGGCAAGGTATTTACCAGAAGTAGATTGACAGACCTGCTCTTACAAGGCAATGGAGGGTAAAGTGACTGAACCCATATCTCCAGGGTGCTAGGATATTGCTGTAACCCCCTCCTCCATCTACTGGGTGTCACTGGGTGGTGTGTCCCCCTCCCCCTCCTCCTTCTCCTGCTCCTCAGGGTCACTTCCCCAGGTGTATACTGCATCCCCACCCTCGGCCCCTGCTGTGCCCCCTTCTGTGCCCAGTGCTTCCCAATATGCAGTGCCCTGCCCAGTCCCCATGGAACCATCCTGTCCCTCCCCCTCAGGGGAGCGTGGAACCTCTATGAGGGTTAGGGTGTAGACCTCCTCATCCCCATTCTCCCCTGAGGGGGAGGTGCTGGAAAGTACTATGGGGCTGGCTGTTGTGGTGGTGTCTGTCTCCATGGTGGCCAGGCTGTGGGGATTGCCTGTGGCTAGGGCTCAAACAGGGACATAGCTACTGCTGTGGCTGCTGCTCATCCCACTCCTCTCCCTCTGCCTCCTCCTCCGTCTCATCCCTCTCATCATCTTCTTCATCTTCCTCCTCCTCTGCCATAGGGGGTGGTGAGTTCTCAACTGGGATGGCTGTGTAAGGGATGCAGAGAGGTGGCTGTTAGTTACAGTGGGTGGGGATGTCCAGCTGCCATGTCCCCATTGTCAAACACTTCCCCATGCTCTGTCTGCTGTTGCCCCTGTGGTGCCCAGCCACACCGGCCCTGTTCCATGTTACATATCATGGCTCCATTCTTGCACCATACCTCCACATTAACCTTGCTCCCACTGTAGCTGCTGCCAGAGTCTCACCAGAATCCATGGCCATGTGTGGCGTATGGCCCGGTAGCGCACCCAGTAGGCCTCCATCAGGGAGCAGGGAGGTATCTTACATATACATATTTCTTTCTCACCCCCCCAGGTCTGTCCCTGCAGCTTCCTGCCTGCCATACGACCACCTGCATACACTGGACCCAGTCACTCCATGCTGCCACATCTCCAGCGCTTCCATATTCCAGTCTGGGGCTTGCACTGGTCTCCCAGGCCTCTTCTGTCCTGTGTGCCTGCATTTCTGACTGGCCAGGCCATGGTCTGAGGGGCCATAGGGACAGTGCTGCTTGCAACATTCCTCTGGGACCCTGCTGCATTTGCTGCCTGCCCTGTGGTGCACATCATGGGCCTTGCATGCTGGTTTCTGACCTGGCAGCTGACATGTCATGTTATACAATTGTGGATCATGCATTTGGGGTGTGGCAACAAAGGGGAGCACTATCATGTGTGTGCTGTGGTACCTCTGTACACATTTCAGGAGTGGGACCTGACCGTGATTATGTCTGATGATATTCCCAGGGCTGGTCAGGTAGGCCAAGCAACAGCAGATGCAAGTGGGATGCCTGGGTGCATTGGGTGAGATATTGGCAACAGAGGGAGGTGATAGTGCCTCTGTATACAGTGCATTGCAAAGGTATTCATCCCCTCTGGTTTGTCCTGTTTTGTCGCATTAAAACCTGGAATCAACATAGAATTTTGGGGGTTAGCACCATGTGCTATACACAACTTGCCAACGACTTTGATGGTACAAACTATCCTTTATTGTAACACAAACAATACTTCTGACAACATAATATGGGTGCAGGAGGGTGCATATGTAGTCACCCCCCAAGGTGACTATGTTGTACTTTTGCTACCATTACAGCTGCAGGTCTCTTGGGGTATGTCTCTATTAGCTTAGCACATCTGGCAACTGTGAATTTCACCCATTCCTTATGACAATACTGCTCCAACCCCTTCATGTTAGATGGGTTGCATTGGTGTACAGCAATCCTCAGGTAATGGCACAGATTCTCAGTTCAATTGTGGTTTCCCTTCAGACCAGCTTTCACAGCATTTTTTTTGTCATTGTCCTGCTGGAAGGTGAACCTTCATCCCAGTCTCAAATCTCTGGCAGACTGAAAAAGATGTTCCTCATGACTTGCCCTGTATTTTGTGCCATCCATCATTCCTACAGTCCTGACCGGTTTTCCTGTCCCTGCCCATGAGAAACATCCCCACAGCATGATGCTGCCACCACCATGTTTCACTGTGGGAATGGTGTTCTCAGGGTGATAGGATGTGTTGAGTTTGCGCCACACTTAGTATTTCCCATTATGACCAGACAATTTAATTTTCACCTCATCTTCCCAGCGACGCTTCTTCCATGTGTTTGGTGGGTCCACCACATGCACAGTCAAAATGTGTTTTCTTATTTCTTTCTTTGGGCACTGGCTTTTGTCTGGTCACTCTTCCATGAAGCCCCACTCCGTGGAATGTTTGGCTTAACATGGTCCTATGAACAGATACTACTATCTCTGCTGTGGATCTTTGCAGCTCCTTCAGTGTTCTCCTTGATGTCTTTGTTGCATCTCTGCTTTAAGGCCTCCTTGCCCAGTCTATGTGTTTTGGTGGGCGGCCTTCTCTTGTCATGTTGTCGTGGTGCCATATTTTTCTATTTTATTTTAATGGATTTCATGGTGCTCCATGGCATATTCAGAATTTGGGATATTGTTTTATAAAGCAACCCTGATCTATATGTCTCCACAACTTTGTCTCTGACCTCTTTGGAGTATTCCTTTGTCTTCATGTTGCTTGCTTATGATGTTGCAGAGTCCAGGCCTTTTGGAACAGGTATGTTTCTACAGGCATCATATGACAGATCATGTGACATTGCTTGCACACAGGTGGACCCTGATCACCTAATTATGTGACATCTGTGGTTATTTGGTTGGACAGAGGGTTGAAACATATGCACTCACACCTTTTCAGTTTTTACTTGTTTTTTTATATATACAAGGTCTTTTGTCATTTCACTTCACCAATTTGGTGTACATTGTTAGGTACCTTACCTAATATCCACCTGACCCTCCATTTTCATTCCAGGTTGTACATCATGTAACAAAAGAGGATTATTACCAAGGGGATGAATACCCTTGCAGGCCATAGTAGTTCTTCGGTGCATCCACATTTGTGGTACTGTATGCAATTCTGGTGCCCGCACCTTCACACAGATGTTTATAGGTTGGGGTTGGTACAGAGGGTGGCTGCTAATATGGTTGGTGGTCTATATTTTGGCCATCTGAGGACAGACCTATGGTTCTTTTAGGTATACATTGCTGGAACAGCAGGATGGCAGTGATATGATTGCACTCTATATCAATATTTACTCCTGGGATAAAAAAAAAACAAAAAACAAGAAATAAAAAAAAAACCTTAACAAAAAACACAAGAGAAAAATAGAAACAAAAAAACCCAGTAAAAAATAATAATTCTTGGATACTGCACTTAAAACATCATTACTCAAAATAGGAAGGTTTGAAACAATACCAGCAATAATAGAGGAAAAAAGACCTCTTTGATTTTTTGTGACTTGCTTCCTGCTGCGTTTGGCTGCCTTCCCTTGCTGTCTTTAAGATAAGCTAAGTTTCCCTTGCTGTCTTTAAGATAAGCTAAGTTTTCTGATGCTGGGGTGACGTTGTCTTCCTATTTTTGCTGTATTGGCTTACCAGTATGCCAGCAGTATTTGGGTTTTTTTCAGAGGGTTTTTTTTTTTTTTTTAACTGTGCTGGGCCCCAGTTAAGAGGTTCTTTGACCGCTGATGTCATTCAGAGCTTGGTCGATTTTTAGGTGCTGATGAGTGTGCCAATCGACTTGCTCATCCTTCCTGCTCTAGCTGACAGGAGGGTCGGCTGAGGTCTTTTTTCCTCTATTATTGATGATATTGTTTCTAACCTTCCTATTTTGAGTAATGGTGTTTTAAGTGCAGTATCCAAGAATTATTATTTTTTACTGTGTTTTTTGTTTCTATTTTTCTCTTGTGTTTTTTTTTTTTTTTTGCTTTCTTGTTTTTTAGTGATATGATTGCACCATTTGTATACCTTGATGGCATATATGCTCAGGTTGGGAGCCTCCTTCGATTGTCAGCATGCTCGGCTACAGGGTGACATAGGATGGGAGTGGTAGGGGATAGACTCAGGTGTAGTGCACAGGGATGTTTCTTGGCAGACACAGTGGTGGCTGCATGGGATAGTCTCCCTTTGGAGGTGGTGGTGTTGTGGACAGTATCTGACTTCATAGCACATGGGGCAGACACAGGGATCTCTTAAGGGGAAAAGGGACTATTGTAGTGGTTGATATGAGAGGGAAGACTAGTTAGGCCATGTGGTCTTTTTCTGCAGTCATGTTTCTATGCTTCTGCTATGCTGTGATTTGGCTGACAGTATCAGACCATGTTGCTGAACTGTAACACTTGGTAGGTATGTTTCACTATGTTCATGTTTTCTTTCAGTATGTGCTTTCCCTTTTGTCCTTTCTGCCTGCATTACCACCATGCTTTTCTCTTGGCCACTGTGTTTGCTTGTTTTCTGTGGGGGCCTAGTTGTGTGTTTACAGACATTTGGCTGTGTGGTAGGTTCGGCTAACCCTTGCTCCTTTTGCCCTTGTACTCTGCAGCTACTTCCTGGCTGTTTGAACTGTTGTTGTCCCGCCACATGCATTTCCCCTGCCTCCTACTTACTGCACTAAGGTGGTCCTGATGTGCTCCCAGCTTCTGTGTGCTGCAGCTAGAGCTGGCCGTCTGTGTGCCATGGGGAGCAGGACATGCTCATTCTTAATCACCAGCCTGCAGAGCAGGTGGGTCTCTGCCTCCGAAACGTTTACCTGGCATGTTGCCATTTTCTGAGGTATTGTATGGGTCTTGCTATGGATGGGGGGATAATCACTCCATCCTGTTTCCTGTCGCATGTGGGAAACAGTGCAGGTGGAGATGTTTTCGGACTTAACACGATTGCATGGGTTCTGGACCTGCATGTGCGAGTTGAATGGGTAGGCTGTGTGTGGCTCAACACATGCTACACGTGTAATGGCATGGACGCTCGTTGCAATTGGGCTCAGAATCACATCTTTGTTGGGGACGTGCACATGTTATATGCCAAATTGATGAAGTGAAATAACAATGAAAGACCTTGTATATATAAAAAATACAAGTTTACCTCCGCTCCACACGTCCTTCTCTGAATTGCATTCATTGGTGCATATTCAGTTCATTAGCACATCTTATTTCTTTGGTTAATATGCATTAAATTGATTTAGCATGCACTAAATTTTTAGGAAAAATCATTTTTATTGGTTTGCAGACATATAACTGCTCTCCAAATACAAACGAACAGAACTTCCGTGCAACTTCGACAGAACACCCAACATTTGTGGTGGCACATCATCCAATATACTAATAGCAGATACAATGACCCTCCATTCCCACAGTTGGTATCCAACCGGCAGAGAACACATCACAAAACAGCAAAAACTGTACATTTGTTCTCCCCCCCATCCCTCCCCCTCTCCTGCCCCCCCCCCCACTGCCCATTCCCCCCTTTCACCCCACCTCATCCTCCCCAGCCCTCTCTTTCCATCCCACACCAGGAAGCCCTGCCTCCCTCCCGCCCTATCCCTCTCTATCCCTCTGGGCTGGGACTATTCATGGGACTCCATACGCTCAGGCATCGCTCCCAGGCACCCCCCCCCCCCAACTAGATGAGCCGTACGCTGCTCCATCTCCATCAGCTCCACCATCGCTCGCTTCCACTCCCCCACTACGGGAGCTTTATCTTCCATCCAATGGCGCAGTATGCATTGTTTTACTATCACAAAGCCTTTGGCGCAGAGCTTACGCTCGTCCCCATCTAGAGGATGATCTCCCTCGTAAGAGCCGAAAGGGCACCACTCCGGAGTCATCTCCAGTTTCTCTCGCAACCAACCCCCCAAACAGCGCCCAACCCCTACCCACAACTCCTGTATTTGAATACAAAACCAGAACCTATGTGCCAAGCCCCCTTTATCCACTTTGCAGAGACTACACACATCTGTCGTTGCCAGCCCCACCTTAGCCACCCATACATTGTGTATATATGCCCTCCAAACAAAATTATACTGAACTTCCCTTAGCTGAACTGCTTCACACACCGAATTTATGGCCCCAAACGCACCACGCAGGCGCTCCTCGGTACCCTGCTGTACCCCATCCTTCTGCCACTTTCCCGCCAATACCAACAGGCTTGCTTTATCGCCTTCCAGGCAAAGGGCGGTCTCCAGCCCTCTGGACGTGATCCTCCTTTCCAAACTGCCAAACAGCTCTAACATTCCTCCTGGCTCCAACACCCGCTTACGGCTCTTCTTTAAGGTAAGCACGTAATGTCTCACCTGAAAGTAAAAATATTGATCCTGGTGCTCCAGGCTATACCGCTCCCGTAATGAGGAGAACAAATCCATCTCCCCCTCCCCTCCATACGCAACTGTCCCACATAACGAAGTCCACTGTCCGCCCACCTCTTGGCCACTCGGGACCCCAAACCCGGGAGAAATGTTGCATTACCCCCCAGGGGAATACAGTCCGTCCCATTCCATGGCACTTTCCTACATCTACACAGAGCTCTCCACGCCACCCGTATGGCTCTCCAAAGGCCTGACTGCTTGCAAGCCTCCGGTATATTCCCCTGTGCCTCCTTCACTATTGCCATCCTATGCTGCGGAGCTACTGTTTCATCTAGAATGTTTAATGGTACCACCTCTGACGTTCCCTCTACCATGTTTCTCAAGATTCTTGTCCAGCACACCATACTATACCGCCGGACCGAGAGCAATCCTGCCCCTCCACTCAGTCTAGATTGCATCAAAGTATCTAACACTATCCGTGCCCGTTTACCCTGCCACAAGAATCTGGACAGATGACTCTGCAGGAGTCTTACCTCCCTCCGCAAAAGCCACACCGGTACGTGCCGTAGTACATACGCCCACCTGGGAAACTCCACCATGTTGAAAAGTGCTATCTGCCCACTCAGCGATAACGGCAACTCCTTCCACCTCCTCAGCCTTCCTACAGTCCCCTCCAACAGCGGGTCAATATTTTCCTGATATAACCGATCCAACCCCTCAGGAATCTGTATGCCCAAGTAGCGTATTTGTCCTTCCACCCACCCCAACGGGAAAGAGCCCTCCCAAGATTCCCGGCTATGCCCCCCCACGTCCAGCCCCAGGGACTTTGCTTTATTGATTTTCAGGCCCGAAAAGGAGCCAAACTTGTCTATAATATGCAACACTCTTTCAAAGGACCTCTGCGGGTTCGTCAAGCAAAGCAGCATATCATTTGCAAACGCACTCACTTTCATTGCGCTCGCCTCCCATTCAACCCCGGTCACCTCTTCGTCCTGCACCAACTTTGCCAACAAGGGCTCCAAATGCAGTACAAAGAGAAGCGGAGATAACGGGCAACCCTGCCTGGTTCCCCTTTTCAGAACGAATGCCTTGGAGGTCATCCCCCCTATTGTAATATACGCCCGCGGATCACCATACAACACCCTTATCCAATCAATAAATGGTCCCTCAAAGCCAAAACGCCGTAGAGCTTCAAACATGTAAGACCAAGAGACGCGGTCGAACACCTTCTCCGCGTCCAGACTAGCCAGCACTAAAGGTTCAGCACGCTGAATACATCGTTCCATGCCCAGCAGGACTGTAGCGATGTTACACGCAGCTCCTCGCCCCATACAAAACCCGCCTGATACTGTCCGATAATGCGCATCAAGATAGCTTGCGCCCGCTCAGCCAAGATCGATGCAAGTATTTTCATGTCAAAATTAATAAGTGAGATCGGCCTATAAGAGGCTGGATCTTCCGGGTCCTTCCCCAGTTTGTGTATCAGCGAGACTGAAGCAGTCCGCATGTCCCTCGGGAATCTCCCAGAATCTAGAGCCTCAGCGTACACTGCTGCCAAAATAGGGACCACCTCCCGCTCTAAGATTTTATAGAATTCTGGACCATAGCCATCAGGGCACGGCGCTTTGTGCAACTTCCCTGCTTTAATAGCCGCCTGAATCTCCGCACCCGAGATCAGTTTATTTAGCATTTTCCCGATCTTGCCATGTCACCTGCCGAAGGGCCACACCCTCTAGAAACCTCCGTTCCTGCACCCTATCCTCCGCCTCTGGGGTATACAGTGCCCTATAAAAGTGCTCAAACACCTTCGCTATTTCTTTAGGCTCTGTTTGCTTAACCCCTTTAGTATCCCGAATCACTGCCACCAAATTGGTGCCGTTCGAATCCCTCACCAGTCGGGCCAGCAATTTCCCTGAATGATTCCCGAAACGGAAGAACTGATGTGTGTTGTACTGAATATTAAAGACCATTCTCTCGTGTAGACATCTATTTAATCTCCTCTGGCCTCCAAATATTCCTGTAGGGCTCCCCCCCCTCGGCCGGCGCAGTGACTCCTTTTTCTTCTCTTGAAGCTCTTGCGCTAATCTCACCACAGTCTCGTTTACCCTCTTCCGCTCTTTCGCCACATAAGCAATAATATGCTCCCTAATCACCACTTTCCCCGCCTCCCATAGCATGGCCTCAGAATTTACACTTCCCTCATTGTCCTCCAGAAACTCTCTCCACTTCTACCTCACCAAATCTTGGAACTCCCTTTTGTTCCATAACTGCCGGGGAAAGGTCCATCTGCCTCCCAGAACATGCTGTCCTTTCCACTCTATGCTCACCATTGCATGATCCGACACCATAATTGGTCCTATCTCTGCTTTACTGACCCTGCCAAAGTCCGCCTGAGTTGTCAAAATATAATCTATCCTGGACCAGGTTTGATGGGCTCTAGACAGATGTGTGTAGTCCCGCTCTCCCCCATGCAATATTCGCCATACATCAAGCAGCCCCCCCATCTGACATACATAGCTCACTCCCCGCTTAACCCAGCCCTTCGCTTCTGGAGATGCCGCCGATTTATCCAAGGTGGGATCGTGCGGACAATTGAAGTCCCCGGCTAAAATTATCGGGAGTTTAGGTAGGCTACCCAGTTTCTGCACTAGAGTTTTGAAAAATGCATGGTTATAGATATTTGTGGCGTATACATTTCCCAATACCATTTCCTCCCCATTGACCCGGACATGGACCCACAAAAATCTCCCCAGGGGATCGCTATCCTCACTTAAAACATCCACTTTCAGCCGCTTATTAAAAAAAATTGCCACTCCCTTTTTCCGCCCCCCTGCCTCTGCCGCCGCCGCCTGCACTTGCCCCACCCAGGACCTCTTAAGCTTGGCATTCGCCCATCCACTAAGGTGCGTCTCTTGCAGGAACGCCACCTATGCCCCCTGCCTCCCCAGTGCCTGTAACACTTTGGTTCGCTTTACTGGTGTTCCTAAGCCTCCCACATTCCACAAAATAAATTTCAGCTCAGTCCCCATCAGCCATATTCTCCCCGCCCTCTACTCAATAGAACCCATAACTTTAGGCATCTGACTAAGAGCTGCCCAGCTATTGCAGAAAAAGGCCTATGTAGTTGCTTTTGTCCTGTGTTAGTGATGCAAAGACAGCTAACGCCTTTTAGTAAACATTCCCCTAAGAGTATGAGTAGTTCAAGCTTGCACATACATATACAAGGGTGGAGTTTTGGTAAAACATGGATGACATCATGATTAACATGTGTACAATACATGCTAATATTTATACCAGCTTTCAAGCAGCATAATGTCCATGCCACTGAGGTTTAACTAACAGGCCGGTAAGTTTAACCTCAGTGGTGAGTAAATTATTTCAAGCGCTACTGAAAGAGAAAATAGTGAGGTTTATGGAGTCCAACGGATTACTGGATCCGAGGCAACATGGATTCACCAGAGGCAGGTTTTGTCAGACAAATCTGATTGATTTCTTTGACTGGGTGGCCAGGAAGTTGGATCGAGGGAGAGCCCTAGATGTGGTGCATTTAGATTTCAGTAAAGCCTTTGACACCGTCACATACAGGCGACTTATAAACAAACTGAGCATGCTAAGGATGGACCCTGAAGTTACTGCTTGAGTTAGAAATTGGTTGAGTGGGAGGCGACAAAGGGTATAGGTAAATGGAGCTCATTCTGAGGAGAAGGAGGTTACCAATGGTGTGCCTCAAGGATCTGTCCTTGGTCTGATTCTTTTTAACATCTTTGTTAGTGATATAGCGGAAGGGCTGTCGGGTAAGGTTTGCCTCTTTGCGGATGATACCAAAATCTGCAATAAAGTAGACTCCCAGGAAGGTGTAGATAACATGAGAGGGATTTAGCTAAGCTTGAAGAATGGTCTAGAATTTGGCAGCTGCTATTTAATGTTAAAAAATGCAAGGTCATGCATTTGGGCTGCAGCAAACCAAGGGAGCAATATAGTATAGGGGGTGAAGTAGTTCTGCCCACAAAAGATGAGCAGGACCTAGGCGTGATTGTGTCTGATCTTAAAGTAGTTAAACAGGTAGAAAAGGTGATGGCAAAAGCCAGAAGGATGCTTTGGTGCATAGGGAGAGGGATGTCCAGCAGAAGAAAGGAATTGATAGTTCCTCTGTTTAAGTCTTCGGTGTGACCTTATTTGGAGTATTGTTTGCAATTCTGAAGACCGCACCTTCAAAAGAATATGAACAGGTTGGAGTCAGTACAGAGGGTGGCTACAAAAATGGTTAGTTGTCTTCATTATAAAGCATATGAGGACAGACTTAAGGATCTTAATATGTATACCTTAGAGGAAAGGTGGGATAGAGGTGATATGATTGAGACGTTTAAATACCTCCGTGGCATAAATGCACTGGGGGAGAGCCTCTTTTGATTGAAAGCAAGTTCTGCTATGAGGGGACATAGAATGAGGGTGAAAGGGGATAGACTCAGAGTAATATGTGGAAATATTTCTTTATGGAAAGTGTGGTAGATGCGTGGAATAGTCTCCCAGTGGAGGTAGTAGAGATGAGAACAGTATCTGAATTCAAAAAAGCATGGAACAAACAGAGAGGATCCCTAAAGATAAAAAGGGGACTGCTGTGGACAGGCAGACTAGATAGGCCATGCGGTCTTTTTTCTGACATTATGTTACTATGCCTTGAATGGAGCTGTTATTTCTGCTGGATTAGCGGTAGTACTTTAAAAAGACACAGGTGTGTATGTATTTTTATAATATAGTGTGAAATAGGTGCCATGCTGCTCACTTAGCCTATGTGACCTATTAGGATAATTTTATAAACCAGTTTTGCACATAAAACAGTGCTCTATGCACATTAAAGGACTCATAAAATTAAGTCATGCCTAAAAGTATGTGCAGTTAAAACCAGTGCATCTTTGCACAGTAGTGAGGTAACATTTATCAGAGGACAGTTAAATCTTACTAAGTATTTGGAGAACTCTCAGGATGACATCAACGTGCAGTCTACTCTTATTGTAATGTTTGCACTTTAGTTAAACAAAATTTGATTATGAAGCTTTTTTTTAGATATGGGAATGTTACTTTTCTGGAAAACAAAATTTGGGTATTTCCTTACTTAAGTACAGAAACACAGAAAAGAAGAAGATTATTTCTAGATTTATCTGGTGTTTTTCTCACATTTGACTTGCTCTCTGATGCAGAAAGCAACCCAGTGCTGGAAAAATTCCAGAAAAACTATATTAAATGATCATTATGAAGTCTCACACTCCACCTCAGATGATCCAGGCACTGGGAAAACCCCTAATGCCACTGGCACAACATCAGGGGGCCATTGCTCCCCCCCATGGACACGGACCCTCCCCCTCCAATAGAGGTAAAGGCAATGGTGGCCCAGTGGGCCTCAATTATTCCCTCCCACATCTTAAAAATCATTGGTGGTCCCATGGTCCCCAATCCTGATCCCCCTCCCCTCTCCAAAAAAATAATTGGTGGCCCATGGACCATCATGCAAAATACCCCACCCTTTTAGACTGAGCTCAACTGGGACATACCGTGTGAAGTCAGGCAATACCATTGTGAAAAATGGCGGTGGGGGAATAGGAGCTTGTAGGTAACTATTCTACCTCTGGTTCTACATACAGGTACTGAGGGGAATGGGGTTAATGAAGGCCCACAGGCCACCAATTTTAGCAAGGTTGGTGGGCAGGATGTGCATCGGAGCCCATGGGACACCAACGATTTTTAAGAGGTGGGAGGTGAACTGGGGTCAAACTTGAACAGACTCCTATGCGCATGTGGTTTCCTTGCTCTCCTAGTTTAATGCTGACTCTTTGCGCACTGGTTAATTAGCATTGAGCATCATTGCAGAAAAAGTCAGCGTCAAACTTGTGCTATGAAACACGGTGCTAGAGCTTTAAGCACTGGGCTCTTGCATGGGGTTTCTGCATTGGCCTATAAGAATGCTACACCTAGGTGTTTCCTTTCTTTTTAGGTTTCCATATACTGTAGGTGTATTGTAAAATTTCATGCTGATAATTTTGTTTTTTGTTTTTAAGCCAGAGCTGTTGGAAAGATTAATTTTAGATAGGATATCTAGCACTCCTAATAATGAGCACCTTACCTGTTTAGGCTTAATCTGCATACATTAATCATATAATAGGTTCCAACATTGTGTCTTCCCCCCCCCCCCCTTCTTTTGGGCAGGCAGTGCGTTCTTTCCAGATGTCCTTTTTTATTGCAGGTCTCAAAGGATCTGTGATGTGAAAAGTATGCATTGATTTTCTTTTTGTTTTTGGTTTAATTTTTTTAATTGTGTATTTCTGGCATCGTGGTCCTGTTTTTTGTTTCCCTGAGGGGAAGATTGGGAAATTTAAAAATATGATAAATCATTTTTAACCAAGAAAATAAAAAAAGAAAAGGGGAGATGTGTAATCAATGGCCAAATAAGATTCTTTGAATGGAGATAGGTGTAGTGGAAAGGGAAGGGAAAGATGAGTGCAAGGAGGTGGAAGTGAAAGAGGACAGATATGTAAGAAGAAGGGACGCAAGGAGAGAGTGTGCAAGAGAGTAAAATGTTAAGAAAGTGAGTGGAGGGGGACAGAGGCCGGTATTGGGGGGAGCAGGAGACAATTCCTGTATGCCTACAGTCAAAAACACTCACTGCCTGATACACACACATAAACACACATACACTGAGGGTAACTTTATAAGAGGATAGCATGGTAGGTGCCTACACAGGCACTATTATATCTACTGAGGCAGGCTCTTAAACTAGGATCATTGGGGATGGATGAACTAAGCCCCCAAGTATGAAAAAGCCCTCAAATACGTAAAACATTAAAGGATCATAGAGAAAAGAGAAAGAGAGGAAACAACTGGAGAGCTACATAAACTAATGTCTGTAGTACGCAACATAATGTTCCAGAATTAGAAGCTGTAGTGGAAGAGGCTGACTTGGATGTAGTGACAGTCACGGAAACATGGTACATGGAAAACAAAAAAATTATTGGAACATAGTTTACAAGGCTATAATGTATTCAGGAAAAGCAGGGTAGAAACAAAGGGATGAAGAGTGGTGCTATATGTAAAATAAAATATTAAAGTCACAGAACTGCAGGGCTTATGAGGGAAGGAGGCACTGTGGGTTAGTCTAGAAAGAGGGAATGGGAAATCTATTTACTTTGGTGTGATATATAGACCTCCCTCACAGTCAGAAGAAAGAGATTTAATTGAAGGAATTAATTCACAGTATTGCTATGAAAGAGGAAGTACGAATGGTAGATTTCAATTTGCCAGATGTTGTTTGGGATATTACTGCAGCGGTATCATCTTTCTAGAAGAAGAGAGATCCTGGATTCTCTACAGAGAGAAAAGTTCTAGCAACTGGTAATTGAACTCACATGGGTGGGGGCGATACTGGATTTGGTACTTATAAATGAGGAGAGTGTTTCTACGTGGCATATTTACTAGATTTAACATGCGTTAATGAAAGTTAATGCGTGTCAAATGCCCAAAGCCCTTTTATTTCTATGGGCACAGATAACCTTTGGTAAACATGCCCCTAAATATTACTGGATTTGGTACTTATAAATGAGGAGAGTGTTTCAACGTGGCATATTTACTAGATTTAACATGCGTTAATGAAAGTTAATGCATGTCAAATGCCCAAAGCCCTTTTATTTCTATGGGCACAGTTAACCTTAAGTAAACATGCCCCTAAATATTATAGTGGGTGATCACTGGATGGTGAGCTTCGATATTAGGATATGAATGGATGTGGTTCATTCAAAAATGAGAATCCTAGACTTCAGGAAAACTAACTTTACAAAGATGGGAGACTACATAGATGAGGCGTTATAAACAGGATGCAGTCAGTACAGAGGGTGGCTACTAAAATGGTTAGTGGTCTTCATTATAAAGCATATGAGGACAGACTTAAGGATCTTAATATGTACACCTTAGAGGAAAGGTGGGATAGAGGTGATATGATTGGATGTTTAAATACCTCCGTGGCATAAATGTACAGGGGGAGAGCCTCTTTCAATTGAAAGCAAGTTCTGCTACGTGGGGACATGGGATGAGGGTGAAGGGGGATAGATTCAGGAGTGATATGCGGAAATATTTCTTTACGGAAAGAGTAGTGGATCCATGGAAAAGTCTCCCAGTGGAGGTGGTAGAGATGAGGACAATGTCTGAATTCAAAAGGGCATGTGACAAACACAGAGGATCTCTAAAGGAAAAAAGGGGACTGTTGTAGTTGTTGAAATGGAAGGACAGACTAGATAGGCCATGTGGTCTTTTTCTGTCATCATTTTTCTATGTTTCTATGTTTCTATCTAGGGGAAGTAGAACAGTGAGCAAAACTGAAAAGAGATATTTTAAGGGAAACAATGGCTAGTGGTCTTTGTCATAAGTTATATGCTGATAGACTTAAGGATCTCACTATGTTTATTTAAAAGAAAGGCAGGAGAGGGATGATATGACTGAGACATTTAAAAGCCTCCATGAAATAACTGCACAGCTGAAAGGAAGTTTTGGAATGAGGGGTCACAAGATGAAGGTGAAAGGGGGTGGACTGAGGAGTAACCTGCGGAAATATTTCTTTACTTAAAGGATGGGGGATGCATTGAACAACCTCCCACTGGAGATGGTGGAGATGAGAACTGTATCAAAATTAAAAAAAAAAAAAAAGAATAGGACAAATATAGAAGATCTCTGAGGAAAAGGATGGAATTTTAGAACTTTATAGTTCTTATGGATAGGTAGATTGGATAGGCCATATGTTCTTTATCTGACATCATTTTTCTTGTATGCTTCTAGGTTATTTGTCTTTTAAAATACTAGCATAAGTGGCAGAGAGCGCACCTTGAATGTAAGAGTGATTACTTACATACACATACTAGTGAGCAGATGCAATTGTTCACACATGCTTTGCACATATATTTACATTTATTTAAGGTATTTTATAACATATGCATGCACAAAAAACTCCACTTGAGTTCTGCCCCTGGCTTTGCCATACTGGCAAAGTATGCACATTCATGCCAACATATGCAGTCTTAAATTGATTGGCAATTTATAAGATGTGACCACATGCGTCTGCGCATGGCTTTATAAAATTACTCTCAAAATGCCGCATCTGAGACATCCTCCAGTCATGCTACACAGACATCCCCACAGATATACATCTACACTCTCCACATAGACTCTAATATATACATGCACAATAGCACTCACATACACAGCAGCTGGGTCACAACATACACTCCCCATTATAGCCCCCTAGTCACTTACCCACCCTGCACCTACTGTCTTATTGAGACACACTTTACTATGCTTTTTCCCATGCACCATACAGAATGTTTGAGTCAATGCATGGAATAAAGGGAATCGGGCCATTCTGTCACATTGTATGTCACATAGTACCTGCAGATCCGCAAATAAACTTTCAAAGGTAAATTCCCCAGTTAGCCATATTAACCAGTTTTAGCTGTCAGATCCATTTAAACATTTTTCTTATTGTTAAAAGAATATGTAAATGTATATTAAGGCTTCTATTTAAAAACATGCATAGCTGTTTACTAAACGGATAAATGTAGATCGATTGTTTACCTTATCAGAATATAGAAAGACTAGGGGACATGCAATGAAGTTACAGGGTAAACTATTTAAGACTAATAAAAGAAAATATTTTTTCACTCAACGTGTAATCAAACTCTGGAATTTGTTACCGGAGGATGTAGTAAAGGCTGTTAGTGTAGCTGGGTTTAAAAAAGGTTTGGACAAGTTCCTGGAGGAAAGGTCCATAAGCCATTATTAAGAAGGGACCCAGGATATCAATGCTTGAACCAATACAAGCATTGTGGAACCTGTGTCCCTTGGGGAAACTGCTAGGTACATATGACCTAGATTGGCCACTGTTGGAAACAGAATACTGGGCTTGATGGACCTTGGTCTGACCCAGTATGGCATATCTTATGTTCTTATGTTCTTATGTACTATGGAAATGACCACAGTCTAGCAGCATGCCACCTTATTAACAGGTCATCCAGTGTTAACTCTTAGCACAAGCCAGTCGTCCTGTTAAAGAATTAGGGCCTGATTATTCTTTTGGAATGGCTATGTGCTGCTACAGCGCATAGCCGCTACCGCCAAACTGTAACCCCAGATGCCGGGGTCATATGCAACCCCCGACATTGAATATCCAGGGTTGTCGCACAGCCCACACGCCCGTAGAATCTAACCAGGCAGCAGCGATATTGAGCCACTGTCTGGTTAACTTCCATGGATAAAGATAGGTGCAGCAAAGGCTGGTCTAGATTTTACCCATGGGTGCTAACCGGGCAGCGGTGTGATATTGTCGGTGCCTGGTTAGCAACTGGTGCTGCCCCTGGAACGCCCACAAAATGCCCCGATGTTAAGTGGTTAGCATCGGGGCATGTAATGGCATTAATCAGGGATATTCAGTGGCACTAACCATATGAGCGCCACTGAATATCCCATTCAGCAGCATTTACAAGGCTTACAGGTCTGCAAACCATGTAAATGCCCTTAGGGCCCGATATTCAAAAGGCAATTAACAACCAGTTAACTGTATACGTGCCTGCTAACCGGATATTCGACAGCACATACATGGGTAGTGCCATTGAATATCCCCAACTAAGTCTCCTATGGGCCCTGATGCTAGCTGGCTAGCATCGGGGAGTGCTGGGGGCATTCCGGGGCAGAACGGAGGTGGGGACCAGTGCTAACCATGCAGCACTTGCATTAGAAGCTGCATGGTTAGTTCTTGGTGCCTATAAGGTAAGCGAGGGTTTTCCTTGCCCATCCAATATCGTTGCTGTACGTTTAACCTCGACGGCTTCCAGGTAAATAGATGCCTAAATGTTGAATTCTGGTTTAGAGAAACTAAAAAAAATGGAATGTAAAATAATCTGTTTCAGTTTTAAAATCTACTTTCAAGAACATCAATGCATACCGTATTTTCGCGCATAAAGCGCGCGCACTATACACTTTTTTACCTATCGAGCAGCCCTCTCGCGCGGTATTTGCAAAGGCACACTATTCTTTTATATGCCTCACAGTGCACTCAGCACATGCGCGATATACGCGCGTGCGCATAATGCAAGACATTCTCTGCAGAACAGGCCGAATCTTGCGCTTTATATGTGGGTGCGTGTTTTATGTGGGTTCGCGTTACATGCGCTAAAATACGTTACTCGGTGCCACTGCGCCAATAGAAATTAGCACAGCAGTATGTAGCAAACATTAATGTATGTTAATGCTTGTTAACATTTAGTACCACACTGTGGAGGGAGAGCCAAAAAAACCTCTCTCTCACAAAATCCGCACTCCAAATACACTGCAGCCATAATCAGCTGCACAGCAAGACCACCCTAGGAAGATGCCTGGCAGGCAGCAGAGGCCAAGATGAGTCATACACCTATGGAGAGTGGACCTCATTATGGACACATCCAGGGAGGAGGAATATCAGTAGCGCACAATGGAGTACAGCATCATCATGGAAGATGGGACACTCAGAGGACTGGAGAGGGATGTTATCACCCCTGAGGCCACTCCAGTCTGCAGAGAAACTGTCACCCCTGTACAAGACTTAAAATAGGGGAGAGGGGGTTGTGAGAAGGTGGGAGGAGGAGGGTAGGAAAAAGGTAGGAGTGGAGAAGAGGGTTAGAAGTAGAGGGGAGGTGGATAGGCTGAGTCACCCCTGGCTGTGTCAGCAGACAAGCGTGTCTGATCTGTCCCCAAAGAGCAGGTGCCCCACCATGAGACCCCAACTAAAGGTGACCCAAAGGTCCTGCAGCATCTACAGGCCAGCCATCTGGAGAAGCAGTCAGGCATCGGTGTGCTCACCTTTCAACAGGACATTGTGGTGAAGCATGTTGAGGGCGTAAGGACAGCGATATATGCCATGTCTCAAGCCATCAGGCAACTCTCATTTTGTGGTGTGGTTTTTTTTTCCAAGTGCATTTCTATGTATAGGACCCAGAGTGCTTGTTAAGGTTTTATATGAGAAGTGTCTGGAAAATCCCTGTACTGTTAATGAAATTTGTTCTTATTGTAAGCCATCTGTCAGTTTATATTTCCCACACGGAGCCACCTAGGCGAAGTATTAGGGAGGAGCTTGTTGTTGCCCTTTAAAATCATTCAATGCACATGTGCGGCATTTTCCTGCGTCTGTAAGACACAGAGATAGGACTTGGACACTACTCCATTTTATTTCGCCTTCTGCCATTTTGTTTGAATTTGAGACAATATCCTTTATGAAGAATGCATAGGTCTTAGTACTATTTATTTTCATTTTCTATGTTTAATTATTTGGGCAGTTAGGTGCAGCACGATCGATTATGCCTGATCCAGATAACTGGGATATTGCATACTTGCAGTGGATGTTGCTAGTCCTGTTGCATATTTGAGTGACGTTCACAGCATCTGCTTCAGATAAATGTTTACCCAAATAAAGAACCCTGGCATAAACATCCGTAAAAATAGGCTAAATTAAATAAACATGCATGAAAAACCTCTTTTTATACTTTTTTCGTTTTTGTTGGAGTGACCATACAAAAGGGGAAGGAACTCCAACCCGCCCCTCGCCGTGGTCACTCCGGTTTAATCATTTAAATGCTTGAGAAAATCAATCAAAAACTTAACTTTATCCGGCCATTGCAGAATTCATGGAACTAGCACAACGTACCACGTTTCAGGCCAGCAAAAATCCTATGGCCCTGCATCAGGTGGAGAAGATGAATTACCAAAATAATGATTTACTTTTTCACCTTGTGCTGGGTTTCTTATTGATCAGATAAATGTTTAATAGCTATTGAAACATTACATATGTTGCAAGAGCATGAGTATTCAAAAAATACAAAAATATAGAACAAAACATGCTCGTTCTATATTTTTGTATACTCATGCTGTTTTGGGATTTTAAACACTTTGGGGATTATTCTGAGGCATGAATAGCAGGGATCGACATCCCAACAGAGCAGGAGCAGGCCGAGGTGGCGGGACGTACAGGGCCAATTGAAGTCACAGCCCTGTATGTCCTGCGGGTCAGGGAGAATGTGCTGCTTATTCCATCTCAGAGGTGGAATAAACAGCTTGGACCAGGGCGATTGGGGCCAGAACCTCTACCCCCTCAAAGGCCAGGGGCAGATAGATCCCTGCCACCCGATCCTGGCCCTGGCAGCACAGCCTTGGGTCGGGCAGTGGGGAAACAGGAGGTCAGCGCTGTGGGAATTAGGGAGGCAGGTGTGAAGGACATCCCTGCGGGTATGCAGGAACACACCAGGCCGTCTCAGGGCCTGATCCTGCACCCACAGAAATGTCTTACTTCTGTGGTGCAGAATCGGGTCCTAACGGGCTCATCCTTCTTGGGGCCATCCAGACAGCCCAGATGGGCTCCTAAGGGAATTGGGTTGCACGTCTATTAAGCTTGAACCCTTACTTGTATAATGCATATGTGTAAACAATGCCATGGAATAAGACTTCATTTGAAAAACTGTTCAAACCCTGGCTCAACATGCTAATTGATCCTCACTGTGTATTATAAAAACTGCTGTGGCATGATTCACTAAGACATTTTGCTCATTCTTTGTTTATAGGAAAGACCTTAATGAACCAGATCCTTGGAAGCAAAGACATTCCAATGTATTAATATTTATGATTTTATCAGTAAGAAGTATTTAATACTATGGCAGAGAACCTCAGCTAGACAGAGGCCACCTTAACATAGTTGAGCACCACACCTTCCCCTTTCCCTAGGTTAGTTGAAGAAGAGTAATGAGAGAGAAGGGCTGCATTACAGGTTCTCTTGCAATGGCTGGCACTGCTGACACCAGAGAGAGGCGGCAGTGATAAGAATGGGTTCTGAGGCCGCAAGAGGGAGGAGCCCTCCTAGGTGCCTCCAATCCTTGCACTGGACCTGTAGGTATACTAATCTGTTGGAGAGGGGGGTAGCAATAGAGCTCATGTTTATGGTGGGATGAAAGAGACTTATGTGTAATGCTACTGTGGTACTGTGACCTTGTGCCGCTGCAGGCTGTAGGCATTTCCACAGGATTCATGGAATTCCACTGCAATTGGATCACTACCAACTAGCCGAGCGGCCAAATGCCATTGTAGAATGGGTGAAGAGGGAAACTGTTGCAAGGCACTGACAAACTTAAAAGGGAGAAATGAGTTATGGGCCAAAGAAGAAAGTGAGTGAGATGAAATTATTTGGGAATTGTTGCTATTTGATGTATCTTAAATAAAGAATCTGTGGCCTTGTTCTGCCTCTACCAATCTGCGTGTGCATTTTTGTGCTGATAGGATTTGAGTGGTTGTGAGTGCCTGTTGTTATGGGTTATTATTCATAATCCTATCAGTAAGAAAATGGGCCACTGTTTACAAGAAGAGTGCTTTATAAAAAATGTAATTGTTTTTTTTTAATCATCCTATCAGAAACCTTTGGCTGAAAAGCAGATAAGAAAATTGGAAACATATTTTTAACAAGGCCTTTCCCCTGTGTCTTGTTCCTGAAAAAAATTAAATAAGGTCCTTATTTAAGAGTGGAAGTATAATCTCTTCATCTCATCACTAATACTATAGGACTAGATAAAACTAAACAAAAATAGTGCAGCATCGATGCATCTTTAAGGAAGGATGCATGTTAAGTTGTAAAGTACATAAAGAAAAATAAAGCTAGCATGATATTCAGCTGTAATTGTGCTGAAGCAGTCAAATAAGATTCTAGCTTCTGTAAAAACGGAAAGATGTTTTTTGTACTTTTAAAAGGAATGGGCAATTTGAAGTCACCACAGGCAAATTAATGCTTTTCTGCTTTACACTATGAAAATCTGAGCAATAGCGAGACTCATTAAAATACATGTACTTCAGCAATTTAACTTCATTTTATTACAGGAAATTATAATACCATGCATTCTAATCTATTCTTATTATGGCAGTAGGGTGGCAGGGCTGCCTATGCTGGAAGAGCATATCCGACATTTCATTTGCTTTTATCCATTACCCCCTGTTTGCTTCAATTCCAGCACTATCACCACTGCTGCATAATTTGTCTTTCACTGTAGAATCATAACAAATCAGGGACCTTGCTGTCACCTCCACCCAACAGCTGTTTGCTGATGCTCTGCCTAATTCATTACATATTCTTGGCTGCCACTGCTAACCACTGCCTCTTGTGCCCCTCAGAAGCCAGCAATAACCTTCTAGGATATCCAGCATTCCATTACCACCCTTTTGGATGTTATGAATCTGACAAAGTAGACTGTTGTCCTCGAATGCTTATGTCTCACTTAATTGGTTAATCTATAAGATGCCTCTTGCCTCTGTCATTTTGGGTGTCAGGCATTGACTGCTGCCCCTTCTAACCTTTTCTGAACACTGCATGGCTCCGTTTACTGTGAGCTAGCTTCCCTAACAATAGCTGTGAATCTGCAGTGAAAAGTGAGGAAAGAATTAGTACTAATATCAAGTGTATAGTAAGCTGAGGTATTCAGCAATGACTGAATGAGAGGTAGGGTTTAGCAAATGACAGTTAGGAAGAGATTGTGGAATGTGACAGTATATAAGGGATAGAGTCAAGGATGAGTAGTGTGAGGAGGGAAGAAATAAAGACTTTGAAGGGATAAATGGAAAGTTATAGCAGAGGGAAATAAGAAAAGAAAGATAGATTAAGAGTAAGACTCCAAGAAATTGGTATCAACAACGTCGTACTTCAGTGGTTCCTCTCCTACCTGACCAATAGACAACTGATCCGCACAAGCATAGCAACCTCCATCCCCCCCCCCTTTCAGCAACACCAAGGAGTACCCCAAGGATCCACACTATCCACCATGCTCTTCAACATTTACCTGCAAACACTCTGCTCAATCATACGGGCCCATAACATCAACTACCACATCTACGCAGATGAAATAATGCTCTATGGACCGATCACAACCACCAACCCAACAAACAATCAACTAACAGACTGATTCATTGAAGTCTCCAGCTGGCTACAAAAGAACAACCTATCCATCAACATAAAAAAAAAACAGAAGCCCTCATAGTAACCAAGGACCCAAACTTCACACCACCACCACACCTCAACTTAGGAACCACACAAATACAAATACAACCACACATAAAATACTTAGGAATCATCATAGACCAAGCGCTCACACTCAAGCAACAGATCAAAAAGACTACCGGAATAATATTCCACAAAGCAAAAACAGTACAACGCCTCAGGCCTCTCCTTGATCCACAGGACTTCAGGACAGTCATGCAAGCTATGACGCTCCCCCACCTGGACTACTGCAACATAATCTATCACGGACTACCTGTCACCCACACCAACCCACTACGAACTGCCTTAAATACCACAGCAAGAATTATCCAGAAAGCAAAAAAACAAGATCACATCACCCCAGTCCTGAGAGAACTGCACATACTCCCTCTTGAAAGCAAGAATCAAATACAAATCAGCCTACTTATCCACAAAGTCCTCTATCAAACGCAGACCTCCCAGCTCCGAACTCTACTGCCCCAACCCACCCACAACAGAACAACCAGACAAACTACCAGCAACACCCTCACCATCCCCCATGAACGAACTAAATACAATCAACGGACCCGCAACAGAGCCTTTGAACTATACGCGCCATCCCTCTGGAACTCCCTACCAAGTCAAATCAGAAACAACAGAGATCCTTCAACATTCAGAATACAACTAAAAACCATCCTGTTTCAGGAATACCTGGGACCAGAAACAAACATCCATCACTGACTCCCCCTCCAGACCCTCTAACATACCCACAGATCTACCTACTAAGAGACTGATTTCCATTGTTCAAGTCCTTAATGTCTGTTCAGATCATTAATGTTGGCCTCCCCGGTGACAGCCCCCACCCTAAGAATTGATTACTGCCCCCCTTTTTTTGTTAAACCGCTTTGACCCACTGAAAAGCGGGATATAAATACAGTTAAATAAATAAATAAAAAATAAAGGGTAAAAAGCTAGAGGTAGCAAAGGAAGTGAGAAAATGAGTGGGAGGGATGGAACAAAAATGAGTAGAAGGAGTGCAAGTCAAATACTAATGGGGTCATTATCAATATCTTAGTAGTGATTTAGGACCTTCGGAGATGTGCACATGGACATCAAAATCACAGAGAGATTTGCAGTGCAAGGACCTCCAATTAGGCAAGGGGCACGGTGGAGGCTTGTCTCGGGAGATGCAATGAATGCAGACATCCCCATTCAATTTTAGAAACATCTGCATGCATGAACAGGAATCAGGAAAGTGTTTGTTGTGGCCATAAAATATTGAAAGGGTTTAGAGAAGATGGAGAATTAAATGAGAAGCTTAAGATCACAAAGACCACCCTGGCCACCTAGCTCTTAAGCCACTAATTTAGCCACTATGCTATTAGACATCCATGTTCAGAGATACTATTCTGAGAATGTCTATGAGGACATCTCTGTAGATGTCCATATCGGGCAAGTCCACGTTTCTGAAATCGTGGCTGAACTTGCACGTGTCTGCTTTTGTTTCAGATGCTCTAGCTTTCATGTCCCAGATTGCACTTGGACATTCCATTGTAAAATATGTCTTCACTTGGAGGAAACATCAGATGAGTTGGATAAGAGGATGAATTGGAAAAGTGGAAGCAGTTAAAATAAATAAAAGCATGTGGGGAAAAAAGAAGAGCGAGAAAAAAGAATGGTAGAAAGATAAAAGACCAAAAGCTGAACATTGAAAAGGGAGAAAACTGAAAAAGGAGCAGAATGATTTGACTTCTACCTGTTCTGTTTAATTAATGTCCCAGGGAAGGAAAGGAAAGGTTTGCCACTCTACTTATTTCAATATGGTGCTCAAAACCTGTTGCAAAGAAGGTTTTAGATACTGTATATTGGTGACTGGGGCCATTCATCTCACTAGAGCATCCTGAAAATTTTAGGGGCCCTTTTACTAAACTGTACTTTGCAGTTAACATGCATGTTAGTGTGCAGTAACTGTAAATGTTGGGACTGTGGTAACTGTTACTGCATGGGCATGGCAGCTACAGCACGCTAACAGCATGTTGAATGCCCATTGTGCAATGTGGTGGGAAACAGGCAGGTGTAAACTATCTACGTTTACCCGTTCTGCTCCATTCATTAATTATAGACCTCTATCATATCTCCCTTCAGCCATCTGTTTTCCAGGTTGAAGAGCCCTAACCTTTTTAACCTCTCCTCATAGGGGCATCCTTCCATTCCCTTTACCATTTTGGTGGTTCTTCTCTGTACCTTTTTCTAATAACGCTGTATCATTTTTTTAAGATACGTTGACTAGAATTGCACATAATATTCAAGATGCGGACACCATGGAACGATACAGAGGCATTATAATATATTTTGTTTTATTCTCCATTCCTTTCCTTATGATACCTGGCATTCTATTTGCTTCCTTGGCTGCTGCTGCACACTGGGTGGAGGATTTCAACATGTTATCCAAGATGACACCTACATCTTTTTCCTAGGTGGTGGTTCCTAATGTGGAACCTGGCATCATGTAACTATAGTTTGGGTTGATGTTTCCTAGGTGCATAACTTTCTAGTTGTCCACATTAAATTTCATCTGCCATTTGGATGCCCAGTCTTCCAGTTAATTAAGGTCTTCTTGCAATTTTTCACAATCCTCATGGGTTTTAACAACTTTGAATAATTGTGTGTCATCTGCAAATTTGATTACCTCACTTGTTATTCCCATTTCCAGGTCATTTACAAATATGTTAAAAAGCAGTGGAGCCAGCACAGATCCCTGGGGTACTCCAATATTCACCTTTCTCAATTGGGAAAATTGGCCATTTAGCCCTACCCTCTGCTTTCTATCTTTTGACCAGTTCCTGATCCACAATAATGCACTGCCTTCTATCCTGTGACTTTTACATTTTTCCAAAAGTCTCTCATGGAGGACCTTGTCAAAGGCTTTCTGAAAATCCAGATACACTATATCTACTGACAAACCTTTGTCTACGTGTTTATTCACACCTTCAAAAAAACATAACATTAGTAAGACAAGACCTTCCTTGGCTAAAGCTATGTTGGTTGTCTCCCATTAAGCCATGACTATCTAAATGTCAGTAATTTTGTTCTTTATAATGGTTTCTACCATTTTTCCCGGTACTGACTGTAGTTTCCCGGATCACCCATAGAACCCTTTTTAAAAATTGGTGTTACATTGGTGATTATTTTAATGATAGTTCCCAGATTAGTAATAGTAGGTCTGCAATCTCATATTTCAGTTCTTTCAACACCCTTGGATGTACCCCATCTGGTCCAGCTAATTTTCTATTCTTCAGTTTACCAAACAGTTGTAATACATTGTTCCGGCGTATCAATATTTCTTTCAATTCTTCTGTGGCATCACCTTTAAATACCATTTTAGTCATGGGTAACATCCCTACATCTTCCTCAGTAAAACTGAAGCAAAAAATTCATTCAGTCTCTCTGTTATGGCTTTGTCCCCTCTTAGTGCATCTTTTACCTCTCTATCATCTAATGGTCTAACTATCTCAGTCACAGGATTTTTGCTATGAATGTATTTGAAAAAGTCTTTATCATATGTTTTTGCTTCCACAGCAAGCTTCTTCTCAAATTCTCTCTTTGCCTGCCTTATCAATGCCTTGCATCTACCTTTCCAGTGCTTATGTTGTTTCCAGTTTTCGTCATTTGGCTTCTTTTTCCATTTCCTGAAAGAAGCTTTTTTGGCAACAGCCTCTCTGACGTCACCTTTTAACCATGCTGGCAGTTTTTTGGACTTTTTTCCACTTCTCTTAAAGTGTGGAATACAGTTGTTCTGGGCTTCCATGATAGTATTTTTAAATAACACCCATGTTTGATGTAAATCTTTAACCTCTGCAACTGCTCCTTTCAGTTTTTTCTTAACTATTTTCCTCATTTCATCATAGTCTCTGTTTTGAAAGTTAAAAGGCAGTACTGTGGATTTCCTTCCTCCATTTATTAAATCAAATGTGATCATGTTCGTACTGAACAAGTTCTTACTGAAACGGTTCCTTTATTATGTCAATTCACTAAGGATACTGTTGCAGAATTACAAGTTCTAGGTTCTCAAGCTGATGTATTGAGTTCCGTTGTTTCTAATATGGATACTCAGGTTAAGTCCTTTGTTGAATTTCAATCTGTCCATTCGAAGGATAGTAGTATAAATCATCAGAAGCTTGAGAACCTAGAAAATCAATTACGTTCAAAAAACTTGCGTTTGCTTAATTTTCCGGTCTGTCCCATGTTATCCCCTATGATTCTTTTTTGGAAATATCTTAAGGACACCCCTCTTCTACCACTGTGGAAGAGGAGGGTGATGTTCCTTTGGTTTCTGCTAAATTTGATCTAACTGCCTTTCTAGAGGATACGCAGGATGAAATTTCTTCCCGTGCTACTTTATTGATAACTTTGGCCTCAGAGGAAGACAAGGTTGCTATTCTTAAGACTTATTTTAAGAAGAGAGCAGTTAAATTTTGTGGGGATTGTATTTCTATTTTCCAGATGTATCGCGTTCGACTCAATTATGTAGGAAAGCATTTCTTGCGCTCAAGTCTAGAGTTCTTGCTCTTGGGGTGACTTTCTTTCCAAATGTGATCATGTTATGCTAACTATTGCCAAGTGGCCCCAACACCCTTATCTCTTGCACCAGATCTTGTGTTCCACTAAGGAATAGGTCCAAAATGGCTTCTCCTCTGGTCAGCTCATGAACCAGCTGTTCCAAGAAGCAGTCATTTATTTCATCTAGAAACTTTATCTCCCCAGCATGTCCTGTTGTGACACTGACCCAGTCGATACTGGGGTAATTGAAATCACCCATTATTGTTACTGTGTGGTAATTTTTCTTAGCTTCCCTGATTCTTTGAGCATTTCATCATCCATTTGTTCCTTTTGGCCAGGCAATCGATAGCACACTACCACTGCCATTGCTTTCCCCTTCCTCCTTTTATATGGAATTTCAATCCATAGAGATTCTACAGTGAATTTTGTTTCCTGCAAAACTTTAATCCTTAGTGACTCAATGCCCTCTCTAACATAGTGTGCAACCCAGTGTGCTAACTCCTGGGGACATACTGCACACAGCCCTGACAATTAGGAGGGCTTTTACTAAAGGGAATTAGCTGACAATGTATGTTCTGGCATGCACTGAAGACAGGGCCATGTCAATGCGGGATGATTCCTTCATTGCCTAACTCGCATTATGGCCGCAAGTAGGTAGTGTAGGGGCAGAGAGTTGGTATAGTGTGCTTTGTGCAGTTAGCGTGGGGTTCACCCTGCACGCTAACTGCATTAGTGCAGGATCACCTAACGCCATTCCTTTGACGGTTAACGCAGAGGTGCAGCACTTAACATGCCATCGTTTCAGAGTTTTTGTCATGTTAATTGCAACACCATAGTGCCTGTTAGCAAACGGGCTTCTTAGTGTTTAACTGTTGCACTTACCACAAGCTACCTTTTGCTTTCAATGTGAAGTAAGTACAGACCTTTGCTTGCACATTAAAAAAAGGCCCCTTAGTGTGTACAAATGCAATTTAACATACATTTAATGCTTTGAATTGTCTCACATTAAATCAATTTGAGTACTTTAAAAAGTCCAAACACATATAATTATTTGTTAAAATGAATGTGTGAAACAAACAGAAAAAACACCCAAAATTAAGAATGACTAAAATTCCAAAAATGAACCAACATTTCTTTGTCCATGCACATTTTTATGGAACAATAAAGAGGCTATCATAGTGATCCTAAGTGAGAAAGTCAGATAATAATCTTTTATTAAATCTGTTCAGTTTTTCTCCTATTTAGTTTAAAGTGTGTGTATGTAGTCTCCTTGATAAGCAATTCCTAAAGACTGGTTTTTAATTTATTGTAAGGAACGGCACTTTGCCTGGAATGTCCAAACATCCATACCACCTTCTCCTTTTCTTTTATACAGTAGGTTACGTAAGTACTGCAGTTTAGCCAATTAGATAAATATCAATTTGCATTTAATATTTCTTTTGCTTTTATTGGTAATAAACAAAGGGCCTGAAATTCAGTGGTGGTAGCTAGCCACTGCTGTTGAACATTAGAGAGGGATATTTAATGCCGGGGCCATATCTGGGTTGCTCAGATAGCAATAAAGCTAACCAGGCAGCAGTGATATTCAACTGCTGTCTGTTTAGCTTCAGAGACAAATGTTAGGGCAACCTTTGCTATTCCTGACTTTAGTCACTTTGCAAAAAATGGGCAGCAGCTCAATATTGCGGCTCCCTGGTTATTGCCAGGTGCTGCCCCGGAATGCCCCCAGAAAGCCCTAATGCTAACCAGTTTGTATTGGGGCATGCAGTGGGGCATCCATGAACATTCAGCGGCATTAATCATGGCAGTGCCACTGAATATCCTGGAAAAAAGAACCAACACAGCAGGTTTGCAAATCATGGTGATCCCTTTAAATATTAGTCACACTGATCCTAACTATATAACTCTTTTGTTGAGTTTCTGCCAGTCAGTAGCCTCAGAGAGTTTTTAGCTGAAATTTAAACCTCAGTCAGTAGCCCCAGAGAGCCTTTAATTTAAATCAAATTAGAGTATAGCTTAGAATAGAAGGAAGAATGAGGTAGAGAAATTGTTTCTAGAGATCTTTTGAAAAAGATCTTCCAGTTAGGGGGCAAAAGACCCGTGAAAAAGTTTATTTTAATAAGTGTTAAAAGAGCAATTTGAAAGGCTTCCTCTATCAAAACTAGGGTTGTACCTTGAGATGAACTAAGTCCCTTAAACTTATTAGGTACAGCTATATTAGCACAAGTATCCCTAGCGACTTTAAGTAAGTAGACAAATTAAATAGTTAAAGACATTTTTTAAAATCATCTCTAATACCTGAAGATTGGAGGATCACCAATGTAACACCAATTTTTAAAAAGGGTTCCAGGGGTGATCCGGGAAACTACAGACCGGTGAGCCTGACATCAGTAATGGGAAAAATGGTAGAGACCATCATAAAGAATAAAATTACTCAGCATGTAGATAGTCATGACCTAATGGGAGACAGCCAACATGGCTTTAGACAAGGAAGATCTTGTCTTACTAATCTGTTATGTTTTTTTGAAGGAGTGAATAATCAGGTGGACAAAGGTGAGTCTGTTGATATTGTGTATCTGGACTTTCAGAAAGCCTTTGACAAGGTCCCTCATCAGAGACTTTTGGCAAAACTAAAGAGTCATGGGATAGGAGGCAGTGTACTATTGTGGATCAGGAACTGGTTAAAAGATAGAAAGCAGAGGGTAGGGCTAAATGTCCAATTTTCCCAATGGAGAAAGGTGAAGAGTGGTGTACCCCAGGGATCTGTGCTGGGTCCGCTGCTTTTTGACATATTCATAAATGACCTGGAAAGTGGAATAACGAGTGAGGTTATCAAATTTGCAGATGACACAAAACTATTTAAAGTTGTTAAAACCCAAGAGGATTGTGGAAAATTGCAAGAGGATCTTGATAAATTGGAAGACTGGGCATCAAAATGGCAGATGAAATTTAATGTGGACAAGTGCAAGGTTATGCACCTAGGGAAGAACAACCCAAACTATGGTTACACGATGCAAGGTTCCACATTAGGAACCACTACCCAGGAAAAAGATTTAGGCGTCATTGTGGATACCATGTTAAAACCCTCGGCCCAGTGTGCAGCAGCGGCCAAGAGAGCAAATAGAATGCTAGGTATGATAAGGAAAGGAATGGAAAATAAAACAAAATATATTATAATGCCTCTATATCGTTCCATGGTGAGACCGCACCTTGAATATTGTGTGCAATTCTGGTCGCCATATCTTAAAAAGGATATAGCAATTTTAGAAAAGGTTCAGAGAAGAGCCACCAAAATGGTAAAGGGGATGGAAGGATACTCCTATGAAGAAAGGCTAAAAAGGTTGGGGCTCTTTAACCTGGAAAAGAGACGGCTGATAGAAGTCTATAAATTAATGAACGGAGTGGAACGGGTAAACGTAGATCGATTGTTTAACTTATCAGAATATAGAAAGACTAGGGGACATGCAATGAAGCTACAGGGTAAACTATTTAAGACTAATAAAAGAAAATATTTTTTCACTCAACGTGTAATCAAACTCTGGAATTTGTTACCAGAGGATGTAGTAAAGGCTGTTAGTGTAGCTGGGTTTAAAAAGGTTTGGACAAGTTCCTGGAGGAAAGGTCCATAAACCATTATTAAGAAGGGACCCAGGATATCAATGCTTGAACCAATACAAGCATTGTGGAACCTGTGTCCCTTGGGGAAACTGCTAGGTACGTATGACCTAGATTGGCCACTGTTGGAAACAGAATACTGGGCTTGATGGACCTTGGTCTGACCCAGTATGGCATATCTTATGTTCTTATGTTCTTATTTTCTTAGATATGTTAGAGAGAGGCAAAAGTGGTATTGTCAGACTTAAGTGTGCAGGGGATGAATATGCAGAATGAGGATAAAGCAGAATTGTTTAACAAATATTTCTTTTCTGTGTTCGCAGATGAAGGGCCAAGAGCAGGACCTCACAAAACACTTACAAATAGGAAACAAAGTCAAAGGGATCTCGATGATTTTCAGAAGACTCTGTTCATGAAGAACTAGCTAAACTAAAAGTAGACAAAGCCATGGGTCCGGATCGGATACATCCAAGAATACTGAGGGAACTTGGGGACGTTTTAGTGGCTTCACTGTCTGACCTTTTCAATGCCTCTTTGGAGTCGGTGTCAGAGGACTGGAGAAAGGCACATGTTATCTCTTTACACAAAAGTGGATGAAAGGATGACATTGAGAACTACAGGCAGGTTAGTCTAACCTGTGTGGTTAGTAACTTATTGGAAAGGCTACTAAAGGAGAGAATAGTGAGGTTTCTGGAGTCCAATGGATTTCAGGATCAGAGGCAGCATGGATTCACCAGAAGCAGATCTTATCAGACAAATCTGATTAATTTCTTTGACTGGGTGACCAGGGAATTGGACTGAGGGAGAGCCCTAGATTGATGTATTTAGATTTCAGTAAAGCCTTTGACACCGTTCCACACAGGTGACTTATAAACAAACAAACCTACCTCTTCACCCAATACTTCCCAGACAACCTTTGAGACTGGATATCCCTCTCAAAAAATCACCCCTTATAGATGCCCCCTTACTCATGATCTGACTCTACCTATCCTGCAGTGTAAATAGCTTATGTATATAGTTATGTATATAGTTAACCCTGTTATCCAAGTTTTATTACCTGTTCAATGTAAAACCAGACACCTTGTCACCATGGTAGTTATGTTATGATGTAAACCGCGCTGATGCCGAATAGCGCGGTATATAAGAAACTGTAATAAATAAATAAATAAACTGAGCACCCTAGGCTACTAAAATGGTTAGAGGTCTTTGTTATGAAGCATATGAGTACAGACTTAAAGATCTTAATATCTGTACTTTAGGGGAAAGGTGGGACAGGGGTGATATGATAAATGCCTCTGTGGCATAAATGCACAGGAGATTCTCTTTCAATTGAAGACAAGCTCTCCTATGAGGGGACATAGGATGAGAGTGAAGGGGATAGACTCAGGAGTAATATGTGGAAATATTTCTTTATGGAAAGAGTGATAGTTGTGTGGAATAGTCTTCCATTGGAGGTGGTGGACATGAGGACAGTATCTGAATTTAAAAAAGCATGGGACAAACACAGAGGATTTCTAAAGGTAAAAAGGGGACTATTGTAGTTGATATGGAAGGGCAGACTAGGTAGGCCATATTTCTATCTAAACAAAAAACTTAAAACCTAGATGCAAGCAGCAGTCCAACAGCGAGATTGGGTTATCCAGTCTTTTGCTTTGAGTGTCACATGTATGATTTTCTCCCAGTTGCTGAGGGGTGTTATGTCTGCAAGGAACAAAATCTCTTTAGCCTCCAGAGATCAGACTTGTTCCCTGAGGGCAGAGTGGTAGACTTGGAGGACATAACAAAGACAGAGAACTATATAGGCGAGACCTACAGGGACATAGTACTGAATTCCCACCTCCCATCTGGCAGCTTCTCAGTTGCCATGGAGGAGAGAGGTTCTATGAAAGGAGATCATCACCTTGGTGAGGTAGGAAGTGATGCTGTAGCTAGGACCTGTTCCCCAGGTGATATGAAACCCTTTTGCACTGAGGACCATGATTAGATGAGAGAAGGGTTAGGACAGTTGGTATAGTTCATGATTCAATCATTAGGCATGTAGATAGCTGGGTGGCTGGTAGACATGAGGATCACCTGGTAACATGCCTGCCTAGTGCAAAGATAGCAGACCTCATGTGCCACCTAGACAAGGTTTTAGATAGTGCTGGAGAGAAGCCTGCTTTCTTTGTACATGTTGGTTCCAATGACATAGAAAGTGTGGGAGGGAGGGGAGTTCTGGAGGCCAAATTTAGGTTTTCAAGTAGGAAATTGAAATCCAGAACTTCCAGGGTGGCATGCTCTAAAATACTTCCCATTCTACGCGCAAGATCCAAAAGTTAGGCAGAGTTCCAGAGTCTCAGTGTGGATAGGACAATGGTGCAAAGAAGAGAGTTTCGTATTCATTAGAAACTGGGCAACATTCTGGGGAAGGGAGGGGATTTTCTGAAGGATGGGCTGCCCCGTAACCGGGATGGTACCAGGCTGCTGGCATTAACCTTTAATAAGGAGATAATAGGGGAAAGCAGACAGTTGCTCAAGAGTGCATGGTTCAGAAGAATGTATCTTGAAGAATATTAGCAAAAGAGGGAAGTTAGGGCATCCCAACAGAGAGATTCCAATAAAGATAAAAGTAATCCAGATGTCCTTTACAGAGATGAAAGATTCAAAATTACCTCTATGAACTGATTGATATGAATAAAATACAACCTCTAAAATGCCTGTATGCAAATGATAGAATTCTAAAAAATTAGATAGGAGAGCTAGAATATATAGCACTAAATGAAAGGTTAGAAATTGCTAGCATTTCAGAGAACTGGTGGAAGGAGGACAACGAATGGGACACTGATACCTGGGTAAAACTATACCACAATGATAGGGTAGATCAAATTGTTGGAGGGATTGTGCTCTGTTAGAGAGGGCGTTGAGTCATACATAGGATTAAAGTTTTGCAGGAAACAAAATACACTGTAGAATCTCTATGGACAGAAATCCCATGTAAACAGAGAAAGGAGAGGGCAGTGGGGGTGTACTACCGACCACCTGGCCAGAATGAACAGATGGATGATGAAATGCTAAAATAAATCAAGGAAACTAACAAAAGGTACAACATAGTAATAATGGGTGATTTGAATTATCATTGTAGGACATGCTAGGGAGATAAAGTTTCTAGAAAAAATAATTGCTGCTGTTTGGAGCATCTGGTTCATGAACCGACAGGATTGGAAGCTATTCTGGACCTAGTCCTTAATGGAACACAGGATCTGGTGCAAGAGCTAAAGGTGTTAGGGCCACTTGGCAATAGCAATCATAGCATAATTGTGTTTGATTTAATAAGTGGAAGAAGAATGGCAAAGAAATACAAAGTACTACCTTTTAACTTTCAAAAGCAAGACCATGATAAAATCAGGAAAATAGTTAAGAAAAAAACTAAGAGGAGCAGCTGCAAAGATTAACGATTTATATCAAGCATGGACGTTATTTAAAAACACTATCTTGGAATCCCAGACCATATGTATTCCACACTTTAAGAAAAGTAGAAGAAGGCCAAAAAACTGCTAGCATGGTTTAAAGGCAAGGTCAGAAAGGCTATGGCAGCCAAAACTCATCATTCAGGAAATGGAAAAAGGAGACATGAAAATAGGAAACATAAGCACTGGCAAGTTAGATGCAAGGCATTGATAAGGCAGGCAAAGAGAGAATTTGAGAATATCTTGCCATGGAAGCAAAAACACATAATACAAACTTTTTCAAGTATATTCTCAACAAATTATCTCAAAGTCAATTGGACCATTCAATGATAAAGAGGTAATAGGGGCGCTAAGGGAGGACATGGCCATAGCGGAGAGATTGAATGAATTCTTTGCTTCAGTCTTTATTGAAGAAGATGAGGGAAGTTACCCATGCCTGAAATGGTATATAAAGGTGATATATTGGAAGAACTGAAAGAAATATTGATAAACCGGGAAGCTGTATTATAAGTAGTTGATAAACAGAAGAGTAGTACATCACCTGAAAGATGAGATTTCAGACCTACGATTAATAATCTGTGAACTGTCATTAAAATCATCTGTAGTACCTGAAAATTGGAGAATGGCCAATGTAACACCAGTTTTTAAAAAGGGTTCCAGGGGAGATCAGGGAAACTACAGACCGGTGAGCCAGACATCGGTACCAGGCAAAATGATACAAACCATTATAAAGAACAAAATTACATGTAGATAGTCATAGTTTAATGGGAGTCAGCCAATATGAATTCAATCAAGGAAAGTCTTGTATTACTAATTTATTATATTTATTGAAGGTGTGAATAAACAGGTAGACAAAGGTGAGCAAGTTGTTATAATGTATCTGAATTTTCAGAAAAACTGACAAGGTCCCTCATGAAATGGTGAAATTAAAAAGTCATGGGATAGGAGGCAGTGCACTATTGTGGATCAGGAACTGGTTAAAAGAAAGCAGAGGGTAGGGCTAAATGATCAGTTTTCTCAATGGAGAAAGGTGAATAGTGGAGTACTCCAGGGATCTGTGCTAGGCCCACTGTGTTTTAACATATTCATAAATGACCTGGAAATGGGAATAATGAGTGAGGTGATCAAATTTGCAGATGACACAAAATTATTCAAAGTTCTTAAAACATAAGAGGTTTGTGAAAAATTCCAACAGGACCTTGATAAATTGGAAGACTGGACATTCAAATGGCAGATAAAATTTAATGTGGACAAGTGCAAGGTTATGCACCTAGGAAAGAAGAACATAAACTATGTTTATACAATGCTAGGTTCCACATTAGAAACCACCATCCAGGAAAAAGATTTAGTCGTCATCATGGATAACACTTTGAAACCCTCTGCCCAGTTTTCAGCGGCAGCCAAGAAAGCAAATAGGATGTTAGAAATCATAAGGAAAGGAATAGAGAATAAAACAAAGGATATTATAATGCCTCTGTATCGTTCCATGGTGTGACTGCACCTTGAATATCATGTTGCCGTATCTTAAAATGATAGCACAGAATTACAAAAAGTACAGAGAAGAGCCACAAAAATGGAAAAGGGGATGGAAGAATACCCCTATGAGGAAAGGATTAAAAGGTTAGGGCTCTTCAACTTAGAAAAGAAATGGCTGAGAGGATATATGATAGAGGTCTATAAATTAATGGATGGAATGGAACGGGTAAACCTAGATTGTTTACATCATCAAAAAGTAGAAAGACTAGGGGACACACAATGAAGCTACAATGTAACCCATTTAAGACAAATAAAAGAGACTATTTTTTCACTCAACACGTAATCAAACTCTGGAATTTGTTACCGGAGGATGTAGTAAAAGCTTTCAGTGTAGGTGGGTTTAAAAAAGGTTTGGACAAGTTCCTGGAGGAAAGGTCTATAAACCATTATTAAAGAGGACCTGGGGAATTCACTGCTTGCCCTGGGACAAGCATTGTAGAACCTGTGTGCCTTTTTGGGAACCTGCCCTGTACTTGAGACCTGGATTGGCCACTGTTAGAAACAGGATACTGGGCTTGATGGACCTTGGTCTGGCCCAGTATAACATTTCTTATGTTCTTATGGCCTCACTGTTATAACTTAATTCTTTCTCTCTGTTAATACTATTCAGCTGTATGGTCTCTAAACTGGGTGGTTCACATTTCAGTTCTTACATAGAAATGCACTGTAATAGGTACCACCAAATTTCAAAGAAAGCATGCCATGCAATGCAATTCCAACCAGAATCAAGCTGGCAGTTCTTGCTAATGTTCCTGCTTGCATTAGGTATGATGATGCAGTTAGTGCTGCAAGTGGGAACCACATGAACCAACTGCGCTACAACTTCTGCCCATCAACTCCTGCTAGTCCATTGTTGGGTCAACGACCACTTGCAGCCATAGCCACTACTGCCTACAACCTGTCGTTACTGTGCCCATTGGCACACATTACAACCTCTGCTGCTGCTGCCGCCTCATTGTACCAGAAGATGCTGATTGTAAGGACCCTTCCATTGCTGCCTTGAAAATACCACTGCTGCTGAATCACTAATGGTTAGGATCCTGACTCCGCTGCAAAGGTAAACTGACACTGATATGGATCCTGGGCTATGCCTGAGTTGTCATAGTCTCAACATTCTGCTGTTATGGTCCCTAATTGCTTGGAGAAAGAGAATGTTGTGTTTATGAGAGGGAATGGAGTGGAATACTGCTGCTGGCCTATGAAGGGGAGGGTATCTGTCTTTGGGGGTAGATGGGAATCATGGAGAAATGCTTTCTCATCCCTTCTGCCCCTCCAAAGGCTAGCACCAGTATCCCCCTCTCATTCCCCTCCCCAACCCAAGGCCAACACCAGTAACTGTTGCCAGTGCTGTTCTTGGGATGAGGATCAGGAGAAAAAGATACAGATAGCACAAGCATTGGAATGCAGAGGTAGGAGAAAGGGATGTACTGGAGGAGGGAAGTGGGGGGGGGGAGGGGCAAAAAGATAGTGTTTGGGATGGCCTCGAGTACTTAAAAAGGGAATATTAATGGTGCTGGCCTTGGAAGGAGGGGGATGGGAGAAGTGGATACTTGTGGTAATGACCTAGGGGAGGGGGAACTGGAAAAGGGAATACAATGCTTCCAGCCTTGCAAGAAGGGAATGGGAGAATGGGATACTGATGTTGCTGATCTGGGATAGAAGAGATGGGAGATGTAGAAACTGATAATGCTGGTCTGGAGGATAGGGGATGGGACAAAGTGATACTCGGGGGGCTTTCATGAGGGAGAAGAGGGTGTATGAAGGCCTGGAGAGATGCAAGATAGAGGACATTGATTTCCTGGTCTTAGAAGGAGGGGTCAGGAGAAGGGTATACTGAAGGTTCAGGCCTTGGATGGACTGGATTGTAAAAGGTAATAATGATGGTAATGATCTAGGAGAGGAAAGGCAGGAGATGAGGATACTGATGTTT
The DNA here is from genome assembly GCA_033557465.1 of Ichthyophis bannanicus. NCBI lineage: Eukaryota > Metazoa > Chordata > Amphibia > Gymnophiona > Ichthyophiidae > Ichthyophis > Ichthyophis bannanicus. The sequence goes on from CM066035.1 coordinate 453,978,517, forward strand.
CTGGTCTGGGTGATGGTGGAACAGGAGAAATGGATATTGATACTCTCCTAAGAAGGCAGGAGAAGGGAATACTGATGGTGCTGGCCTTGGAAAGAGGGGATGGAAGAAAATACTGATGGGTCTGGCCTGGGGAAAGAGTGGGATGAAAAAAGGGAATATTGATGATGCTTGCCATGGAATAGACAACAGAGTAAACAAGAATTCAGTTTTTGTTGGGATATTTCTTTGCCTAATTTATGGCCATTTATTCTGCGTTAGATAAGGGTCAATCAGTGTTCTACATATGTGACCAAGATAATTGTGTTCTGTAGCACTCCAATTTGTTCTGGTTTCTGATATCCCATAAACAAACTTCTAGATCTGAGCACACAGTTCTCCCATTCCCTCCACGATTCTCTCTTAAAATGGACTGAGGTACCCTTAGCAAGACTGAAATATAATCTGGCAGAATTATAGCTTAACTGAGCCTCTTGTCAAGCAATACTATTTTGAATTTCAGCTTCGGCAGACCAAGAAAAATAGGCATTAGTCTTATCCAAATGCACCCTCAGACTACAGTTTTGAATAGTGGAGCACTAGAGAGGAAGGGGAAAACTTGGAGAGTAGAGTAGATAAAACTTTTAGATCATTAAACTGCCAGTGCAGATTAAAGGATGTGGTTTGTTACCTGGTGTGTGTCTGCCAGGAGTTTGTGCCTGAGGAGAAGAATGGAAGATATATTGTATTCATGAATGAGGGTGGGGGGAAGAATTCTTTGTGCTGTGGTTCCCTTTTATTGATTGCAGACATGGTATTGCAAGTTACTAATACCAAAATCACAAATTTATTTTATTTAGTTAATGTATTTTCTATACCACTTTTCATGGCATCAATAAATGTACCGGTAGTTTTATGAACTTACAGTGAACTTGAAGGCAGATAGAAACAAATTCAACTTTATGAACTTATAATAAACTTCTAATGAACCTAAATTCAACAGACTTGGGTGTCATGATTTTGTTTACAGTTTAACTGGACTCGGTTGTTTACAGGTTCATGGGGAACTTATGACAGTGGTTAAAGTGTATTGTGGTTAATACTTGGCTGACTTTTTTGTTTGTTGAGTATCTTAGGGATGTTGCAAGGAGGGGGTGGTTGGGAAGTTGGAAGAATGGGTGGGGAGATTGGGGACATATCTTGGAAATTTTAACCTTGGTGGGGAGGGGGGACGGAGGAGGATGGCTATTGGGTGAATAGTTGACTACCTGGTTAGGTGTCAGTTCTGAAGTATTCCAAGAAGAAATGGGTTTTCATTTTTTTGTGGAATTCCATTATTTTGTTGATGAATCCTAAATTGTCCAGGAGTGCATTCCAGATTAATGGACTGTATAAATGAGAAGGTTCTGTTGCAAGTTGATTGTGTACTTTTCGCTTTGGGAGCTGATATGGTGAGTAAATGTTGCTTGGGTTATCTTCTTGTTCTGTTGTTGGGGACTTTCTGGATTATGGTGTGCAGGTGATCTGCTGATTGGTTGTGGAAGGCCTTGAAAATGCTGAGTGTTGCTTTGAAGCTGATGTGTGCTATTAGTGGAAGTCAGTGTAATTGCTTTAGAATTCATGAGACATGCCTTAGTGTGCCGTGATTATGTGAGCTGCCATGTTCAGAGCCAATTGGAGCTGGTATATTACATGCTTTGGGATTCCTTGGAAATTGAATTGCAGTAGTTTAGGTGTGGCAGACTGTACGGAAGTGGTTGGGGTCCAGTAGGGGATGTAAGATCTGTAGAATCTTCATTTTGTGGTATGCGCCTTTTATAGTTTTCTTGATGTGTGTTTGTAGGTTTAGATGCTAGTCAAGGATTATTCCCAGGTATTTGACTTCCGGTTTGACCTTGAGTTCAATATAGGCAATCCTTAGTATTGGTGATGGGATGAATGATGACTCTTTGGTCATGTAGAGGACCTCTGTCTTCTGTTTGTTAAAAGATGATGCTCTGCTAGCCAACCTGATACTGCCTTAAAGCATCGTTTTATTGCTGTGTGGACTGGGTTTCTTGTGGAGAATGGTGCATACGGATAACATTATGTTGTCTGCGTAGATATGGTACATAACATTGTGTTTTTAGATAATATTGCAAAGTGGTTGTAGGTATATGTTGGACAACAATGAGGATAGTATGGATCCTCGTGGTACTCCTTGATGCTGTTTAAATGAGGTGGCTATTTATTCACCTATTTTGACTTATTATATGCAGTCCTTTAGGTAGGATTGGAACCATGCAATTATAGTGATTATAGAGAGCCTCTTTCAATTGAAAGCAAGTTCTGCGACGAGGGGACATGGGATGAGGGTGAAGGGAGATAGATTCAGGAGTGATATGCGGAAATATTTCTTTACGGAAAGAGTAGTGGATCCGTGGAATAGTCTCCCAGTGGAGGTGGTAGAGATGAGGACAGTAACTAAATTCAAAAAAGCATGGGACCAACACAGAGGATCTCTAAAGGTAAAAAGTGGACTGTTGTAGTTGTTGTTATGGAAGGACAGACTAGATGGGCCTTGTGGTCTTTTTCTGTCATCATGTTTCTATGTTTCTAGTGTTGCTTATTCCTATGTCTTGTAGTCGTACTATGAATTTGAGATGGTTTATGGAATCAAAGGCTGCTGAGATATTGAGGAATATTAGAACATGCCCTTGTAATGGCTTTTCTATGCCTTTTATTTTGTTTATGAGGTGAGTAAGGTTTCTATGCTGTGGTGTGGTCTGAAATCATGTTGCTGGGGGTCAAAGGGGGCAAATGTATTGACATGGCTGGCAATTGAAGTCATATTGCCTTTTTAATTATTTTCTAAAATAATTATTAAGCCCAATTAATGCTACCACAAATTTATTCTAAAAAACAAGGTAAACATTCACTGATCTCCCATGTTACAGATCTAATCCTCCAAATCACCAAGGACAGTCTCAATGATTTTTGTCAGATCACCTACAATGAGAGTGGAAAAACCCTCTCCTGAAGTAGGTCCTCCATTTTGATTTTTTTAAAAAATGGCCACACCGGCCTTCGTGAAGGAGACAAACGTTCACTCAAAGTAGAAGATCCTTCATCAAAAAGGAACACCCTAGCCCGTTAAAACAAAAACGGTGTGCTTTAAACGCCACTATGTCAAAAAGATTTCACAGCTCTAACACCATCAGCTGTTGTACTTATTTTATGATCTTATCGGTGGTGTCTCAAAACAGTCTGTTGGGTATTGCGACACAACGCTGTGTTTCAAGCCCGTCTGATTCCCGTTCTCGTATTAATTCTAAAGTATTAACTGCACCTCTTGTACAACATCACCTTCAGCATGAGCATATATTTTAGTAATTACATTGGATAGTGCTTGATATGGTTCCCCCGCTATTGCGGGGAGGTGATCGGGCACGTCAGTTATGTCATAAGGAACAATGTTGGATTTATATGCTTAATTCTATTAATCCACATGGCCTTAATATGGAGTTGGATTGGTGGTCTTTGTAATAGATTCATGTGATCGGTTTTCTATTATCAACATTTAAAAACATTTTGACAGTAAGATGCCATCATGTTCATGGAGGATTCTTTAGTAGTACAGCTCCAAGTGACGTCATTGCATAAATACCGGAACAGGAAGCTTGGGTAACATAGCTTGAAGAAGATCCGGGAATCAGGCGGGCTTGAAACACAGCATTGTGTCACAGTACCCAACAGACTGTTTTGAGATGCCACCAATATGATCATCAGATAAGTACAACAGCTGATGGTGTTAGAGCTGTGAAGCCTTTTTGACATAGTGGCGGTTAAAGCGCACCATTTTTGGTTTAACGGGCTAGGGTGTTCCTTTTTGATGAAGGATCTTCTACTTTGAAAAAGGCATACACCAATGTTTGGTTACTAATTGATTTCTTGGAGAATCATTCGGGTGAGCATTTGTCTCCTTCACTAAGGCCGGTGTGACTGTTTTTTTAAACAATCAAAATGGAGGACTTACTTCAGGAGAGGGTTTTTTCACTCTCATTGTAGGTGATCCGACAAAAATCATTGAGACTGTCCTCAGTGATTTGGAGCATTAGATATGTAACATGGGAGATCAGTGAATGTTTACCTTGTTTTGTAAATTATTTTGGCTTGGAAGGGAAGGATGATGATAGGTCTGTAAGATGTTGGTATTTTGGGATCTAACCCTTTAGAATGGGTCTTATTGACATGTTTTAGACTGATGGGCATGTGTCCTTGTGTGTGGTGGATGTTTTTTTTTTTAAAGTAGTGAAGGTATAGCTCAGTTCTGGTTATCTTGATCCATGAAACTGGCCATGGAACTAAGGAAGAGGTTGTTGTGTCAAAGATGGTTATTATGTTGTCAAGTTGTTTGGCAGATATTGTCTCAAATGTGCTCCAGCTGTGTATCTTATTTTGATTTTTAGTAGTGGCTTGGCATTCACTTTTTGTGCTGTTGTTGGGGAGGAATTTTCTCTGTGGGAACTTGGCCATGTCCTGTAGTTTTAGTTCTGTGTTTTTCCTTTTAGAGGGTCCTGTGTTAATGAGTTCGCTATTTTGAATAGTTCTCTGGATTGATTAAGGAAGCTTAGGATGAGATTTGCGTGGTATTCTTTTTTGCTTTATTGATTAAGACACTGTATTTCCTTTGTTTGGTTGAGCATTCCTTATAGTGCAATGGATCCTTAGCATGTCTCCAGAGACATCTGAGACCTGTCTCAGCTTGTATTTTGTTTCCTTCAAAGGTTTTTTTGCTGTGGTGGTAAGACGAAGGAGGCTATGGTGACGTTCCAGTTGTTTATGATTGTTTTAAGGTCTGCTGAGTTTTTCTAATTTTGGCATAATGTGTGACAATAGAGACTATTTGTTGAAGTTCCTAAATCTGTGGGAGGTGTTGGGTTGAGTATCTGATATGCTTGAGAGTGGAGTTGTGGTAGAGCAAATGTGATCATGTTGTGGTCATACGATGTGATTGAGGATACTTGAGGGGAGATGTGAGATCTTTCTGTGAGGATTTCCTTGGGAAAAAAGATGAGGTGAAGTCAGGGCCGGCCCATCTGCTAGGCGGGTGCTGGATCGGAGCTTTGTGCCACTGCTTTGTTGCTGCGGTTTCTGATCCCCCTTCAAAGAAACTTACTGTTGGAGGGAGGGGGATCAGAAGCAGCATGCCATGTATTCCGAAGAGTATGGACTGCCATGGGCAACAAAGCAGAGGCACAAAGTCCCTGCTTTTCAAAATACTGCCACTGCTTCTGCCACTGCCCGCCTCCCCCAAAATTGAATCGGTGGCAGTAGGGATGGTGGTGCAGCTTGGTAGGGGTGGTGCGGCTTGGTAGGGAGAGGGAGTGAGCGTGGCTAGGGATTCTGCCTGAGGCAGCAGAAATCCTTGGGCCAGCTCTGGGTGAAGTTTTGGTATAATTTGGTGAGTTGTAACTTTAGTTGTATTTATTTTGTTGCACAGGCAGCACTTGGGGGTGTGTTTCATTACGTGTGGCATTACTGAAGGTACAGTGTTCTTTGCTGGGGTTCCTTTTGTGAAGTAGCAGTAAGGCTTTTGCTATGCTGAGAAATTGGATTCAGGGTAGACTATTGCTGTATTGGGCAAGTTAGTGCTGTGGGATAGGTATATAATGTGATGTGTTCTCTGCGAGGTGTTCCAATATTGTCCTGTGGGATTCTTACCAGGCAGTTGAGTGGTACTTAGGTTTTCTTTCTGTCCATTCCAAGGGCCACATCTAAGGGACCTTTGATGCAGACCTGCCAGGCATGGGCACGCCTGCGGCATTGTTTTAATTTAAGGTTCGGAGCAGTGAGATGAGGTAGTGGTGCAATCTAAAACACTATTCAGAGTAGCCATATCCCTATTAAGGGACAAAGTTAAACTAAAGCCTGATCCATCCCTGAAAGTCCAACATTTTGCAGACATTTTGCAATAAAAAGTTTGCAATTTATGTACTAATTTACTCATAAATGATATGCGTTTTGATTACTTACTTACCATAATTTCACAGGAAAATCAAGCTGGTCCTTTTCTTGTAAATTGTTTATGAACGGAATATTTGCCACCAATAGTGAGGAAGTAGGCAACCTTTTTAAAAAGTAAGAGTTACTTATGGGAGGACCCATGCCCAAATCATTTTTATCAGGCTGCACCCCCTGATTTCCATGCTTGGTTTTTCTGGGTTAGTACAGAATTATTGCTACAGGACATATATCCTCAGGAACTGGGGAATATTATTTTTACCCTATTTCTTAAAGATAAAAAAGCCAGTTTAGCCGATGTAGCGAACTTTCGTCCTATTGCAAATATTCCATTGATTGTTAAAGTATTAGAAGCCATAGGGGCTGGACAGCTGGACCAATACTTAGACAAATTTGATTGCCTGGATAATTCACAATTTGGTTTTAGGAAGGCACATAACACTGAGTTGATTTTAGGGACCCTTACTTCCGATATAAATACTGCCTTATCTAAAGGCCATATCGAGATTTTATTAGAGTTCTATCTCATTGCAGCCTTTGATTTGGCCGACCATGACATTCTGTTGGCAATTTTGGATCATCTTGGGATTTCAGGGTTAGTGTATACATAATTTTTGGGTTATTTAAAGAACAGGTCATATCAGGTCAGGATTGGAGTGGATTGCTCGGGTCAATGGAGTGCCTGCTGTGGAGTTCTATAGGGTTCCCCGCTCTCCCTAACACTCTTTAATGTTCTCATAATAGCATTAGGTTGGTTTCTTCCTTGAAACAATCTTAAGTTATATACTTATGCAGATGATATTTCTATTCTATTAACATTCACATCACCATCAAGTGACTTTTACTCAAAAATTAGTAATACTGTACAGTTACTTGAGAGGAGGGCGAAGACTTTGTGATTACAGGTAAACACATCTAAAACAAAGGCTTTGTGCTTTGCTAAACCACTTCCTAGTTCTTTAGTTGAGGCATCAAAATGATTAAATTTATTCTTTGACCTGGTACTCCATGTTTTTGGAGTTTTATTGGATGAAAATTTATCATTCAAGGCTCATATTAGCTTTGTTGTAACAAGTTCTTTTTTCACTGTGTCAGTTACATAGAATCAAACCTTTTTCTCTGTTAATTCACTTTCGGCTTCTAGTTCAAAGTACAATACTTGCTTAGTTGGACTATGGAAATCTTTTATTTTTGAGCTGTTTGCAGAGGCAGATGGAATATCTGCAGCTCTGTCAAAACATTGTGACTTGGCTTATTTAAAGTACATCTAGATACATCCCACTGTTTTGTAACTTACAGTGGCTTAGGGTCTTTACAAATTTTTTAATGCCTATGTGCATGAATATCTCACCTCACATTTGATTCCAAATTTATCAACCAATTCTAAACATTTACAGGCTTCTGGTGTTGTGTTTTTCCTTCATGTAAAGACATTAGATTAAAATCCAGATTTAAACAGATAATTCTATATATGGCAGCAAAACTATGACCACACTTACCAAAAGAGATTAAATCTGTTTTGTCTTTCTTACGCTTTCATATGAGTTTAAGATCTTGGTTGCTTAATAACTGACAAACTTCAGTCATTAATTTTTTCATGTTTTTTTTTGTTAACCACACTGAACCACTGGGCCCAGGAGTGTAGCAATATATAAGCGTAGATTAGATAAGATTAGATGTTACCTCCATGTGGTCAGTGCCGTAGAGCTTCCCCTGGCATTGGTCTGGTGCCACGATGAGCCTCGATGGATGGTTGCGAGTGCAGCATCAGCCTCAGGGAGAGGAAGAGTCTGTCTAGGCAATCGTAACCATTATCAGGTGAATTTGTGGTTGGGGGCGTCTACCAGTACAGTGCTCTTACTGTGACTCCTCTTCGGGCGTGCCTGCAGTATTGCTTGAATTTAAGGTTTGGCGTGATGAGATGAGGTGATGGATGGAAGGAGCTCACCTCCACATGGTCAGTGCTGTAGAGCTTCCTCTGATGCTGGTCTGGTGCCGCAATGAGCCTCAATGGATGGTGGCGGGTGCAGTATCAGCCTTGGAGGGAAGAAGAATTTGTCTGGGCGATCAGAAGTTTTGCCATTGGACTTATCTTACATGTGGGTATTTTTCTCTGGCATAATCACTTTTTATATCTGAGCTTTCTTTACAGCCTTCACCACACAAACATATGCCTGGGTGTATGGTAAAGACTGTAAAGAAGGCTCAAATATAGAAAGTGATTCTGCCTGAGAAGAAAACCAGCATCTAAGATAAGTTGACTAAATGTGTTTAAATTGACCAATCCCCTGAGGCAGGATTAGTGCTCTATTGATAATATTCATCCAAAATATAGCACTGTTTTGGTGCTAATGCATTACAGAAGGGAGTGCTATTGAGTTTGAGTGGATGCATTTTAAGTTCATATGTAACATCAAAACTGGACACAATTTCATTACAAAGTCACATTTCTTTGATTGATTTATAATTATTCATGATTAAAAGCACTACAAGAAAAATGTCTGTAACTTAAATTTTGTGTTTTCAACATCAAAGACTATGTTTTCCACATTAAGAAAGTGTTCAGTGATGATAACTTTCATCAGCAATCACAAAAATGACATGGGGTCCATTTCGAACCCCAGTTGTAAGATTTGTATGTAAAATATGTTGGTAGGATGAGGGTTAATAAAGTAAAATGGACTTGAGCTATTAACTATTTCAGTTAAAAACTCTGGAATGTGAATGCAAAGTCTGACCAAAAAATACTTTTTTTGTTTGAGGGCCTTATTCTGTTTCAGATCATTTGGAATTGTTGATTGTGTACTTTATCCGAATTATTACCACCTTGTTGGGTTCCAATTGGGTTTCTGATCCTTTCCAAATAGAAAATTTCCATAAAGGGAATGGACCACCCGAAAGATAAATAAGAGATTTACCTAATGCTGGTGTTCATATTTCTTTCCCTTTCTTATTTAATTGTTTTTATTGTTTTGATCTATCGAGTGGAGTTTATTCTAGTATTGTAATCTCTTAATTGTTCAGCTCTTGGGAATAGAATTAATTGTAAACATTCCATTGACATTGACCTCTTTCTTTTTAGTTACTTTGGTTTGAGATATCTTTGCTATTTCTATTTCCCTGTAGTTTACTTTAGGTCACATTTAAAAATGTCAAACGAAAAGAAAGGTACACATTAACAGGATGGAGTGCAGAAGGAGAGTGCTAAAATAATCAGTGGGTGTCATCCTAAAGCATATGGGGACAGACTTAAAGATCTTAATATGAATACTTTGGAAGAAAGGTGAGAGAGGAGAAATAAGATAGTGGTATTCAAATACATCTGTGGCCCTTCCATCCTGCCGCCCACCACCATCACACACCCTGCTCCATCCTCATTGCCACTGCTGCCGCTCCTGTCAGGCCATTGTCTGTAGCAATAAAAAAGTGCTTACCAAAGGCTCCAATTGCTGCCTGCTCTCTTCATTGCTTCTGCCCCCTCCACCAACTTCAGGTTTATGCCAAACCGGTTCCTTTGCCATTGCCTCCACTACAGGCTCCAGAGAGGGGTGGCAATGGGTACCCCAGCAGGCCAGCACTCTAGACGACTACCTAGTATGCCTAACAGTGGTGCAGGCCCTGCACAAGAGACAGGCCTCTGTCACTTGGAAGGAAGGTCTACAATGAGGGGGCATAGGATGAATGTGAAAGAGGATAGACTCAGGAGCAATCTTAGTAGAAAGGGTGGTAGATACACGGTGCAGTGTCCCAGTGGATGAATAGGAGTTGAGGACAGTATCTGAATTCAAGAAAGCATGGAACAAGCACAGAGAATCTCTGAGGAAGAGATTGTAGAGCTTAATAGTTGGTATGGATGAACAAAGTGGATAGACTATAGAGCAGTGGTTCTCAACCCAGTCCTCTAGGACCCCCAGGCCAGTCGGGTTTTCAGGATATCCACAATGAATATGCATGCATGAGATAGATCTGCATGCACTGCTTCCATTGTATGCAAATTTATCTGACTGGTCTGGGGGGGGGGGGGGGCCCGAGGACTGGGTTGAGAACCACTGCCATAGAGTCTTTGTCTGTGTTGTTTCCTATGTTTCTATGTAAGCTATCCATATCATTTATAATGCTGAATAACAAGCCTACACTTATTTAACAGGTTTTCTATACCACTCAATCATTTAGTCAAAAGGTTTACAGAGGAACTTAAACTAGAGTAAGGGCATTAAACAGGATCAGGATTATGCAATGAACTTGTCAGACTACAGGTATCAGGTTATGGTAAAATTTGGTAAAATGTGGATCCTGGCAGATTGATGTTCTGTATCAGTTCCAAAGTGTCCTGTGAATAGGAATGTTTTAAATCTCCATCTGAAGTCGTGTGTGTCACCCATGGATTTTAGGTCGGTGTGGCCACTGCTTAGATATAGATTCCACAGCATTACTCTTAAACTAATAGTGCCATTGAATATATGTATTAAGTGCCAGGTCCCTTGCTTAACTTTGAAGGATCACCTCTCCAGATGGATATAGGCCCATAATATCATGATACTTGTACTGTGTACAGTCAGGACCTCAGGAAACCTCCATTCTGAAATATTTTACTACTTCTGCCCACTATCCCCTCAAATATGTATAAAATCTGTCTTTCAAATGCATTTTTTTTTCTTTTAGAATTCCATGATCTTTCCATTTTTATTTATTTATTTGACAGGTTTTTATACCACTTTTTCCTTCATCCAAAGCGGTTTACAATAGAACATAGTAACAGTTTACATTGTAACAGGTAACATTAACATTATAACAAGGTTCAGTAACAGTTGCTGGTAACTATATACAGGATAACTTGTGTATATAATAACTTAAAGAGGGAGTGGGATATCAGAGTGGCATTACCATAAAGGAGGATAGCTGGAGTCTGTTAGGTGGAATATTAGGGTGTTAAGAAGTCTACTTGTTGTGCTATGTTCGTGTTCCAAAATGCTCAATGTACAGGAACGTTTTTTAAACTTTTTTTCTGAAGTCTTTGATGTTTTTTGTATCTCTGATGTCCTGGGTACATGCTTTTTTTTACATTTACAATACTTAAACTATTACTGAACCCCTTTGTCTGTGACCATCTGCATTGATAATTTCTTTCAGAGTCAGATGGCTGGGGTAGATTTCTTAGTGGCTGCATTTCTCTGAACATCCTGGCATGTTGTCAGGAAATGCAAAAGCAATATGATTTCACCAATGATCCCTGAGCAAAAATTAATTTTAAAGTGGTGAAAGCTGTTACTGTATCTCAAGCTTTTAGGTAGCAATTTTCCTCAATTAATTTCTTTGTACTTTGAAAAGAACATCAGCCTAGCTGTTTTTATACTTCATTCTTTGCGCACACATAATATAATTGATTCATGGTGTCCACTGGAGTCTTGCATAATTTTCATGTTTGTGGAATAGCTGAATTGAACTAAATAGCTATGGCGACTGGCAGTGATGTTTGTAGAAAGCTTTTAGCAAGCACAGGGACTGTACTTTGCTGTGCTAAAGAAGGTTTGGTGAGAGGGACAAAGAACAAACCGTGAGACCGATGCAGAAACCCTATGCAACAGCCCAGTGCTTAAAGCTCTAGCGCAGGATTTCATAGCACGACGTTAACACTGACACTTTAAGCTGGAATGCAATATTAAAATAACATAATACACAAAAAGTCAATGTTAAACTGAGAAAGCAAGTCAAAACACCTGCACACAGAAGTTGGTGCAAGTGTAGCATGCTGTCCCGAGAAACAGGGTCATCTGAGGGGAAGTTTGGCACTTCATCTCAGATGATCTAAACATTAGGGGAAAGCCCCCCATGCCATCGACATACTGTGGGGGTCTGGTGCTCGCCTCGGACAATGACCTCCCAACAGAAACAAAGTCCACAATGGCCCAGTAGCCACGATTTCTTCCCCCCCCCCCACACCAACTAAAAACAAATTCCCTGGTGGCCCTGTGGCTCCAATCCCATCCACCCAATAACAAAAAGGACTGGTGGCCCCTGAACCCCTCACCCTCCTCCCAGTACCTTTAATCTGGAGCAGGAGCATTGCGAAAATGCTCCTGTCCTTGCACCGCTAATTTGAAAAACATGCCTTATATGACAGTCCGATCCTGCCCGGTGCATTCCAGAATGCACTACATGGAATCATGTGCTGTCATTTTTCAAGATGACGGCACAGGGTGGGAGCATGTAGGCAACTCTCCCTCTCCAGATTAAAGATACTGGGAGGAGGTGGGGGATTCAGGGGCCACCAGGAATTTTTGTTATTGTGTAGGTGAGATTGGGGCTGCTGGGCCACCAAAGATTTATTTTTATTGGGTGGGTGGGGGGATCGGGGGTGCTGGGCCACCAGAGATTTTTTTTAGTGAGTGGGTGAGGTGATTGGGTCTCTGGCCACCAGGGATTTTTTTTATTGAGCAGGCGGGTAGGCAGGGATCAGGGCCACCAGGGATTTGGTTTCTGTTGGGGGGGGGCAGTGTAGGGGGCACCAGTCACAAGTCAGTATTCTGATGATATCAGGGACTTTCCCGATCATACTTTTGATCCCAGCTGGATGTTTATATCTGCTCAAAGTTGGCATGAAGATCCAGCCAAATGTAAAAAACTGCGCTACGTTTCAGTGCATTTTTTTTACATTGGGTACAATTACTTATGCAGCGATTTGCATGCCACATATGCTGAAGTTTAGCATGTTTTGTTTTTTTTTGTTTGTTTTTTTTAATTTGGTGGTGTTCCGGCGCTAGCTTGCTTTCTACATCAGACAGCAAGCCTAGCATGGATAAAGCACCAGAAAATGCCACTCTAAGCTCTACTGCATCGGTGCATGTGTGCATTTTGCATTCAGAAAGATTTCACAACATGTGGCTCACTCCAAAGTGTTTTGCCGTTAGTTCCATGAACTGCTGGTTCAAGGCTGACAGTTAAAAGCACACATGCAAAGTATTTTGTTATTTCTCATAGCATATACCTGTTATGGATTGGAGTGGCCTAGTGGTTAGAGCAATTGAGTTGAAAACCAAGGAAAAGACAGTATGCATAGGCAGTTTGTTTGTTGTTACATTTAAATAGAGAGCGCCATCAGGTGTTCCGATCTTGCTGCCCGACACCACCAGCATGCTCCCTTGGATCGGGGTTGAGCCAGAGGAGAGAGAAGCAGGACTCCTCCTTAGTCCGGTGCTCCCCACCAATCAAGCAACGGTCTCCACATTTAAATAGAGAGCACCATCAGGTGCTCCGATCTTGCTGCCCGACACCACCAGCGTGCTCCCTCGGATTGGGATTGAGCAGAGGAGAGAGAAGCAGGACTCCTCCTCACTCTGGTGCTCCCCACCAATCAAGCAATGGTCTCCACATTTAAATAGACAGTGCCATTGGGCGCGCCCACACTTTGGCGGGCCCGCGCCTGAAGGCCTCACAAGAAACCCTAATTTCACCCCCCGTCAGTTATCAAGCTTCAGAAATTCACCCTCCCAGTGAATCAGGAAATAAAATACTTAGTGGGTCACCCTTGACAGGACTCTTAGCTTAACTTCCCACATAAAACAAACAGCCAGAACAATATTCTTCAAACTTAGGACCATCCAACAGCTGAGACCACTTATAGACAGGGATGGTTTCATAACCATTGCCCAAGCTCTAATAACACTTCAACCGGACTATTGCAACAGGATACTCCGAGGCATAACCAAAAAAAAAAAAAACCTAAACATAATGCTACTGCCCAAATAATTTCCAAAGCCAGGCTATCTGACCACATTTCTCCCATTCTATACACTCTCCATTGGCTCCCTGTTGCCAGCAGGATCCAATATAAATCCATAGTGACTACCTTCAAGTTAATTAACAATATTGCACCATTTTATCTTTCCACATTGATTCAAGACCCCCTGAAAACAGAATGAGAAGAAGAAGGAATCTCAATTCCATTTTAGTACCAGACTCAATAAGAAAAACATAACAGATAACAAGCAACAGTGCCTTTTCCTATGTTGCACCTGTTCAGTGGAATAATCTTCCAGTTCAGTTAAGGGAGATTAAAGACCTCCAAACATTCTGAAAGGAACTAAAAACATACTTATTCACTCAGCATTATTATAACCACTAGACCAATCCTCTGATCGAGCCACTCAAGCACAAACTGACCATCCTACCTAATATTCTGCTTTCACAATCCCAGTCTTAACCCCTTTAATCACAGACAATTATTGTTTTCACCACATACAAATGTATATACCTCTGTACAACCTTGAGCCTCAAGGTTATGATTTGAGTTGTAAATTGCTATGTTCAACCATTTTATTGTAAATAGTTGTAATGTATCAAAATGTTCAATGTATGGTTCCTTTGTTTTATGTAAACCGCCCCTGATCTTTGGAAGGGGCGGTATATAAAAGTTTCCAAATAAATAAATAAATACATTTCCAGTAGCTTCTGTACAGTATATCTGATATTTCTTGTACCTCCTGATACTCCTTATAACCTTGGGCAAATCACTTTTTCTCCCATTGACTCCGATCGTATGCACTTTGGGCAGGGACATATTTTATCTGAATTTGAAAATATATGTAAGAAGCTTTGAGCATTATTTTTAAGAGGGGGCAAAATATTCAGTAATTATTATTGCATGTCAACTTCTTCTCTGTAGGTATCACAGTAGACATTTTGCTGTGATTGAAGGGATTTAAATAGGGAGTTAATTTTTTTTTGGCTTGGAATATATCTCCTCTTTTCAGCCAATATCATGGAATACAGTTAGTTGCTCCACCGGAGGTTGAGCTAACTGCAGTGCATTATCATGCTGTGCTGGCAATTAATATGTGGTAATGACCTATGTTGTTTTACTGCACAGTATCATCTACACTCATTGTATGCCCCCCTAATAGGAACTTCCATGCTTGGTGTTTAAAGTGGCAGTTAATATATAGTAACAGCTATTGTTTTTTGTTAACTGTTAACATGGTGCAATGCAAACAGCTTAGTAGATATCTTCTGACTGTCATTTGTAAGGCTCTTTAATGAAGGGGCCTATCAAGGATTAATAAATGGTTATTCAGCTGATAAATAAGGAAGCCTAACTGAGGTGAATGTAGAAAGCTGGTTAAAGGAAATGGATTTAACGCAGGAACAGAAAGTCAAATGAAGGGTAGCCCTCATCTTCATGAGGAAGATTGCTCCATGAGTCAAGAATTAAAAGAAGAAAGTTGAGAAGTCCTGTTTAAAGTATGTTACCTTAAAGATGGTACAGGATTAGAAACATAGTAGGAAATAAGCAGATTAGCATGAAGGAAGAGACAGATGCTACCTGGAGGACTGCTTATGAATACAATTTTAAAATTATGGGCCCGATTTTCATCTGGGTGGTGCTATGCGCAGCATTGGCACATAGCTAGCGCCCCTTCTGCCTAACCCAGATTTTCAATGCTGGGGTCCTATGCAGCTGCATAGCATCTGGGCAAGGTAGGGACTTATCCGGGATTTTCAAAGAGCACTACCCATGTAGGTGCCCTTTGAAAATCCCAGATAAGACACTTATATCGGTAACCTTTTTTAAACCCAGCTGCACTAACAGCTTTTACTATATCCTCCTGTAATGAATTCTAGTTTGATCACGCGTTGAGTCAAAAAATATGTTCTCTTATTAGTCTTAAATGGGTTACACTGTAGTTCATTGCCGGTCTTCTAGTTTTTCTATATTTTGATGGTGTAAACAATTGATCTACATTTACCTGTTCCACTGCATTGATTGATTTATAGACCTCTATCATATATCTTTTCCAGGTTAAAGAGCCCTAACCTTTTTAGCCTCTCTTCATAGGGGTATCCTTCCATCCCCTTTACCATTTAGGTGGCTCTTCTCTGTACCTTTTTCTAATTCTGCTATATCCTTTTAAAGATACGGCAACCAGAATTGCACACAATATTCAAGGTGCGGTCGCACTTTGGAATGATACAGAGACATTATAATATCCTTTGTTTTAGTCTCCATTCCTTTCCTTATGATTCCTAGCATTCTGTTTGCTTTCTTGACCACCACTGCACACTGGGCGTAGGGTTTCAATGAGTTATCTATGATGATGCCTAAATCTTTTTTCCTGAGTGGTGGTTCCTAATGTGGAATCTTGCATTGTGTAACCATAGTTTGTTTTGATCTTTCCTAGGTACATAACTTTGCATTTGTCCTCATTAAATTTAGTCTGCCATTTGAACATCCAGTCTTCCAATTTATTGCAGGTCCTCTTGCAATTTTTCACAACCCTCTTAGGTTTTAACAACTATGAATAATTGTCTGTCATCTGCAAATTTAATTACATAGTAACATAGTAACATAGTAACATAGTGAATGACGGCATATAAAGATCAGCATGGTCCATCTAGTCTGCCCAGCAAGATGGCAAGAGTAGGTGCACCTGTCGCTCTGTACAGGCCACCCCTCCCCATGTCTTTGTTTAGGGGTGAACCCACCACTCCATCTAGGACACCCCTATTTGTTGAGACATTAGATGGTTCAGAAATTAGATGGTACCGTTTATTTTGTTTTTATCCTGTTGCTCACAATCCTCACTTGTTATTCCCATGTCATTTTGGAATATGTTAAAAATCAGCAGTCCCAGCACAGATCCCCGGAGTACTCCACTCTTCACCTTTCTCCATTTGGAAAATTGGGCATTTAGCCCTACCCTCTGCTTTCTATCTTTTAACCAGTTCCTAATCCACACTAGTACACTGCCTCCTATTCCATGACTTTTTAATTTCACCAAGAGTCTCTCATGAGAGATCTTATCAAAGGCTTTCTGAAAATTCAGATACACTATATCAACCACTCACTTTTGTCTACCTGTTTATTCACACCTTCAAAAAAAACATAACAGATTAGTAAAACAAGATCTTCCTTGTCTAAAGCCATGTTGGCTATCTCCCATTAAGCCATGACTATCTATTTGTGCAGTAATTTTGTTTTTTATAATGGTTTCTACCGTTTTTCCTGGTACTGACATCAGGCTCACCAGTGTAGTTTCCCGGATAATCCCTGGAACCCTTTTTAAAAATTGGCATTACATTGGTCATCCTCCAGTCTTCAGGTATTACAGATTATTTTAATGATAGTTCACGAATTACTAATAGTAGATCTGCAATCTCATATTTCAGTTCTTTCAATACCCTTGGATCATCCGGTCCAGTTGATTTGCTGCTGTTCAGTTTATCAAATAGTTGTAATACATCTTCCCGGTTTATCGATATTTCTTTCAATTCTTCTGCGGTTTCACCTTTAAATACCACTTCAGTCATGGGTAACATCCCTAAATCTTCCTCAGTAAAGACCGAAGCAAAGAATTCATTCAGTCTCTCCCCTATAGCCTGTGATAAGGAAGCTTAACATAGCTCAGGAAGGAGCTATAGAAAAGGTGAAGTGACTCTGAACAAGCAACCTGTCAGTTCTGGTAGAAATAAGAAAACAGAATTTTCCCATAAAAGACTACCAGTCCCAGAATGCACCAGGTTTCCAACAGCCATTAGAGGAGCTGAAGTGGGGAAACGTGTGTTCAATCAGGAGGGCTATGAGGTAATCCCTAAGCACTCATCTCAAAGCACTCATCTGAAAATGGAGACACACCTACGCAAAACAAATAAAGCCATCTTCCATAAACTTAGAGTGATACAACCACTACGGAAAATACTTGAGCCCAGTGATTTTCGGTCAGTAGCACAAGCCCTCATAATGCCACACCTAGACTACTGTAATGCCATCCTTCAAGGTCTGCCTAAAAAATCACTAAATATACTTCAGATGGCCCAAAACGTGACGGCCAGGATCATAATGGGAACAGGCATTACTGAACACATTACCCCCATCCTGATAGAGCTACATTGGCTCCCAATTGCAGCTAGGATACAATACAAGATGTTGGTGACCACCTTCAAACTAATAAACAACATATCCCCATCATTCCTATCATCACTAATCAGCACGCAACCTACAAATAGGGACAGAAGAACTATCAACTCAGGCAACCTACAAGTCCCCACCAACTTCAGAACAGTGAAAACAAGTACGAGTCGTAGAGCGTTCTCATTCTCTGCACCAACTCTCTGGAATCACCTCCCGTGTGAGCTGCGTTTAATCAAGGACATCACCAAATTCAGGAAGGAGCTAAAAACTCACCTATTTCGATGTCATTACAATCAGCTATGACCATCAACTGAGAGAGTATTCAAAACTGCTATATGTATAATTATGTAAATATGTATATATAGATGTAAGAATGTATAAGTCACCCCCTAAGACGCTAACCATGTGTGCTGTGACCCCAGTTATTTGTACATACCACCCCCCCCAGTCTTGATTGACAATCCCAGAACATGAATCAAACCGCTGCTGATCGCTGGAAGTAGCGGTATATAAATGTGCAGTAAATAAAATAAATAATAAAAAAAAAAAAGGGCAGGGCCTGATTCAGCACATCTGCGCTGTGTTAGGGAGGAGCACTCATCTAGGCAGAATAAGAGTAGAGTTTACTCTACAGATGACCATCTTCATGATCACCTTGGATATCCAGAGAAGGATCATCAGTTTCATCTGAAGGATCATCAGAAGCAGAAGCCAAACCGGACGGACAGAGAGAAAAAGAATCCCTCTGGAAGAAAGAGGAGAAAAGCCTTTGAGAGGTCTAGAAGAGTCCAAAGCAGTACGAATACTGGGAGGCATTTCAAGGGCCAGCATACACCATTGGACTGGGGAAAGCCAGAGGAATGGTGCTGCAGAGCTAGGAATCACCAGACGCTACCTGTGAGGGAGACGGCTGCACGTGGAAGGGACCCTAAGACCCGTGCCAGAAGGTATGTGAAGAGAGATCCAGTGTCCAGGGATCTGGATTGGAAGGCTGGACATAAGAACTGGACTACATACTGGCCAGGCTATATAGAGAGGAACTCTAGCAGCAATGGAAGCTCAGGTATGAACACTGATCTATGCCCTAGCTATAACCTTGAAAGACAGCAGGGAAACAAGTATTCTCCTGAAAGTGCTCCATTGAGAGATTCATCTGTGCCAATCCATGATATTGAACCTATGCTTGTTGAAGATGGGGGTATGATTGCAGATGAAGAATGTGTTTATATGGACTGCTCTCTATCTAAACTCTGTTGGTAACTTTCTGTTACAAAGTACAGCAACCATCACAAAGAAATACAAATTTGTTCTTTAATCTACTCAGAAAAGCTCCTGAAGCAGGATTTGACCCACACAGTAGAAAGCAAGCCAGCTAAGGGACTTCAGCTGGATAACTGCTAGCAATTAAGCCTTACCTAATTGCTTGTGAGCTAGGAGAGAATCACTTCTGAATCTATGTGGGAAGTAATCAGAAGTTAACCTGAAAAGAACAGTTTGTTTCTTGCTTTGTGGCTTTTCATTTGTTGTTTTCCTGATTTTGACTTTGTTTTTCCAAGTTAACACTGAAAGCAAGTTACCTGATTTATGTGCTACCAAGCATATCTGTGTTGGGAGAAATAACCCCATAAATAAATATCTTATTGGCTTTACCCAAGAGCACAACTAAATTATTGTCAGCAGCTATGTCTGGTGTGAATGAACTACATTGCCCACAATACCTTGCAAATCATATAGATATATGCACTTGCCAAGACTGTGAAGATTCTCACCCAGGCAGCCGTCTGACAAGCCTTATCCCCTCTTAGTGCTCCTTTTATCCCTCTATCATCTAGTGGTCCAACTGACTCTCTCACAGATTTTTTGCTATGAATGTACTTAAAAAAGTGTGTTTTGTGCATTTTTGCATCCACAGCTATCTTTTTTGAAATTCTCTCTTTGCCTGCCTTATCAGTGCCTTGCATCTAACCTGCTATTGCTTTATGTTTCCAGTTGTCATTTGATCTATTTTTGAATTCCCTGAAAGATGCTTTTTTGTCAACAACAGCCTCTCTGATCTAACATTTAAACCATGCTGGCAGTTTTTTGGACTTCCTTCCATTTTTCTTAAAGCCTGGAATACAGCTGGTCTGGGTTTCGAAGATAGTATTTTTAAACAGTGCCTATGCTTGATGTAAATCTTTAACCTTTGCAACTGTTCCTTTTAGTTTTTTAATCTATTTTCCTCATTTTATCATAGTCTCCCTTTTGAAAGTTAAAAGTTAGTCTGTGGATTTCTTTGCCATCCTTCCTCCATTTATTAAATCAAACATGATCATGCTATGATCACTATTGCCAAGTGGCCGCAACAACCTTTTCTCTTGTACCAGATCTTGTGTTCCACTAAGGACTAGGTCCAAAATGGCTTCCCCTCTTGTCTTTTCATTAACCAGTTGCTCCAAGAAACAATCATGTATTTCATCTAGAAACTTTATCTCCATAGCATGTCCAGCTGTGACACTGACCCAGTCGATACCAGGGTAATTTAAATCACCCACTATTATTATTGTGCTGTAACGTTTGTTGGCTTCCCTGATTTCTTTGAACATTTCATCATCCATTTCTTCATTCTGTCCATGTGGTTGATAGTACACCCCCACTGCCATCGTCTTCCCCTTTTTACATGGAATTTCAATCCACAGAAATTGTATAGTGTATTTTGTTTCCTGCAATACTTTAATCCTTTGTGACTCACAGACCTCTTTAACATATAGTGCAACCAATTTGATCTATTCTATCACTGTGATTATAGTTTGTACACAGGTATCACAGTGTCCCACTGGTTGTGCTCCTTCCACTATGTCTCATTTAGTGCTATATATTCTACCTCTCCCATCTTATATTTTTAGGCTTCTAGCTTTTGCATATAAGCATTTGAGAGGCTGTATTTTATTCAAATTAATTATCGGTAGGCAGTGGTAATTTGGAATCTTTAAGCTCTGTCTGCTCTGTACTTAAGGGCATTTGGGTTACTTTTGTCTTTATTGGAACTTCTCTGTTGATGTGCCCTAATTTCAATCTTTTGCTAGTATCCTTCAAGGATACATTGTTCCAAACCATGCACTCTTGGCGACTGTCTGCTTTCCCCTATTTTCTAGTTTAAAAGGTGCTCTATCTCTTCGTTAAAGGTTAATAAAAGCAGCCTGGTTCTATCCCAGTTAAGGTGGAGCCCATCCCTATGGAAAGTCCCTCTTTTCCTCAGAATGTTCCCAAGTTCCTAATAAATCCAAAACCCTCTTCCTTGCACTATTATCTCATCCACGCATTGAAACTCCGAATCTCTGCCTGCTTTTTGGATCCTGTGTGTGGAATGGGAAGCATTTCAGAAAATGCTACACTGGAAGTTCTGGATTTCAATTTCCTACCTAAAAGTCTAAATTTGACCTTCAGATCTTCCCTACCATGCTTTCCTATGTCATTGGTACCAACATGTACCAAGACAGCAGACTCTTCCCCAGCACTATCTAAGGCCTTGTGTAGGTGGCGCGTGAGGTCTGCTACCTTCGCACCAGGCAGGTATGTTACTAGGCGATCCTCACGTCCACCATCCACCCAACTATCTTCATGACTAATGATCAAATCATCAACTATAACAGCTGTCCTAACCTTTTCCTCATGGGAACATGGCCCTGGAGAAATCTCCTTGGTATGAGTGGGTTTTACATCACCTGGAAGATCAATTCCTGCTACACCAGGGTGATGCTCTCCTGTCATGTTTATTTATTTATTTATTTATTTTATTTATTTTAGCTGTATTTATATCCCGCTTTTCACCGGGTCAAAGCGGTCAACCTCTCTCCTCCATAGCAACAGGGAAGCTGCCAGACTGGAGGTAGGACCTCATTCCCTGTAGGTCTCATCTATGTCCCTGTAAGTCTCATCTATGTACCTCTTTGTCTTCCTCTTGTCCTCCAAGCCTGCTACTCTAGCATCCAGAGATCATACTCGTTCCCTGAGAGCAAAGAGTTCCTTGCACCTAGTGCACATGTAAGACCCCTCACCAACTGGGAGAAAATCATACATGTGACACTTATTGCAAAATATTAGAAAGCCCCCATCTCGGAGGTGGAGCCTGATATCTGGTCAAGATGGACGTGTAAGAGCGGTGCTCCGGAGGGCAAAGAAAAAAATTCTGTTTCTATGCAATATTTGATCATATAGTTCCTACCTACGTGGTTGCCATTCGATCCCGGATATGTCAGGTTCCAAGCAGATGCGGTTGGATTGCCAACTTTCTCAAAATGCTAGTGCAAAGAGATCCAAGACAGAACCTCTCTCACCTCACAAGATGGTGGTCATCCAAGATGGCCTTGAGACCTCGCAGGAGATCTTGGCTGAGATTCGGGCAGTCAAAGAAATGGTCAAAGCCAATGGAAAATTGCTAAGGGCAATGCAGGAAGATATCAACGATTTGAGATCTTTGTGAGAGGCAAATACGGCCCATTTGGAAAAGGTAGAGAAGGTGGTCGTGTCAAATGAGGAGAGACTTGAGGCCATCAAGAAGCAGGCCAAGTTGATTCGCTCACTGCAAAGAGAGGTGGAAGATGGCAATAATCGCTCTTGGCAAAACAACATTAGGGTGCTGGGAGTGCCTGAAGGAGCAGAAGGGCATGATTTGATATCCTTTCTACAGGCTATGATTCCATATGTGTTAAAACTGCATTTCACTATGCCGTTTCAGATTGAGTATGCCCATAGAGTGACTATGCAATCCAAGGCCATAAACAAGCAACCATGCCCAATTATCCTGAAAGTTTTACAGATAATGGGAGCTGCCAGAGCACTCACAGCTGTGGAATATCAAGGACATAAACTCCTGTTTTTTATGGACTTTGCGAAGGTGATGGTGAATCAAAGAAGGAGTCTTTTGGCACTGCGTCCATGCTTGATACAACTGAAGGCCCATTTTTGATTGCCATATCCTGCTCGCATGAAAGTCACACTGCACAATCAGACCAAGACTTTTGATGATTCTAGAGATTTATGTGCATTTCTGGAAGATATTGAGTTGGCGGTGATTTAGTGAAGGACATATTATAGCTTCTGTTTGCCACAGTTTTACAGTGCTTGTCTTTTGAGCGGTCGACTGGCCTGAGATCATGGGAAGGCGAATTATCCATGCAGAAGTGGCACATAAGCATGTTACACTGCCATTTCCTGAGACATTTGTGCTGTTTTGTCTATAAGACATTATTTCTACTTTTAAGATGGGAGGTGGGCAAGATGTGATATTTGGAGTATTGCAGGAGTGTGGGAGTGTTGGGTCATTGGGCCCTCCATGTCTATCTTGTCCTAGTGGGCTCATCCAGTAAGTTTTTTGTCTTATATAGCCCCCCTGGAATGTTTTCTGTTCTTTTTTTATTTCTTTTCTTTTCTTACTAAAGTTGGGTGTTTTCATTGTGTTTGATCATATAGAAACATAGAAACATGATGACAGAAAAAGACCACATGGCCTACCTAGTCTGTCCTTCCATATCAACAACTACAACAGTCCACTGTTTATCTTTAGAGATCCTTTGTGTTGGTCCCATGCTTTTTTGAATTCAGTTACTGTCCTCATCTCTACCACCTCCACTGGGAGACTATTCCACGGATCCACTACTCTTTCCGTAAAGAAATATTTCCGCATATCACTCCTGAATCTATCTCCCTCATCCCATGTCCCCTCGTAGCAGAACTTGCTTTCAATTGAAAGAGGCTCTCTCCCTGAACATTTATGCCACGGAGGTATTTAAACATCTCAATCATATTACCTCTATCCCGCCTTTCCTCTAAGGTGTACATATTAAGATCCTTAAGTCTGTCCTCATATGCTTTATAATGAAGCCCACTAATCATTTTAGTAGCCACCCTCTGCACCGACTCCATCCTGTTCACATCCTTTTGAAGGTGCGGTCTCCAGAATTGCACACTATACTCCAAATGAGGTCGCACCAAAGACTTATACAGAGGCATTATCACCTCCTTTTTTCTGCTAGCCATTCCTCTCCATATGCACCCAAGCATCCTTCTAGCTTTTGCCATCACCTTTTCTTCCTGTTTAGCTACTTTAAGATCATCAGACACAACCACGCCTAGGTCCCGCTCTTCTTTAGTGGACAAAAGTACTTCACCTCCTATACTGTATTGCTCCTTTGGAATGCTGCAGCCCAAATGCATGACCTTACATTTTTTAACATTAAATCCCAGCTGCCAAATTCTAGACCATTCTTCCAGCTTAGCTAGATCCCTCCTCATGTTATCTACACCTTCCTGGGTGTCTACTCTATTGCAGATTTTGGTATCATCTGCAAAGAGGCAAACCTTACCCGGCAGCCCTTCCGCTATATCACTAACAAAGATGTTAAAAAGAATCAGACCAAGGACAGATCCCTGGGGCACACCACTGGTAACATCCTTCTCCTCAGAGTGAGCTCCATTTACTTGTACTCTTTGTCGCCTCCCACCCAACCAATTTCTAACCCAAGCAGTAAATTTAGGGTCCATCCCTAGGGTGCTCAGTTTTTTTATAAGTCGCCTGTGAGGAACAGTGTCAAAGGCTTTACTGAAATCTAAATACACCACATCTAGAGCTCTCCCTCAGTCCAACTCCCTGGTCACCCAGTCAAAGAAATCAATCAGATTTGTCTGACAAGACCTGCCTCTGGTGAATCCATGCTGCCTCGGAACCTGTAATCCGCTGGACTGCAGAAACCTCACTATTTTCTCTTTCAGCAGAGTTTCCAATAATTTACTCAACACCGAAGTTAAACTAACCGGCCTGTAGTTTTCAACCACATCCTTACTTCCGCTTTTGTGTAAAGGCACCACATGAGCCTCTCTCCAGTCCTTTGGCACCACTCCCTACTCCAACAAGGCATTGAAAAGTTCAGTCAGTGGGGTTGCTAGAACATCCCCAAGTTCCCTCAGTATTCTAGTGTGTATCCCATCCGGTTCCATCACTAAGTTGAGCTAGTTTCTCAGGAACACAGTCTTCTGAAAATTGTTCAAGATGTCCCTCGCTTCTGTTCCTATTTGTGGGTGTTTTCTGAGGTCCTGCTCCTGCTCCTGGTTCTTCATCTGTGAACACAGAACAAAAATATTTGTTAAGCAATTCCGCTTTATCCTTATCAACTTTTACATATTCCCCCCCTGCACCCTTGAGTCTGACAATACCACTTTTGCCCTTCCTCTTCTCACTAATATATCTGAAAAATGTCTTATCCCCCCATTTTATTGCATTGGCTATTTCCTCCTCCTTTTGAATCTTTTCCTTCTTGACCACTTTGCTAGCTTCTCTAAGTTTTTCCGAATACAGATGCCTGTCTTCCTCTCTCTGTGATCTCTTGTATTTCATGAAGGCCTCCCTCTTTTTCTTTACTTTTTCAGCTACTTCCTTTGAAAACCATAGCGGTCTCCTGTTCCTTTTGCCTTTATTTACCATTTTAACAAAAAGGTTGGTTGCCCTTAAAATACCCCCTTTCAGTTTTGCCCACTGTTTTTCTACATCCCCCAGCTGTTCCCATCCTACTAACGACTCCCTGAGGTATTGGCCCATCTTCGCAAAGTTAGTCTTCCTAAAGTCTAAGATCCTCACCTTGGAATGGATTCTAACAGCCCTAGTCCTAATACTGAACCACACCATCTGGTGATCACTGGATGCAAAATGATCTCCCACTACAACATCAGAAACACTTTCACCATTGGTAAGCACCAAGTCCAGTATGGCTCCTTCACGTGTGGGGTCTGCTACCAATTGCTTGAATAGTTCTCCCTGTAGAGAATCCAGGATCTCCTTACTTCTAGATGATACTACAGCAGGAATGTGCCAATCAACATCTGGCATATTGAAATCTCCTATCAGTAGCACTTCCCCTTTCCTAGCAATGCTGCGTATGTCTTCAATTAACTCTCTGTCCACCTCTTCCTCTTGTGAGGGAGGTCTGTATATCACACCAATGCAAATAGATTTCTCTTTCCCTCTTTCTAGTTTAACCCACAATGCCTCCTCTCTCCCTTTTAAGCTCTGTAATTCCAAAGCTTTAATAGTAGTTTTTAAATATAGTGCCACTCCTCCCCTTCTTCCTACCCTGTCCTTTCTGAATAAAGTATAGCCAGGTATAGTTACATCCCAATCATGGTTTTCTGTGAACCATGTTTCTGTAACTGCCACTAAATCCAAGTCAGCCACTCCCACCAAAGCTTTAACATCAGGGATCTTATTTCCCATGCTATGGGCATTTATACACACTGTTTTCTATATGCTAACCCTGTTACCCATTTCCATAAATGTATGCTATGGGCATTTATACACACTGCTTTCCATATGTTACCCATGTTTCCCATTTCCATAAAGTTATTTAATGTATCACCTACCTCGGGGCTTTCACTTACCTGGGGGCTTTCTTCACCTAACCCCAATGAATCTAGTTTAAAGCCCTCTTCAGTAGATTAGCCAGTCTACTACCGAAGATGCGTTGACCTTTCTTGGACAGATGGATGCCATCTCTGCTCTGCAACCCTTGGAACAGCATCCCATGGTCTAGGAAACCAAAACACTCTCAATGACACCATCCACGCAGCCATGCATTCATCTCCAGGATGCGAGCCTCTCTGCCTTGGCCTTTACCCTCAACAGGGAGGATTGAAGAGAACACCACCTGTGCACCTAACTGCTTCGCCCTCTGTCCCAGAGCCGTGAAGTCACTTTTGATACGTTCCGAGGTATACCTGGCAGTATCATTTATTCCAACATGGATTAGCAACATTGGGTAATAGTCAGTGGGCTTGATGAGTCTCGGCAAACTCTCCGTAACATCTTGGATTTTGGCACCAGGCAGACAGCATACCTCTCTGGACATCAAGTCTGGTCGGCAGATGGATGCCTCAGTACCCCTCAGAAGAGAGTCTCCAACCACCACTACCCTTCGTTTCCTTCTGGTCACTGATTCTGCAACTTTGGGGTACTTGAACTCTGGTTCTTCCCTTTCCAGGGATGCTTTCACCTCCTCCACTTCCATGGCTGCATAATGGTTCTTCAATTCAAGGGCTGGAGAAGTTGGATTGGTGATTGTGCAGGCCCTGGTGTCTTGTGTCCAACCATCGACATTCTGTTGGCACCCATCTTCTCCTGTGCTGGAGAGCTTTGTTGCTGCAAGAAGCATCTCATCAATGTACTTCTCACTGTCTTGAATGCTCCTCAGCCTCGCCACCGCCTCTCTGAGTTCCTCCACTTGTTTCCTCAGAGTTTCAGCATGCAGGCACCCTGCACATGGAACTGGTCCTTCAACTGGCATTAGGACCTCTGTCTGGACCGAGGCAGAAGCTGTAACGGGGGTAACAGCTTTAGCAATACAATTTTTCCCAGCCATTGTTCTGTTCGTGGAGCTTAGGTATCTGTTAAAGCAAAAGAGAGAGATCTACCAATTACCAGCCGGTTTTCCAGCTGTCCGTTCAGAGAAAAAGCAGTTAAATCTCTTTAATTATATTCAAAATGTGCTGGTCCAATTCTCTGTGATTTGTTAAAGGGGGAGGTGCCCTATAAAGCAAGACTGCTCACTAGGGGTGGGTGGGAGTCGGGGTGGGTAGGGAGGGAACTAACACCTAATTAGGTGTTAGCAGTTTCCAAATCTGAGGAGGTTACTAGAGTTCATCAACCTACTGTTCTCAAGGAAAGTTCCCCTAAAGCACCTAAAAGAAAGTAACCTTGCTTTAAAAAATATACAAAAAACCCTTTTAAGAGCTCCCAGTCAGAGAGCTAGCAATGTAATATAATAAAAACAAACAAACAAACAAACCCTCAAATCCTTACTGTTTGTTGATCTGTAGAGCCCTGGTTAGGAAAGCCTCAACAGGGCAGAGCACTGGAGCCTTTTATGCAGGCCTCAGCTGCACTCAGGAAATCAGGCCCACTAACTCCTGATTAGGTGTTAGCAGTTTCCAAACCTGAGGAGGTTACTAGAGTTCAGCAACCTACTGTGCTCAAGGAAAGTTCCCATAAAGCACCAAAAAGAAAGTAACCTTGCTTTAAAAAATATACAAAAAACCCTTTTAAGAGCTCCCAGTCAGAGAGCTAGCAATGTAATATAATAAAAACAAACTCTCAAATCCTGCATTTATGTAGTTAGAAACCTAGAAACATGACAACAGAAAAAGGCCACACAGCCTATCTAATCTGCCCTTCCATATCATCAACAATAGTCCTCTTTTTACTTTTAGAGATCCTTTGTGTTTGCCCCATGCTTTTTTAAAATCAGATGTTGTCCTTGTGTCCACCACCTCCATTGAGAGACTATTTAATTGCATGCATACGTTAAATACATGGACATCATTGACACTCAATATATCTTAAAACATGCAGTACAATAAATCCAGTAAAAGCACAAACAATCATAAAATTCCCACTACTACTGTAAATAATTAAAATTACCCTATGGCACTTTCTCAAAATATTCCAAACAATAATCATAATAATCCTGAAACAAAATTCTCTCACAAAATAATCCACAGCACCAATGTTTCCTTTAAACCACCATCAAATGACAAAAAGCTTAACCAAAAATCTGTATCTTCCTTGTTTCCTAAATTGATTATAATATTTTATATTTCTTATGCCACCAAGAATAGAGTTTTAAAGCTTCAGATTGATGAGAGTATTCCATCAAGTTGTGGTTGTTTTTCATTTACCATTAGCTGTCAAAAAGGATATAAACAGGCTGGCTAAATTTAGAACCCAGCAGAGAGCTTCCAGTTTAAATTTAATACACAGTAAGGGCCTAGTTTCAATTTAAAACACACAGGAGAGCTTTCTGGTTAAATTTAGAACCCAGGAGAGAGCTTCTACTTTGAATTTCATACTCAGTCAGGGCTAGTAGCAGCAAAGAGCTTAAATTTAAATCAAATCAGAATATAATTTAGCATAAAAGGCAAACAGGGTCAGTATTCCTTGAGCAATAAATTATTTCTAGAGACCTTTACAAAGAGGCCTTCTACATATGGGGCAAGAGACCCGTGGAATTTTTTAAATAGGTGTTCAAGCCAGGCAACAGATCAAAAGACCAGTTTGAAAGACTTCCAATTTCAAGCAAGGACTGTGTTAATCACTCAGGAAATTGGTCACAGCTTACTCAGAAGCACAGGCATAAATAGTTCAACCAGAGTTCTGTGCTTCTCAGTCTTGAAGGACTACAAAAGGGGACTGCTGCTTCTGGAGAGAGATCTGCAATTGTAAGTACTACGTCTGGGATTTTTTCTAAATCTTCAGGGAAAAGGAATTCTTTAGATTAAATCTGATTAATTTGTGAATCCAGTGTATTTGTTAAAATGGTCAGGGCCTAGTAGCAGCAACGAGTTTTCAGTTTAAATTTAAAACACAGAGGAGAACTTTCTGGTTAGATTTAGAACCCAAGACTCCCTCTATCCAAGCAAGGGCTGTGGGACTTCCCCTGGAGATTGGTCACAGATTACCTTAGAAGCAAAGGACAGGGTACTGTGTAGCAGCCAGCTTTCAATAAGTCTTTTCCCTCCCAACACCCACCCACCCCTGGGATAGTCATAGCTTTATAGGTGCATAAACCTCTTAAAGGAAAGGAGGTGCCATATTCACTCTCAGGTGCAGCTGTTTATTCTCATCAGCATACATTGAGGACCTGAGATTAATTAAAATTCAGGTGAACAAAGTACATTAAACATATTAGGTATAGTTTTATTAGTATAAGTATTCCCAGCAACCCTTAGTAAGTAAAGAACTTAAATATCTAAACACAACCTTAAAAAGAAGATGCAGACAGCAGTCCAGCAGCGAGATGGGGGCTTTCCAGTCGTTTGCACTGAGTGTCACATATATGACTTTCTTCCAGTTGGTGAGGGGTCTCACGTGTGCACAAGGTGCAAGAAGCTCTACTTGGAAGACATAAAGAAGACAGAGAGGTACATAGATGAGACCAACAGGGATATAGTCCTGAAGTCCCACCTCCAGTCTGGCAGCATCCCTGCTGCCATGGAGGAGAGAGGTCAAGTGACAGGAGAGCATCACCCTGTTGTGGCAGAAAGTGACCCTATAGCTAGAACCTGTCCTCCAGAAAATATAAAAGCCTCTTGCACCAAGGAGTTTTCTCCAGGGCCATGTGCCCATAAGGGAAGGGTTAGGACGGCCGTTATAGTTGGTGATTCGATCATTAGGCATGTGGATAGCTGGGTGGCTGGTGAAAGTGAGGATCACTTGGTAACATACCTGCCTGATGCGAAGGTAGCGGACCTCATGTGCCACCTATTTATTTATTTAACATTTTTTATATACTGCTTTTCAAATTCTCAAAGCGGTTTACAGGGCACATAGATAATTTTGTGTACATAGAACTTTTGGAACTATTTACAATAACAATTAACAGTGATTACATCCGCATTAGAATTATTTACATAAGTGAATGGAAATATATACATGTTCGTGAGGAGTTGGCTATTGCATAACATTTGTTATAAGCCTTGCAGTTAGTTAACCTAGTCAAGGTCTTAGACAGTGCTGGGGAGGAGTCTGATGTCTTGGTACATGTCGGTATCAGTGACATAGGAAAATATGGTAGGGAGGTTCTGGAGGCTAAATTTAGGCTTTTAGGTAGGAAGTTGAAATCTAGAACTTCCAGGGTAGCATTCTCCGAAATGCTTCCCATTCCAAGTGGCAGGCAGAGCTGCAGAGTATCAAAGCGTGGATGAGACAATGGTGCAAGGATGAAGGTTTTGGATTTGTTAGGAAGTGGGGAACATTCTGGGGAAAAAAGGGGCTCTTCTGGAGGGATGGGCTTTACCTTAACCGGGATGGAACCAGGCTGCGTGCATTAACCTTTAAAAAGGAGATAGAGCAGCTTTTTAACTAGATAATAGAGGAGAGCCGACA
Organism: Ichthyophis bannanicus; assembly: GCA_033557465.1. Lineage (NCBI taxonomy): Eukaryota > Metazoa > Chordata > Amphibia > Gymnophiona > Ichthyophiidae > Ichthyophis > Ichthyophis bannanicus. Next base: position 454,009,308 of record CM066035.1, read on the forward strand.
GTCGCCCAAGAGTGCATGGTTCTGAACAATGTATCCTTGAAGGATACTACCAAAAAAAATGAAGTTAGGGTACATCAGCAGAGATGTTCCAGTAAAGAAAAGGTAGCCCAAATTCCCTTGAGTACAGAGCAGACAGAGATTAAAGATTCCAAATTACCCCTGCCTACTGATAACTAGATTAATATGAATAAAATACAGTCTTTAAAATGCTTGTATGCAAATGCTAGAAGTCTAAAAAATAAGATGGGCGAGTTAGAATATATAGCACTAAATGAGAAGTTAGATATGATTGGTATCTCAGAGACATGGTGGAAGGAGGACAACCAGTGGGACACTGTGATACCTGGGTACAAACTGATCAAATTGGTGGAGGGGTTGTGCTCTATGCTAGAGAGGGCTTTGAGTCACAAAGGATTAAAGTTCTACTGGAAACACAGTTCTCTGAAGAAATCTCTATGGATTGAAATTCCATGTTAAAAGGGGAAGGCGATGGCAGTGGGGGTGTACTATCAACCGCCTGGCCAGAATGAACATATGGATGAAGAAATGCTCAAAGAAATCAGGGAAGCAAATAAAAGTTACAGAACGGTAATAATAATTGATTTCAATTACCCCGGTATTGACTGGGTCAGTGTCACAGCAGGGCATGATAGGGAGATAAAGTTTCTATATGAAATAAATGACTGCTTCTTGGAGCAGCAGATTCATGAACTGCACAGAGGGGAAGCTATTTTGGACTTAGTCTTTAGTGGAACACCAGATCTGGTACAAGAGATAAGGATGTTGGGACCACTTGGCAATAGTGATCATAGCATGATTGTGTTTGATTTAATTAATGGAGGAGGGATGGTAAGGAAATCCACATTATTACCTTTTAACTTTCGAAAGGGAGACTAAAACAAAATGAGGAAAATAGTTAAGAAAAAAGTAAAAGGAGCAGTTGCAAAGGTTAAAGACTTACATCAAACTTGGGTGTTGTTGAAAAATACTATCTTGCATACCCAGACCAGCTGTATTCCATGCTTAAAGAAAAGTGGAAGGAAGTCCAAAAAACTACCAGCATGGTTTAAAGGTGAGGTCAAAGAGACTATTGTTGCCAAAAAAGCATCTTTCAGGAAATGGAAAAAAGAGCCAAATAACAAAAACTGGAAACAGCACAAGCACTGGCAAGTTAAATGCAAGGCATTGATAAGGCAGGCAAAGAGAGAATTTGAGAATAAACTTTCTGTGGAAGCAAAAATGCATAATAAAGACTTTTTAAGTACATTTGTAGCAAAAAACCTGTGAGAGAGTCAGTTGGACCATTAGAATGATAGAGGGGTAAAAGGGGTAGTAAGAAGGGACAAGGCTATAGTGGAGAGACTGAATGAATTCTTTACTTCGGTCTTTACTGAGGAAGATGTAGAGATGTTACCCATGATTGAAGTGGTATTTAAAGGTGATGCTGCAGAATAATTGAAAGCAATATCGCTACACCGGGAAGATGTATTACAACTATTTGATAAACTAAAATGAAACAAATCATGTGAACCTGATGGTATACATCCAAGGGTGTTGAAAGAACTGAAATATTAGATTGCAGACCTCCTATTAGTAATCTGAGAACTATCATTAAAATCATCTGTAATACCTGAAGATTGGAGGCTTGCCAAAGTAACGCCAATTTTTAAAAAGGGTTCCAGAATTGATCCAGGAAACTACAGACCTGACATCAGTACCAGGAAAAATGGTAGAAACCATCATAAAGAACAAAATTACTCAGCATGTAGATAGTCATGGCTTAATGGGAAGCAGCCAACATAGCTTTAGACAAGGAAGATCTTGTCGTACTAATCTGTTATGTTTTTTTGAAGGTGTGAATAAACAGGTAAACAAAGGTGAGTCGGTTGATATAGTATATCTGGACCTTCAGAAAGTCCTTGACAAGATCCCTCATCAGAGACTTTTGGCAAAACTAAAAAGTCATGGGATAGGAGGCAGTGTACTATTGTGGATCAGGAACTGGTTAAAAGATAGAAAGCAGAGGGTAGGGCTAAATGGCCAATTTTCCCAATGGAGAAAGGTGAATAGTGGTGTACCCCAGGGATCTGTGCTGGGTCCGCTGCTTTTTGACATATTCATAAATGTCCTGGAAAAGGGAATAACGAGTGACGTTATCAAATTTGCAGATGACACAAAACTATTTAAAGTTATTAAAACACAAGAAGATTGTGGAAAATTGCAAGAGGATCTTGATAAATTGGAAGACTGGGCATCCAAATGGCAGATGAAATTTAATGTGGACAAGTGCAAAGTTATGCAGTTAGGAAAGAACAACCCACATTATTGTTACATGATGCAAGGTTCCACATTGGGAACCACCACCCAGGAAAAAGATATGTTAAAACCCTCCGCCCAGTGTTCAGTGGTGGCCAAGAGAGCAAATAGAATGCTAGGTATCATAAAGAAAGGAATGGAAAATAAAACAAAGGATATTATAATGCCTCTGTATCATTCCATGGTGCGACTGCACCTTGAATATTGTGTGCAATTCTGGTCGCCATATTTTTAAAAAGATATAGCGTTATTAGAAAAGGTACAGAGAAGAACCAACAAAATGGTAAAGTAGATGGAAGGATACTCCTATGAAGAGAGGCTAAAAAGGTTAGGGCTCTTCAACCTGGAAAAGAGACGGCTGAGGGGAGATATGATAGAGGTCTATAAATTAATGAATGGAGTGGAACTGGTAAACATAGATCGATTGTTCACATCATCAGAATATAAGAAGACTAGGGGAGATGCAATCAAGCTACAGGGTAAGCTATTTAAGACTAATAAGAGGAAATATTCTTTCACTCAACGTGTAATCAAACTCTGGAATTTGTTATCGGAGGATGTAGTAAAAGCTGTTAGTGTAGCTGGGTTTAAAAAAGATTTGGACAAGTTCCTGGAGGAAAGGTTTATAAACCATTATTAAAAGGGACATGAGATATTACTGCTTGACCCTAAACAAGCATTGAGGAACCTGTGTCTTTTGGGGAAACTGCTAGGTACTTATGACCTAGATTGGCCATTGTTGGAAACAGGTTAATGGGCTTGATGGACCTTGGTCTGACCCAGTATGGCATATCTTATGTCCTTATGGAGTCAGTACAGAGGGTGGCTACTAAAATGGTTAATGGTCTTCATTATAAAGCATATGAGGACAGACTTAAGGATCTTAATATGTACAGCCTAGAGGAAAGGTGGGATAGAGGTGATATGATTGAGATGGTTAAATACCTCCGTGGTATAAATGCACAGGAGAAGAGCTTCTTTCAATTGAAAACAAGCTCTGCTACAAGAGGACATATGATGAGGGTGAAAGGTGATAGACTCAGGAGTAATATGCAGAAATATTTCTTTACGGAAAGAGTGGTAGATGTATGGAATAGTCTCCCAGTGGAGGTGGTAGAGATGAGGACAGTATCTGAATTCAAAGAAGCATGGGAGAAACACAGTCATTTTATTCAGGTGGGTAGTGGGGTGAGAGTGACTTAGCAATTTGGTTGGTGCTTTTTAAGCAATTTCAATTGGGTTTGTGTGTGGCAATCTCCTTCTATCTTGAATCATGATTTGTACACTTCAGAAGGCATCGTGTTTGGGATTCATTTTGAAGGAGCTTGGTGTGCAGAGCCTTGACCAGATAGTTGGTATAATAGAAACTGGTGCCAGAATTTTGCCTTTTTAGAACAGTTTCCTGTAGGGGTAGTCATATCTATATGTGTTGGGGGGTGGGGGGAGGGGATTAGCACGTGCCTGTGGCACCAGAGCATAATCTTGCTCTCAGGCAATCTGACAGTCATACAAGTGATTAATAGGCAGTCTGCAAGTTCACCTTTTGTAGTAGAGTTGCTGCACTTGCTGGTGCTGTGGTGCGTCCACTTGAATGTAATGCTTGCAGGTGAAGTTTTTACCGGGTGTAGATAATGAGATTGTGGACTATTTATCTTGTCTTCAGTTGGCCTGCTTTTGGGCATTGGTACCAGAAGCAGATACCTTTCCTTTTCAGATGTTGGGGCATTTTTGGGATGTCCTTCTGGACCACTTGCAAGATTGCTGAAGTCCTCACTAGCAGCAAACATGTAGATGGCTTACAAGGCAAGATGGCACAGTTTCTTAGACCTGCTGCCAGTAGGGTCTATTGTTCCAGATTAAGTGATTAGTCAGAAGGCTGTCTTGAAGTTTGAGTGTGCTGTACAGTGCTGGCTACCACCCCATGCCTTGTCTGGGACTTTGGCTAGTGTTATTTATTTATTTATATTCTCTTATATGCTGTGCTATTCTGAATTGTGTGATTTACATTGAACAAACTGAAATTACATTGAACAGGGCATTATAACTTGGAGATAACTATTTTACAGGGAACATGGGCTATGGAGGGTTAAGTGGCTTGCCCAAGACCACAAGGAGCACCTGTGGGACTAGAAACCCCAGTCCTTCTGGCCCAAGGTTGCTGTCCTCTAGTGGGATTTGAACCCCCAACCTTCCAGCCTGAAGTATCTTGCCCCAACCACTAGGCCACTCCTCCACTCCACTGTTGTCTTTGTCGCTAAGATTCAGTTGCTGGAGGATCCCACTAACTCATTTCTGGTGCAGAAGCTGGTTTGGGGTTTTGCAAGAACTAGGAGGGTGGCAGGAGTGAGGCCTTTATGCAACCTATCCTGCATGATATGCTTGGTGTGCTCATGTTTGCTCTGCTGAGAGTTTGCTCTTTCTCTTTTGAGGTATGGCTTTTTAGTGTAGCATTTTCTTTTGCCTTCTTTGCTGCTTTGTGAGTTAGTGAGTTAGTTCTTTCCCTGCCTTTTCTTTCTCTCTTTATCCCATTCATCTTACATTTATCCTTCATTCCTTACATTTACTACTAGCAACTAGCCACCTCCTGTGTGGGATTGTTATACGATGACATGGTTATGTGGGAGGAGTACAGGAGGTTGTGCATTCTGTGTAGTAAGACTGATCAATTGGGCAGAGGCTCTTGAGTTCACCTTCAGCATGCGCCTGTCCTAGATATATTTATGTTTATTATGCTTGATATACCCCTTTTCAATCGTTAAAGCAATGCGGTTTAAAAAAATAAAGTCACAGTAACGGCCAGTGGCCTGGAAAAGGATAGGAAGTCACAATAGTGACAGGACAGAGAGAGTAAACATGCATACCAGACAGGGGAGAGAGGTTGTAACATAGGGGGAAATCAGACAGTGTGGGTTGGAAGGTCAAAAGCAGAAGAGAATAAATGTGCTTTCAGACATGATTTGAAGGTAGAGTAGTTCTGCTCGAGCCTGAGGGTGGAGGGTAATGAGTTCCATAGTGCAGGTCCTAGAAAGAAGGCAGAGGAACGGGTAGAGTGTAAGTGAGCCTGGGAGGGGGTTGGGAGGTGAAGACGGTTAACATGGATGGATCGAAGAGAGTGACTGGGAGTGTAAGATTGCAAGAGATCAGCCAGATATTGGGGGGTATGTGTGTAGATGACTTGATGGGCAACAGTGAGAATCTTGAAACAAATGTGGTGATCAATCGGAAACCAGTGAAGGTGAAGAAGAAGAAGGGTGACGTGATCAAAGCGGGATGAATGGGTAATGAGGCATGCTGCCGTGTTCTGAATACGTTGAAGTCTGTACAGTTAGGATTGGGGAATGCCAGCAAGAACTGAGTTACAGAAATCTAGGCGTGAAATGATACTTGGCTTGTACATTGTAGTCAGGCCTTTTTTGTGGTAAGACTAGGAAGAGATCTATTTTGGCTGTGCCATAAGGGGTAGAGTCCTCTTACCTGGTTTCAGTTTACTGCCATACCGAAGCGTGGCTTGGTGGCTACAGGCTCCCCCTCTACCCAAGCATTTTGAAACACACTCACTTTGGATCAGAGCAGCAACATACAGTATGCAGTTTCTCATGGCCCTCCTAAACAGGCAATTTAGCGTGTTGGTAGCTGGTGTTTAAATTCTTTCAAGCTATATATTCTGTAATTTATGAGTTGTTAACGGGCCCTTTATCTATTGTTTTCTTTTTAAGTTTGTTCTGCTAGGCTAGGGAGGAGAGAATGGGCCTGATGGGGATGCATTGGTCCCAACTTCTTCCTATTTTTTGGAGGCTCAACAATATAGTCAACCACAATGTATTATTGTTCATTTGGGAGACAATTATCTTTGCAGAGTCAAAGAGGTCACCCTTATCCAACAAATTAATTGGGATATTTTTTTAATACATTGCTATTTCCCTGCTGTGACCTTTATTTGGTTGTAGATAATTCCTCAGAGACTTTGACGTGATGCCATTAAGCCAAAGACTGTGAAGTGCCTCTGCAAGCAGGTGAATTCCAAGGTATCTAAATTTGTAGTTTTGTTAAATGGTTTAATTCTGGCTCACGATCTTATTTCTCCAGACTGTCCTGGTTTTTACCAATTGGATCTTTTGCATTTGTCGGATATAGGTCAGGATATTTTCATTAGTTCCATTCAGGATGTTTTGGAGGGATGTTTTGGCCGCAACAAATATGGGAATGGTGGAGACATGCAAAATAGTCTCCACCTATGGCAGTGTGGGAAGGTTGGTCACTTCCCCCACTGTTAATTTAGCAACTAAAAGCAGGGGAGAGAGATTAGGAAGTAGTGGACTGTGACATCCTGCAACCTGGGCATCACCGCCATGTGCGGCACAAGTCACAAGGAAGGCTCTCACAGTTTAAAGTAGGCCTCAGCTTGGTGCCAACACAGGAGGGGGGGGAGGGAGGGATGAGAATACATGGTTGACATTGGTCAGCATAGGGCTAGGATGCTACTGTCTAGCCTGACTGGTTGGTCTTTGTTGAATACAAGTATTTTTGAAATGTTTCATGTTATAATATTTTGGTTATGCCAATAAAGCTGCAGCCATGTTTTTGCCAAGCTCTTAGAATGTGTTTGTTCTTATACTGTGTGAAGATTTCAGTGATCAGACGGTGGTAGTGTGAATGTCAATGTTATAAATATGAAATTGTTTTATTATTATTGAAGGTAATTGCTTCTTTAGATAGATTCAGGAGTGATATGCGGAAATCTTTCTTTACAGAAAGAGTGATGGATCCATGGAATAGTCTCCCAGTGGAGGTGGTAGAGATGAGGCCAGTATCTGAATTCAAAGAAGCATTGGAGAAACACAGAGGATCTCTAAAGGAAAAAAGGGGACTGTTGTATTGGTTGATTTGGAAGGGCAGACTAGATAGGCCATGTGGTGTTTTCCTGTCGTCATATTTCTATGTTTAATGGTGAAACAGCGATTGAAGGAGATAGAAGAATCTGATCCTATGCTGGAACGCAGCTTCAAGTTTAAAAGGGAACGAGATGCCACATATCTTCTCTACACTGAGACACTGAAGCAATTGAGATGGAAATCCAAGCAAAGCACCCTGATGTAATATTTCAAGCCAGGTCAGGTAAAAACATCTCCCTCATCTTCAACCAGTCATGCAGGGCTGATTACAGAGGAGGAGACAGCTGATGTTGCAAACGCTGAGCTGCCGTACATCTTACCATCCCCATCACCCATAGAGTAGCGGTAACATCTTCCTTGGTTCTTTTGAGGGCAACCAAGATTGAGAGGTTTGAAAAACAATACAGTTCCCTCCTAACATCATCACCATGTTTACATGCTGTCAATAAGTAAGCTTTTTTTTACAAGGAAATCATGTGTTTTATGATGATAGATAACAAAAGTGTATGTTGAACTGGTCTCCCATATGATCAGTGGTTGTGTATTTGTGTTTTCAGTATTCACGGGGTTTTCTAGGACCTATCCCCCGTGATACCAAAAATTCACTGTAACGTGCTTTGAACTCAGATTTTAAAAGGTGAGTAATTTAACTATACAATCCAAATCTGTAGCAAAATATAATAAATAAAGATCAATTTGCTCATCAAGACTACTCTTTTATCACCCTGAGTACAGGATGATAAAATCAACAGCACTGTCCCCTCCCCTCTCCTATGTCTCCTAACTCTGTGCTGGTCTCAAGCATCTGCACTGGCAGCCCCTCCCAGGTATCGTTGCCTTCCTCTCTGATTCCTAGACCAATGCCCAGGCCTCTCCACGTGCACCACTGCCAAGCTCTGCAATGTTGTGTGCTAACTCAGATATGGAAGATCATTGTCCTAAACGTCTGGTCTCCCCTACTCATTTATGCTTCCCTAATTTTCACAGCTGTACCACCATTAGAAAGGGAAGTAATTGCTGCTCTGCGCAGGTTACTCTAGTTTTCTTGATAACTTGATGCAGTCGCATCACTGCCGATTAGGTTGCATGCGGGATACTTCAGTCTTTTTTGAAAGCTTGATTTGTTGTACCACCATGACCACTGGTTTAGTTTTTAATCTTTCGCTCTCTGTAGTTTCATATGGCTGATCAAACACCGAAACCCCCTGCTTAATTATTTTCTCTGTTTATCTGCAGTTACTACTGCAGTCTGTGCATGTTCTAAGAATGTTTAAATTCTGTCATAGTTTTTGTTGCCAGTAGACTGTTCCCAGCACGTGTTACCATCTAGGTAAAGGAATATTTTCTTATGTTTCCTTTGTACATTTCTCTCTGCAATGTCATATGATGACCCCCTTGTTTTTGAATTTGTTATTCTATGGAAAATTTCACATTCCTACATTTTATTGAAACCTTCAAAAATATTTCAAGGTTGCTATCATTATTCTCTTCATACCTTCCATCCTCCAGTGAGTGTATTTTGAGTGTCTTCGACCTTTCTTTGTAGAATTTGTATTATATCATTTCTGAAACACTTTTGTCATCTCAATATATTTACGAACAGAACACCGTATTTGAGGTGGGGGTCACACAATTGACCTATTCAGAGGCAATATTGTTTCCTCTTTCCTGCTAATAGCACCTCTATGTTTGCAACTGAGCATATTGTGAGAGATATTATACTGGCAAAAAACTCAGTGTTCCCAGAGTATAGCACAAGAACACAGAATTACAGCCCATGCTGTATGACTCACATAGTAAACACAAGGCAGCACAGCTTGGTGTAGAGGAGGCAACTGGCAGTTGGGTGTAGGTAGCTGGTGTAGGAATTCCTCCGCAGAGATGGTTAACTGCAATTAAACTGACAAAAAGGGAAATGAAAAGACAGGGCAGTCAGGATAAGATTATTCTGACAGGCCAGAAACCTTCAGCAAGGCTGAGAAATTTGTCATTACTCACAGATATCCATGATAACAATGACATACTCTTCTTAGTCACTGAGAATTCTCCAAGCTTAATTATGTGTTTTTGTATTTTTCAAAAACAGTTATAGCTATGAGTTTACATGGACAGCTAGTTGTCTTTTTCTTATTCAGAATTTGAAGAAGAGTCTGCTTACAGAAACTTGACATGCTGGCATCTGTATACACTCAGCACATATCTACAGCACCTGATTGTACCTCTCCTTGAACTGCTACTGGAAAGTTGTGAGCTAAATACTACTCCTACTAATAGTACAGCCTGCAAGCGGAGTTCCAGATCGAACCAAGTTTTTATTATCAGCTCAATATTATTGTCAATCATTTGTGTAGTGCATACTAAATATACAGAGCACTGCACAGAGATACATAAGAGTCCGTTCATAAGAAGTTGCCACTGACAAGCCAGTAAGAGATAAGCAGCAAGCAACGGTGGGAAGATGGAGGTGAGCTCCTCCCTGCTCCCCCTCCACAGCCAACCACCAGACACCCAGTGAGTTCAAATTCAAAGAGCTAACCAGTGCACCCATGTCTGGTGGGCCAGCACCTAAGGGCCACTCCAAAGGGTCCTTATGCATGGCCCGTTGAAATGGCTCCAGAGTGTTATACAGCAACAATCCCCCTAAGTAGCCTGGACCTCTTCAGTTCAAAAACTCCACCATGTAAGTACCTCAACACGCCATACAACAGCAAGATACTCTACACATCAGTCCCTGAAGAATTCTACATAAATACAATCTCCAACAGACCACTCCCTAAGCATCTCACTTATTACCCACTCACTAAGGCATTTCATATATTAACAACTGGAATCTATTGAAATGGAACTAAAACAGAATCTAGCCTATTGCTTCCTAATAACACTTCTTCTATTTCCCACAAATGCAACCTCCTTACTCTATACATCCACTACCCATCCCTGTAATACACACCCACAAACGTGACAGATTAACTATTATCCAACAAAAAACATACAACAGACATTCATACCAGATTAACATACTAATCAACAGTCCAACAAATAATCCATCACACATAGCCAAGCCAGAACAAGCAAGCACACAACCCCCAGACACCTCACCCCATCCTCCCCACCTAAAATGCATACTCATTAATGCATACTCAGCACAAAACAAAATTCAACTCCTCTCAGACTTCATCACAGAAAACAAAACTGACATTCTATGTGTCACTGAAACCTGGTTCACCATGTCTGATAATATGCTAGTAAATCAGCTGCTTGCTCCTACACACAACATATTTAACTGTCCCAGAAACAAACGTAGAGGTGGAGGAGTCCTGATCATTTCTAAGAAGCAGCTTAACTTCCAACTGATGTCATCCAGCACAGAGGAAGGTTTGGACACAATCTCCATTACAAACAAAACTTAACACTGCCTAGCATATAGATCCCCAAATGCTCATGTAGAGAAACTCGCAATCCTCCTGGAAAGTCTGCAACCACAAATCACAGACCAAACAACTCCTGCTACTTGGCTACCTTAACCTTGCCTCCACATTCCCCAAAACATCAAAGGCATTCTTCAAAGTAATGGCAGCCCTAGACTACACCCAGATAGTCAAGGAACCAACTCACAATAAAGGCAACACCTTGGACATCATATTCACCGTGCAGCATATTCTCAAACTATAACCTACCCAAGCCTACCTTACCACAGTACCATGGTCAGACCTCAAAACAATGTCCTTCTACATCTCACATGACATAACATACACATATCCCCCCTCAGTCTGTAGATTCCAATACCTAGAAACAAAATAATTCCTAGACAAAATTCTGACAAAATTACAACAAGCTCCAGATTACCTTGATGCACAAATACATCACTGGAATCAAACTAATAAGTAATGTAGCCACTAAAACACACTCCTTTGCTCCACATAGGAGATTCAATACAGATACATGCTATACCCCCCAACTGAGAGATCTAAAATGTAAACTCAAGCTACTTGAGTTGAAATGGAGACACTCCAAAACTATGGAAAATCTTAAAGTACATAGCCTACCTGCAAAACTACCAAATAACCACAAACCAAGCAAAAAGAGAAGGCTTCACTCAATAGGACTATGAGGAAACTGCTAGGTATTTGTGACCTAAATCGGCCACTGTTGGAAACAGGATACTGGGCTTGATGGATCTTTGTTAGACCCAGTATGGAATATATTTTGTTCTTATGTTCTTATGAATCCTACTTCATGGAAGATCAACTTCAAGTTGAAGTGGGCCAGAAGAAATCAGTCCCTTACTTCCAACTTCAAGGTGTCCCTCAAGCATCTGCCTTATCAGCATTCCTATTTAATATCTTTCTTCAACCATTATACACAATAATTCAAGAGCAAAACTTTCTCTACTACATATACACAGATGATGTGACCAATCCCACAACCACACCTTTAGAAACATGTTCCAATTCCATGAAGAAATGGCTCACCTAACACAATATGACCATCTACTACAAGAAAACTGGTCTTATACATAACCAGAGACTCCAACTTCACCCCACCTCCTAACATCACCATTGACAGAGCAAAACTATTCACAAAACCCAAAGTTCGCTACCTAAGGGTCACATTAGACCAGTGCCTAACCCTAACAGCCAATACACTCAGGAATTCCCCTAGCAAAAGAAAAGAATTCCTGAGTGTATTGGATTTTCTTTTCTTTTGCTTTGAGTTTAATCCAATCGGGTTCTAATTATTTCACATTTAACCCTAACAGCCCACATCAGCAACATCACAAGAGCCATATACAGTAAAATCAAAACAGTGCAACACCTAAAACCACTTCTGAATGCTCAAGACTATTCCAAACTCTCATCTTCCCCCACCTTGACTACTGCAATCTCCTCCTACAAGGCCTTCCCAAAAACACTATTCACCCTATTCAACTGACTCAGAACACTGCTGCACGAATCCTCTGCAATGCCTCCAGGATCAATCACATAACCCTACTCTGCAAACAACTCTACTGGTTACCAATCACAGAATGAATAAAATACAAAGCGATCCTCACTATCTTCAAAATCAATCATGATCTATCCTCCACCTACCTACAACCGCTGCTACAGAAAGTGCCTAACTGCAGATATCAGAATGCCCTATCCATACCAGCAAGCAACACAAAAAACAATCACCCCACATCTAGAAGGGCCTTCTTCCTATATGCCCCCACATTCTGGAATGCCATCCCACACAACTTACATGCCACAGATGACTTACCGACATTCCATAGAAACCTGAAAACTCCTATTCCTGGAACTCTCCCCTGATGAAATATAACCACCTACTCTAATGGATATACTGAACCATCTCTCTCTCCCTCCCTACCCTACAACCCTATCTCTCCCCCACCCACAACCTAACACAAATCCCCCCAATGTCCCTTTCTCCCTCCTTTCCTTTCCAAGTTAATGCCCTGTTCCTGTTAGGTTGATAATGTTGTTCTATTTTCATTTTATGAGTATATTGTTTTATATTCAATTGCCATATAATCAATTCTCTGCAAAACCCTGTTGAGCTATGCTGTTACCTGCAAACTGCTGTGACTCTTAGCTAAAATGGTATAGAAAAATAGCTAAAAAAAGAAATAAATATACACAGCACTGTACAGAGATACATAAGAGACCTCCATCAGTAGTTGCCACTGTTGTGTAATCACAAACATTTGGAGATCCTGAACAAAACAGGTTTTCTTTTTTAGATAGACCTGTAATTGATAAACATAAAGTTATATACAGGTAGTCGTCGACTTATGACCGCGTTTGGTTACGACAGACCAGTCGTAAATCGATTTGGTCGTAAGTCGGCCCTTAACTCTTAAGGTAGCTGTGCCTTTAAAAAAAAGGATCAGAGAGGCGATCGAGGAGCTGGGACCAGTAGCGCACACGCCGATCAGGATTCCGCCGGCTGTGCCGGCACTCTGCGGGTGTACGGGCTGAGCCAGATTGCCTTAGAGCTGCGAGCTCCTTTCATTTAGTGAGCCGGGGCAGCAGGACTTGACACAGTGGCAATCCACGGGAGTGACGGACGGCATTGCGGCTGCAGATGCTGCTTTCTCCGCTCGGTGAGCAGTGATTCTGTTCATTTCGGAGTGTTTTGCCTCAGCTATTTTTCCTCTGCGCTCAGAACTGGCACGGGCTGGAATTTTTGCTCTCGCGGACTGCCAGTCGTGGCCAGAAAACCGGTCGTAAAGTCGATCAGTCGTAAGTCGCATAGGTCGTAAGTCGACGACTACCTGTATACTACATATTTTAACTTTCAAAGCTTTTGCAGAAATTTGTTTGGATTCATAATAGACAACTGACCGGTTTGAAGTATTTCAAATAGATTGACAATTAAATAAGAGGTCATTTTTAGAAGAAGATGCCTAGGTAAAATGCCCAAAAAGGTGATTATTGTATAAAGACAATGTTGGCACCTATGTGTTTTTATGAAGTTGAAATTGTATGTTATCAAAAATAATAGAATTATAAATCCCTTTCAAAATACTTTTTCAAAATAACTTTGTCTAAAGAAGGAGAAAAGACCTCAGATGTCCCTTTAAAGTCTAGAAGACATATTACTCAACAACTAGAGTTTCAGAAGGCTTATGGACTCATCTTCACTGGTCATAAAAACCCCTTACAGCAAAATCATTTATTAATTTAAATTGAAATAATTATATAGTTAAATGAATTAGCAAAAACTTTGCTTCCAATGAAAATCCAGCCAATGCAGTTATACTTGACATGACTATGTTTCGCTGATGAGCTGCATCAGGAGTATGTAGTCAAAAATCCAATTGACTGCAAATGTGCTTTGCAACAGTTTTGCAAAGGCACTGCAAAATGGCATCAATATTGGACATGCTGTTTGCTTCTAGGCTCTTATCTGGTCAGTGCTATAGTGAAAAAGGCTCCATGTGGATGACATTTCTGCATGCAAATGCCTTATTTTACACATTGAAATCATGAATAAGGCTTCTAAAATAATCCCTTTAGAGGAGATGTTCCCTGGGACCATGTTTTGGGTGGGGTAAAGAAATAACATACCTACATTGTTCTTTCAATAAATACATTATTTTCCCTAAAATCCAGCTGTACAAGTGCAAAGATTTGCAGGTGTTTTGAAACTTGATGAAATATTTGTGGGTAACAAGTAACTACAGACTTTTCCCCAAAGTAAGTAGTCTAAAAATTGACCTTAAAAATAACAGTAGTTAATTGTATTTAACTTTCTGCCTTTTTCTCCAAAGGCCTGATATTGAGTTAGGACGGCTAGGCACGAGTACAGCACCTAGCCATCGCCGTCATCCTCTAACCCCGGATATTCAATACCCATGTCATATGCGGCCCTAGCATTGAATATCCAGGGTCGTCACACATACCTGTAAGCCGCAGAGACTAACTGGGTAGCAGCAATAATGCACTGCTGTCCGGTTAGCCTCTGTTGTCACCCACGGCACGCCCCGATGCTAAGCAATTAGCATTGGGGCATGTAGGAGAGAAGATCGGAGATATTCAGCAGCACTAACCATGTTAATGCCATTGAATGTCCTGCTGAGCAGCATTTACACGGTTTATTGGCCCCCAAGAGTCCAATGTGTAATACATATAAATAAGATTCTAATAAAAGTCAACATTAATATGCAATATATGAGTTTCTTGAGATTATTTTTTTTTACTTTAGCAGTACTTAAAAAATGGTATGCATCTATAGAGGGCAATTTTTAAAACTAAACAGATATATTACATGAAGTCTGTGCCCCAGGCTTCCAAGTGAAAAGTATGCACCTGAGATGGATAGTTGTGCCTGCTATTTCTATTGATACTTTTTTACTTTTACAATAAACTAAAGAGTTGAAATGTAAATTGCATGGGGCATGGTTACTAAAGAGCATGCTTGTAGCATGCATTCTTGTCGGGCATCTAGCTTGGAGGCCCATGCCAACATCAGGGGCATCCCCTTGCCATTTTAACACATTGGAAACTCCCAGCACCACATTAACCACCCATTGAGGTGGCATTAAGTACACCCATGCTAATGGAAATATTCACAGTTAGCACATGTCCATAACACCTGCGCTAACCATGATCTACCGGCAATGTCCTTGATCCTCCCCTAACCTGCCCAGTCCCACATTACCCAGTTAGCTTGGAATTTGTAGTCCAGGGTCCCAGGCAAACCTTTACCATGGTGCACTTAACAAATGCTAAATCCCACACTAACAGTTTGTGCGCTATATACTGCAATCATTTGTTTCATGGAAATGTAGAACATGATGCTGAATAAAGATCATATTGTTTATCAAGTTTGCCCATACATACCAACTACTAAGCTCTAAAGTCCCTTCTTTCCCTTAGAGATCCTCAGTGTTCCATGTTTTCTTGAATTCAGCTACAGGTACCCAGGGTTGACTTACTTAATATAGCTAAAATCTAGAGATGTGCATGAGCAAAAATCTTTAAAGGTTTCCCAATTTTCAGGTGTTTTATTGGCTTGTTTTACGCTTTTTAATTATTTTTTTTCATGTGCACATTCAAACTTAACACAGGTAAATAAGTTGTATGCATGTATGTATACAGTTGTACAACAAACAAGCATGAGTCCACGTGCTATGCATAGGAAATTTTTATTGAAAGCCATAAACATTACAAAATGCAATAACAATTGTCCAGTACACTCAGTGCCCAGAACAAAATTCCAATATATGCATGAACAGAAGAATACCCAGATGATCATCCACCACCCCCAAGGCTGTACACAGCCCACCAAAGATATAACGGAATAAGCAATTCTAAGTCCAACAATCCAAATAGAAAACCGGGGCAGTATATATAGGAACAAAGAACAAAGAACTAAATGACCTAGGTAAAGTAAGAAAAAAAAAACATCCAACTTATCTCCACCTAGACAGCACTGAGCACTCCAGGGAGGAATTCTAGCCCCCCCCCCCCGAGAACACTTCCCTACTCGTACCTAAACTTTCATTGACTTTCATTGACTTAAGAATCTACCCGACCCTCCCCCCCTCCCTTCCCCTCCCCCCCAGCTCGACTCTCCCTCCCCCACTCCCCTATCCCGCCCTCCGCCCCCACCCCCCCCACCCACCCCGCAAACCTGCCTATCAGGCCACTCCCCCTCCCCCCCCCCGAATAGAAGGCAGAAGGGGCGAAGCAAACAAATGCCAACTTGGAAACTATGGAATACCAGACGCCCGCCCGTAACAGACACCTGTCAGACATGGGGGAGTCAAATACGTGCATCACCACCTGAAGGCCCATAAAAAGGCTCAAAAGAAAGAGGGAAGAGAGACAAAAAAAATTTTTAAGGGAGTAAACTATTTCCAGCCTCAACTTCGACACAGAACTCTCAGAGGGGCAAAACTCGACTCCAGAGGGTATTCATCCTAGCCTTCTTCCCGTGTAGTTCAGCCGTCAGCTTTTCCATACGTTAGAGATCCCACACTTTAACCAGCCACTCGTCATATGTGGGTGCCGTCGCTCTCTTCCAATATCTACTAATTACCGAACGGGCAGCCAGTAATAAACACTGAGTCATACCCAAAGGTTCCTTCAACAAAGAGTCCGCTTGAAAACACCCTAAAAGGCAATGAACAGCATCAAACGGGAAGAAAACCCCCAACATTTGCGTGACCGAGCTATAAATCTTACGCCAATAGGATTGAATTACAGGACATTCCCACCACATGTGGTAAAATGAACTCCAATTCCCACAAGATCTCCAGCAAAGGGGATCAACTGCTCCCCCCCACCGATAGAGAGAAGATGGGACAACAGACATCCGTAAGACAATGCGTAACTGGGTATTAATCAGAGAAAGCGAGATAGAACACGTATGAGCATAATGAAACTCCTCCAACCAAAAATCCTCAGACCTGGGCAAAAGATCCTCCTCCCACCTAGCACAGGCTTTCAATTTAGGAGCCACCTGAGCGGCCTCCTGGGCAATGGCTCGATAAATTCTTGCTAACAACGCCCTATCTGAATAAGACCGAAAAAGAAGTCTCTCCCATCCAGAGGGAGTCCGAGTGGCTGCCTCTATTAGGGGCCTATGAGCCAAACAATGTCGGAGTTGAAGGTATTGAAACCGAGAGAGAGACATCTGAAGAGTGGATTCCACACCAGATTGGGACATAAGCTCCGAATCCTCTACCAATGAACTCAGAGAAGTGGCGTCCATCTTAACCTGAAGAGGCCTGGAAAGACTCCGAACAAAGGAGAATAAACACAAGGTAGTATATGGGGATCACAGAGAAGGCCTCGTGGTCTTCGTGCAAACCTTGCGCCAAGCCATCCAAACGGTCCCCAGAAAGACGTGAGCGCGAATAGTGCGAATGAGAGAAGTCTCCGTCACAAAAGGAATAGCCACAAGGGGAGTCGGGGATAATGTGTAGGCTTCCAAAGCTACCCACGCCGATGCCTCTCTTAAGCCCCACAGAGGGACGGCCTTCAGACACGCACTATAATAGTACAATTCAAAGTCTGGAAGACCAACACCACCCCAAGATTTAAGACGAGTCATAGTGTTCCAGCTTAATCTAGGTCTCCGCCCGTTCCAAATAAAGTGCATGAGAACCTTCCGTAACTGCAAGAAAAAAGAAAGGGGCAAGGAAATCGGCAATTGTTGAAATAAGAAGATAATTTTTGGAAGAAGCAGCATTTTAATAGCATTAACCTGACCTAGCCAAGAAACTGATAGATTCCCCCACACTGCTAACTCCTTGGCCAATGATCCTAAAAGCGGAGCGTAATTCCTAGTATATAACTCCTCCAATTTCTGAGTAATATAGACCCCCAAGTATCTGAAACCGGTAACTATCGGAAATGCTCCATCCAGTGGGGTCCAGCAAGCACCTTGCATGGACAGACAGGGCATCAAGGCGGATTTTTGAAAATTTATAGAGTATCCAGAGAGAGAGGAGAAATTGGACAATAAAGAGGCGAGGATGGGCAGAGTGGCACTGGGATCACGAAGAAATATTAAGGTGTCGTCTGCATAAAGCGAGACTATATGATGTTTGCCCGCTAACTGGATCCCCAAACGAGATTCCAGGGACCACAGGTGGATTGCTAACAGCTCTAGCGCCAAAGCAAACAACAGGTGCGAGAGCGGACAACCCTGCCTGGTCCCCCGCTCTAAACCAAAAGGCATTGACTGAAACCCATTCACTTCGACTATACCCATCGGGGCTCTATATAAAGCAGAAATCCACGCCAAAAAGGATGGTCCAAAACCAAAAGATTGAAGAACTTGGAAGAGATAACGCCATTCAACCTTGTCGAAAACTTTTTCAGCATCTAAAGAGAGGACAGCATAGTTCCCCTACAATCTCCGTATGCCCCCCAAAATATTGACAAGCCGTTGAACATTTTCAAAGCCCTGACGGCCTTTAATAAACCCCATCTGATCCGGATGCACTACTCCTGGACTAGCACATTTAGACGGGAAGCTAGGATCTTAGTGAAAATTTTATAGTCAACATTTAGCAAGGAGATTGGCCGATAGCTGCTGCTCTGCATGGGATCTTTCCCATCTTTCGGAATAACCGAGATGAGGGCCTGGCACATTGACTCAGGTAGGCCGCGTTGAAGCAAGATTGCATTAAACACCTGAGTTAACAAGGGAGCGACTAAGTTTGATAGCGACTTGTATAATTCCGCTGGGATCATATCTGGACCAGTAGCTTTAGCAGGCTTCAACTGTTTCAAAACCTGAAGAACCTCTGCAAGGTCTATTTCCTTATCAAGCGACTCCCGAGCTTCTACCGATAGCAGGTCGGCCAAAAACTGCTGGATGTCCTTAACATCAGCTGTTAAGCTGGAGGAATATAAATCCTTATAAAACCTCGCAAAGCTTTGAGCAATTTCACTAGACCTATGGACAAGACGACTTTGATCATCCAGAATCCCTGATACTCTACGCGCTTGTCTCTGCCGCTTCAGCTGCCAAACCAATAATTTATTAGCCTTATTACCGTGCTCAAAGAAGTGCCGCCGCGTCCTTAGCATACACGAGGAAATCTCTGTGGTCTCTAAAGCCGCCAACTTCCCCCGAAGCGCCGTAAGCTGCCTAAAGACCACTGGCAACAGGCCCTGCTTATGTTGTTTTTTGAGGAAAGAAATCTGCATCCTAAGCTCTGCTTAAAGCACCCTCGCCTTACGCTTATGAGCCACCGACAGAGATATGACCTGCCCTCTCAAAACCGCCTTCCTGGCCCCCCACACTAGGAAAGGAGGTGTATCCTCACGTCTGTTGTGTAAAAGATATTCCTTCCAGCCATTCCGCAACTTATCCACAAAATCGGAATCTTTTAAGAGCTGCCTCGGGAAGGACCAGGACCGTGGGGCCGCCTTAGAATCCACAGGGTCATACTCCAAGGATATTACAAAATGGTCCGAAGGGCCTCTTCCCCCACTCAGAACTTTATCAACTTGGGAAATCATCACTTTAGAGACAAGCCACATATCAATACGTGAGTAAGACTGATGGGCTGAGGAGAAAAAGGTATAATCTCTCACATTAGGATGGACATAGAGCCAAACATCTTTTAGAGCAAAGGTAGTCATTAAAGTATGTGCATACATTTGATTTATAGTAGCACTTCACCGGTCTTAGTTAGAGCACAGCGCGAGTAGGAGTTTTCCCTTATGCCCTTTAAAATTTAAATATGTATGTGTTTGTTTAAAACGTCATATATTTGCATGTCCCGCAAGAATAGTTTTGTTTCAAGAGCGCAAGCGCCGGCGTTCTGTGTCTGTGCAGCCGGCGGGAGCGCTGTAACATTAACACGGTTACACTGGATATTTATTAACTATGAAAGTTTTTATTTGTTGTAATTTCTTTTTTATGCTGGGTGTTCGTTTAGTATCCCCAATAATGTAGGAATTAGAATATTTTCACTTTCTCCCACCATTTGATATGAAGAGTTTTGAGGTTTTTTAGAATACGGATGTAGTGCAATGGTGATTTATGTAGATTTTAAAACAACATGCTTGTTTGAAACCTACGTGATCTTCCTTAGGGAGGAAGATAATCTGTTTTGGTGAAGTAAAATATACAACGTTGAGTCAACAAATAGATAAGTGAACGGTGCCCATATATTAGGCTTTTGTTGGCAACAATGTAATATGAATGGCCATGTTTCTTAATTTATTATCTTATGATTCCTTGGGTCTTGATGTAGTCTTTTGTCTCTTGCTTTTTATTATTATTAGAATCGGCAATTGATGAATCTATAGCTTGGGAGAATAGACGTCACACTTTACAGGTAGATTAACCACTTTTGAAATGTTATTTTGGACGATTCCATTGAGAGAGATGGATTTTTTCCCCCTGATTCCACTGAATTCATTTTTTATCAGGCCATTTAAATGTATGCATATGAGTTTTATAACCCTTGGTTACACGCATGAATACATACCATACATTCCTTTTATGCCCCTTTTAATGTATATTTGTATAATTAGACTATTTATTCTTTTATCTATGTTTTTATATGTTAGTCATCAAATTCTTATCTATAGGTTTTGCATCTATAATAATGTATAATATTTTAATTAATTATGAATTTGTTTAATCGCTTTTATTTTTTATTGGCTATGCTAGTTATGAGTTGTTTTGAAATCAAATACAGATATAGATATAATCCCCCTATTTTTATATATTTATGTATTTATAGATATATGTGTCATTGATTTGGCATGTTATTTATTTATTTATTTCTGTATTTAGTATCTTAGGTTTTACTCTTGGTGTGATGATTTTATGGTTATTTATCTATTTATGTTTTTATTTATGATGTTGTTCATTATTATTTATTAAGTTTTTAGTTTAGCCTGCCCCTGAAGAAGGTAGCGAAACACGGCCTGTGTCGGGCCATAGGCTAAAGGTGACCAATAAAAGAAATTCCTTCCTTTCTGCTGTCCACGTTGTTTTACTGTATACAGTTGTACTCCATGTATATTTTTACATACATGGAATTGATTTTGTGTGCACTGAAATTTTTAAATTGCCTAAATTAACTGAATGCACACTAATGAATGCACATCCCTAGCAAATGCCTGCATGTAAAACAAGCCTTCATTTGGTTACATTGTTATGACGCCCTGTAGAAGAGGCTGCATTACAGTGGCAGTGGTTTATCAATTGTTGGTTGAATTATCAGCTTTCATTCTGTTTGTTCTAACAGAATAATAAGTTCTACCCAACCTCCAATAATCCCTATTTCTAATTTCTGCAGGAAGCAGAAAAGGGTGATCTGGGAGCAGAGCTCTTAAAATTGATGCCTGACCAGAGATATACACCCCTAACATACTAGTAAGAATATGGTGTGGCTATTGGTTGTTAGGGTTGTTTTTATTTTATTATTTTTATGTATCATATTGTGTATAAAAAAATATTGAATTGCTTTTTCATTGAACTGTATATGCATTTATGAATTTAATTTTAATATTTTTTATTGATTTCAGTTTTGTAAATTGTAGGTGTAAAACAGCAATGTTTATAAACATGTTTCCTTTGAATTGCATTTGTATTTATGAATTGAAGTTTTAATATGTTGTACACTGTAAATTATATTTATGGAATTGCATTTCTATTTGTTGTAAGGGTGATCCTATTGAACTAAAAAAGGAGGGGTATAATATTAGACTGAGAGAGAACAATTTTCAGACAGCTAATTCATAAAGGTAAAATACTTTTAACCTGTGTACACCCTCGATTGTGTGAAAATGTGAAATGTTTAAGTTTGCAAATTCAATGGTTTTGAAAGCAGTCCTCCCCATTTATAAAAGTATACATGTCGGTTACACATTAGCTTAAACGATGTTAATGTTTTGGGGACAGTTAGTGACTTAGCAGCAGAATAGCCCAGCTTCTGCTTCTCTTGGTAAACAAGGCTGGAGATGCTGCAGAGGTTGCAGCATCCCTAGCTCCTGGGGAAAGAGGGTCCTAACAATCATGCAATAGTGACATCTACTGGCTGGCTAAAGGGTTCCTTTGTGTAGAGTTCCAGTGCTCTATAGCTCTGAGCCAGAAGACTGTTATAGTAATGGTTCAGAAAGACATAAATGAGGAAAAACCTGCATAAAACAAATTAAAGCTTGTGATGTCATAACTCTAGTAAGAGCCAGTGGTGCACGAGCTAGATGCCAAGAATGAGTAGGAGGAAGATCCCAGTCAAAACACTTCTGCAGATTCATATATTTTATCTATTTATTTATTTGGATTTGGCTCATAGTGAGATTATAACAGATCTTGAGAAATATTTATAAAAGAAAGTAATAATATCTGTAAGGTGCAATAAGAATGTGTATAAAAGAGAAGGGAGGTAAAAGGT
Source organism: Ichthyophis bannanicus (assembly GCA_033557465.1). Taxonomy (NCBI): domain Eukaryota; kingdom Metazoa; phylum Chordata; class Amphibia; order Gymnophiona; family Ichthyophiidae; genus Ichthyophis; species Ichthyophis bannanicus. The sequence goes on from CM066035.1 coordinate 454,031,895, forward strand.
CATCAAGATTGCTTGGAAGAGAAAATGAATATTAAGTGTTTCTTGTAAAATCAGTTGTCAGTGTAGTGATAAAGACCAAGGGGCAGGTTTACTAAACTGCAGTAAGGATTAGGGCGCGATTTATAGTGTGACAAGTGTGCTCCTCTAATCATTAGTGTGGAGTGCCGCAGTAAAACTCCCATGCTAACATCATGAAGCAGCATTTAGGAAGGGGTGTCTAGGAAAAATTTGAGATGTCCAGGTCACAATGTCCGAAATATCAGAAGAGTGGCAGCAGTGAAGGGAGGCACGTGTTAGTGCCGTTTCCATTCCAAAAGATGCACATCCCTGTAACCAGTTCTGAAGACCTGTGCAAATGGCATTGCACCTTTGCAGGCCAGATTAGAAATGTGGACGAATGGTGATAGCAAGCCTGCAGATAATGGCCATCTAATGCTGAAGCTTGTCAGACGGCTGCCTGGGTGAGAATCTGCACACTCTTGGCAAGTGCATATTTCTATATGATTTGCAAGGTATTGTGGGCAATGTAGTTCATTCACACCAGACACAGCTGCTGACAATAATTTAGTTGTGCTCTTGGGTAAAGCCAATAAGATATTTGTTTATGGGGTTATTTCTCCCAACACAGATATGCTTGGTAGCACATAAATTAGGTTACTTGCTTTCAGTGTTAACTTGGAAAAACAAAGTCAAAATCAGGAAAACAACAAATGAAAAGCCACAAAGCAAGAAACAAACTGTTCTTTTCAGGTTAACTTCTGATTACTTCCCACATAGATACAGAAGTGATTCTCTCCTAGCTCACAAGCAATTAGGTAAGGCTTAATTGCTAGCAGTCACCAGCTGAAACCCCTTAGCTGGCTTGCCTTCCACTGTGTGGGTCAAATCCTGCTTCAGGAGCTTGTCTGAGTAGATTAAAGAACAAATTTGTATTTCTTTGTGATGGTTGCTGTACTTTATAACAGAAAGTTACCAACAGAGTTTAGATAGAGAGCAGTCCATATAAACAGGATCCTCATCTGCTATTATTCCCCCTTGTTCAACAAGCATGGGTTCAATATCATGGATTGGCACAGATGAATCTCTCAATGGAGCATTTTCAGGAGAATACTTGTTTCCCTGCTGTCTTTCAAGGTTATAGCTAGGGCATAGATCAGTGTTCATACCTGAGCTTCCATTGCTGCTAGAGTTCCTCTCTATATAGCCTGGCCAGTATGTAGTCCAGTTCTTATGTCCAGCCTTCCAATCCAGATCCCTGGACACTGGATCTCTCTTCACATACCTTCTGGCACAGGTCTTAGGGTCCCTTCCACGTGCAGCCGTCTCCCTCACAGGTAGCCTCTGGTGATTCCTAGCTCTGCAGCACCATTCCTATTGTTTTCCCCAGTCCAATGGTGTATGCTGGCCCTTGGAATACCTCCCAGTATACGTACTGCTTTGGACTCTTCTAGACCTCTCAAAGGCTTTTCTCCTCTTTCTTCCAGAGGGTTTCCTTGCCTCTCTGTCTGTCCGGTTTGGCTTCTGCTTCTGATGATCCTTCAGATGAAACTGATGATCAAACTCAAACTGATTCTCAGGATACTGAGGACAATTCTCTGGATATCCAAGGTGATCATGAAGATGGTCATCTGTAGAATAAACTCTACTCTTATTCTGCTTAGATGAGTGCTCCCCCCTAATACAGCGCAGCTGTGCTGAATCAGGCCCCGCCCTTTGAGATGAGTGCTTAGGGATTACCTCATAGCCCTCCTGATTCAACACACGTTTCCCCACTTCAGCTCCTCTAATGGCTGTTGGAAACCTGGTGCATTCTGGGACTGGTAGTCTTTTATGGGAAAATTCTGTTTTCTTATTTCTACCAGAACTGACAGGTTGCTTGTTCAGAGTCACTTCACCTTTTCTATAGCTCCTTCCTGAGCTATGATAAGCTTCCTTATCACAAGCTTTGTGCCTTACCTCTAGGAATTGTGAGCTGCAGCATGCCCCAAGGTAAGGTAGCCCCCAATCCAGGGGTCCCAGATCCTTAAGTTTCATGACTTGCAGTGTGGCCAGCTGGAGATGTTTAAAAAATGCTCTGCCCAAGCTGTGAGTGTCAACACTCACAGTGGACATCTGTGGCCTGAACTGCCACAGCACACAAGTGCAGGTATGTTGTAGCACCTGAAAAGGGTGAGAGGCCTGGGAGAAGCACACTGGAGCTGAGAATAACAGCACTAACCGCAGAGATCATGGCGACAAAGGCAACCATTGTCAGGAGCCATCCCGAGGAAATAAAGCAGCTTTGGTGAGCAACAGCTTTTCTCAATATAAAATTTACAACAGCTGAAGAGAGCTAGGGAGTAGCTCAGATTCTGATTCAGATTCTGATGGTGGCAGAATTATTCAGTAGAAAGGGGTCATAATCCGTGTGAAACAAATAGAGAGGGATCCACTCAAACAATGAGTTTCATAGTGACAGTATTAATTCCAGCAGTCACAGTCAAGCTTTCTTAAGGAAGATCTTAATCCTACAAGAAGCATTATAGTTTTATCAGGATAGATTGGATTTGCTGGCAGACTAGATGGACCATAATGCTCTATCTCCAGGAACAAGCAGGAATAAGTCATCACATATGGGTACGTCGGTACCGACGGAGCCCGCGCGGGAAAGCTCCCCAGCTTTTCAGATTAAAAGCTTTTGGGGCCTCCCACTGCACATGCGCGCTGCCTTCCCGCCTTCCTGACCAGCTCTCGTCAGTTTCTTTTTTTTCCGCGGAGCCAGCAGGTCGTGTTCCTGTCACCGCTGAAGAAATAGTTAATTTTATTGTTTTCTTTAGACCGCGTACCTGCCTTCCCCATTCTGAAACCGGTACTGCCGGTCTCTCTTTCTTTCTTTTGAAAAAAAAAAATATATTTTTTTTTCTTTTCTTCAGCACAGCTTGGTACTTTGTTAGGCCTTCAGGCCTACACAAATTCTCCTCATGGAGAAGCCAGTTCCTGGTTTTAAAAAGTGTACCAAGTGCAGTGCTGTCATTCCTCTTACAGACACCCATGAATGGTGTCTTAAATGTTTAGGACCTGACCATTCCATACTGGACTGCCCATCCTGCTCCCAGATGTCGAAACGTGGATTGCAGAACCGGGCCAACAAGTTCCATGTGCTGTTTCCTTCAGAAGCATCACAGTCATCCAGGTCTTCCTCTCCGGATGGATCTCAGGTAACCAAAACTCCAGTGGGCAAATCCTCTAAAAGCAAATCTCTTTCTAAAGATCGAGAGGCTCTCAATTCTGAGTTCGAGGATTCTGCCCAGGCCAAAAAACCCCGGCAGGAGGTTCCGGCCTCCAAAGCAATCATGGGGTCACAGGTTGACATCGATGGCGCGGCCTCGACAGATCACCTGTTGTACTGCTCTGGGGTACCGGCCCATACCGGTACCGACATCCAGGCATCAGTGGCGTCTATGGGCACTACTGTCCAAGTCATGCAGCAGGCCATTCTGGCTTTTATTAATGCTGCTACGCCCTCGGTACCGCAGCCAGCGGTACCGGGTCCGGTAATGGCTTCCATAACGGAACCGAGGCCATCGTCTTCCAAACGCAGATCGGTTCCGCATGCCGGATCCGGGCTTTTGCCCGGTACTGATCCCATACCCGGTACGCCCGATGTCGATACCGAACGGTATGCGTATTGTGCGTTGGAAGCACATAGAGGATACTCTGCTTCTTCAGAGGATTTTAACTCCTCTGATGATTCTGATGAGTTCTCCCTTGATCTTCCTGAGGAGCCTTCTTCTCCTAACAGGAGAATGTCTCCACCAGAGGATTTGTCCTTTCAGGACTTCATCATAGAAATGGCTAAAGGTCTTTCTATTGCTTCATCCTCTGAAAAGGAACCCAGATCAAAGAAACTGGATATTTTAGGATACTCTAAGTCTCCTAAAGAGGCAGTCACCCTGCCTATCCATGAAATCCTTCAAGAACACTTGATGGACTTATGGGAGGCTCCTCTAACATTGTCTCCTTCTTCTCGCAGGTTGGACACCATGTACCGTGTCCCCCCTTCTCCTGGTTTCCAAAAAACCCAGTTGCCTCACCATTCTATTGTGGTGAAGTCTGCAATGAAGAAGATAAAGAGTACCAAAAGGCACTCTTCTACTCCTCCAGGGCGAGAATGTAAGACTCTAGACTCTTTTGGCAGGAAAATTTTCCAGGCTACTATGCTTATAGCCAGGATTAATTCCTATAGTCTTTACATGGGCATGTTTCTCAGTGAAATCGCTCTAAAAGTTCGGCATTTTGCCCCCTTTATCCCTGAGGATAAGAGGGAGCAGTTCATTTCCTTAGTGAAACACCTTTTGGATATTTCAAAGTTCTCCAACAGGGCAGCTTTTGATTCCTTTGAGGGTGCTGGTAGGGCTTCGGGCATTGCTATAGCAGCCCGACGTCTTGCTTGGCTCCAGGCTTCTGATCTAGAACCTTGGGTCCTAGATGGCTTACGAAATCTGCCCTGTACAGGTGAGAACTTATTTGGTGAGGAGTGGCAAATTAAGGCCACTCAAATGGATGCAGAAAATGCCACCTTAGATAGACTTTCTAAGTCTACCTCCACTCCTGCCAAGAAGAAGTCTTTTAAGAGGCCTTATTACAAGAAGTCCAGATTTTCCACAAATACTGGCCAACAATCCTCTCAGCCTCGTTTTGCTGCTAAACGTCAGCAACCTAAACAGGCAAGGTCAAAGCCTGCGGCGTCTGCTACGCCTCAGCAGGCTCCACCCCCTCAGGGGTTTTGACTTGCCCCTAGAGAACTTAACTTTTCTGGCTCTAGAACAACCAGAGCCCCTCACCATACCCAGAAGGTTAGCTCACTTTGCTCCCAGATGGGAGCAAATTACATCAGAGCAATGGACCCTCTCTATCATCAGAGAGGGTTACAAACTCCATTTTTCCGACCTTCCTCCTTATACTATGGTGAGGCAGTTCAATTCTCCCCCATCTCTCCTGGCCCTCTTGGGTCAGGAAGTCTCCTCCCTCCTTGCCCAGGGGGCAATAGAGGAGGTCCCTCTTCTTCAACAGGGGACGGGATTCTACTCCCCTTATTTTCTAATACCAAAGAAGACAGAGGGCTTCAGACCAATTCTGGATCTGAGAGAATTGAACAAATTTCTTTTCAAGGAGAAATTCAAAATGCTTTCTCTGGACATTCTCCTTCCATACCTTCAGAGTCAGGATTGGCTTTGTTCTCTAGATCTAAAGGATGCGTATACACACATACTCATCCACCCATCCCACAGAAAATACCTTCGATTTCTGTTTCAGGGAAAACATTTCCAGTACAGAGTACTCCCCTTCGGTCTAGCCTCTGCTCCAAGAGTGTTCACCAAATGCATGGCAGTCGTAGCTGCCTTTCTAAGAGGCCTGGGAATTTTCATATTCCCATACCTGGACGACTGGCTCATCCGAGCTCCCTCTCAGTCCCAGGCCCAAATTTCCCTGGACCGCACAAGGCGTCTTCTGCAGTATCTAGGACTGGTAGTAAACCTTCCCAAGTCTCAACTAATCCCTACTCAGTCTCTCGAGTTCATAGGGGCCCAGTTAGACACCATCACTGCAAGGGCCTACTTGCCTCAGGTCAGGGCCCAACGCCTGCTGAGTTTGGCCTCCCAAGCTCAGTCCAGCAGTCATTTGACAGCCCGGGAAATGCTGCGACTTCTGGGCCACATGGCCTCCACGGTACATGTGGTGCCCTACGCTCGTCTGCATATGAGAGCAGCTCAATGGACCTTGGCCACCCAGTGGACTCAAGCATCTGGAGCGCTCTCCGACCAAATACTCACCTCAAGCCGTCTATTTTGGTCCCTCCAATGGTGGACATCCACCAAGAATCTGTTGTTGGGGGCCCCCTTCCAACCTTTGTTGCCCCAAGCAACCCTCACAACAGATGCCTCCCAGACAGGGTGGGGAGCTCATCTTCAGAACCTCTCCACTCAGGGCACTTGGTCTCCACAGGAGGCCACCCTTCATATCAACCTCCTGGAACTGCGAGCAATTTACCTTACCCTCAAGGTCTTCTATACCCTCCTTGTCAACCTGACTGTCCTAGTTCAGACAGACAATCAGGTAGCCATGTTCTATATAAACAAACAAGGAGGGACAGGCTCTCTGTCGCTTTGCAACGAAGCTCTCAGAATATGGGCCTTCGCCAGAGAGCATCAAATTCACCTTCTTGCAGTGTATCTTCCAGGAGTTCAAAACTCTCGTGCAGACAGACTCAGTCGAGTTCTGCTTCCACACGAATGGTCCCTCCATATGGACCAGATACGCAGAATCCTTCAGGAATGGGGGACCCCGGACATAGACCTCTTTGCAAGTCCGTGGAATGCCAAACTTCCCCGGTTCTGTTCCAGAACTCAGTGTCAGGGAGCTCAGGCCCACGATGCCTTCTTCCTGCATTGGGGTCAGGAATTCCTCTATGCCTTTCCACCCATTCCTCTAATATCCAAGACTCTCTTCAAGCTCCAGAGGGATCACGGGACTATGATCCTCATAGCTCCCCGCTGGCCACGCCAGGTGTGGTTCCCTCTACTTCTGCATCTCTCCCAGGGATCCTCCCTGGACCTGGGAGCTGCGCCAGACCTTCTGTCTCAGGAGGAGGGGACTTTGTGGCACCCAAACCCCAAATCCCTACATCTCAGAGCTTGGTTACTGAAGGCCTAAGTCTTCAAGACTTTAATCTTTCTCAACCTGTGACAGATATCCTTCATGCCTCTAGGAAACCTTCCACGAGGCGTTCTTATGCTTTCAAATGGAAACGTTTTTCCATTTGGTGTGCTCAGCAGGGTCTTGACCCTCTAGCACTTCCTTTGAATTCCCTCTTGGACTATCTCCTGCATCTTTCAAATGCAGGCCTTAAGACAAATTCAGTAAGGGTCCATTTGAGTGCTATTGCAGCATCCTTAAAACCTATAAATGGACAACCTGTCTCCTCTCATCCTCTTGTTGCACGTTTCATGAGAGGCCTGACTCTAACTAAACCTCCCATCCGCCCTCCTCCGGTAGCATGGGATTTGAACCTAGTTTCTAGGTCAGCTTATGAAGCCACCTTTTGAGCCTTTGGACTCTACCTCCTTCAAATTTCTTTCCTGGAAGGTTGTTTTCCTTATTGCAGTCACTTCAGCTCGCCGCATCAGTGAACTGCAGGCTTTAGTGGCTCATCCACCTTATACTAGGTTTCATCATGATAAGGTGGTCCTTAGGACGAATCCCCACTTTATGCCCAAAGTGGTCTCGCCTTTTCATCTTAATCAAGAGGTATATCTACCTGTCTTTTTCCCGGCTCCTCATGCATCCAGTGCAGAGAGGAACCTTCATACTCTGGATTGTAAAAGAGCTCTTGCCTTTTACCTCAACAGGACTCAACCACATCGGAAGTCTTCCCAACTTTTCGTGGCTTTTGATCCTTCTCATTTGGGACTTCCAGTCACCAAGCGTACACTTTCCAATTGGATCGCTCAGTGTATTTCTTTTGCTTACCAGAGTAAGAACATTTCTCTGGAGGGCCATGTCACAGCTCACAATGTGAGAGCCATGGCCACTTCTATGGCTCATCTTCACTCTGTGTCCATAGATCAGATCTGTCGAGCAGCCACTTGGGCCTCGATTCATACCTTCACAGCCCATTACTGCTTGGACAAGGACTCCCGCCGGGATGCCTTGTTTGGTCAGGCTGTCCTCAAACACCTGTTCCATACTTAAACAACTCCTGCCCACCTTCCCTGGATGGATGCCTGAGATCCATGCGAAGATGGTTTACCCTTGGAGGGGGATCTCCCAGGCATCTTAGCTAGGGAGTCCCCATATGTGATGACTTATTCCTGCTTGTACCTGGAGATAACACAGTTACTTACCTGTAACAGGTGATCTCTGGGAACAGCAGGAATTAGTCATCACAACCCACCCACCTCCCCTAGGAGTTGTATCTCTATCTATCTATCTATCTTCCTGTCCTCTCTCTCTATTGTCTCAGCTTTAAACTCGAACTGACGAGAGCTGGTCAGGAAGGCGGGAAGGCAGCGCGCATGTGCAGTGGGAGGCCCCAAAAGCTTTTAATCTGAAAAGCTGGGGAGCTTTCCCGCGCGGGCTCCGTCGGTACCAACGTACCCATATGTGATGACTAATTCCTGCTGTTCCCAGAGATCACCTGTTACAGGTAAGTAACTGTGCTTTATCTGCCATCATATACTATGTTACTGTGTTACTGTACATCATCTCACAATATAGATGGATTAACAAGATCAAGAATTTCCCAAATCCTCGAGCTGTGGATTTTAGGGGTATGCAGGCAAACAAAAAATATTTTCATTTCCTGCTTTGTTTGCAGGATTTTTTAAAATGTTGTTGTGTTTTAATAAACTTTTATTTTGTTTAGTTTGTGTAAATTTTCATTTCAGAGTTATTTACTAATTAAAGAAATAGTTGTGGCTTCTTCAAGTTTTGCCAAGTACTATAGACTACTGTATACTTCTCAATCATTAGCTGACAAGCACCAATTGGAGGTATGAGCAAGAGTAAGAAGCCTCCCACAACTTGAGGCATCCCAAAGGAAGCAGCTTGATAGGCCATTCACAAAAGGGGAAATTGGCATGGCTACTAAAGGACTAAAATGTAATAAGGCAACCAAATTGGATCCATTGTTGGCAGGGTAATATCAGTGCTGGTTTAGAGAAATGTACTCCCTTATTATTTAGGGTCTTCAATGAAAGTGGGCGTCACTAGGCCCTTCCCAAATTTGTTTGTGTTGCCACTATTGTGGTAATTCCAGAATAGGGATGAGATGGCACTCTTTGTTGCAACTACTGACCAATATTGTTATTGAACCCCAAAATAACTCAGAATAGCATGTCGTCTTCAAAAATATATAATGAGGAAAAAAAAAAAGACCTCAGTAAGATAGGAACTTGCTCCTTATGTGAATGCTATTAGTGTTCTGTAAATTACATCAATGGTCAAAATCCTTTCTTCCCACCACTTTCTTTTTATCTTTTATATTCTATTTTTTTACATCTTATTTTTATATCTTTTTAATTTTTTATCTACTTTGTTAATAGTACAAGTCCAACCCCTACAATCTCTAGTAGGGAGGGGGAGGAATGAGAGCTCCTTCACAAGACTTCTCATTCCTATCCTCAAATATATATAGCAAATTATGATTTTTACTTAACTCAATTTCTAACTTGATACCAATACAACCTCTCTAAATTAATTGAGGCTATCACGTTAACAAGGTCTCTTTGAGGGGCTGGAAACCCATGGTTCATAAACTGACTTTCTGTAAAATAACTGCATTCCAAAGACATATTAATACTTCAAATCAGTAAAAAACTAAAAAGGTCTATACCAGAAGGGTTTGTCAACATGTATCCATAATCTCCACATAATCTATGCCACATGCAGCTTTTTACTTTCAACCACACACATTTCTATCAACTCTTTATGCCTGACTACACTGTCTTATAGACCCAGTGAGTAATGAGTTTAAACTCCATGCCAAAGCCCACCTGATTAGTATTCCTCTTATCTTCGGAAAAGGATGTCAGAGCAACTGCGCTGATAACCAACATCCATAACCTACCCTTCCTAATTACTCCAAAAAATACCTGAAAAATTTAGAACCCAAGATCTTAATATAAAATCACCCACCCACCTATGTTCTCAAGCTTGATCTCCAGCAGGTCAAATCATATGGTTTAATGCATGTTGGCATCTCATAGATTACACAGGTACACTACCAAAAAACTGCCTCCAGTTTTGCAACTGATTCCTATAGATTTTGGGGTGCTGAATCCAGGAAAAATAGCCAAAATGTTCCATCACGTCACGTTTTCTTGCAAAATTAGATTTCCTACCCATATAAGGAATGTTCACATAATTTCTTTTTAGCCGACTGCAGTTTATTTTCTTGGCTCAAAATAGAGGTTGTAATGGTTAACTAACTAGAAACACTCCCTCATGATATTTTAGAGTGTTTTGTATTCATTTTATACATTAACAGGACAATTGGGAGGCGGGGGGCTAAATCCAGTACTCGCGCTGGCGCATGTTCTTTCCTGTTCGCCTCGCCTCGTTCGCTCGCTCAAACACGGTGGTTGCGACATGAACGTTCCTGTCAAATTTCAGTTTCTTGCAAGTTCATTATTACCTTTTGTTTGCTCAGTCGTAATCCAGCTTTATTCCGAAGTGGTTCACTACAGTTGTAGTTTGCAGTGCTGTGTATTTGTGATGGCTCACAGAGCCAGAGGTTGCGTCAACTCTCCGGACAGTTTTTGTAAAGGGTAAATACAATTTAAGAACTAAGCTAGAAGCTTTGGAGAACTTCTCACAGAATTGTAATCTGCATCTTTTGAATTTTCGGCGTTTGGCTTCAGTCACTCCTAAGGAAGTGTTTAGAAGGAATGTAACTATAGCAATGGAACTTTCTGTAGATGAGGTACCCTCTATAATTTGTGCATATTATTTGCTAACTACAAAGAGAAATGTCTCTCACATACAAGACCTAATTGGTCAGTCTTGGACCTGTGAATCAGTAAATGCTGCGGCCTCTCCCCTACAAGACACCATTGTTTAATAGTTCAGTCCTCCCAATGGGTCAATAATGAGTTGACAACTATGCTCTGCTGGGTAAGACTGATTGGGAATCAGGTGATATTTTCAAGGCTCATTTTTTGGGACCCAAACCCAAAGACAATGGTACCTTACTACTACTACTAATCATTTGTATAGCACTACAAAGTGTACGCAGCACTGCACATATAGATGTTAGACACAGTCTCTGCTCATCAGAGCTTAAAATCTAATCAAGATGAAAAGACATCACATAACTGGGGACTAGAGTATGGCAAGATACACATAAGTAGTAGACAAGAGAACAAGGAGCATCAGGATCCAAAAGCAGCCTCAAAGAGGTGGGTCTTCAGCCTATACTTGAATAGGGCCAAAGAAGGAGCCCGACATACCAACTCAGGTAGTTTGTTCCAGGCATATGGAACAGCAAGGTGTATGAACGAAGTCTGGAGTTGGCAGTGGCAGAGAAGGGCACAGATAAAAGGGATCTGCCAGAGGAGCAGAGTTCCCGAGGAGGAGTGTAGAATGAGAAAAGAGAGAAAAGATAGTGAGGAGTCGCAGAATGGATGCAATTGTAGGTAAGTAAGAGAAGATTGAACTAGATGCAGAAATGGATAAGGGGCCAGTGAAGTGACTTGAGAAGAGGGGTTACATGAACAACACTGTCAGAACATAAGTCATGCAGCTGAGTTTTGAACAGATTGAAGGGGAGAAAAATGATTTAGAGGAAGACCAGTGAGGAGCAGGTTACAATTTTCAAGATGGTAGGTGACTACTGAGTGGATGAGGGTCTTAGTAGTGTGTGTAAAAAGGAAGGGATGGATTTTTACAATATTATAGAGAAAGAAGCAACAGGTTTTAGATATCTGCTAGATATGTGCAGAGAGAGAGAGAGAGAGTAGAGGATGGATGGTAAGAAAATCCACAGTACTACCTTTTAACTTTTGAAAGGGAAACTATGATAAAATGAGGAAAATAGTTAAGAAAAAAACTAAAAGGAGCAGTTGCAAAGGTTAAAGACTTACATTAAGCTTGGGTGTTGTTTAAAAATACTATCTTGGAAGCCCAGAACAGCTGTATTCCACGCTTTAAGAAAAGTGGAAGGAAGTCCAAAAAACTGGGGCTTGCTCCGTGAATCTGTCAAAGCACACTTAGATGGAAAGTGAGGGCCCCTGCAACTGTAGCTTATATGCTGGTACTGGCAGACTGGGCACTCATATCAGCTGGTGCTGAAGTGGAAACCAAAAAATAAATGATAGTTCCAATGGACCTCGGGAGGAACAGCCCGCCATTGCCAATATGTGAGGCTTGTGTTGCAGGAAGGCCCCATCTGCTGGAAGTACCATATTTTCCTTATACCCCAATACTTGTGGATCCCCAGCAGATGCAACCCCACCATGGAGGGCCACCATATGAAAGGTCATCTGTCAAATTTGTGCCATCTTGGTCAACTACAAGTCATATTGAAAACTCCATGCATTTGACTTATCCTTAGCCAACCATTTTATGAACTATTTATAATAATTCAACCATGGCCATAAGCACAGCAATCATGAAAAATCAAATTAGAATAATGCAACAGGCCAGGATAGAGCACTAGTTTTGCCTCCTCTATGATGATAGTATATAGTAGATGTTAATTGCTGATAGCACATTCCAAATTGTTTTCATTTTTCTGTCATCTCCTCTTCAACTCATCCCTATTGCCCCATGATTTCTTCCCTTCATCATCCCCTTGCTTTCATTCAAGTAACCTAAAAATCTTCACATACGTACCACAAAAAATCTGCCTCAGTTTCTTTGGGACCTGACAATCTAAAGGTACAATCACACACACACATCCTCACCGAAAAAATAAAGCCTCCACCCTCCTCGTGCTTTCCATAGACTTTCCCATGCATCACTAGAATCTGAGTCCAATGTGGAGGACATGTTTGAAGAATCCCAATAGTCAGAGGAAGCCCAAACAGGATCAGAGTCAAGCAGATTCCTAAGCTTCTCAGTATTCAACCATTTTACCACCTGCTGCAGGTTTCACACAAACGTTTAGTCCTACAGCTTGTAGTGCAAACCTTTGCCCTTTTTCCCCTTGCCCCTCTCCTCCCTCCCCCCCCCCCCTGCCTTGAGGGATGCTCCTTTTCATCTTCTTCCTGCTCATCATTTGAAAGTATAGCAGTCATAGAGTTCCCCTCAAACTCACTACTGTTGAAATTTTCCTTAGAAGTCTTGTTAAGAACATAAGAACATAAGAAATGCCATACTGGGTCAGACCGAGGTCCATCAAGCCCAGTATCCTGTTTCCAACAGTGGCCAATCTAGGTCATACGTACCTAGCAGTTTCCCCAAAAGACACAGGTTCTGCAGTGCTTGTACTAGGTCAAGCATTGATATCCTGGGTCCCTTTTTAATAGTGGTTTATGGACCTTTCCTCCAGGAACTTGTCCAAACCTTTTTTAAACCCAGCTATACTAACAGCCCTTACTACATCCTCCGGTAACAGATTCCAGAGTTTGATTGCACGTTGAGTGAAGAAATATTTTCTCTTATTTGTCTTAAATAGTTTACCCTGTAGCTTCATTACATGTCCCCTAGTCCTTCTATATTCTGATAGCGTAAACAATTGATCCACGTTTTATCCGTTCCACTCCATTCATTAATTTATAGACCTCTATCATATCTCCCCTCAGCCGTCTCTTTTCCAGGTTAAAGAGCCCTAACCTTGTTAGCCTCTCTTCATAGGAGTAGCCTTCCATCCCCTTCACCAATTTGGTGGCTCTTCTCTGTACTTTTTCTAATAACTCTATGTCCTTTTTAAGATACGGTGACCAGAATTGCACACAATATTCAAGGTGCGGTCGTACCATGGAGCGATACAGAGGCATTATAATATCCTTTGTTTTATTCTCCATCCCTTTCCTTATGATACCTAGCATTCTATTTGCTTTCTTGGCTGCCGCTGCACACTGGGCGGAGGGTTTTAACATGTTATCCACGATGACTCCTAAATCTTTTTCCTGGGTGGTGGTTTCTAATGTGGAGCCTTGCATCGTGTAACTATAGTGTGGGTTGTTGGAGCCTCCTTGCACTGGATGGGGCCTTGTGATAGGTGGAACTCATCCTATACTGCTCTACCACATCACTGAACTTGGCCATCTGCTGTTTTCATTGGATACTAGCTCTGTTGCCCTCTGAATTATCTGACTCCTTTTTGAACCACCTTCTGTTGACTTCCCCCTCTCGGTCCCTCCTATCCCTTGCTCACTCAGACATGCTGTTTTTCAGGTTGCCCTTTTCCTGACACACTCACTCCTCTACTGCTGGGACTCATGGTCTCTTTCACACTCAGAAGTGCCATAACCAAACTGTTGAGGCTTCCTAAAGCAAAGGTATTCCTGCCGACAGCACTGAGCCACAGAGGATAACTGAGCTATGTCAACAGAAAACCCCAGAGCATCTTATAGCCCTGTGGCCCAAACCATACTATTCTCTCCTATGTTTCCCTTCATCAACATGGTGACCAGACAGGTAAACATGGGCTGCCCTTATACCCGTTTCAGGGCACAGGCACTCAGAACTGTAAAACCTTAATGTTGGCTGTCTCACATATTAATAACTATCCTTTCACCCATCACTATGAGTCCACAAAAGTATTATTAATATTGGAAACAAATCATATTTTATTGTTATATTTTTTTATATAGGTACTGGTTCAGACATCCCAAAGCAAAACTCCTCTGGAAACAAAGACCCCACAGACCCCACAGACTCCAGCTAGCAGCAGCCTGCCCAACCCTCAAGATGATGAACAGACATCCCAGTGCACTACTGTCCACCAGGCATTGACACCCCCCAGAAAACCACAGTGAAAAACTGAGATGCGGCTATGTTCTGTGCCGCTGTGGCTGCTGAGCCTGCCAACATGATGAGTACCAAAAACTGATTAAAACTTTCTCTTCAGGGCTTTATTTACCCATTTGAAATTACAAAAAAACCCTGCTCAGCCACTTCAGAACCCAAATCAAGGACCCTGTGTCCAAGCCCCACCAGGCCCCACTGAGGACATCTATAGAAGGGGAAACAAAAGTTTAAATAATATAAAAAGACAGGGCCTCACTAAGAGAGAGAAAGCAAATTACAAAATAAAGTAAAGGGAGAGGGAAGATTTAAGATTTTCTTTTTTTCAAAGCTGCTCCCCAGGACGGTGCTCTGGACACTGATCATTGCCCTTCGAGTCCTTTCTCTTACTTCATCTCCATGTCAAGCTTACCTACCCTCTCTTCCCTCTAACCCTAAATATTCTAATTACCCTCTCTTCTCCTCCCCTGCTCTATAATACAATAAACCCTGCAGAGGTGGGGAATGAGATCAGCCATGTTAATTGGCCCTCATCCCAGCCTGAGGGCACCTCTTATCCATTTTTTCTTTTGGAAAGAACCATGGTACATTAATTAGTCCTTCTTGAATTGCATAAAAGAGCAATTCCTGCTTGTTTCAGACCATATGATTTTGTCAATAAAACATTTAAACTGTTTAAATCCTTTAAAGATATCCTGGTGTTTAGCTAGGAGAAATTGAAATGGCGAGACACATAAAATCAAATAAGTAAGCAGTAGGAAAGTCCTGAGGCAACCCAGCAGGTTATCAAAATGGAGAGGTAGGCAAGCCTTGGACTATTAGGTGGACACCGAGGTTGAGGACATAGTCACACACACACACACAACCTCCTTTAATGCAGATCTTTCCCAGAGACACTGAATAGGGAGAAGTCATTTATGAACAACACTTAAAGATAATTATCAACCTTATCTTTACTAAGATTATGAAAATTTCCTTTATTGGAAATAATTAGTTCTCCACATTGAATTTGTTAAGTGTAGAACAATAGGATAGATATTCAAAGAACAGCTGGGCAGCAAAGTTAACAAATTAATTTTAGAATCAGATAATTTTATTGGCATGAAAATGATACATGGGTTGCCACATTTATTTTCAGGCCTGGTGATCAGCATATTATTTTAAATGCTGCCTGTGGTGGTTTAAAAAATATACATACATTGAGCTTTGACTGTGCTTTGCATCTGTATATACAATGCTGCATACGCCTTGTAGCATACGGTCTGTAACAAGCAGGAATTGTTCTTTTATGCAATTCAAGAAGGACTAATTAATGCACCATGGTTCTTTCCAAAAGAAAAAATGGATACGAGGTGCCCTCAGGCTGTGATGAGGTCCAATTAACATGGCTGATCTCATTCCCCACCTCTATGTGAATAATGTGCTGACCACCAGTTTCCATACATTTGCTATACGGATAAGCTATGCAGTCTACTTTAGAAATGCTTTTTAGCATACCTAAATTAGAGACAGACTGTGGGGGTCATTTTAGAAGCTCTAATCATGATTTGGACATCTGAAATATGGTAAATATGCCCAGCACTGGGGACCTCTATCCTGCACGAGGTAGTTGATGGGGAGTGTCTGGGGCCTTCCAGAGATCTTAAACATACACATTTGATTTCAGAAATGGCCAGCATGTCTCTGTCCCTGTCCAAGCTTATACCTACTCCAGGTCATGAATAGACATCTGAAGAGTGCTTGTTTTCCCAGAAAGCAGTTGGAGGGTGTAGAGGAAATAAAATTCTCTTGTCGTCAGGGCAGTCTTCAATAGTAAAGGGAATTGATAGGATTTGGGGGTACCTATTGTATGGCTGTTGTTCTGCAAAACATCTCCACTACTTGAATACTCGTCTGGGACACATCTCCAGACTATGATGCAGTTGCAGGGACGTCTATATGGACGCCTCCGGCGACATCCATATCAGGGATATCTACATTTCTGCAGTCGTATCCAAACTTTAAAATGCTGTCCGTTTTTGGGGATGTTTCAGCCTGAATGGCCCAGTTAGCACCTTGGCGTCCTTTCTAAAATGCCCCTTCATCTGTATAGTGGCTGAGTATTGAGACTGGATACATTTAACACTAGAAGGCCCAAAGTGCATCAACTGACGCAAATGCATCTTCGAAGTTGTATACCAGCGCCACTGCTAAAACCATGTCAGTCATGTTCCATGACTTTGTTAGCAAGATCAAAATGTTCAAATATGTGCATTGATTACACAGGTACACTACCAAAAAACTGCCTCCAGTTTTGCAACTGATTCCTATAGATTTTGGGGTGCTGAATCCAGGAAAAATAGCCAAAATGTTCCATCACGTCACGTTTTCTTGCAAAATTAGATTTCTTACCCATATAAGGAATGTTCACATAATTTCTTTTTAGCCAACTGCAGTTTATTTTCTTGGCCCAAAATAGAGGTTGTAATGGTTAACTAACTAGAAACACTCCCTCATGATATTTTAGAGTGTTTTGTATTCATTTTATACATTAACAGGACAATTGGGAGGCGGGGGGCTAAATCCAGTACTCGCGCTGGCGCATGTTCTTTCCTGTTCGCCTCGCCTCGTTCGCTCGCTCAAACACGGTGGTTGCGACATGAACGTTCCTGTCAAATTTCAGTTTCTTGCAAGTTCATTATTACCTTTTGTTTGCTCAGTCGTAATCCAGCTTTATTCCGAAGTGGTTCACTACAGTTGTAGTTTGCAGTGCTGTGTATTTGTGATGGCTCACAGAGCCAGAGGTTGCGTCAACTCTCCGAACAGTTTTTGTTTTATTTGTGGGGAATATACCGTGAAAAAGCGGCAGAGGAACATTTCTGCATTTATTAAAAAAGTATATTTCACCTATTTCGGTTTGAAGTTAGGCGATCAAGACAAACCGTGGGCTCCCCACAAAGTGTGCAAGACATGTGAGGAAGATATGCCCGAGGCCGCGGGCCGGGTCCCGCGGCCGACAGTAACCTGGGCCCGGGCCCGGCCGCGGCCTCCAACGTGCCGGGTAAAAGGGGGGGTGCGTCGGGGGGGGAGGGGGCGGTGCGAGGCAGTTGAAATCGCTCCGGCGCGCCGTCGGAGCGATTTCATTGGCCCGCATGACATGGGGTGGGCGGTGCAGTTCGCGAGGAGCCGCGTGGCCGTCTCCTTCTGGCCGCGGCTCCTCGCGTACCGGTCGCGTTGTTCCTGTGCTCGGTGAGTGGGGTTCGTGGAGGGGGGTCCATTGGCTCCCGGGGGCGGTGGGGGAGGTTGTATTTGGGCGGGGGGGGGTCGGCAGCCGGTCGGGGCATCGGGGGGTAGTCAAAAAAAAAAAACAAAACAAAAAACCCTACATTCTAAACATACCGGGCAATAACTCAGCAGGAGTAGAGAACCCCTGTAGCCAGTGACCTGCTTCCTGGTTGCGGCAGCGGGTTCTTTACCCCTGCACTGGGCTGCTGCTCACCGGTTGGGGGGAAGGCCGGAGCATGGCTGGGAAAAGCAAATCAAAAGTGGCTCCGGGGGGAAGGGTTGGGGGGGGCTCGAGGGGGTCCCGAGGGGTTGGGGCAGCCCCAGGGGCCAGAGTAGGCCGTGGGGGGGGGCGGGGAGTAGGGGGGAGGACCAGTAAGCGGAAGGTTGGGGTGGGGATGCGTGGGGCTCTCCCTGCCCTTGCAGCTGTGTTGGGGGGGCCGGAGGAGGTGGTGGGCCCCCTAGAAGGGGTTGTGGGGCCTGGGGCGCGGGAGGCGGAGGGGGCGTCGAGGGGGGGTGCTGGGGTAGGTGGCGTTGAGGAGGGGAGCGTCGCTCGGGGGTCGGTGGGGGACGGGGCGGAGTGTTCGGGTGCGGTGGGGCATGGGTGGGTTCCGGTTCCTCCAGGAGCCTATGGGCCCGCCCCGGGGGGGTGGGGGCGGGCCGGAATGCGTAGTGACGGGTGGCAGGCTTGGTCCCCGGTACCTGGGATGGCAATGGGTGGGAGCCCTTGGGGGGGGGCTGGGGTGGGGAGCATTGGGGGGCCGGTTTTCAAAGTGTTGGGGGACAACTCCCCTGGGGGGCTTCAGGCTGGGCAGTCGGGGGGTTGGGGTCCTCGGGGGGGGTGCAGGGAGGGGGTGTGGGCTGGGGGGCGGGGTCTTATGGGATGGCTTCGCGGGGGGTTGGTTTGCCTCCGTCCCCGTGTGTTGGCTCTCCTCTCCCTTTGCAGGTTTCGGGGAGTGCGCCCTTGACAGCAGGCGGAGTTGGTGGTGGAGCGACAGTGATGTCGGTGGGTGGGGGCCAGTCCGGCCCGCCCATGATGGAGCAGACGGAGTCCACCTCGGGTGTGCAGGTGGCGGCGGAGCCGGCGGCGGCAGGTGAGTGCTCCGGGACGACGGCTGGGGGAGTTGGGGAGGCAGTACCGTCGGGGGAGGGTGCACCGCCAGCTAGTAAAGCCAAGGCAAAGCGGAAGCACCGACGGCGTCGGCGGAGGAGCGCGTCGTCTTCATCTACATCGTCGGGGTCTTCGGACACTTCCTCAGCGGACTCCGCCGGCGGGCCGCGGGTTGGTGAGGGGGCGGGATCGGCGGTGGTGCGTTGCGCGGAACTGTGGGAGAGTGTTCCGCGTAAGTTGAGGCGGCGGATTGTGAAGCGGCGTTATTTGGATATTTTCCGGCTATTGGAAGGGAGGAAACGCTCGGGGGAGAGTCGCAAGAAGCGCAAGGAGGACGAGAAGGCGGGGAGGGTACGGAAGGTTTCGCGGAACACGTTAAATTGGACTCGGGCTTTTTTGCGTTTGGCGAGCGTATGTGGGCATGAGGACCCGAGTCGTTATGGTGAGATGTTGGCTTATGCCGACGCGATCTTGGCGGCTTCCCAGGCCCACGAGGGGTGGGCCTGGCTCAATTACGACGAGGAGTTCCGCGATAGGATGGAGGAGAACCGGCACTTGTCATGGGGCATGAAGGATATTAACCTTTGGCTCACGCAAATGTCGGCAAAGAGGAGTGGAACGGGGGGGGGTGCAGGTCCGGCTAGGGCGGCGGGCGCGGCAGCTTCGGTGGGATCGCGGTCCTTTCGGCCAGCGGGCCCGGGGCCCGAGGCGAGTAAAGTTGGGGCGGGCGGTCCCGGCGGAGATTTGTGTTGGCGCTTTAACAAAACGTCCTGCCCTTTCCCGGACTGCAAGTTTCGGCACGCTTGCTCCCTGTGCGGAGCCGGTCACTCGGCCGTTAAGTGCAGCCGTCGAGCAGTGCAAGGGGCGGCGGCGGCAAGTAAATGACGGGTTGGAAGGGGGTCTGGCGCCTACCCCTATTAGGATAAGGGCGTTGCTGCCGTGGCTGGAGCTCTACGCGGCTACCAGGCATGGCCCGGCGGGGACGATGTTGTGGGCGGGGTTTTCTGAGGGCTTTCATTTCCCTTTTCAAGGGGCTGTCCGGGATTTGGAATCGGGGAATGCTCGCTCGGTGATGCGGCTGGCGGATGTGGCCCGCGCGAAGATTGCGGCGGAGTGCGCTCTGGGCAGAGTCGCTGGGCCGTTCCTTCGGCCGCCCTTTTTGCCGTTTATTGTTTCACCGCTTGGCGTCATCCCGAAGAAGGAGCCCGGGCGTTATCGGCTGATACATAATCTTTCTTGTCCCCTCGGGGCCTCGGTGAATGACCATATCCCGCAGGAGCTGTGCTCAGTGCGCTATGCGTCCTTCGACGAGGCTTTGGAGCGTGTGCGCCAATGTGGAAAAGGGGCTTTGCTTGCGAAGGTGGACATTGAGTCTGCCTTTCGTCTCTTGCCGGTGCACCCGTCCGCCTTCCCTTTGCTCGGCTTTCGTTTTGACGATGCTTATTATTATGACAAGTGTATGCCCATGGGTTGTGCGATCTCGTGTGCGTACTTTGAGGCCTTCAGCTCTTTCCTGCAATGGGTGTTGATGCGGAGGTCCGGTCTTAGGTCTATAGTGCACTACCTCGATGATTTTTTGTTCGTCGGGCCGGCCCAGTCTGCAGTGTGTGCATCCTTGTTAGAGCTTTTCCTGGGTATGGCGGCGGGGTTTGGTATCCCTTTGGCGGAGGGTAAGACAGTGGGGCCGGTGACTTGTATTTCCTTTTTGGGGATTGAGATCGACTCTGTTGAGTTCGTGGTCCGGTTACCGAGGGATAAAGTCGAGCGGCTGCGGCTCTTGGTAGCTGAGGTGGGCTCCGCAACGAAGGTGACGTTGACGGAGCTTCAGAGGTTAGTCGGCCACCTCAACTTTGCCTGTCGGGTCGTCGCAATGGGAAGGCCGTTTGCGCGGCGGTTGTCTTTGGCGATGGCCGGGGTGCGCTGTGGGCACCATCGCATTCGGGTGACTGCGGGGATGCGAGCTGATTTGCGCGTGTGGGATGCTTTTTTGGCGAATTATAATGGCTGCTCGGTGTTGCAGTCTGAGGAATTGTCCAACAGGGATTTGGACTTGTTTTCAGATGCTGCGGGGGGTTCGGGTATGGGATTGTTCTGCCAGGGCTCGTGGTGTGCAGCGCCGTGGCCGGCGGCTTGGTCCGCGAGTGGGCTGACGCGCAATGTGACGTTCCTGGAGTTGTTCCCGATTGTGGTGGCCTTCTGGGTATGGCCAGAGAGGCTACGGGACAAGCGGGTGGTCTTCTGGTGTGACAACGCTGCGGTGGTGCAAGTCATTAATCGTCATTCGCCAAAGTGTCCAAGGGTGGCGGCGTTGATGCGGGTGTTTGTGCTGGCCTGTCTTCGTCTCAATGTCACGGTTCGGGCGCGCCATGTGCCAGGTGCTCTGAACGTTATTGCTGACGCTTTGTCTCGTTTCCAGTGGGAGCGGTTTCGGGAGTTGGCCCCGGGGGCGGACGAGACCGCGGCGGTGGTGCCGGAGCACCTTTGGCGAATTGGGACGCCGGAATGATCTCATTGTTGTGGTCTTCCCTGGCTCCAGGTACGTGGAAGGCTTATCAGTGGGGGTATGGGCGGGTCCGTGAGTTTCTCTGGGGGAGGGGCTGGAGGGGGGGTAGCGTTGGGGACATCTTGGCGGGTTCTTTCATAGCGTGGGCGAAAGAGGGTGGTTGGTCCCGGGCGGCAGCTCGGGCGGCTTTGGCCGGCTTCTCCTTTTTTAGCAGGGCGGCGGGCTGGGGCAGTCCGAGCGCCTCGTATGTGGTGAAGCGGCTATTAGCCGGGTGGGCACGAGCGCAGCCCTCCTGCCCGGATTGGCGTCGCCCCGTGTCGCACGCCTTGCTGCTGCGTATTTGGGGCGTTCTGCCCGAGGTGGCGGCTACTCCGTATGAGGCAGTCCTTTTTCGGGCGTTGTTTGTCACAGCCTTCTTCGGGGCCTTCCGAGTTAGCGAGCTGGTCCCTCCGTCGGGCGGACGAGGGGGGCGGGGGGGTTTGCTGGTGCAGCAGGTGGACATACAGGAGGCGCGCGTACGGATTTTCCTGGCCCACTCGAAGACCGACCCATTGGGGCAGGGTCGGTGGGTGCTGCTGCGGGCCATTCCGGGTCTGGGATCTTGTCCGGTGCAGAACTTGGCGGTTTGTACCGGCGGCAGCGGCCGGATCGGGCCGGGTGTTTCTTCTGCCATGCTGATGGGACAGCTGTTACCCAATTCCAATTCACGGCAGTCTTCCGCTTGGCGTTGCGGCGGCTGGGCGTGGATGAGCGCGGTTATGCATCTCACTCCTTCCGGATAGGTGCGGCAACGAGCGCAGCCGCCGCTGGCCTGGGAAGTGAGGTGATCCAGCGGATCGGGCGATGGCGCTCCAGGGCCTACGAGGGCTACGTGCGTCCGGAACAGTTGTAAGCTGTGGTGGTGGACGGGGGGTGGGCGTGGGGGGGGGGGCTAATGCTGTTTTTTCTCTTTCAGGTCTACTGCTGAACGTGCCGACAGTGCCTGCTGCCCGGAGCGCGCCGGGTGTTTGGTGGCTTCTGGGGCATTCATTCGTCTACTGGGCGGAACGCAGAGCCTCAACTCGTCCGCTGGGTACACACCTGGGCTTGGTGTCCTGCAATTTCCGGCTGGAGTGGCTCGGCGAGCGGGGCATGCGATGGTGGCAGCTACTTCCAGTGGTTCGAGAGCACGCGGAGCGGCGGCAGAGGCCGGTGGGACTCCTGATACATCTTGGAGGGAATGATCTTTCCTGTTGGACTTGTCGGCAACTCATCCGCGCAGTGCAACGTGATCTGCGTGCGCTGCAGGAGCAGTGGCCTGACGTTGCAATCGTCTGGTCGGACATCATCCCTCGGCCGGCCTGCTTGCCTCAACGACGCTGGTCGAGAGGGTTGGCCAAAGTGAACAGGCAGATTGGCCGTTGGTTGCAACAGGCCGGTGGATGGCAGGTCCGGCACCCCTGGGCGGACCCCCAGTGCGCAGGACTGTACCGTACCGACGGGGTACACTTGTCCCCGGTCGGTCAGGACTTATTGCTTAATGATTGGCAGGAAGCGCTGGAAATGATTGGTCGCAGCTTTATGGTGGGGGCGGTGCGAGGATAGTGCCTACCTCGCACCGGTGGCGGGGTACAGAGCCAGCGCTCGCAGGAGCGGCGCGGGCTTGACCTGGTTTACAAGCAGTGGGGGCGAAGTGCTCCCCGGGGTGGGGCGAGACAGCCCGGTTGGGGGTCTCGGCCCGGTAGCGGGGGGGTGGGAGCCGGCCTTTGCTACTAGGATGGCGAGGCAGGCGGCGGGGTTTGGGGGGGAGGAGGATGCTCCGCCTTGCTACTAAGATGGCGGGTGGGGGGGCATCCTCCGGTAAAGGGGTGCGGGGTTGGGTTTTGTTCAATTGTTATCTTAGGCCCGTGTTGGGCCGGTTGTACAAGTTGTAAATAAAGCTGCGACCAAAAGTTTGTACCAAATATTACTGAGTTGGTGAAGTTATTGGGGGGGGGGGGGGAACAGGATTGGAGTGTGTCCAATCGGGGAATGGAGGCGAGGAGGGCTTCCGGGTTACCAGTGTTAATGCCCGAGGCCGCGGGCCGGGTCCCGCGGCCGACAGTAACCTGGGCCCGGGCCCGGCCGCGGCCTCCAACGTGCCGGGTAAAAGGGGGGGTGCGTCGGGGGGGGAGGGGGCGGTGCGAGGCAGTTGAAATCGCTCCGGCGCGCCGTCGGAGCGATTTCATTGGCCCGCATGACATGGGGTGGGCGGTGCAGTTCGCGAGGAGCCGCGTGGCCGTCTCCTTCTGGCCGCGGCTCCTCGCGTACCGGTCGCGTTCCCGCCCGCCCGCCCATGGTTGTGGTTTGTCGGGATGTTGCAGCTGGTGGGGGTGGCGGGGTACAGAGCCAGCGCTCGCAGGAGCGGCGCGGGCTTGACCTCGTGGACAAGCCGTGGGGGCGCAGTGCGCCCCGGGGGGGGGCGAGACAGCCCGGTTGGGGGTCTCGGCCCGGTAGCGGGGGGGTGGGAGCCGGCCTTTGCTACTAGGATGGCGAGGCAGGCGGCGGGGTTTGGGGGGGAGGAGGATGCTCCGCCTTGCTACTAAGATGGCGGGTGGGGGGGCATCCTCCGGTAAAGGGGTGCGGGGTTGGGTTTTGTTCAATTGTTATCTTAGGCCCGTGTTGGGCCGGTTGTACAAGTTGTAAATAAAGCTGCGACCAAAAGTTTGTACCAAATATTACTGAGTTGGTGAAGTTATTGGGGGGGGGGGGAACAGGATTGGAGTGTGTCCAATCGGGGAATGGAGGCGAGGAGGGCTTCCGGGTTACCAGTGTTACTACGCTTATGGATGAAAGGTAAAAAACAAGCATTTCGTTTCGGAATACCTATGATGTGGCGTGAACAAAGAGACCACAGCAGTGACTGCTATTTTTGCTCTTGCATTGTGAAGGGATACAACTTAAAAAATAAGAACGTAATAAGTTACCCCAACCTTCCCTCAGCAATTAGGCCTATGCCTCATAGCAACGAAGTACCTGTGCCTGAACCACCAAAATCTTTGGATCATATTTGTGTGGACGGTTCTGATCATGATGAGACTCATCAGATGGCTTTTCCCGATGAGTCCAGTACTTTTGAGTTTGAAACTGAACCAGATCCGAAACCTGAACTTTTCTCTCAAGCTGAATTGAATGATTTAGTCCGGGATTTAGGACTCCCAAAAGATGCTGCCCAACTGCTAGGTTCTCGGCTTAAACAGAAAAATCTATTGTCACCAGGAACAACTTTTTATTGGTACCGCAACCGCGAGACAATTTTTGAAGTATTTCAGCAAAGAGGAAGATTTGGTATTTTGCAACGATATATACGGAGTGATGGAAAAGTTTAAACTCAAGTATGATCCTGCTGAATGGCGGCTGTTCATTGATTCATCAAAAGACAGCATAAAAGGTGTTCTTCTTCCTAATGGCAACACATTCGCTTCAGTTCCTATTGCTCACTCTGTTATTCTCCAAGAAAAATACGAGAATTTGGCCCTGATTCTTCAGAAGATTCGTTATGATGAGCATAAGTGGATGATTTGTGGAGACTTTAAAATTCTATCCATGCTATTAGGGCAGCAATCCGGTTTCACCAAATATCCTGCTTCCTTTGCTTGTGGGATAGCCGGGCCCGTGACCTACACTGGGGGAAAAAAGACTGGCCAATTCGGGAGTATTTGAGACCCGGTGAGAAAAATGTTCTTTATGAGAGCTTGGTACCTCGTGATAAAATTCTATTACCACCTCTCCACATTAAGTTGGGTCTCATAAAGCAATTCATCAAGTCCCTTCCAAAAGATGGTGAGTGCTTTCGGTACCTTTGCTCAAAGTTCCCCCGACTTTCTGAAGCAAAGCTAAAGGAAGGAGTGTTTGTTGGCCCTGATATAAGGAAACTCATTTCAGATGGAGCATTCGCTGAAACGATGTCTGAGAAGGAAAAAGTAGCCTGGGATTCCTTCAAGGATGTTGTTCTCAAATTCTTGGGGAACAGGTGGGATGAGAACTATAAGGATATTGTTACCAGGATGCTCAATGCCTTCAAAGAACAAGGCTGTGAAATGAGCCTGAAAGTCCATTTCTTGCACTCCCATGTGAACTACTTTCCCGAAAACTTGGGGGCGTACAGTGAAGAACAAGGTGAAAGGTTTCACCAGGACATCAAGGACGCAGAGAGAAGGTACCAAGGAAGATGGAACACCACTATGATGGCTGATTTCTGCTGGTTGCTGCTGCGGGAAACCCCAGATGAAAAATACGCCAAGCAGCGCACCAAGAGAAGCATTCGGGGGAAGAAGAAACGGGCCCACCAGGAGATTGATTGACCCAAGAATGACTTTAAAATCTAAACTGTGTTGACAAATATCGTGTTTTTACTAAACTTTGAAATAAAAATTTGCTAGTTATTACCACAGTGTCGGATCTCATTTATTAGAATTTTATTTTCACACCATCGGGTGTTTGTCTTCATGTATTGCAATGGTGCGGTTTGCGTTTTCTATTCTTACATACATACCTGTACAACATTTTTTGCACATTTCTTTGCTTTGCTTTGTGTCTAACCTCGCTCTTATATGCTCAATGTTTGTGCACATGTATGTGGCTGTTTTAAGTGCAGACAATTTTGCTACCATCACAGTGTGTTTTGTTGACATTACTCTATTCTTATGTGCTGCCTTGTTACAATTTTCTTTATTCTTATTTGAATAACTACTTAACAATTAGTATAAAGAATTCATCCAAGAAACGTTATCTCGATCGCACTCAATCTGAAACGTTCACCTCAAACTGCTAACCCAATGTAGCAAAAAATCTGTACGTGATGGAGCAAATTGGTTACCAGATTTGGATTCAGTGCACCAAAAAACGTAAAAATCAATCAAAACATTAGAGGCAGTTAAAAAAAAAATTTTTTTAGTGTACCTGTGTTATTGACAGATGCAATTGTCTTGGATGCGTCAATTGACGTATTTTGGGGCTTCTAGGTATAAATTCATGTTCCCACTAGGTAGCACATCTCAATCACTGTTTACAGTTTTACTCCGACATTACAAACAATAAACACACAATGATGTCATGTAATGACGTCACATACTGCACATATTTAACAAATAAGTAACCACATTGATTCGCATCAGCATTTCGTGCTAAACACAGGTCGTCGTGATAATGAATCAATTGACACACTTTGGGGTTTCTAGGTAAAATTCCTTTTGGGGCTTCTAGTGTTAAGTTCCTATCTTCACTCTTTCCTAACAGTGCAGTAATAGTTGATTCTTACCTAGTCATATTTATATAGTCTTTGAAATTTGATGGCTTGAGGCATTATTTGTTTATTTTCCACCTGTAAATGAATAATTCCTTTTGAAAACTGGCCCGTTATCAGGTAAGGTAAAAAAAAGGAGATAATTTACAAAATACTACTAATAACAGTGAAAAAAAAATTTACAGCATACAGAAAGGATAATAGCAAGGATGATTTCCAGATTCTGATTCTGATTTGTATTGCCTTTAGTCAGATTACATTTCTCGCTTGGTGGCAGAATATTACATATTTTACTGCTACAGCTACTGTTTCTCCTGTTTCCCCCAGGATTATACAGAATATTTCCTGATCAACCTTTTGCAGGAAGCCTTTGATTTCCTCTGTCAGCATTGGGAAATGTGCATCACTGATATTCTTATTTTTGGCACAGTGCAGGAGAAAATACATTTCTGCTTCTAATTCTCCAGAATTGACTTCTTGGTGTTTTCAATTTAGCTTTTGTTTGCATCTTTCTATTTTTATTCTGAGAACACTTATTCTCTGGGTCCCTTTTTACTAAAGTGCACTGTGATTAATGCATGTTTTAGCACATGGTAGCCATTCGCAAAGGGCCATGGTGACTGTTAATCCACTCACATGTCAGTTATCACACAGTATTTCCTGTGCTAACTGCACACCATGTGATGGGGTAGGGAATGGACAGGTTAGGAGTGGAGAGTGGACATGGAGAGTTCATTGAGGTTAACATAGGGTACATAATGGAGGTCATTTTGAAATGCGAATAAGCTGCTTGGATGTGCGCTGGAGATGTTTTTATCACAAAAACATCTATGGCCATATTCTGAAACCCTGGGCCTGTGCATGTCCAAGGTTCTAGCATGGGGATCTCAGAACATCTCCGGGAAGGGTGGAATGGGTGTGTGGTTAGCCACAGAAATGTGCAAATTGTATTCCGGAAAGGCCCGTGTATGTTTTCTGACATCCTTGCAGATGTCCCGTTATTCCTGCAGAGACATAAAATAAGGCCAGGACTTAGAAAATATTTTGCTTAGTGCCACAATTCATCCCATAGTGAAGAATAGTTGTGACAGGTATGTGTTGAACTGGCGTGACTGCAGACTGGAAAAACACAAGATGCAGTTTCAAAGAACAGAAAGTAGAGATAAGGAAATGTTGTAAGGAAAATAAACATTAGTAAACACCCTCATGGAACAGAAAGAAGAGCAGTAATGGAGATTCTAGCAATGCAGAAACTTGCTCTGTGTGTTAAAAGATCAAATCCTGGGGACCCAAACAAAATCGGTGTTTATGAAACTGGGACTGTTCATGGAAGAATAGTATGTGAGGGCATATGGAAACAAATCATGTTAGAGTGAGGAAGGGAGATATGGATGACATCAGTGTCACCAGGTGCAGCCATAAAGCAGCTGTGCCAGGCACTGGGAAACATGACTAAAGCTGATTAATCTGTGAACCCAGTGTATTTGTTAAATCAGTCAGGGCCTAGTAGCAGCAGTTTAAGTTTAAATTTAAAACACAGAAGAGAGCTTTCTGGTTAAATTTAGAACCCAGCAGAGAGCTTCCAGTTAAAATTTCATAATAAGTCAAAGCCTAGCAGCAGCAAAGAGCTTTAATTTAAATCAAATTAGAATATAACAGCATAAAAGGCAAAACAGGGTCAGTATTCTTTGAGCACCAAATAAAGTCTTCTAGAGACCTTTACAAAGAAGCCTTCTACCTAGGGGGCAAGAGACCTGTGAAAATTTTTCAATAGGTGTTAACTCCAGGTGGCAAGTCAAAAGGCCATTTTGAAAGACTCCTTCTATCCAAGCAAGGACTGTTAATCACCCAGGAAATTGGTCACAGCTTACCTCAGAAGCACAGGACAGGGTACTGTGTAGCAGCCCTCTTTTAATAAGTCTTATTTCCCTCCCTCCCTCCCCAACACCCACCCACCCCTGGGATAATTGTAGCTTTATAGGTACTTGCACATCTTAAAGGAAAGGAGGTGCTCTCAGGTACAGCTCGTTATACAAATCAGCCATACACTAAGGACCTGAGATTAATTAAGCTTCAGGTGAACAAGGTATATTAAACATATTAGGTACAATTTTATTCTTATAAGTATCGATAGCAACCCTTAGTAAGTAAAGAATTTAAAAATCTAAACACAAGCTTAAAACTAAGATGCAGACAGCAGTCCAGCAGCAAGATGGGGGCTTTCCAATCTTTTGCTTTGAGTGTCACATGTATGATTTTCTCCCAGTTGGTGAGAGGTCTTATGTGTTCACTAGGTGCAAGTAGCTCTTTGCTCTCAGGGAACAAGTCCATTCTCTAGAGGCTAGAGTAGCAGACTTGGAAGACATAAGAAAGACAGGGAGGTACATAGATGAGACCTACAGTGATATAGTCCTGAAGTCCCACCTCCAGTCTGGCAGCATCCCTGCTGCCATGGAGGAGAGAGGTCACGTGACAGGACAGCATTACCCTGGTGTGGCAGGAAGTGATCCTGTTACTAGGACCTGCCCTCCAGGTGATGTAAAACCCTTGCACTGAGGAAGTTTCTCCAGGGCCATGTGCCCATGAGGGAAGGGTTAGGACAGCCGTTATAGTTGGTGATTCGATCATCAGGTATGTAGATAGCTGGCTGACTGGTGGACGTGAGGATCGCCTGGTAACATGCCTGCCTGGTGCAAAGGTAGCGGACCTCACGTGCCACCTAGATAAGGTCTTAGATAGTACTGGTGAGGAGTCTGCTGTCTTGGTACATGTCGGTACCAATGACATAGGAAAATGTGGAAGGGAGGTTCTGGAGGTTAAATTTAGTCTTTTAGGTAGGAAGTTGAAATCCAGAACTTCCAGGGTAGTGTTCTCCGAAATGCTTCCCATTCCACGTGCAGGACCCAAAAGGCAGGCAGAGCTCCAGAGTCTCAATGTGTGGCTGAAACGATGGTGCAAGGATAAGGGGTTTGGATTTGTTAGGAACTGAGGAACATTCTGGGGAAAGGAGGGGCTCTTCCGAAGGGATGGGCTTCAACTTAACCAGGATGGAACCAGGCTGCTGGAATTAACCTTTAAAAAGTAGCTTTTAAACTAGATAATAGGGGAAAGCCGACAGTCACACAAGAGCGCATGGTTTGGAAGAACGTATCCTTGAAGGATACTACCAAAAGCAGAGAGGTTCCAAAAAAGAGTAAAGTAGCCCAAATGCTCTCATGTATGGAGCAAACAGAGCTTAAAGATCCCAAATTACCCATGCCTACCAATAGCCAGATTAATATGAATAAAATACAGTCTCTAAAATGCTTGTATGCAAATGCTAGAAGTCTAAAAAATAAGATGGGAGAGTTAGAATATATAGCACTAAATGAGAGGTTAGATATGATTGGAATCTCAGAGACATGGTGGAAGGAGGACAACGAGTGGGACACTCTGATAGCTGGGTACAAAGTATATCGTAATCATAGAGCTGATCAAATAGGTGGAGGGGTTATGCTCTATGTTAGAGAGGGCATTGAGTCACAAAGGATTAAAGTTTTCCAGGAAACAACATAGGCTGTAGAATCTCTATGGATTGAAATTCCATGTAAAAAGGGGAAGGCGATGGCAGTTGGGGTGTACTATCGACCCCCTGGCCAGAATGAACAAATGGATGATGAAATGCTCAAAGAAATCAAGGAAGCTAACAAACGTTACAGCACAGTAATAATAATGGGTGGTTTCAATTACCCCAGTATCGACTGGGTTAGTGTCACGGCAGGACATGTTAGGGAGATAAAGTTCCTAGATGAAATAAATGACTGCTTCTTGGAGCAGCTGGCTCATGAACTGGCCAGAGGGGAAGCCATATTGGACCTAGTCCTTAGTGAAACATCAGATCTGGTGCAAGAGATAAGGGTGTTGGGGCCTCTTGGCAATAGTGATCATAGCATGATCGTGTTTGATTTAATTAGTGGAGGATGGATTGTAAGGAAATCCACAGTACTACCTTTTAACTTATGAAAGGGAGACTATGATAAAATGAGGAAAATAATTAAGAAAAAACTAAAAGGAGCTGTTGCAAAGGTTAAAGACTTACATCAAGCTTGGGTGTTGCTGAAAAATACTAATTTGGAAGCCCAGGCCAGCTGTATTCCACGCTTTAAGAAAAGTGGAAGGAAGTCCAAAAAACTGCCAGCATACTTTAAAGGTGAGGTCAGAGAGGCTATTGTTGCCAAAAAAGCATCTTTCAGGAAATGGAAAAAAAGAGCCAAACGACGAAACCTGGAAACAGCACAAGCACTGGCAAGTTAAATGCAAGGCACTGATAAGGTAGGCAAAGAGAGAATTGAGAAAAAGCTTGCTGCAGAAACAAAAACGAGTAATAAAGAATTTTTCAAGTACATTCATAGCGAAAAACCTGTGAGAGAGTCAGTTGGTCCATTAGATGACAGAGGGGTTAAAGGGCCATTAAGAGGCGACAATGCGATAGCGGAGAGACTGAATAAATTCTTTGCTTCGGTTTTTGTTGAGGAAGATGTAGGGATGTTACAGATGACTGAAGTGGTATTTAAAGGTGCGGAAGAATTGAAGGAAATATCGATACATCGGGAAGATGTATTACAACTATTAGATAAACTGAAGAGTAGCAAATCACCTGGGCCGGATGATATACATCCAAGGGTGTTGAAAGAACTGAAATATGAGATTTCAGAGCTGCTATTAGTAATCTGTGAACTATCTTTAAAATCATCTCTAATACCTGAAGATTGGAGGATGGCGAACGTAACGCCAATTTTTAAAAAGGGTTCCAGGGGTGATCTGTGAAACTACAGACCGGTGAGCCTCACGTCAGTACCAGGAAAAATGGTAGAAACCTTCATAAAGAACAAAAATGCTGAACATGTAGATAGTCATGACTTAATTGGAGACAGCCAACATGGCTTTAGAGAAGGATGATCTTGTCTTACTAATCTGTTATGTTTTTTTGAAGGTGTGAATAAACAGGTAGACAAAGGTGAGTCGCTTGATATAGTGTATTTGGACTTTCAGAAAGCCTTTGACAAGGTCCCTCATCAGAGACTTTTGGCAAAACTAGAGTCATGGGATAGGAGGCAGTGTACTATTGTGGATCAGGAACTGGTTAAAAGATAGAAAGCAGAGGGTAGGGCTAAATGGCCAATTTTCCCAATGGAGAAAGGTGAATAGTGATAATGTCTCAAATTAACATAGTAACATAGTTTATGATGGCAGATAAAGACCAGTATAGTTCATCTAGTCTGCCGAGCAAGGCAGCTAGAGTAGGTGAACCTGCCGCTTTGTGAAGGTCACCCTTCCCCATGCCTTTGTTAAGGGGCGTATCCACTGCTCTGTGTAGGTCACCCCTATTTGTTGAGATATAAGAGAGTTATGATTATTTTGATTTTATCCTGTTGCTGTAAAGGGATCCACTGTGTCTGTCCCATGCCACTTTGAATTCTGTCACTGTATTTGCCCCCACCACTTCCATCGGGAGAGCATTCCAAGCATCCACCATCCTTTCAGTGAAAAAGTATTTCCTGATGTTGCCTTTCAGTTTACCCCCTTGCAGCTTCATGTTATGCCCTCTAGTTTTCAGCTTCCCCGTCTTTGGAAAAGGTTTGTTTGTTCATTAATACTCTTTAAGTATTTAAAGGTCTGAATCATATCTCCCCTCTTCCTCCTCTCCTCCAGAGTGTACATATTTAGGTCTTCAAGTCTCTTATCATATGTCTTCTGACGCAGGCTCCAAATCATTTTGGTCACCTTCCTCTGAACCGTTTCCAGTCTTTTATATCCTTTGCGAGATAGGGTCTCCAAAACTGGACACGATATTCCAAGTGAGGCCTCACCAGCGACTTGTACAGTGGCATAAGTACCTCATCATTTCTGTTGGTAATTCCTCTCTCTGTGCATCCCAGCATCCTTCTGGCTTTTGCTACCACCTTGTCATACTGTTTCACCACCTTGAGATCCTCTGAAACAAACATTCTGATGTCCTTCTCCTGGTCTGTGTACACCAGCCTTTCGCCCCCTCTCACATAGAATTCCCTTGGATTTCTGCTTCCCAAGTGCAAGACACTGCACTTCTTCACATTAAATCTTAACTGCCAAGCATTAGAGCATTCTTACAGCTTTTGTAGATCTTTCCTCATGTTATCCACTCCCTCTGGGGAGTCCATTCTATTGCAAATTTTTGTGTCATCTGCAAAAAGACAGACTTTTCCATTCAGCCCTTCGGCAATACCACTTACGAATATATTGAACAGTACTGGTCCCAAGACCAAATCCTGGGGCACACCACTAATCACCTTCCTTTCATCCGAGTGAGTTCTGTTTACTGTCACCTGCTGTTGTCTGTCAATCAACTAATTTCTGATCCAGTTCACCACCTTGGGACCCATCCCCAAGCTGTTGAGTTTATTGATAAGCCTCCTATGAGGAACAGTATCAAAGGCTTTGCTGAAATCTAGGTAGATCACATCCATTGCATGCCCTTGATCTAGTTCTCTGGTCACCCAGTCAAAGAACTCAATCAGATTTGTTTGGCAAGGTCGTCCTTTGGTAAAACCATGTTGCCTCGGATCATGCAACTTGTTGGTTACAAGAAAGTCCACTATTTTCTCTTTCATGAGCACCTCCATTACTTTTCCCACCATCCCAGCCTGTAGTTTGTCACTTCTTCCATATCACCACTTTTGTGAAGAGGCACCACATCAGCCCTTCTCTAGTCCTGTGGAACTTCTCCTGTCTCCAAGGATTTATTAAAAATATCCTTTATCAGCCCTGCAAGAACATCTCAGAGCTCTTTCAGTATCCTGGGATGTATGCCATCCGGTCCCATGGCCATGTCCACTTTCAGTTTTGCAAGCTGTTCTAAGACATCATCTTCTGTGAATGGTATGGTATCAACTCCATTCCCATTTGTATACTTGTCAATCACAGGTGGACCTTCTCCATGATTTTCTTTAGTAAAAACAGAACAGAAGTATTTGTTTAGCATTTGTGCATTTTCAATGTCACTTTCCATAAATCCGTTCCAAGCACTTTTGAGTCCTGCAATTCCACTTCTGATTTTCCTCCTCACCTGAATATACCTGAAAAATATTTTATTGCCACACTTCACATCTTTAGCCATCGTTTCTTCTGCCTTGGATTTTGCTATCCTTATTTTTCTTTTTGTCTCTTTTAGTTTTATGCTGGATTCTTTTCTGCGTTCCTCTGTTTGCGAACTTCAGAATTTTGTGAAATCTGTGGTTTTTGTCTTTATTTGTGCAGCTACTTCTTTGGAAAACCAAATAGGTTTCCTTTTCCTCTTGCTTTTATTTACTTTCCTTACATATGTATCTGTTGCCCCTTTTATTGCCTCCTTTCTTTTAGCCCACTGCAATTCCACTTCCCTTATCCCCTTCCATCCTGCCAGCTCCTCCTTCAGGCACTTGGCCATTTTACTAAAGCCAGCATTTTTGAAGTCTAGGACTTTGAGCTTGCTGTGATTGGACTCCGCCTTGGTTTGTATCTCAAACCACACCCTGTGGTGATGCCTGCTGCTCATATGGGCACCCACCCAGATATTCAACACGTGATCTCCGTTGGTGAGTACTAAATCCAGCATTGAGCTTTCTCTGGTCAGTTCCATCACCATTTGTCTAAGTAATGCATCTTGGAAGGCATCCACAATTGTTTTTACTTCCTTCCAGTTTTGCAGAAGGAATACTGCAATCCACATTGGGAAGATTAAAGTCACCCAATATGATCACTTCCTCTTTAATGACTATTTGCAATATCAATAATCAATTTGCTATCCATTTCTTCAGTTTGGAGACCTGTAGACCACATCAGTATGGATGACATATAGGGCTACTCCTCCTCCTTTTTTACCCTCTCTATCTCTTCTAAATAGATTATAGCCATCTATGGCTATATCCCATTCATGTGACTTGTTAAACCACGTTTCTGTAATGGCCACAATGTCCAAGTCCATTTCCACCATTAGGGCTTCTAGGTCAGGAACCTTGTTGGCTAGACTTCGAGCATTTGTGCTCATTACTTTCCAGCATTTGTTGACTGGCTTGCCTGTATTTTGCATGCATTTTGTTTTACATGCCTCTTCCCACTTGGTGTTGTTGTGTGGGTTAATATTGTGGCTGTTTCCAATGTTATTATGTTTTTGCTGGGAGTGATGTACTGAACTTGTTATTTTCCATCCATCATCCCCTTCCCCTAGTTTAAATGCCTGTCCAAATAATGCCTGAATTTTTCACTTAGCATCCTTTTCCCTGCAGCAGAGAGATGTATTCCATCAACACAGTATAGCCTCTTGTTGTTTCATCTATTTCCCCAGTCGCCTATATATCTAAATCCTTCTTGTTTGCACCAGGATTGGAGCCAGGAAGTAAAGTTGATTATACAATGCAGTCTTTCTGCCCCCTTACCAAGAATAGGTAGAACTTCTAAAAATGCTATAATGTTAGCAATTGGTTTGAGTTTCTCTCCCAGAATCTGGAAGTCCTTCTGAACTGTAGAGGCACTGCTTCTACCCAGGTCATTTGTACCCAAGTGGATGACAACATCAATTTTGGAGTGCTCACTTTCTGTACTAACTATGGCAGCAATTTGCTTTGTTTTCCTGCTGGCTGAAGAGTCTGGGAGGCATTTAACCATCTTCTCCCCTTTGAACTGTGTTCCCAAGTTGGTGCCTCTGATGATGGAATCCTCAATTAGTAGTAGTTTCCTCTTTTGTGTCAGTTTCTTTATATGCAGGGCATTATCAATAGGTTGGGCATTAACTTCCTCTTTTAAGTACACTTCAGTTTCCACTGATTGGGCACTTGAATTTCTCAAGGGAGAGAAGGCATTATGAAGGAATATCACTTGATGGCAAGGGTGTCTCCTTGTTACAGGCCACAACCTAACAGAGCCTACTGTGATCCATTTGCTCCTGGGTTGTTTGATTCTTTGTTGGAGTGGTGGTGGAATTTTTCAATTTGTATTCTAGAGGAGGTGTGTTTAATTGCAGCTAATTCTTCCCTTAATAGAATCAATTCTTTATGCATGGTAGATAACTTGTGACATATAGGGCAAGCTCTTAGGCTCCAAATGATTCTTCTTAGAATGCAGGCACCTCAGCTATTGCATTGAATACATGACATGCTGATTAATATGGCTATAAATCAGTTCTAGGACAAGGAAAAAAGGTGGGTGTTACACTGAATTGAAGGGTAGATGTCAATTCATATGATGGACTATATAGGCAATGCAACCCTGGGGTGGGTGGGATGAGGGGTGGGTTGGGTGGGAATTTAAATGTCCCTGGTAAGTAGATCTTCTATGAAGGGAGGGCACACTTAAATCTAAGAGAATATAAACAGGTAATAATTAGGCATGGAAAACTTCTATCAAAAAACCAGTCAAAATAATAACTGTAGAAACTTATCTTTGCAGTGCTGGATCAGAATCCTTGCTCATGTAGCAGAGTGACTGATTGAATTAACTTTCAGGCAAAAGAAGCTGAATTAAGTAATTAACTGTGACTTAACCATACCCTGTGAGGTGGACTTCTAACAGAGCAATGGAACTTAAAACTTTCTAATAAAATCCTGCTTCTAAATACTAGTCTACTATGCAAAGGACCCTGGAACTTTCAAATGTATTATATTTTTCTGCAAAATTTAGTAGGAAACCAGGTCTTTACAAATTTAAAAACAAATGTGTAGTGGTAGTCCTATTTGACAAATATCAAGGATGAAGTGTCCCTGGTCCCTTCTATGGCCTATCTGCCAGTGTGGGCAGATGCTGTTCCGTGGCTTCAGTGATATTGGCAGATAGCTGTGTCTTTATTTTTATCTATATGTATTCCAGCAGTAATCAAAGCAATATATTTTGTTTTGTAGTCCATGATCAAAATATATGTGCAAATCTCAAGATACTGGTATAGCAAAACTGCCAAAAATGAATAAAAAACAGTGCATACAAAAAACAATCATTAAAGCACAGAATTGCCAAAATTGTTTTTAAATCCCCATCCGAGTGGTGAAAGACCTTGGAATCAGCTATCAACAATCCAACACAATGGCCCCTTTTATGCTTGCATAGCTAGACATACCATAGATGACACAGGCTACACAACATACCATCATCAGTCACAACTCACCACTTGTGGACACCTAAGACTGTGTGGTATATATCAATCATACTGCTCCGCTGCATGAGTCAACATAAGCAGTAATCACTGGCAGTAAAAACACTATCAGCAGTGATAACAATTAAAACAAAAATACTTTTGGTGCTAATATACAATCAATATCAATCCCATCCTCCTATGTTGAGTGTCTCGCCCCTAGGCTGCTTCAGGGAGAAGGACCGCATCATGCACACTGCATATCAATATCTGTCTGCAACTGCCAATATCTTTATCTGCAAAACAACAGACACTAACAATTTAAGTAATAATAATAAGAAAAAAAATCTTGTGATTATCATGAAAGGTGCAAGAGATCTACACCTGCCCAGTCAAGAGATGCATAGCCATTAGAGGGTTTTTTTATCAGATGAGATTTTTTTTTATGTAGAAATACATGGAGTCCTGTCAGAGAATATGGAAATTAGCTATGGTGCACCCAAGATATGCATATTACCATTATCATTTAATATCTTTATGCATCCTCCAAGCGGGCATTCATCCAAGATCCTGTTTTTATTGGGTTCAAATGATATTCAGTTTATTAGGAAGGTAAAATCACATTTACCATTTGTAGATGAGCTGAAACTCTAGTGACCAACAATTAGCAGAACAACGCCATGTAGTGAAAAGCTTCTCGGTTGCCATCAGGATGACTTTTGGCCTTAACAAATGTGCTAAGGCAACTTTCTTTAGATTAAAACTGAGCAAAATGGAAAACATATCCTTGGCTGAAGTCTGTGACATTGAGGAACTTGAACAGGAAGGCTTATATAAATATCTAGGAGTAGAAGAAGGAATGACAATCAAGCAGAAATTACTGAGAGAGAAACAATCAGTGCAGAATATTACAAGAGATTAAAATCATTACTGAAAGTGTTTAACATCACAGAATAGGATATGAGCCATCAATCACCTGACAATTCCTGTACTTTCACACAGGTTTGGTATTATAGACTAGTCTCTTAAATATCTTGAAAAGCTGGATGTATGAAAAAGTAAACTCCATGCCCATGAAGTAATTTACAAGATTCAGTGTATGCCGAGACATTATATCCCTAGAGCTGAAGAAGGGCTAGACCTTTCATATTTCAATAATTTTTGTGAATTTAGATCTGATTGATGCTGTAGGATAGGCCTGAAGGCCTATAATAGTAGCTCTGTATGTGTAATAGGAAAATTTAGAAAACATGTTTTACCCTAGCTTGATTCTCCATAGATTCCAATTGCCCATGAATAGTGAAAGAATATTTAACAGAAGAAACTGCCTGATGTGTAGTTATTTGCAGCTCCATCTTATCACATCTTTTTCAAGATTCAACAGCCTAGAATCACTCTGAGAAAGCTTAAAGATGGTTTCAGAAGTAAAAAATGAAAACTGTCTAAAGGAATTGTTGAGTGTCTGCTTAGTTTGTATTATAACTTCCCAAAAGTATTTAAGGATCACTTTTTGATGATCTCTTTTAGTGAGGTGATATAGAAAATAAATACAAAACATAAATGATAGCAAAATTACTTTGCTGGAAACTTTTAGTCTGCTTATTTCAGACAATATGATATTAAGCACAAAATAAACAAAGAAACTAAATGTTTACAAGTAGTAAAACAACGCCCATTCTAACAGAAGTTAAAAAAAATGAAGCAAATTGATGAAATAAAGTTGATCATCAGGCATTGGCTTCCTACTTTTGAGTTTTCTGCCATGGAAACTACAAAGTACTAGAACTGTTGGGAGTTAAATGCTAAAAGCATCTTTGCTTCTCTACAACCATGACTCTGGTCATCATATAACCACAAAAAGCTTGTAAACCTTCTTGATGTTTGGATGTTATTTATGGAGCAGCTATGAGATTAAGCAGTAGATGAAAAGCATGTTGTCTCTAGGGACTGCTGTTTTAGCAATAAGGTGGGTACAGGGTCCGCAAAGTGTGACCTGATAATTTGAGAATACTAAAGAAATATCTATCTAGGCCAATAATGTGAAATGCCATGAGAACCTAAGCTAAATACCCATGATGTAGACCAGCTGGTTCATTCATGGTATAAGCTGGAAAGAATATATGTGTGAAAATTTCATTTTATGTAAGTACACAACTTGTAAAACAACTTTTCATTCAAAACATGACATATAAGGGTACTATTAGGAAAAACAGCAGGGAGAAATGTCTCCTGAAGGGGAAACAGTACAGAATGGTT
This sequence comes from Ichthyophis bannanicus, assembly GCA_033557465.1. Classification (NCBI taxonomy): domain Eukaryota; kingdom Metazoa; phylum Chordata; class Amphibia; order Gymnophiona; family Ichthyophiidae; genus Ichthyophis; species Ichthyophis bannanicus. Next base: position 454,070,857 of record CM066035.1, read on the forward strand.
AAAACTGGGGGGAACCTGCTTCCATTCCTCAGCTTCTGAGGGGAGGGGAAAGAATGTGGTTGCAGATATTGGGGAAAGCAGGAGGACAGCAGAGGAAGTATATAGTGTTGAGGGAATAGTAGACATGGTTCAGATGTCCAGGAAGATAGGAGTATACATGGTAGGTGAGGAAGGGGGGATGAGGCAGGGTTCAGAGGCTAAGAAATTGATGGGATGGAAGAAGAAGGAACAGATGTTGGGGAAAGAAACATTGAAACTTGACATAAGAGAAAGACCATATGGCCTACCTAGTCTCCCCATCCATATCAACTTCTATAGTCCTTTTTTTTTTCCTTTAGAGATCTATGTTTGTCCCATGCTTTCTTGAATTCAGATACTATCCTCATCTATACCACCTCCACTGGGAGACTATTCTATGCATCTGCCACTGTTTCTATAAAGAAATATTTCCACATATTACTCCTGAATATATCACATTTCACTTTCATCCCATGTCCCTTCGTTGCAGAGATTTCTTTCAATTGAAAGAGGCTCTCCTCCTGTGCATCTCTTCATATCTCCTCTATCATGCCTTTCCTCTAAAATATACATATTGAGATCTTTAGATCTGTCCTCATATAGTTTAAAATGAAGACCACTGACCATTTTAGTAGCCACCCTCTGCACTGACTCCATCCTGTTTATATCCTTTTGAAGATGTGGTCATTTGTAGTATTGCACACAATACTCCAAATGAGGTCTCAACAAAGACTCATACAAAGGCACTATCACCTCCATTTTTCTGCTGACCATTCCCCTCCCTATGCACCTAAGCCTTCTTCTATCTTTTACTGTTGCATTTTCTACATGTTTAGCCACTTTAAGACCATCAGAAGCAATCACACCCAGGTTCCACTCTTCTTTAGTGGACAGAAGTACTTCACCCCTGATATTGTACCTCTCCCTTGAATTTTTGAAGCCCAAATGCATAATCTGCATTTTTTAGCCTTAAATCTCAGTTTCCAAATTCTCAACTATTCTTCAAACTTAGCTAGATCCCTCCTCATGTTATCTACTCCTTCCTGAGTGTCTACTCTATTGCAGATTTTGGTATCATCTGCAAAGAGGGAAACCTCACCTAGCAGCCCTTCCACAATAGCAGTAACAAAAATGTTAAAAAAAATTGAACCAAGGACCGATCCCTGTGGCACACCACTGATAACATCCTTCTCCTCAGAGTGAACTCCATCTAACTTTACCTTTTTGTTGCCTCCCACTCAACCAGTTTCTACCACTCAACCATTTTCTAACCCAGTCAGTCACTTTAAGGTCAATCCCTAGGGTGCTCAATTTATTTATTTATTTATTTATTTGGAACATTTTTCTATACCGCCCCTTCCGAAGATCAAGGGTGGTTTACAATAAACAAACAAATTATATGTAACAATCGTAGTGGTGTAATATAGTACACAACTATTTGCATATGGAACTACATACATATTTACAATGGACACGAATGCAGGTTACATTGTTTTGGATTTATAAACAGTAGGACGAGGTGCTGAAAGAATTAATCTGGCATTAATCTGGGAGTGCAGGGGTTATGGGGTTCAGTGAGTGTAGCTGAGGGTTGTATCTGTATTGCAGGTGCACCTACTCTTGCCATCGTGTTGGGCAGACTACATGGACCATGCTGGTCTTTATCTGCCGTCATTTACTATATTACTATGTTACTATATGTATTATAATTATTGCTGCTGTAGTGCTCAGTGAAAAGAAGCATTTTGATCTCCTTTCTAAAAGTTTGAAGATCTTTAATTGTTCGCAGTGAATCAGGGAGGGTATTCCATAGGATGGGGGCTACGTATGTGAATGCTCTGTTGCTTGTGGTTTGCTTAGTCTTACGGATGGACATTGGGACTATTAGCATATTCTGATTGCTTCCTCTTCTGGATCTGGCATTTGTTTGGGTGCTGATTAACGTTGTGAGGTATGAAGGTGCAATGTTATTAATTAACTTGAATGTGATCATTAATTTTTTGTATTTTATTCTGCTTGCTATTGGTAGCCAATGGAGTTAATATGATATGGGTGTGATGTGGTCTAAGTGTGCTTTGAATATAATTCTGGCCGTGACATTCTGTGCCACTTGGAGTATGACTACCGTAACAGCTTATAACAGGGAACAACTAAAAAGAACTTAAACTAAGTGTGGAGTGATTAGGGCTTATACTACTGATCTGAAGTTGTGTGTGTTAATTAGAGGTCTCAGATGCTGTATGACTATTAGTTTATAAAATATGGTTCTAGCTGTTTGCTTTATGTGTTGTCATGCTGAGAGATTGATCCAGTGTAACTCCTAGATATTTATAAGTTGCCTGTGGAGAATGGTGTCAAAGGCTTCACTGAAATCTAAGTGCACCAAGTCTAGGGCTCTCCTTTGGCCCAACTGTCTGCTTAACTAGTCAAAGAAATCAATCAGATTTGTCTGACAAGACCTACTTCTAGTAAACCCATGCTGCCTCAGATCCTGCAATCCATTGGACTCCAGATACCTCGCTATCCTCTGTTTTAGCAGTGTTTCTATTAATTTACTCACCCCAGAGGTCAAACTACATTGCCTGTAGTTCTCAACTTCATCCTTACTTCTGTTTTTGGGTAAAATGACCACATGTGCCTTTCTCCAGTCCTCTAGAACCACTCCCAATTCTAAAGAAGCATTGAAAAGGTCAGACAGTGGAGTTGCTAGAACTTCCCCAAGATCTTTTAATACTCTCCAATGTATACCATCTGGTCCCATCGCTTTGTCTACTTTTAGTTTATCTAGTTCTTCATGAAATAGTCTTCTGAAAATCATTCAAGATCCCCTTCATTTCTTTTCCTATTTCTGGGTGTTTTCTGAGGTCCTGCTCCAGACACTTCATCAATGAACACAGAACAAAAATATTTGTTAAGCACTTCTGCTTTATCCTCATCAGCTTTTACATATTCCTCTCCCTCACCCTTGAAACTGACAGTACCAATTTGTACTTCCTCTTCACCTAACATATTTAAAATATGTCATGTCCCTCCATTTTATTGCATTAGCTATTTCTTCTTCTTTTTGTTTCTTTGCTTTCCTGACTACTTTCCCAGCTTCTCTACATTTTTCCAAATATTGATGCTTGTCTTCCTCATTCTGTGATCTCTTATTTATTTATTTACATTCTCTTATATACTGCACTATTCCTCATCAGTGCAGTTTACATGGAACAACAATATACACATTTCAAACTGGTTGATCTGCATTTACAATTAACAGGTACTAGAACTTGGGTCAAGAACTTGGGTAACTATTTACATCTGTACAATAGCGACTTAGGTGAACTCTTTGTGCTGTATTTTATTTCTCTTGTATTTTATGAAGGTCTCCCCCTTTTTATATACCTTTTTGACTACTTCTTTTGACACCTTGTAACCATGGCTCAGGGAAAACCAAGTATCAGATGTTGCTTAGCAATGACACTCACAAATTGTATATCATTTAGGTTCAGTGTATTGCCAGGACAATGTTTGTGTGCAGACACATATCCCTTTGAGCCCGGAAGAATTATCTTAACCAAATTCATGATGATTACGAGAAAGAGAAGATGCTTTTAAAGATGAAGAACATACCTACAGCATAGAGGTCAGCTGACTCTACATAGTCAAGTAGATCTTCCTATCTCAATATTTGCTATATCCCTTCACTGAATGGCTTCAAAACTTTGGCTAGTGTGCCAGTCTCCAGTGGGATTTATCAACTGAAAGCTCAAACACCTGGCACTGTTGTGCTGTTAGTACAGAAGACTATAAGGAAAGCACTATCTCAGAATCCAGCAAGGTAGAAATACTTCAGCACCATTGTCTGTGCCTAATACACAGACATCCTTTTCCACAAGTATGTGCATTTGTTTTATACAAATGGAAAAATATATGAAAATCACAATTTTTGGATTATTCTAGAGCCAATTAACGGACTGTATGTCTCTGGAAAATTGTACGAAATCACCATTTGTAAACTTCATTTTTGTTGGGGACACATGTGCACCCAGACACACTAGTTTGGAAGGGGGAGAAGATCAAGAAGAGGTCACCAGCAGCCAGCAGGAGGCACTTCAGTCAACCATACTGAGAATCCCTGATAAGCAGCTAGATAAATGTATTCATGAATCAGTCCTGTAAGTCCCAGGGTCATTCTTTATAGCAAGAGGATAAAATGAAAGCAAACTTAAGTATCTTTCATACTCAATAAATAGAGGGGGGCTGACCTGCACTGAGCAGCAGGTAAAATCCTAAACACAGGCATAGAGGGAGATGAGCTGCACGGAGCTACAGTTTCAACCACGCTAGCCACCTTACTGGGCAGACTACAAGGACCATACTGGTCTTTATCTGCCATCATATACTATGGGAGTTATTCTGAGATACAAATAGTGAGGCAAGTGGGACATGTGGATAACAGGCCCTGAGAACTTCCTCCAGTGCTCCGGTGAGGGGAGTCCCCCCAAGCTCCTCCTCCCACACCTTGGCGGCTCCCATGGTCATTGGAGGCTGCAAGTATCTAATGGCAATGCAAAATTTTGATGCAGAGTTGGAGAGTCCAGTGAGGGAGCATACTATCTGTAACATGCCCCTTTGAGAAGTTAGGTTCTGAATAGCCAGACCCAATTTATGTATGAAGTTGGAGCCACTGAAAATACAACGTACATGGCAGATTGTATTCTTGCTGAAGGGTTTCAAAAGGTTTGAAAGAAACATCAGATAGCAACTGTTTGACTGTCCAGATGCCCCTTTCCTGCTAGTGGTGCCAGGATATGGACTGTTGGGCAATTTTGAATTTGGGGTTGTGCCACAGTTGGAGGTAGTGAGATGGGGGGTTATTTGTTGTCAAAAGCAAAGAGAGTAAGTAGAAAGATTGCTGGGTGTAGGTAATGATCTGGGTGACCCGAGGGAGTCAGCATGACGCATCCCCATTAGGAGATGCATAGGTGTGGGCTTGGTAAGTTGCTCCTCTAATTCTAACCAGACAAGCCTTTGCAGTAAAGGAGAAGCAGATGTCCACAGGGACCCTTGACAAAGTAAAAAGGAGTGATGGTATCACTAAAAGTTCAAGTATTGCACAACTCTAGTAATTTTACACAATTTAGGTTTCTGAGTAGCAATGCGTGGTGGTTTGCCTCTCCAATGGAAAGAGACTAGTATCCATTTGAGTGCTGATAGAAGGAATCAGGGAACAAAACTGGCACCATGCTAAGGAGGTAAGTGACTTTTGGAACAATTATTATTTTGATTGTTTCAAGAAGCCCCCACCAAAACAAGTATAAGGGTATCCACCTGGTAACCAATACCTAGACCATTTTCAAGCAATCAACAGTGATGCGCTCCAGCATGTCTTCTATAGTGGTGCAATAGTGAACACCCAAGTATTTGAGTGGAAAGGAATGGAGGCTAGATCCTCTTTGAACAGTAGCTTAGAGGGAACACAAAGAACTCAGCCCAGTTAATTTTATAGCCCAAAAGAGCAGAGTAACCCTGTATCAAATTCAGGACAGCTGGAATGGAGGATGGCTCAAGAAAGAGGAGCACATCTGCATAAGTGGAAAGTTTGATCTGTAAGTCTCCCACCCTCAGTCCTGAGATGTTAGGAGATGGTCTAAGGAGTAGAGCTAGGGGTTCGAGCGTGAGGATAAAAAGGAGTAGAGAAAGGGTACAGCCTTGATGAGTGCCCCGATAGAGAGCAAAGGGTCAGGACATGGAGGAGTTGGCCAGAAAATGAGCTGTGGGTGGGCATAAGAGTACTTTGATCAAGTTGAGAAACTCAGGTCTATACCAAACCACCTTAGGACATGGTAAAAAAAACAGCCATTCTAGCCTGTCAAAAGCTTTCTCCACATCCAAAGAAAGTCCTACCAAAGGCATGCCTAGGTCTTTGGAAGCCACATTCATCAGGATGGAATAACTATGGAATGACCACAGTGAGGCGATGGATAGCAGCTTGGCATAGATCTTATAGTCAGCATTCAAGAAGGATATTGGGTGGTAGTTCTCAACTTTTTGTGGGACGCACCCTGGCTTCTCCAGGAAAACTGTAGTAGCTTCCGCAAAGGAGCCTGTCTGAGGGATTGCTTCATATATGCCAAGAGACTAATTCAAACCCATGAGCATTTAAAGAATGGCGTCTGACGTTATGCTTATGCATGGGTCCCCTATGACCAATAACCATCACAATATTGTGTTCCTTACGATATTGTGGTCAGAGTGCTGAATAAACCTCTGAGGGGTGACAATAGCATAAATTTCTTCTACAGTAGACTAGACTATTCCAGTTCTGCACTGAGACCTAGAGGTGTCACAATCTGTAATCTAAAAATCCATCCCTTTTCTTTTAGCGTACATGAAGCAATCCCTGTTGGAACCCTATGAACCCGAAGCATGAGCTGGAGGGTCCAAAATGCTTCACGTTGTTGGGAAGTACAGGATTCCATAATGTTTGGTGGTTCTATGAGATAATTTAATATAAATTTAAGAGTATAATAAAATAAGTAAAATGAGCCTCTACAGTGAGCAGGTAAACTGTTTCTTCCCCCTTTTGAAAGAGGCTCCAACACATTTTCTATGTTATGTTTCTACCCTATGTTATATAAATTGGAACCTCTTAATTTGGATGACTGATCAGTTTGGTTACCAATTTTTCTTGGGGCTACTATAATGGGGATCCTTAAAGGCCATTTAAGTTTTGGGCCAGAAAGAGAAAAGCTGGAAACACCCTTAGTCAGTAGGAATGCTGACAGGCTGAGCCAGAAACCAAGGTCCGTGCCAAAACTGCTAACGATACTTATGTGGCATTTTCAGTGCATAGTTGCTTCCCCCATCTCCTCTAGAAAGGCATGCAGCAACTCAGGGTCCTCGAAAGAGCGTATTTGTTTGGTCAGTGCAACACAGAGATGAGCAAGAAATAGCAGGTCATAACGTTTCTGCATTTTTTGTAGCTGTGGTCTGAAAGTCAAGAGCTGTTTGCACCTGTAGTCTTATTAAAGTTGAGAAAGAAAAGGAGTCGATGACCCTCATGTTGAACTGGTGAGCACTAGTAAGGCCTGTTGGTATCTGAGGATATGAAAGACAAAGGTCCTGGAATATTTTGTATGCTGCACATGGTGGGAGGGTGTACGGTGCACTTATTTTATTGTAAAAGGGCACTGGAATTCTATGTGCATGAGTTTAGAGATAAGCACTTCTAGGTAGGAGAGAGTGTCTGATCCCTCTGCCCTCTCTGGGATGCCCAGAATGTGAATACTGTTTCTTTGGGCGCAGTTGTTGTAGTCCTCAAGCTAGTGTTCCAGTAGGCCTACACATTTGGGGGGGGGGGGGGTGTCATTCCAGAACAGGAATAAGCCCTTTGGATATGAGGCATAGGCGTTTTTCTAGCAAAAACATCTACAACCATATTCTGAAACACCCATGGCTCTGCACGTACATGGCGCTAGCATGGGATCTCAAAACGTGGGTGGGAGGAGACATAACTGTGGTGTGGTCAGCAATAGAGACGTGCAATGAGTATTCATGAAAGGTTTGTGTAAGTTCTGTGTGTTTCCCATGAATGTCCAAGTTATACCAATGGAAACATGGAATAAGGCCAGGACTTAGAAACATTTCTGCTCTGCTCTGCAATGCATCCCATATAGATGAATGGCTATGACAAAGATGTTTTGAACTGGTGTGTCTACAGTCTGGAAGACTACAAGATGCAGTGTAAAGAACAGAATGCAGAGGTGGGGGGAGGTTGAATGGTAAAGACATATTACTAAACACCCCTACAGAAATATTCAGAAGTGTAATGGTGATTATTCCTACCATGCTGACATTTGCTGTGTGAGCTAGAGAAGATGATCAAGGGCATCCTAACAATTCCTATCATCTATTGATGCAGGGATTGTAGGTGGGTGAGTATAGGATGTATGTATGTATGTATGTATGTGTGAGAAACGCAGATCAGATTAGTAGTCCTGGAACCCCATGCCATCATGTTATACAAGCTGTTTTCTAGAAGTGCAGGGCATCTGTTATGCAGATGTATTTTTTGTGTGCCTGCAATTGAGAGAGAGAGAGTGTGTGTGCGTGTCTATGTGTGTGTGTGTGTCTGTGTGTGAGGTTAGAGGGATGCATGAGAGGACCTGGTGTGTGCAATTGCAATTTCGGGGGGACATCAGTGCCTGGTCAGTACATGGTCCATAGGGCTGACCACAGCATGACCCGGTAACAGTGTGATTGGCCAGGATACTGCAGAACAGCATCTCTATGGCTAAATGTCAAAGCATATCCCTGTCAGTGATAAGGGACTCTCAGAATGAGTGCATGCAACAGGGCACATCAACGGTCTTACAAATGTGCACATTTGTATAGATAGATGCTGGTGCTCTTGGACATCTAGTAGTGCTGTTTGTGCTGGTACATGCTCTCAATCTGAGGGTCCCTATTTAATGTCAGAGGACCATTTCTGATTTTTTTCTGATCCATACATAGCATTGTACAGATTGTTGTCAGAGATGACTAATGCAAGAACAACTAAAATGTTCATCTACTGCCATGTATGTTGTGCTGCAAGATATGTTAGGACAATCCTATCACTTTCTACTTTCTGTTGTAACATCTCTGAGTGCACAAAGATCACTTTGCAGTGTCCTGGTCATGTAAAGGACTAGCTTATATGATCTGTTTTGCATCAGCACATCTGTATCATCCGCTTTCATGGATAGTTGGCATGGGCACCACACTGTCAGTGTGAGGAGAAGCTTTGGAGATGCACATTTTAGCTGAGGAGGCATGGCCACAAGAAGATGAGCGGCAGTGGAATTTTACATCTTTTAGGAATTCACTGAGGGCAGAGACATCCAAGCCTCTTGCTACTTATACCAGTGTCCTGGGGTTAGTGCGTACCCACATCAAACATGTTTATGTCCCTCATTCCAGATCTGCAAGCATGTTTGGACCCACGCATGTGGAATTAGGATAATACGGGGCCCGTTTTCCATTTAGACATGTCCGCAGGCTGGATGTGCACTTTATGGAATCTCACTCTTAGCATTCTTTTGCACCTGCTGCAGTTGAGCCTCATGGTTCTGAAGGAAGGTATCTGTTTTGTCCAAGCACAGGGTGAGTTGGCTCAATTGAGATCGAATATCAGTGAGCTCTGTACACTCAGATTCTATTGATAAGTCATTTGCAGTTACCAGCTCTTTAACTATGCTAATCTCTGCCAGAGCTTCTGCAAAGTTGTCTTCAGCATCTTGAGTTGCTGCCATTATACTAGGGCATGGCAGTTCAGGCTTAGAGTTCTTAATGCCCTGATTAAACCCTGAAGAAATCTGAATGAGCAGGTTTGACTGAGGACATATTAAACTGCAGAGACTGAGAAATAAAAGGGGGGAAACCCAAGGAGAGGGGTGAAGGGAAATGGGCAGGATTCCTGAAGGAAGACCACAGGAGCTAGATCTTAAGCAGCCATCTTGGTTCTACTACTACTACTACTACTATTATTATTAATCATTTATACAGCACTACAAAACATTTGCAGCTCTATACATATAATTATAAAAGACAGTTCCTGCTCATCAGAGCTTTCAATCTAATTAAGATAGATAACACAATAGATGGTAATAAGCATACAAATAGGGAAAGATAAGGAGACACAAGGAAAACAAGAGATCAGGATCCAAAAGCAGCCTCAAAGAGGTGAGCCTTCAGCATGGATTTGAAAAGGGGGAGAGATGAAGTCTGACAAACAGACTTAGGTAGTTTGTTCCAGGAATAAGGAACATCAAGGTGAAAGGATTGAAAAAGGCATAGAGAGAAGCAGGCCAACGGAAGAGTGGAGTTCACCAGGAGGAGAATAGGGACACAGGAGAGAGGAAATTAGTGAGGAGCAGTAGAATGATTGCATTTATAGATCAGAAGAAGTTTGAATTGGATATGGAAATGGAAGGGGAGCCAAAGATGTAATTTGAGAAGAGGGGTTATATGAGTATGTTGGGGCAGGCAGAAGATTAGCTGCACAGCAGAGTTCTGAACAGATTGAAGGGGAGAGAGGTGACTCAGAGGGAAACCAGGAAGGAGAAAGTTACAATAGTCTAGACGGGAAGTGATTAAAGAGTATATATTTGTTTTAGTAGTGTTCAGAGAGGAAGGGGCAAATTTTGTTAATGTTGTAGAGAAAGAAAAGACAGGTTTTAGCTATCTGTTGGATATGTGTGGCAAAGGAGAGGGGGAAGTCAAAGATGACCCCACGGTTTCGGGGAAACAGGAAGAAGAAGAGTGTTATCTACAGAGATGGAAAAAAAAGGAAGAGGGGAGGAAAGTTTATGGGGAAAAATAAGGAGTATGATTTTGGACATGCTCAATTTCAAATGGTGAGGAGACATCCAAGCAGCGATGTCAGATAGGCAGGCAGAGATGCGGCCTGGAGTGTTAGAGAATTATCAGGTGTAGATAAATCTGAGAGTCATTGGCATAAAAATGATACTGAAAGCCATGGGAAGAGATGAGAGCACCAAGGGACTGTGTATAGAGAGAGAAAAGGAGAGGGTCCAGAACAGACACCTGGGGTATACCATCTGAGAGTGGGATAGCAATAAAGGAGGAACCACCAGAACAAACACTGAAAGAGCGATGGGAGAGATAAGAAGAGAACCAGGACTGGACAGAGCCCTTAAAATCAAGTGAGGACAATGTATCGAGGAGAAGGTGGTGGTCAACAGTGTCAGAAGCAGAGAAAGGTTAAGAAGAATGAGGATTCAGTAAAGGCCTTTGGATGTATTTATTTATTTTATTTAAGAGTTTTTTTATACTGCCTTTTTTAGGAATTAAAGTGGCTTACAAAGAACAAAACCTATTACATCAAACATATTGATAGCATAGAGGTAAAAATCCATAACGTGGAAGTGTAACTTTTTACATTATATAAACATATGAATCAGCATGAACTATTTACAATAATCATATTTACAAGGGGTGATTCAATTCCAAACAGACTATGTTAAATGAGACAATAACTTGGAATACTTGAATTATAAGGTTAGGTTGGATAGACTATGACTTGTTCCAGTGGATTTCCAAAATGTTCAACAAATAGATGTGTTTTAAGGTTGTTATGAAAGGTGGAGAGATCATTGATGGATCTTAGCTTCTCAGGGAGGAAATTCCAGAGCATGGGTGCAATGTAGGTAAATGCTCTGCTACTCGTCAAATGGTTAGACCTATGAAAATCAATGGGGACTATTAGAGTGTTCTAAGTGCATCCTCTCCTTATTCATTCATTTGAAGGTTTGCTAACAAGAGAGGTTAGGTATGATGAAGCTATATTCCTTAGAAGCTTGAATGTGATCATCAGCAATTTGTATTTAACATGGCTTTGAATTGGCAACCAGTGTAATTCATATAATATAGGCATGATGTGATCAGTAATATTTAACTTCCAAATAATACGTGCAGCAACATGTTGGGCCATCTGTAACTGACTGATTATTTATATCTGGATTGGAAGCATGAGTCAAGGATTTTACAGTTTTGAAGAGCTCTCTAGGATGGTTGAGAGAGTTGAGAATTTTAGTATGATATGCCTTCTTCCGATCATAAGGTACAGGTTGAAACGGCTGTTGGTCCACTTGATCTTTATCATATAAAAACTCTGTATATTCCTTCCACCTTTTCTTGATTTTCTCAGCATCATTCAACCTTGAGCATCTTTTAACATTCCAATTTGAGGCTGGAACTTTTTCTTTAACTCTCATAGCTTTAGGAAAGCCGATCTTGTTCTTCCTCTAATAGTTTCTGCTTCAATTTCCTTGTATGCGTTGTTGTAGTACTTTTCCTTGTCCTGTCATGCTGCACGTTGGAAATCTCTGTTGAGTTCTGTTATTGTCTTTCTTTCTCCACTGGCTTTAGCTTCTCTGTGTTTCTGGGCAATTTTCAGAGTTTGGTGGAAGGAATATACAGAGTTTTTATATGATAAAGATCAAGTGGACCAACAGCCGTTTCAACCTGTACCTTATGATAGGGGAACCATTGGTGATGAAAGAAGAAGTTATAGCAGCATTGAAAGCCTTATCAAAGAAAAAGCAACAGGCATTGATAGCATTCCCATAGAAGTATTACAGCAATCTGATGCAGCTGTTACCGTACTTACAAGGCTCTGCCAAGAAATATGGAAGACAACATCATGGCCAAATGACTGGAAAAGATCTGTGTTTATACCAATACTAAAGAAAGGTGATCCAACTGACTGTAGAAATTATCGCACAATCACTCTGATCCCACATACCAGCAAGATTCTACTGAAGATTATTCAAAAGAGACTACAACCATACCTGGAACAAGAACTACCTGAAGTGCAAGCAGGGTTCAGGAAAGGGCGAGGAATGAGAGACATCATTGCAGATGTGAGATGGATCCTTGAAAAGACTAAAGAATGCCAAAAGGATATCTATTTGTGCTTTATCGACTATAGCAAGGCTTTTGACTGTGTAAACCGTGAGAAACTCTGGGCCACATTAAGAAGCATAGGTATACCAGAACACCTGATCGTACTCTTGCACAATCTGTACATTGATCAAGAAGCAACAGTTTGAACTGATCAAGGAGAAATAGAATGGTTTAAAATAAGCAAAGGTGTAAGACAAGGCTGCATACTTTCCCCCTACCTGTTTAATTTATATGCAGAACAAATCATCAGAGAAGCAGGACTGTATGAAGACAACAGAGGTGTGAAGATTGGTGAAAGACTCATCAACAACCTTCGCTATGCTGATGATACCACATTACTGGCTGAAAGTGAAGATGATCTGAAACATTTGCTTCTCACAATCAAAGAACATAGTCTCAAAATGGGCCTGCACCTTAATGTAAAGAAGACAAAGATCATGACAATTGGCATAATCAACAGGTTCATCGTTGAAGGAGAAGAAATTGAAATCGTGAACAACTTTAACCTACTTGGATCAACTATCAATAAAGAAGCAACAAGCAGTCAAGAAATCAGATGATGCATTGCTCTTGGCAGAATGGCTATGAAAGACCTAGATAAGATTCTCAAGAGCAGAGATGTCTCTCTCCAAGCCATGGTATTTTCAATAATATCATATGGATGTGAAAGCTGGACAGTGAAAAAGATAGACAGGAAGAAAATTGATGCCTTTGAATTACGAGTATAGTGCTGGCGGCGAATACTGTGTATACCATGGACTGCCCGAAGAACAAACCTGTCGGTACTAGAGGAGATCAAACCTAAGCTTTCTTTAGAAGCTCAGATGACAAGACTTCGACTTACATACTTTGGACACATCATGCGAAGAGATCATTAGAGAAAGACATCATGCTTGGCAAGATAGAAGGTAAACGCAAAAGAGGAAGGCCAGCAATGAGATGGATCGATACAATAACAGAAGCTATGGGTACCAGTCTGTCAACAATGAGCCGCCTGACTCAAGACTGAACACAATTTAGGATAGCTATCCAGAGGGTTGCCATGAGTCGACTCCGACTCAATGGCACTTAACAACAACATTCCTTCTTCCTGTTATTTATAGCATCTTTGTGATGTTGAAGAGTATTCATGTAAAGCTTTCTGTCTTCTATAGGTTTAGTTATTCTCCTTCAATCTTCTACTAAAAGTTCTCAATACTCAATCTTCCTAAAAGTTCTCTTTATGTTCTTTAGGTCCTGAGTGTAGAACGCTTCTTTCTCCTTTTGATATAGGAGATGGGTACAGTAGCAGCCCTAGAGATTGTAGCATTCCAATTTGACAAGATAGCATCTAACTCACTCAACTAGATCCATCTGTGGAAGCATATCATTTAAGAAGACATCTTTATCAAATTTCTTATACCATCTGCATAGATTATCTTTATTATTTGGTAAAGAGGTAGACAGGTGGGATGGAAATGCAAAATTAATTAAGTAGTGATCAGACGAGGGGACTTGTAATGCTTGTGGAAGTCAATATTGATGATATTGGCAGAACTCATTAGGTAGGAATACTAGATCTAAGGTGTTACCTTTTATTGTGGGTAGGTACATGTATTATCTGTTGATAGCCCATATCAGACATAGCATTGCAAAAGGTCATAGCATCTGTATTGTGTAAAGATGCTAGGTTAAAGTCACCTAGCAAAATTAGTGTTTTTTTTATTGAAATAGCACATACAGATTCAAAAGTTGTGGTGAGGCTATCTGGGTCAGCTACTGGAGGCCTGTATAGTAGGCAGAAAGATACATGTTTGTTCTCTGTAATAAGTATGTCCATACCTTCAACATTCTTAGTTAGGAGGGAAGAGTTAAGCTCATTTTTTATAATAATAAGGACACCTCCTCCATGCTTGGTGACCCTGGGACAATGGAATAGATCATATCTGGAGATATTAATCCGACTGAATAAAACTGTATCAGATTCTGAAAACCATGTTTCTGTAATACACATAACATTGGGATTGTTATCATTAATGAGATCTAGGAAACTGGTATTTTGTTCCTTATAGATCTTGAATTGATAAGACAGCATTTAACCATCACTGGAGTACAGTTAGCTGAAGGAGTGTGGTGAGGGAGCAATCTATGAGGTATAATATAGATAAGTCTATCAGTATTGCATTTATATCCATATGTTGCTTTATGACAGAATAAAGTGGGGCTATAGCGTGTATGGCTATACATTATTGTTATGTGTTGGTGATGACTGAGTACAAATGGGTGTAAGTAAACTTGGATAACTAGGCAGAGAAGATGCATAATGTTATAAAAATACCAGAGGTACCTCTTATGCTCCATGATAATTCTTGAGAGCTAAGGATTTGATTTCTTCACCAGCGATGCTGCCCAACAGAAACGGAGAGAAGCATAACTATTTTGCTCAGGGGACCATTAAGGGCAATAAGGAATAAGAATAAATAAGTGAAGATGTATCACTTCATAAATAAATTAATCAATAGGGTAGTTCTCAGCATACACACTTGACTCTCCAACAGAGGAAAGAACAAGAGACTGAATAGGAAACGTTCAACAATGAGTCACAAAGTCTCAGGGCTGAGTTCACCTAATACAGCTCAGGAGCTCCCAAGGGTATATTAGAAAAGCAATGAGCTAAATGCTACTCAGGGGTAGGAGAGTTTAATAATGACCATTGAGGAATATGGTGATAGTAGCCGCTGATCCTTAACGGGCTTATTGGGAAGTCTTCAAAATGCTGGAAGGCAGGTAGGGCAAAAAAACAGCTTAACACTTGAGATAGTCAGGCACATTTGCTGGCAGACACTCTACATAGGCCACTCAAAGGGCCATGTCTAAGGGCACTTTGGCATGGCCCTTAGACATGGGTTCAGAAGACATGGGTGCGCCTACCTTGTGCGGAGATTTAAAGTGCTGGAACAGTTGCATATCAATAGTGTGCATGCAAGGGGTGGAGCTTATCACCTAGTTGAAGCTGCTACGGGATGCTGATCGATGCACGCCGTTAGCTCTGAAATCGGGTAGGCAAGGTGATGTGCACAAGGCTGGTGCAGATCCGTGAAGTGATGCCGCCGAAAAAAGGAGCAGCTCTTCCCACAGAGTTTTAAAGCACTGGGATGGTCACAGATCGATAGCATGCATGCAAGGGGTGGAACTTACCACCTGGTTGAAGCTACTACAGGATGATGTCCGATGCATACTGCTGGCTCTGAAATTGGGTAGCCAAGGTGATGTACACTAGGCAGGTGCAGATCCATGAAGCAATGTAGCCAAAAGAAGCTAGAAACAAGTCACTGGAGACTTTGGTGAGAGCTATCTAAGTAGAGTATAAGGGATGAAAGTCAGATTTAAGTGGATCAAGCAGGGCTTGAGAGGAGAGAAATTCAAGGCGGAAAACTGCAAATTCAAGAAGTTTGGAAATGAAGGGCAAGAAGGGTAAAGTGAAGGTTTCTTGAGGATTGACCACAGCATGCTTGAAAGCTGCAGGGAAAGTTGCAGTGGAGAGTGAAAGGTTGAGAATATGTGAGATTGAAGGGATGACAGAGGAGGAGAAAGAGTTAAGGAGATGAGAAGGGATGGATCTGAAGAACAGGTAGTACGTTTAGAGGAGGAAAGAAAATGAGAAGTTTCCTCATCGGAGATTTCAGAAAAGGATAAAAGGAACAGAGATTGAGGAAAAAGTTAGTATTGAAGAGGGGGAAGAGGGAATGAAGCAGATCTAGAGGGGGATTGGAGCATATTCTGCTGGACTTTGTCATGGGAATAGTTATCTAAGGTTTGGGCAGAGAGAGAAGGAGGGTTTTGGGGCAGAAGTGACTTAAGGAGAGAGTTGAGAGTTGAGAAGAGATGGCAGGGGTCAGAGGCAAGAGAATTAATCAGATGGAAATAGTAGTTTTGCTTGGCAATTTCTATGGCTGACCAGAAGGAGGAAAGCATGAATTTGAAGTGAAGAAAGTCAAAAAGGGAGACAGATTTGAGCCAAATGCGCTCAGCTGAGCGGGCACAGGAGCGTTGATAGTGGGTAGCTGAAGACAGCCAGGGCTGAGGTAAAGTTAGCCTCACAGGACGTGGAATGGGCAGAGCAAGAGCATCAAGAGTAGAGGAGAGAGCAGTATTATAGGAAACCAAAGCCTCCTATAATACAAGACAAGGTGGAGGAAAGAGGTGCTGAGACAATTGTGGAGAGAGCCGATGGATCGATAGCATGAATATTCCTAAAAAGGTAGGAGGAGATTGGGCAAGATTGAGGCAGGGAGTGATGAAGAGTGAAGCTTAGCAAATGATGGTCAGATAAAGGAAGAACAGAGGTAAGGAAATTAGAGGGTAGAGAAGAAAACAAGGTCAAGGCAGTGACCGTGCTGATGAGTGGGGGCAGAAGAGCAAAGCTGGAGGTTGAATGAGGAGGTAAGCGAAAGGAGCTTAGAAGCATAGGGGTCAGAAGAGTTAGCAACATGAAGATTAAAATCACCAAGAATAAGGGAGGTAAAAGAAGAATCCAGAAATAAGGAAAGCCAAGAGTCAAAGTCAGTGAGAAAGGTAGAGGTGGACCTGTCAGGATTCAATCCAACCAGGAACCGATTCTGATCGATCCCGCCACTTCAGGATCCAAGTGGATGGCAGCACGGCACATTTTTGCATTGCTGGCACTGCATTCTTGGCCTGCTGGCAGCCACCATAGGGCAGAAACTCCCTGGTGGCCCAGCGGCCTGATTCCCCCACCTGTCAGCGGTTTGATGGCCCCCCTGATGCCGTCAAATCACTGGTAGGTGGGGGGATTCCCACCAGTGCAGCGCTGGCAGTAGAACGTTGTTTTCAGCCCAGTTTGGCGAACCCAGTCTGTGGAAGGAACCAGTTCATGTGAACTGGGCCAAATCAGCTGGATCTTGCCAGTGGTCAGGGGGTTTATAAATAGTAACCTTCTGAAGAGGTAAAGGATTAAAAAGGCAGATGGAATGGACTTTAAAGGAGGAAAAGGATCAAGACTCATGAAATTGACAATTAGACTAAGCTCAACTATCATCAGGAGATAGTGTGGTACATTATTCTTAAATATAAGAACTCAGAAAGCCAAGTTCTACTTGCAATAATTTTCGATATCAATAATGTAATCTTCATCAAAAATATCATTGCAGATTTGGGCAGTCATCAATCCTTTCTTGCTATGTCTGGAGCATGTTTTTCTTCTCTAGAGACGTAGATTCTTGAAGGCATACATTTAATATAGACACCTGTTTCATCAAAATTGAAAATTTGATCCAAAGTATAACCTTCTTCTTCTTTTGATTTCTGTATCTCTAGTTGAATTTTTTCTTGCTGCTAGCTCCTCTGCACTTGTGGCTTTTGCCAGTCAGCTGAAGGTTATGGAAATTGTGGCGATTTTTGAAACAGCAAAACCAGCCACTACTGGCACTGAAGGGAGCAACTTATGCAGTATTTGGATATTGTTTTTTAAGATCATCGTATATTTGATTGTGAGAAAGGTTATTCCCGATTTTGTCTTTATTTGGCCTTCAATCCATACGCTTGGCAATTTCTCCATCTCTTCCATTTCTATAGGCCTTGTTCTTATAGACATCGCTGCACTTGAATTTGTTCCAGCTATAGAACTTTGTTTAATTTTTGCAGCATTGTCTCTGATGGTGCAAAAATGAAATTCCTTTATACCTGTTGCTGTCACGATATCACATGTCCTCTCATTCCATTTGAAACTCTTTAATATTTCAAGTTTCTCCTCGATATTTACCCATTTTGTTTGCATTCTCTGGTTGACTCTTTGAACCTAGATGCTTGGGCATCTTTTGGAGTGTTAAATGAGTGTGGAAGAATAGCCAAACCAACACTTCTAGGATAACACACGTGCATGCGGGTCAGATCCTCTGGGTGTTGTTTTCTTGTTTTCCATGTTGAACCACGCATTAACCACTATGAACTTCATGCTATACTATAATTGTTCCCTAATATATCAGTCATGTTGGAGCAAATTCACACTTTCAAAATATATATTATTAAAGAACATACTGTATAATGCTTTATCCATGAGAAGGAAGTTGGTTGAGTTTCCATCCCAGAAAGGATAGAAGGGTCACTTTGTGATAGGAGATAAGTTATAATGTCACTATTAGAAAAGTAACAATAATACTTTGACCTCTGATCACTATCACTGTGTACCTTTACCAAGATCATTGGATCTTAGTAACTTTGGTGGCCAGTATGGTAAACTAAGATGGGACTATCCTCATCACTGATAAGGGAAAATGGTACTCCTAGGCAACCTGGTCTTATTTGTCAGGTTTGTGAACTGTCTAACTAGACTAAATTCAACTTCAAATTAGGATCTATGCAGCAGATTAATGATGCAAAGAAATATGACTTTGGTAGAGGGACATGAGAAAAAGAAAAATGATGCCTTGACTTTATGAAGGAGGTTAAGCAATTACTGATGGCCAGTCTAAAAACAGCATGTTATTCCTCTCACATAAAAGAGATACAAAAACAAACACACATATGCAACATTCCAGCCTTATAGAATTTCCCTGTTAATGTCAATTAACTTTGCAACCATCCTCTGCTGCCAACTGTAATTGTAAAGAGTTTTTCCACTACATTACAATATTAATTGATTGGAAGCACTGCTGAAAGAGAAGATAGTGAATTACAGGATCTGAGGCAGCATGGATTAACCAGAGGCAGGTCTTGTCAGACAAATATGATTGATTTCTTTGACTGGGTGACTAGGGAGTTGGACCAAGGGAGAGCCCTAGATGTGGTGTATTTAGATTTAAGTAAAGCCTTTGACACCATTCCTTACAGGCAACTTATAAACAAACTGCATACCCTAGGGATGGACCCTAAATTTACTGCTTGGGTTAGAAATTGGTTGAGTGGGGAGGTTACAAAGGATACAGGTAATGGAGCTCACTCTGAGGAGAAGGATGTTACCAGTGGTGTGCCCCAGGGATCTGTCCTTGGTCTGATTCTTTTTAACATCTTTGTTAGTGATATAGAAGAAGGGCTGTCGGATAAAGTTTGCCTCTTTTCGGATGATACCAAATTCTGCAATAGAGTAGACATCCAGGAAGGAGTAGATAACATGAGGAGGGATCTAACTAAGCTTGAAGAATGGTCTAGAAATTGGCAGCTGAGAATTAATATTAAAAAATGCATAGTCATGCATTTGGGCTGCAGCAATCCAAGGGAGCAATATAGTATAGGGGGTGAAGTACTTTTGTCCACTAAAGAAGAGCGGGACCTAGGCGTGATTGTGTCTGATGATCTTAAAGTAGCCAAACAGGTAGAAAAGGCAACAGCAAAAGCTATAAGGATGCTTGGGTGCATAGGGAAAGGAATGGCCAGCAGAAGAAAGGAGGCGATAGTGCCTCTGTATAAGTCTTTGTTGCAACCTCATTTGGAGTATTGTGTGCAATTCTGGAGACTGCACCTTCAAAAGGATATAAACAGGTTGGAGTCAGTCCAGAGGGCGGCTACTAAAATGGTTAGAGGTCTTCACTATAAAACACATGAGGAGAGACTTGAGGATCTTAATATGCACACCTTAGAGGAAAGGCGGGATAGAGGTGATATGATTGAGAAGTTTAAATACTTCCGTGGCATAAATGCACAGGAGGAGAGCCTCTTTCAATTGAAAGCAAGCTCTGCTACGAGGGGACATGGGATGAGGGTGAAAGGGGATAGATACAGGAGTGATATGCGGAAATATTTCTTTACTGAAAGAGTGATGGATCCGTGGAAGAGTCTCCCAGTGGTGGTGGTAGTGTTGAGGACAGTATTTGAATTCAAAGAAGCATGGGACAAACACAGAGGATCTCTAAAGGAAAAAAGGGGGACTGTTGTAGTGGTTGATATGTAAGGAAAGACTAGATAGGCCATGTGGTCTTTTTATGTCGTCATGTTTCTATGATTACTTGAGAATGTTAATCACAAATTTCTAAGTGAATTTCTACTGTAAGTTCTATGTCAACTGTTAAGGCTGATGTTGAAGGAAAGGATAATAAAGAAAGAGAGGAAAAGTGGCAGAGATAAAAGGTAAAAGGAAATAAACATGAATAGTATGTATTATTTTGTCTTTTTGAAATACAGTATGTGAAAGGCCTTTTGCATGCTATAACAATCAGTTGGGGCAGTTGGTGCTACATTTTACTTAAGTTCCCTTGCAAGTGAGATACGTTTTGCAATGTTGGACTCTTATTTGAAAATGGATATGAGGGGTTAATTGGCTTCTATTTATTTTTCAAATTAGAGATTTGTTTTGTGTTTTTTTTTTATTTCTTCTTCCTGCCCTCAGTTGTGGCCTTATCACTCCCCCACAGTATAGATTGTCTCTGCTATAAATGACTTATTGTAAATGATGCAATAGGGGAATATAATTCAATTTTTGAAATAATAATTTTAAAAAAGTGTGAGAGAAATAATGGAAACAGTGAAGAAGCACTGTGCCCAGAATAGTCGAAATGAAACAAAATGAACTTGAATTCTATTTCCGTGACATAATTAAAGAATTGCAAGTTAGAGTGAAAACATAACCTCGCTCTTCAACTTTGAGCATTCTGACACTTACTGGTAATATTTCCAGTCCCCCAGAGCAGTACTTTTTCACTACAATTTCAAAGTTATACATGTGTCACAGAAATACAATTTTTCTTTGGTCTGACTAACATAATCAGTTCACATTTCAAGAATCTAAGGTTAACACGAAGGATCTGTTTTTAGTTTTTAAACCAAAGATGGTTTGTAGGTCACTCAGTGTTTCTCAGATTAAGCAGCCCATAACCTGCCCCTTATTAAATAAACAGAAACTTGAAATAAATAGGGCAGAGGCCTCTGTCTAGAATACATCAATATAAACATACCGGTATACAAACAAGTACCAGTATGCATAGAAAATGTGCAGTACCTATATTCTATTTAAAGCATGCATTTTAATGCTGCATATGGTATGGAAAGAAGAATAAAAGTGAAATGAAAAATATATCAAATAATTAAGCAATGTACATACATAAAGGCAGAAAAGGTGTAGCTTTGTGTCTGCAGTCCATTCAATTGTATACTATATATGTCATAAATTTACTTGTCATGTTGCTTGCAATTTATAAGTACATAAGTGTCTTGCATACCTTTTTCTATTCTTTTTTGACATCTGACAACTCAGATGTCTGACTGAACATTCTCTCATTCTGAGATGAAAGTATTGTATAGATTAGAAATATGTTCACTATATATTCCTTTGAAAGAAATTTCTGGAGCAGCTGACTGAGTTATACAGTAACTGAGGCAAGCGTACCCGGTGCTGCGGGCCCTGCCCACCAATATCACCCCCTCCACCCATGTACCCCAACAGTTCATCCCACAATGAACAGCACTACACGGTTTTCATGGAACAAAACTGGTCACAGCTTTATTAATTATGAACCATTAACAATATTCCAACAGCATAAACCATAACCAGCCCCATAGCGGAGTAGTACCACACCAGCCATGCCTTAGCAAAGTGCACTACCACCGCTATGGCCCTACACTTGCCCCCCGGCAAGTTTTCTTATCCCTTTCCCCGACTTCGCCATGCCCATAGCAAAAGTCGGCCAGGGTTCATCCGGGTCAGGGGCACCCCACCCCCGCCCAAGTGTACCTTGAGGCACCGGACCCCGGAAACCTCCAGGATCCCACCCCCCCCCAAGCTGCAACACCCCAGATCTACCGCCCAACACCCAAACCCTCAGGGAGGGTGGGAGGGAAGCCGTCACCTCCCAGGACTCCAGCGCTGAGACTGACCACGCGGAGTCCTGGAGCCCATCCCTCCTCGCCAGACGCGCTCCTATGCCGGCTCCCCATTGGCTCCCGCGCGGCTGCATTCGCTGGGAGCCAATGGTTTTGAATTCCGCCCGCCCACGCACCTCCAGACGCGGCCGCGCGGAGGGACCCCGCACCGGGCCGCATGCCCGGTTACCGTCGGCCGCCGGGACCCTGCCCACGGCCTCCCTACTAACCAAGGCAAGCGTACCCGGTGCTGCGGGCCCTGCCCACCAATATCACCCCCTCCACCCATGTACCCCAACAGTTCATCCCACAATGAACAGCACTACATGGTTTTCATGGAACAAAACTGGTCGCAGCTTTATTAATTATGAACCATTAACAATATTCCAACAGCATAAACCATAACCAGCTCCATAGCAGAGTAGTACCACACCAGCCATGCCTTAGCAAAGTGCACTACCACTGCTACGGCCCTACACTTGCCCCCCGGCAAGTTTTCTTATCCCTTTCCCCGACTTCACCATGGCAATAGCAAAAGTTGGCCTGGGTTCATCCGGGTCAGGGGCACCCCACCCCCACCCAAGTGTACCTTGAGGCACCGGACCCCAGAAACCTCCGGGATCCCGCCACCGGCACATGCGACAAGCCTGTCGACGTGCCACCCCCCCCCCCAAACTTAAAGCTGCGACCAGCGGTTATCCCGCAAAACTACATACTCCAAAGCCTCCTGCCAGTCATTCAGTAGAAGATCCAAGCCAACAGGAGACAAATGGACGCCATCGCCCCTATAAAGCCCAGCGCAACCCACCTCCACCCAAAGATGCATAATCTGGTAACCCCCATGCCTGCAAACCCACCGACCGATCTGACAATTTATCTTAGTCAACCCCCGCGACCATCGTCTCTGATCCCAGCACGCCGGCCGAGGGATAATGTCCGACCACAATAAAATTGTCATGTGCAGTACCACTGCCAAGTCATCCTGAGCAGCTCTAATCAGCTGATGACAGGACCAAGAGACAAGGTCATTGCCCCCCAAATGCAAAATAAGCACTGCCGGCTGACGCGACGTCCTCCTGTGGTGCCGCAGCAAAGGTAGCAGTTGGAGCCATCGGAGTCCTCGCTGCCCCAGCCATGAAACCGACACCACTGCAGGATCCATCCGTAAATTCAGGCCTCCAGGCCGAATGGCAGCACGCTGACCTGCCCAGTGGACAAACGAATGACCAACCACCCAGGCACCACCAGGCGCAAGATCCCCATCTGAAAAACAAATGAACAGTTAGCATCCCCCACCCCAGACACAACCAACCCCTCAAAGCCGTATGTAACCTTTAAAAGCCCGCGACCACCACTGGCCGATACTCCGAAATAACTCATCAGACAACCCGGCCCCCGCCGCACTCGTAGCAGCACCGATCCAAAAAGAGTGAGGTGCAAAGCACCAAGGGTCCTCACCCAAGAAAGGCAGCGCCAACCAGAGCACCGCGGTCACCTGAAAACGGGTCAATACCCGCGCATCCTCATGCAGAAAAAGCGCCCCGGCCCGCACAGGACGCACTCTCAAGTACGTCCTCACCGCGAGCACCGGGCACGTAACGAGTCCGGTTACCTCCCTCAACAACACCCATAGACCGCGACCCCGCTGATCAGTCTTGGACTTCTCCAAAAGTATCCGTAGCTTCCCGCCTTCCAAACACACATGATGCCTTTGCAATCCCCCTCCGCCCCCCGACCTGCCTGAATTTGCCACCAGCTCCCCAATTCTGAAAGCCCCGAAAAAAGCAAGGCAAAAAACTGCCCGAAATAGCAAAGCCTCAAACTGCGAAGCAGCCACTTGAGGCAACACTGCCAGGAGACGCCCCAGCAGTTCATGCATAATCAGCCTATGAGGATCTGCGGGAGCCGGCCGAACCCGCTCCCATCCCCGCAAAAGCCGACGCGCCAAAATTCCCCCCAAAGGAGAACCCCAGCCCACGGCACTCGCAAAAAAGTTAAACCCCGCAAAATGCGAACGCACCGCCGCTCTGGACAGCCCGCGACCTCTGGCCTCCGCTATGTAACCTCCAATAAGGCAATCAGGCACCCTGCCCGCATACCACCCACGCTCCCATAAAAACTCTGCCACCTTGTCACAGCCAAGCTGGTAAGTCAACCATGTCCCAGCTGCCACCGAACTTCGCAGCAGGGTCAGCATTCCTCCAGGCCAATGCTCCACAATGTCTCTGGGACTACAGATCCTTCTCCGTCCGCCTCCAGAACCATTGCACAGAAACGCTCCCACTGAAAATGAGAAAGAGCATCAGCTATTTGGTTACTGCAACCAGGCAGGTGCCGAGCCCGAACAGAAACATTCAAAGATAAACAGGCCAACACCACCTCACGCATCAACCGCACCACCCGCAAGCACTTGGGTGAGAAACGATTCACGATACTAACCACAGCCGCATTATCACACCACCAAAGTATCCATCTATCCCGTAACTTATCTGGCCATAACTTCAACACCACGAGCATCGGAAACAATTCCAGGAAGGTAATATTAGAGGTCAAGCCCGAATCATGCCACTGTTTGAGCCATCGATCCGCACACCAGGCCCCACCAAAGTAAACTCCCAATCCAGTGCTCCCTGCCGCATCCGTAAACAGCTCCAACTCCCCGTTGGACACCTCAGCTCCCAGCAAAACCGAAGTCCCATTAAAATCCTCCAAAAATCAGCTCCAAACCCGTAGATCAGCTCTCATCCATTCAGTAACTCTAATCCGGTGGTGGGGCTTTCACACCCCCGCCGTTGATGCAGCCAAGTGCTTGGAAAACACTCTACCCATAGGGATCACTTTACAGGCAAAGTTCAAAGAGCCGAGAAGGGCTTGCATCTCGCGCAAGGTTATCTTAGAAGACACTAAAACGTTAGCGACCAAAGCCCGCATGCCAACCACTTTCTCAGGAGGCAACCGCGCAATCATCTCAACCGAGTCCAATTCAACTCCCAGGAACGTGAGCCTAGTCGTAGGCCCCTCGGTCTTATCCGCTGCCAACGGCACACCCAACTCTAGCGACAATTCCCGGAAACCAGCTAACAGCTGCTGACACTCATTGGAATGGGCTGACCCGACAAAGAGAAAGTCATCTAGGTAATGCACCACATTCCGTGAGCCTGTCATCCGACGCAACACCCACTGCAAAAACGTACTGAATTTCTCGAAGTAAGCGCAGGAGATGGAGCAGCCCATAGGCATGCACTTATCAAAATAATACTTCCCTAGAAAATGAAAACCCAACAAAGGAAAAGAGGAAGGATGCACCGGCAGCAAGCGGAATGCGGACTCGATATCCACTTTTGCCATTAGCGCCGCCTGCCCCGCTGCCCTGACCAACTCTGCCGCCTTGTCAAAGGACGCATACCGCACTGTGCACCTGACAGACAGGACAAATTGTGAATGAGCTGACATTTCCCCGGCGTCTTCTTAGGTACAATCCCCAATGGAGAAATCACCATATCAGGGAAAGGAGGGTCAACAAACGGACCCGCGATCCGGCCCAACGTCAATTCTAAGGCCAACTTGTCCTGCACCACAGCTGCAAACCGCCATACAGAAGGAGAATTTCGGGTGCTAGCGGCCCCCACCACACCCTGAACTGGGATAACAAAACCCAACTGAAAACCCCACGCTAACACCTCCTTATCCCGCTGCCGTGGATATTGCTGGAGCCACTTCAGCAAGGCTTCCAAGCGAACCGGAGTCGGGGCCCGGCAACCCAACTCATTGGGACTTGGGTCCGGTTCCGGCAGAACCTTCGGACCCTCTTCTACTGCACTTAACCGCGGAGTGTCCCCCTCCACAAACTGAGCATGAGAGTTTAAATTTACAGTCAAGAAAGGGGCAGGTGGCCCTATTAAACCGCCAGCATACGTCGCTGACCCCCACCGTTCCGCCTTTCTGCTGTAATCCACCCCCCACCGACCGAAAGGACCGGCCCCCTCCAGGTACTCCCTCTGCACCCCCCTCCCCCCACCCCCACCCGTACTCAAACCCGATCTAGCAGACATTTGAGTCAACCAGAGGTTGATGTCTTGGGTACCCCAGGATAATGATCTATTTTTCTCCATCTTCTCTAAACTTTTTGTCATAATTTAGCCACGCCCAACCCTCGTGGGTCTGCGAGGCTTCCAAAATAGAATCCGCATATGCCAGTAGCATACCATAATGCGCCGGCGAATAATGCCCCCACACACTGTCTAGGCGCAGAAACGCTCGGGTCCAGTTTACAACATTGCGCGCCACCTTTCGAATCCGACCCGCCTTCTCATCCTCTTTCCGCTTCTTACGGCTCTCGCCGGACCGCTTTCTGCCTTCCAACAACCGAAAAATATCAATGTACTGCTGCTTCCGTATTTTTTTACGAAGCTTTTTGGAACCCCTTCCCACAACTCCGGGAAAGCCACAAGCGATGGGGCCCCTCCCCCCCATCTTTGATCCCGACGCTCCCTCACTGACGCCCCCATGCCTAATGAACTCACCTCCCGACGAAGAAGATGAATCCCCCGAGGAGGAAGAGGAAGACGACTCGGAATTATGCCGCTGTCGGCAAGAACGACGTCTCTTCTTCCGAGCCACGCAAACCGCAGAGCCCGGCACCAGCGGGTGCGACGAGTCCATACCTTGATTCCCCAAAAACTCACCTGCGTCCCGTCCCTCCAACGCAGAAGTCAACGCCGGGTCCTGATCCACCTGGCGACACTCCTCGCCGTCTCGCACTGCCAGGACCTGGTCTCCCTCTGTCTCCACTGCGCCGCAATGCATCTCCGCCAGCCGGCATCGCCATCCAATCTGGGCTCCCAACACCGGGCCCCCACGAGGGCTGCGCCAAACCCCGCACCTGTAGAGATAAAAAAGGAAAAACAGGGGGGGAAACTGCCAAAGGCCACATTGGTGACCAAGCCGCACGCCAATCCGACGCCGACGTCCCTTGACCACCGCTCGCCCAGTGCTCCCACTGGGATGGCCCTCCTACTGCCATATAGCCCCCTTGAACTGGCGGCCACACTGCCATGGGAGGAGCACTCTGCAAACAAGGAGCACCACTCACAGGCAACGCTCCCCCCTGGCCCTGCGCCGGCCCCCCGCAATCAGTCACCCCAACGCCAACACTAGCCCCCCTTCAACTGCCCCCCCCAGCACTATCCCCCACGCCCCCACTCCCCGTGACTGAGCAGCACCAGCCTGCTGCGCCCCACACAGAGAGCCCCCTGTAGCCCGAGCCCTCCCCCCGTGTCCCTCCCTGCTGGCCCCCCACTCCCCCAAAGATCCCCATCGCCCCTGCACAGCCCCACAACCCCTCCAGGCCCCCTTCCTGGAAGCCGCCCCCCCAATCGACCCTCTTTGCACACCAGAACCCCCCACAACATTCTCAATATCCCCCACACCCCCCCAGCTCCACCCCCACAAGAATCTGCCCTGGAAAGCAACAGACAGTGCCCAGAGGACCTACCCCGCCCCCCGGACCGGCCCGCTCGCCCCTGACGTGGTGGCATCCCTAGGCAGTGACCTTACCCGGGCCGGGAGCCAACCCCTTGACAATCGTGCACTAAACAGCCCCCACAGAGAGCCAGAAAGCTGGGCTGTAACCTGTGCAGCACTTGCCTGTTGACCCTAAGCCCCGACGGCCAAAGCAGCCCAATCCGCCGCTGACAACCGGCCTTTGCAGCACCGACACTCCGCACTAACGCAGCCACGCCTCAGGCCCAAAAAAAAAGCAGGGCGAGAAAGAAGCCATCACCTCCCAGGACTCCAGCGCTGAGACTGACCACGCAGAGTCCTGGAGCCCATCCCTCCTCTCCAGACGCGCTCTTATGCTGGCTCCCCATTGGCTCCTGCGTGGCTGCATTCGCCGGGAGCCAATGGTTTGAATTTTGCCAGCCCACGCGCCTCCAGACGCGGCCGCACGCAGGGTCCCCGCATCGGGCCACGCGCCCGGTTACCGTCGGCCGCCAGGACCCTGCCCGCGGCCTCCCTACTTATGGTTAACATTATTGGCACCTAGCTTTCTGACACTAGGTAGCACATTTTGCTCCAAAATACCTTGT
Source organism: Ichthyophis bannanicus (assembly GCA_033557465.1). Taxonomy (NCBI): domain Eukaryota; kingdom Metazoa; phylum Chordata; class Amphibia; order Gymnophiona; family Ichthyophiidae; genus Ichthyophis; species Ichthyophis bannanicus. The sequence goes on from CM066035.1 coordinate 454,099,209, forward strand.
AGTCCTCTGACTTCATTTTACTAATACATTCCAGGCCTCCAGTTCCTGAGGCAGCAAAACAGCCCCTACTATATTATGGAACCTCCACCATATTTAACTGTAGGAAGAGTATTTTTTTCCTTACAAGCTTCATTTCTTCACCTGTAAATGTATTGCCAGTCTGCATTGCCAAAGAGCTCAAGTTGATTTCATCTGTCCACAAAACATTTTCCCAGAAGGATTGTGGTTTCTCAAAGTGGGTTTGGGCAAAGATCAGGCCAGCCTTAAGCTCTTTGGATGTTGTATGTGGTGTTTTTCCAATAGTTTGCACTAACTTTCGAAGACTTCTTGGATTATTTTTCCCTTTCCCACTACATCCTGGAGGTTTTAGACAGTTCCATGAGCAAAAAACGTCTTAATAGCATTGTGAACCGTAGACACAGGAATCCCAAGATCTTTGGAGATGGCGTTGTACTCCTTTGAGGTTTGGTGATGATGGCTTTTCTGAGGGTCTCAGTCAGATCTTTTGTCTTCACCATTGTGAAAATGGAACAGGGAGTGAATGTGGCCATTTTAAACATTAGATCCATCATTCTTTGGTTGATTCAAGTCATGTGAGTATTGACAATAGATCATAGGTGCATCTAATTTTAGTGCAATGGGAATGTGGTTCTTCTGTTCGAACTGTTTAAAAGGGTGCCAATAATCATGTCCTGGCAATGACCCCATTTTATACTATTTCCTACCATTTCCTTTCTTAATTGGTCTTGTTATATTTGATTCTTTTATGTATCAAATATGTGTGCATATATAGCCCAAAGCCATTTTAACGGCCACTTTTTTAAAGAAGATATTGGACATAAAGGGGTTAAACTGCAAGGGTGCCAAAAATGTTGGCCACAACTGTAGAAATGGACAATTCTACTAAGAAGCACAAAGACTGCTATATAGCAATCACAAATTTCAGGAAATTTTGCTTTTAGAAGAGAGGGAATAAAATGTGGCAATATAAGTAAAACACATGTTTAGTCAGGATAAAGAAAACAGACAGAAATGGAGTCTGAATAATGAACTCCCAAAGCAATGAACAAAGAAAAATAATACCATTGTAGAGCATCTAACATAATAAATGTTTTGACTTTTATGACTTCTGAAGACTCACAATTCTTTGTAATGAAAAATACTGAATGATAATGAGGGTATTTCCTAGCAACGAATGCCAAATTGGAGCAAATGATGGCTTGGGACAAAGTCAGAGACTCTTAACTTGCAAAGCTAATAAACATAGGAAAGTTTTCTACCACTGCTTTCAATTATGTCACTGGCAATTTTAAGATAAAACTGAATTGTCAATAATAATGGATAATTTAAATGCAATTTTCATGATGAAAATTTCGGATTCTGTAAAATTTGCTTAGCTGAATTATATATTGCCTGTCATCAGAAAATGAAAATACAGCTCAGTCAGTTTAGACACTATTAAAGTGAGTAATGTTTTCCCATTCCTTGTCAACACCATATCCTCGGTGATGCTACGAGTGTATAGTATACTGTAGTATATAGTATATAGAGAAATGAATGCTGTGCAGATGACTTGCATATTAACATAGGCATTCACACTTCCCTCACCACGCCCACCTCCAATATATGGCAACTCTTTACCTCATCACACCCTTAATCTGGAACTCCCTCCCAGAACACAACAGCAGCTCAGACAACAAAGGACCTGAAAAATTTGCTAAAGACCCACCTCTTCATTGAACATTACGAGACAGATGAAATCATCTAAAACCATACCTCAAGAATTGCAGCACCCTCTTTAGTGAAATATGTTTAATCCTCATCCACATTGTTAACTCCAAGTTATTGGTACCCTTATGTTCTATGTATTTGTGACTCATTTGAATTTGTTTACTGTTCTCCGTAAACCACTTTGGTCAAAGGTGGTATATAAAACCCGTTAAATAAACTAAGTGGCTACAGTTTTATTCAAACTTCCAACACTTAAACTTTGTAATTGTATGCAAACAGTTTCAGGTTGGTCTTACAGCTAAGACATTCCCCTTTCCCCCCATCCCAGCCACAGCCACACTCAGACACCTGATTAGTTGGTGTCGATGTAGCCCGTATGAGGTGCCAATGAACCCTGTGGCAATCCAACCCTTTTCCTCATCCCCTTAGCTGGTGGTGATGCACAGCGGTGCCTTCATGGAGGGTGATTCAGAAATCTGCACATCCGGGCTGTCTGGACATACAAAAAATATGCGTGGCCCAGTTGTACCTGATTCTGCAACCGCAGGAGCTATACGTTACTGCAATTGCAGAATCAGGGAACTTGGACGGCCTCGTGTGCACAGCATTCTGAGCCAGGGGAAATCCAAGTGCCTACCTGTCCCTATCGCTGAAGGCTCTGACTGGTGTGCTGTGCTGTGGTGTCCTGTCGCAATGGCACTGGGACATGCAGCCTGAGTGCCGAAATGCTGCCTGCATATATAGACCTCTTCCACGCCGCCCAACCCTCTGTGGGATTGGGCGGCAGGGGCTCTCCTGCAGCAGTCCTGTTGTGTGTGTGTGTGTGGGGGGGGGGGATATCGCATGCCCCGTTCGTAGCTCCGAGGTGGAGTAAATTGGGCATGTAACAGACAGCTGGTGGATATACAGGGCCCTGACCAGAATAGACCCTGTACATCCAGGTGCTTCAGTCCACTCTCACTCCACCCCCTCCCTGCCTCTGCCCCCATCCAGCACTCTCCGCATAAACCCTCTGTACATGTGGGGAGCAGCTGGCACAGAATACAGTCCTGGCGAATAGTGGGGGATGCATGCTTAAGCCAGATATACAACCCCTCTATTTGGGGATCAGAATCCCAAATCTCACAGCGGTGTCACACACAAGTCTTCATCATTCCTTCCTCTTCCCTGCCCAACAGCCCCTCACTGACTGACCCAGTAGCAACTGACCTTTTCAGTCCTCCCATAAGTGGTGACAGCCTTGAACTAGTCACCACGCCCCACTCAAGCTATGCCCCTTCACTATAGAATGCTTCCAACACATCTTGTACTATACTCAAAAAGATATCCAAACTAATGTCAGATAGGTGGACTCCATCCTGGCAATAAAGCACCAAACAGTTTGTCATCAACAGATCAATCTCTAAGACCAACCTCATCTAGTTAAACTACCACCCTGGCCACCTTTGCATTCACCATCTTCCACAGTCCATCTTTGCCATGGGCTGCAGAGCATCTCTTCAAACTAACTGAGGGATGATTTCAGATCATACAATATGGACAGTGGGAAAGGAACAGTTCACTATTACAGTGTCACCCTGCATTTGACAAATTATGTCCATTTCTTCCATTGAGAAACGATCATTCCCTCCCAGATGGATGAGAATGAGCTGCAGGGAGGAAAAACATTGTGCTTGTAGGAGGTTTGGGATGGGCTGTCTACACAACATACCCTGAATCCCCAGCAACTGGATTCAGATACTGAGCATTGCTAGTCCCAGATGTATGCCCAGTCAGAACTCTGCGGCTTTCTTTTGGGCCCAAAAGATGAAGGAATGTTCAAACATCTAAATTTAGACCTCCAGAGACAGGACACCAGGAACAGAAACTGGGAAAAAAAGTGCCGAGCAACACAAATTCACCTCAGCACACATAACACAGGTAAGTATTGGAATGCCAGAGCTCCACCTTCTGAATCAAGAAAGGTAAACCACTCTCCCTCCCCAAGTGGCTATGAATGTCACTTCCCTGATGCAAAATGAATGGGTCCCATACTCTGCTGAGTCAAACCCAGCCCACACCAGACTTCAATTTAACATTGCTGCAAACTGGAACTTAGTCAGCAGCATACATCCCTGTGCACAAACCAGTACAACCCACCTACCAGACACTTTCCCAAATATACTAAGGCTTGATTCACTGGGCATGTCACCAGGGGCCTCCCAAGGGGGGTGCGGGGCCATGTGCGGAGATTAATTGTGAGGCCTCATTTGCATAGGGAACCTCATTTGCATAAGTATTTGCATAATATTAACATGCATTTTTAGTAAACATGCTTCTTAATGAGTGTCTGGATAAAGAAAGACTAACAGATTTCTACATTACTATATTCCAGTGCCAACCGCCAGGCCCATTAGGAAGTACTATAAACACTGACCATTTAGAACCCATAGCAAATCCACCCTATCATAACAGCACTACCAGGACTCACAAAGCACCACACCCTACCTATCAAAAGACAACACTGCAAATATTAAATCAATACATCTCAGAGAATACCAATGCATCTCCTACTGGGGAAAAAGAACATAAGATATGCCATACTGGGTCAAACCAAGGTCCATCAAGCCCAGTATCCTTTTTCCAGCAGTGGCCAGTCTAGGTCATACGTACCTAGCAGTTTCCCCAAAAGACACAGGTTCCACAATGTTTGTATTGGGTCAAGCATTGATATCCTGGGTCCCTTCTTAATAATGGTTTATGGACCTTTCTTCCAGAAACTTGTCCAAACCTTTTTTAAACCCAGCTATACTAACAGCCTGTACTACATCCTCTGGTAACAAATTCCAGAGTTTGATTACACGTTGAGTGAAAAAAATATTTTCTTTTATTTGTATTAAATAGTTTACCCTGTAGCTTCATTGCATGTCCCCTAGTCTTTCTATATTCTGATAACGTAAACAATCAATCTACGTTTACCCATTCCACTCCGTTCATTAATTTATAGACTTTTATCATATCTCCCCTCAGCCATCTCTTTTCCAGGTTAAAGAGCCCTAACCTTTTTAGCCTTTCTTCATAGGGGTATCCTTCCATCCCCTTTACCATTTTGGTGGCTCTTCTCTGAACCTTTTCTAATAATGATATATCCTTTTTAAGATACGGCGACCAGAATTGCACACAATATTAAAAGTGTGGTCTCACCATGGAACGATATAGAGGCATTATAATATCCTTTGTTTTATTTTCCATTACTTCCCTTATGATACCTAGCATTCTATTTGCTCTCTTGGCTGTCGCTGCACCCTGGGCCGAGGGTTTTAACATGCCATCCACAATGATGCCTAAATCGTTTTCCTTGCTGGGCAGACTAGATGGACCATGCTGGTCTTTATCTGCCGTCATATACTATGTTACTATGTAGGACTTTATAGATACCCATACCCCTCTTGACGGACACCAAAACATATTCAAGCCTTTTCACAGCACTGAAACTCTTCTGACCTCCCTCCTAGATACTTTGATCGAAGGCACACAAAAGATCACTCAAGGATTCATTCTCATCTTTCTTGATGTCTCAGCAGCCTTTCACTCGGTCAGCCACAACCACCTAATACAGTGGTTCTCAACCCAGTCCTCAGGTACCTCCAGGCCAGTCAGGTTTTTAGGATATCCACAACGAATATGCATGAGCTAGATCTGCATGCACTGCTTCCATTGTATGTAGATCTATCTCATGCATATTCATTGTGGTTACCCTGAAAACCTGACTGGCCTGAGGGTACAAGAGGACTGGGTTGGGAACCACCGATCTAATCGCACATCTGCATTCTATTGGACTCGGAGGTATAACATTACAGCTACTACAAGGATTACCTCAAGGCTCCACATTATCATTACTGTTGTTCAACATCTTCATACAGCCCCAATCTAAGATCATGCAGAATCATAAGATCCTATACTATCCTTATGCCGATTACATCCTAATTTACACTCCATTCTCCACCACCAATCCTAACTATTCTGCTATTAGCCAATGCCTAGATCCTATCATCCAATGGCTCAACAACCACAGCATGCACATTAACCCCAGTAAAACAGAAGTCCTTCATATTACCAAACACCCCTCCTTCACCCCTCCATCCGCAGTCAATCTGGCCAACTTAACCCATTTTGGACAGCTTGCATATTCTTTCTCTGTTCTGGATGATTTATTAGATTTGTTACATTCAAACAACTATGAAATACAGGCAATAATAAAAAATATTAAAACTTTGCAGAAAATAGAAGTTTCACATAGAGTATGTATTTCATACACTGGTCCAATGTCCATCTTCCAAGTGATCAGAAAAGTTATGATTCAGTGTCAATATTCATTGACACAAACATACTGTATTATACTATTGAAATTACAGTTTTCATTTCATTTCATTTATTATGATATAATATAGTTTGTCAACAGTCCATTCTGATGGCAGAATATGATATACGTGAAAACACCTCTGATGCAGTGCATCGATATTGCACCATTGAAACACCTAGAACCGAACGCGTGACAGCAATTAGTCTTGACAACATATTAGCCTAGTGTATGAGAAACATACAAGGCCGATATATGCACCAATAACTCTGACACTAAGTAACTTACAGTTATCTAAACCTATCTTCTAAAGTCTACAAATACTTTTATTTGCAAAATAGTAGGTATTACAGCATTATAAGCTACTTACTATTTTTTGTGATATTTTTATGTTGAGCCGCCAATACCATCAAAATCAGCAAACTTCGAATACCTATTAAACTAAATAAATCTTAAACACAAAATCTGTATATAACGCTGTTTGACATAACGATAATAGCTAAACATAGTTCCATTGAATTTATAACCATTAATTAGTAAACTGTTGAGTACTAAGTATGGAAACCTTATGTCTGTAAAACATACACTGGTCCAAAATGGGTTAATCTTACAAGTCAAACAACAAGTACATTATCTGGGCATAACCCTGGACAATATCTGAGCTTCCACCACCACATTAAACAAGTGACTAAGGCTGCTTACTTCCAGATGAGAACACTGCGACATCTCCACCCCCTACTAGATCACAATGACTTCAGAAATGTCTGCCAGTCCCTCATCACTCCCATCCTGAACTACGCAAACATAATATACCTGGGGCTCCGAAAATCAACTTTACTCCCTTTACAGCTTGCCCAAAACACAGCAGCCAGAATAATAACAGACACAGGTCTACGAGAACATATCACCCCCACTCTGAAATGACTCCGGCTCCCCATTCACATGAGGATTAAATGCAAAGTTTCCTTAACCATATGCAAGATCATCCACCACCTCTCAGTGGACATACTTTGAACTCTTCTACAGCAACCCCTCAACAAGAGAGCAAGAAGGTCAGCCAATCACAACCTCCTATCGGTTCCAACTGCTTTCACCCATCCAACTCTTTCACTACCAGCAGAGCCTTCTCCTTCTCTGCACCTACCATTTGGAACTCACTCACACCAAAAATACATTCACCCACAGACCTAGCTGAATTCCATCATAAGCTAAAAACTCTCCTCTTCCTGGAATACTTTGGACCTGACACTTAACTTTCACCCACCCCATCATAACCATGATCACGTTCATCTCTATTTAGTGCTTTGTAAGTAGCTATATTTACCATGTTAAATGTTATTTATTGTTACCTTCATTCTATGTAAAATTACTTGTTCTATTTGTACCCTGTACACTGCTGCAACTGGTAGATAAAGCGGCATAAAAAAGTTGCTAAGTAAATAAATAAATATTCAATGCTGGGGCCATATCCGGCCATCAGCATTAAATATCTGGGTCCGCCTCATGGTACGGAAGTTAACCCAGCAGCGTCGATATTGAGCCACTGCCCAGTTAGCTCCCATGGTTAAAGATAGGCCAGCTTTTCCCACACCTATCTTTACCCATGGGTCGCTAACCAGGCAGCAGTTCAATATCGCTGCTGCCCAGTTAGTGAGAAGTGCCACCTCTGCTCTGCCCCAGAATGCTCATGGTGTGCCCCGATGCTAAACGGTTAGCATTGGGCCATGTAGCAGTGGAACCCATGGCTATTCAGTGGCACTAACTGTGAACTTTAGAAATTGAAGTGAAATGTATATTTATATATAAAAAGTTTGGAAAAAGAAAAAAAGATAAAAAGGCATATGAAGAGACCGAAGATTGGAATTTAGGGTGTGAAATGCTTGAAATGTTTTTTTTTCATGAGATGTATTTACCTTTGTGATGGTCTTTTCTACATATATATTGTGGCGCCGTGGTCCCTCCTAGGCGGCTGCCTAGTGGGGGCGACCGGTCATCACACTTGCTTCTATGCTTCAACGTAGTAGCTGAGGCCCTTATAGTGTAGTTGTGGGCTTATTATTAAAGCAGTCCGAGTGGATGAGGCTGACACAGGAAAATTTGTTATAAATTTTTTTTATTTTTCTTTGCAGTGTCAAATTGGCAACTGGCCTTGATAAAGGTTCCCAAAACAGCAAACAGAAAGAAGGATATTTTCTCCAACAAAAACTTTCCAAAAGAGACATTCAACTGCTCTAGCAAAGCAGTTTCTTCACTCTTTGCTTTCTAACTTAAATTCTTCTTCACTTTAGCAAAACAGTTTAAACTCTGTTACATGCACAGTCCAGCAATCTTCTCAGCTTCTCCCAGCTGCTACAAACCAGCGTGTGATTATGTGCTGCCTCTTAGCTTAGAAACTAACAGCATTTTAACACAGCACCAGCATTAGTAAAAATGGCTGTTTTAAAGCATGAGGTTTTCTACCTTTTTATCTGCCTTTCTCAATGGCTTTACTTAGCACCAGCACTTCTTATATTTTCACACAGCCTTCAATAAAACTTCTAAGCATTGCTTGTACAAAAACCACATTCCATAGATTCATCAGAGGACACTGGATTATCTTGATAAGACCCAATTTCCATCTCCTCCTCTGTGCTGTAAGGTTCAGGGCTTGGGACACGTTCTGGAACGTCTAGCTGTACTTTCTTTAAAAGTTTAAAAAGCCTTTCCCACTTGAGATTCCTTCTGCCCTTTGGAACTGGGTCAGAACCTCTTGCCCTTCTTCCCCTTACTGAATCAATTTCAGGAAATGTTTGATTTACCTGGCTTGCAGAAACCCTTCCTTTACAAGGCTTTCTGTATTGTTTGGTTATGGGCTCAGAGCTTGAGCTGCTGTCTTCAGAGTCAGAAATGTAGTTCTGAATCTTTCCCCAGCTCCCTTCTTGCCTATGGCCCTGCCACTTGCCTTGGCAGTTATGGCTGGTCCCTTTAGAATCACCAGGTCTCACAGCCCTGCAGTGCTGTCTCCTCTCCTGGCTTCTCTGGACTCCTGGAATTCCTTCAATTCTCTGCTTTCCTCTGCCTCTGTCCGTCTCTCTCTGGACTCTCTGCCTCTCCTCGTGGCTTTCTTCCTGCTCTCCCTCACTTGCTGAGTGACGCAGTTTAAATGCTCTGTAGCCTGCTTCCTTCTCTGGCCCCACCCTCTCTCTCCCTGCAGCTGCTCTGGAGACTGGGTGTGGCTTCAGGCTAGCTCTGCAAGTGTGTGTTTTAGTTTCACTTTCTCTCTGGGACCTATGCTTAGGTGAGCCCATCCCCCACTTATGGAAAAAAACGTCTTTTTTTTTCACTTTCACAGGGCTGTGCTGCCCCCGCATCACCACAATATACATTTTTGTACTTGCTGCTACATATAAAATTCATCACCCAAGGGCTTGGTGAGATCCAACCTCATGCTGCATCACTTCCTTTTTCAGCATGCCACAAAGTATTCCACACATGGCCCTGTCAGGTCCCTACATACTTACCCTTTACATCTTTATCAAAGGGCAAGGGAGTTTTAGATGATTCATTTGAAAGCAATGAATTTAGGAGAAAATCATTTCTGTACAGACTCTTCTCACAAGAATAGGAATTACTCCAATATTAGAACTTAGTGCATGACTATAGCTTCCACCTTTGAAGATTCTAGATAACCCAAGGAGACCTTGATGGCTTAACAAACCCAGTGTGCAGCATTCTTGAAACTCCTTGCATACCTAGTTCAGCTTCAGGATGCAGAAAGAATTCCAGGAGGAAGCACAAGAAAGTCTAGATAAGAACCAATCTTTAGGAGAAATCTCCAACACTAGTATAAAATTACCCTAGCTGTCACATACCATATTCAAACACTGACTTTTCCCTAGCTTCCTGGTTGCAAGGCAGGGGATTTTGTGTAATAGCTCCAACTGTAGCTGTGGCAGGTGCAGGCCTGTGACCCACGGTGTCTGACATAGGCAGGCCAGCATGGCTAGCTTGACCTGTAAATGAGGCCTGTGGAGAGGCATATAGGATTGCACATCCCCCAACATGCTGCTATTGTAAGAAAGAACTCAGTAGAAATATTGAATTAGCTTAGATAAGCAGAATTGCAGAATTAAGAAATGGAAAAATACAGAAAAGATGTGTTTTAAAGTTACTGATAAGAAAAAGTACATTTGCAGAGAAATATTGAGGAGTGCTGACAGATGAGTTACAGAACCTTGCTCTTCTGCACGCACAAATGGTCCCATAGCCTTGAAAGTGTGAAAGTAACAAGTTGATGAACTGACCATTGTAATTGGGACTAGAAGGGGGGCAGGCAGGTGTCATGCCCACAGAAGCCCACAGAAGGAACATAATTGGAGAAACTTATCAGTACCGGGACCAATAGAAGGGCTACGGGAGGTACGGGAGAGTACCGGGACCAATGAAGTGTTTTTCTATACCTAGAATGGAACAGAAGTCTATAAAAGTTGTTGTAATGCTTGAAAACTTTGCTCAGCCATTTTGAAATTGCCTTGCTTGAGACTTGTGCACAAATAAATGATTTGGACCTTCTGAACAGACTCCTGGTATCATTGGTTTGTCTGCGCTTTGCTGCTACATAGCAGCAGATAAGCATGCAATAAATAAAACCAGGAGTCTTTTCAAGGATCCAAGCCAGTTTAATGTGCACATGGCTCAAGCAATAAGCAATTACAGGTCAAGCTGCTTAGGCCTGTCTGCTTAGTTCAATTAGCATGGATCATAGGCCGTCGCCTACCACACAACAATGTCAAGATTCCAAATCAGTGTGGTAACAAGACAAGGTATGCTTCCTGAGAAATCAAGCAATTTTGATTTCAGCCCAAGGGGCATCAGACTGGCTTCCAAGCCAAGAATCTCAGCAGTGGCTTGGATACCACCTTTAAGGACAAACCTTTCAGCTGAGAAAGGTTAGCTGTTCAAGATGCAATACAGTGTAATATTCTCACAGTGCCACAGTGGACCAGGGAAAGGTATATTGTTTTCATTCTGTTACTGCATGCTAAAAAGCATGTTAATCGAAGATCACAGGATGGGGGAAAATGGGCCGAATGGGCATAGAGAGCACATTAACATTAATGCCAGGGTAACTGTCGTGTGCTAAGCAGCAACACAGTTCTTACGTAGGTTCACCTAATAAATCCTCTATGGGAATTCTTCAGTGAACTCAACTTAACAGAGCACACATTTGATTGGCCCATTATGCATTAGCTGCTGGGAACATACTGGTTATTCCCCCAAAGCTAACACAGAGGATTTGCAATTAATGTGCATTTGTTTGGCATGCTAATTGTAAATCCATTGCAAGCTTTGGTAAAAAGAGCCCCAAGTCTTTTCATAATACTCTATGATTTGTATGAATATTTCCTCATTTATATTTTTTAAGTTTTTAGTATGTATATTTAATTTATTACGAACTCTAAGTTTTTTCTTCTATTTTTTACAGTTTTGTATGCTCTTCTTATTATTCAAATTTTTTTATTAATAGCTTTTATGTGCCCCTTTTATCAAAGCCCGTTAGCAGGTTAACGTGCATTTTAACACATGGCTACTGACAGGTGAGAAAACTGCATACTAAAATGTACATTAATCGGAGATTAAGAGATGGAGTGGGGAATGGGTGGAGTGTGAATATGTACTTAGTTGCAACACCATACACTCAGCTGCAACACAGCTTTTTATATGAATTCACCTATTGACTCCTCCATAGGAGTCATTAAGTGAATTCACCTTAGTGCAACAAACATCCACATGTTAGCTGCCAGGAACAGACTTGTCACTCCCACGATACATAATGTGGAGGCTTTGTAATTAATGTATGTTTGTTTGGTGTGTTAATTGCAAATCCTTAGTGGGCTTTAGGGAACGAAACCCTAAATTATGCCATTAATCTCCTCTTTTTTAACTTGTTTTTATTAATCATATAAGAGGTGACGATTGAAAGAAAGCTTGATTGTACCGGGTTGGATACACAGTCAGGCCCTGTGTATAACATTATATTGCTATAATCCCTAAGAAAGAGTTAATATCATTTGTAGCTCCTTATTTAATACCATCCTTGAAAACTCTGTAGAAGAAATTGGGTGAAAGGTTTAGATAACATAAACATTAGTCTTGTTATTAGAAAGATAAGTAAAAGGCAAGTTGTTTACCCAGCTTCGCAGTCTCGCTGTCTCTGGTCAGAGATATCAAACTGTCAGTTTTAGAATTAATTAGAATTAAGGCCTACATAGTCATGCCTGAGAATATATGTATGTCTTTTCATGATTGTCTATGACGTGCAAGCCTATAGAAAAGTATGTTATGAATATACGTAACACTAGATGTAGAATAGAATATGTATATTATGAATATACGTGATGTGAGACGTAGAATAATAAAGTGAAATTATGCTGTGTAATGGAATCTTTTCCTATAAATAAAGTGGCCTAAAGCTAGGATGTCATAGTAAACATAGGCAAAGGCCTAGCTTGCTCTCCCAAAGCGCTTTGGTCCTGTGTTTATAAAACAAGTGTGTTGTGTATTATTTACAGATTTGTGTATTATTTAAAGATTATGATCAATTAACCTTCTCCTTGCTTTGTGTGTGGATTTCTGTGACCCAAGAGCCCTGCCTCGTTGTAGGTGAGGGGAGGTGCAGAGTATTCTTTCAGTAATGATTCTATCCATTATCATATAGCTAATAGAAGATTTTAATATTCTCATAGAAGAAATTCATTCAATTTGAGCAATGTCCCTTAGCCAAGCTATATTCCTTTAAAGATCAACATTTTTTTGCATTTGATTAATTTTTTTATATCTTTTTATTCACTCGTGATTACTGAATTTTTATGCTTTAAGTCATGGCTTGCACATGAGGCTTCTTATTTATAGTAGATATTACCATAATTGGCATTTTTTTGTGAATAATAAAAATAAATATTTTAAGATAAATAACTATATGAGATAAAATGACTGCTACATTGTTCGTTATGAAAACCTCTATGTTTTGAATGACAGCCCTTTCATTCTGTCTTACATAGTTAAGTGTAACAAGGGCTGGCCTGTCTACTAGGTGAGCTAGGTAGTCACAAAAGAGGGCAAGCACACTCGCAACCAAGCAAGTAAAACACAAAAAAGTGAGATACGAGTAAAGTGGTCACTGCTGCTTTATTCACAATCCCCTAGACATTTCAGCCAAAGCCTTCATCAGGGGGACCAAGTAGCAAACTACAAACAGATGAAGCAAATAAAACATGTAATGTGTACAGTAAAAATTAAACAAACATAAAGGAAAATAAATAAGAATTAAAAATCGAGGAGTAAAAACACATACACCAATCATGTCAATAAAACCATGTTGAGAACGTGCAACAGTGAAAGCATAAAACAATAAAACACATTAAAACACACCAGAAGGTAACACTGAGTGTGCATATAAATACTGTAAAGTAAAAATATGAGGAAACAATAGAGAAACTGGAGTGAACAACTTGTAAGACCATTGGCCCATAATATTAACCATAGAGAGAGATGAGGAGGAAGAGGAGGAATGCCCATCCCCAGGGGGTTACTTACAAAGCACCAATATGTGCTAAATTGTGCAAGTGTACAAGGTAATCTGAAAAATGAAATAAACAAAGAGAACATGTCAATATGTGACGGTCCAATATTTGAGGAGCTAATAATTATAAATCCACAGGAAAAGTCCTAAAAAGTATATTCCTGATGTGTCACCTTAAAAACATGTGTGTCTATCTAGGAGCCATAAAATACTATGGCTAAGGCTAGGAGCAAGAAATAATTTAGACTAAAACCGTGATCTGGCATTATCCTAAAAACGCTGGAATATGAGGGTTCAATAACTGAACCAGGGAAACTGTAGTCCAACCCTAGTTCTCGTATAAAGCATATTCAGAAGATGTCCGTGTACGTCTTTAGTGTTTCCCACAGATGTCCACAGTTATTCCTGCAGAAACATGGAATAAAGGAAGGACTTAGAAAAATGTCTGCTCTGCTCAAAGCATCCCATATTGAAGAACGGTTGTGACAAGTATGCTTTGAACTGCTGTGTCTGCAGTCTGGAGGGATACAAGATGCACATGTAAAAAAAGAAATCAGAGGTGATGGAAGGTTGTAAGGTATAGAAACAATATTAAACACCCCTACTGAAACATTGAGAGGTACAAGTGTGTTTATTCTGGCTATGCTGACAATTGATATTTGTGCCAATGGAGATATAGTAGTGTTCTCTAACATGTCCTATGTTCCGGAAAATGGGACTGTTTATGTAGGGCTAGTATGTGACTGAGCATGGAAAAGATTCTTGTTTGAATGAGAAGAGCAGATCTGCTTTGCAGTCCTGGGACGCCATGCTATTATGTTATTCCAGCTGTTGTTTATAGATACAGGGGATCATTTTGGCAAAAGTATATTTAATGCGTGTGAAAGTGAGAGTGTCTTTGTGTGTGATGTGAGGGTTGCAAGGGAGGATACGTGTGCTCTGCCACAATTCTGGGGGGACATAAATGCCTGGCCAGTACCTGGACCATAGGGATAATTGCTGTGTCACCAGGTGCCGTTGTGATAGAGTCAGAAAACTCAGCAAAGGTTCTCTATAGCAAAATGTGAAAACATATCCCTGTCAAATATGAAAACAAAATGCCACAAATGGGATAAAACATCAATTTGCCCTAAAGTGTTCCCTTTTTTTAGGCATCAGCTATAAGATATGTAGCTTATGCTTAAAAGAAGGAAGCACTTTACTCTAACTCAAGTCGATATTTTGCCCTATTTTTGCTGTTTTGTTTTATGTTTATGTTTATTTTTTTCTTGATATATCGCCCTTTATAACATCAGGATGGTTTACAATCAAAAATAACATCCAGAGTAAGGCTCAAGGCCAGAAAAAGGAAAAGAAACTACAAAATTTATGACAGAAAAGAGAAGTCAAGCAAGCAGCCAGACAGGACGTAGAAGAGAGGTCAACAGACAAAAATAAAATCAGGTCATGGGGCTGAGGTGAGCAGAGGTGAAGAGGTGTGTTTTAAGTAGAGACTTAAATCTGGAGTTATTCTGTTCTAATTGGAGTGGGGTGGGCAGGGAATTCCAAAGGGCAGGACCAAGGAAAAAGAAAGCTGAATGATGGGTAGATTGCAGATGTGCGCGTGATGGAGGCGGGAGATGGAGACGGTTTATGTGAATTGAACAGAGGCTGCGTGTTGGGACATGAAAGTGCCTAAATATTGTGGCATGTGAGTGTTGATAACCTGATGTACCAGAATAAGAATCTTGTAACAGATACGGAAATTAATGGGAAGCCAGTGAAGATGGATTAGTAGGGGGTGACGTGATCTCTGTGAGAAGAGTGAGTTAGTATCCTGGCTGCGGTATTCTGTTTAAGCTGTAGACAGTGAAGCTGAGTATGGGTGATACCTGCAAGAGCGGAATTACAAAAGTCAAGGCGAGATATAACTGTTGACAGCGTGAGAGTGGTCAGGGCAGAGGGTGAAAGAAAAGGATGGATAGATCGAATCTGATGAAGAAAGCAGTAGGACTTCTTAGTGAGCTGTGAAATGTGATCTCTGATGGTCAGGTTAGAATCCAATAGAACCCCTAAGTACTGAAAGGATGAGACTACAGGAATAGGAGAGTTCCCAAGTGTAGGAGTGATTGAAGGGCAAGGGCTCCTGAAGGTGAACCAGGTGGAGGATGTCTTGGCCAAATTGAGGTGAAGGCAGTTAGTAGTTAGCCAATCTGCTACTTGGGAGAGACAAGAATTGAGGGGCACAAGATCAGGCTGTAGGGGGTTAGTGTGATAAAGAAATGACAATGCCATCAGTGTACTGAAAAGCTGATAATCCAGACAGCTGAATTTGGAGAGCAAGTGTGCCAGAAAGAGATTGAACAGAAGGGGAGCTAAAACCGAACCTTGAGGGAAACCACAGTGGAGAGGGTTGGAGTCTGAAAAAGACTGAGTGCTAGCAGAGGAGATCACAGAGAAAGTGCAGGATGAATGAAAAGAGTGGAACCAGTGATAGACAGAGCCATAAAGCCAAACATCTCAAAGGCATGAAAGAAGGAGTGAATAATCAACAAGATCGAAAGCTGCAGAGAGGTCTAGAGAAACTGCCATTGAGATGTCACCCTTATCGTGTGAGGAGTGAAGTTCATTAAGGAATGCTAATAAGACTGTTTCAACACTGTGACCTTGATGAAAATCTGATTGGCGAGGGTGAAGGAAATTTATAAAATTGAGATGATGTGAAAGTTGAGTAAAGACAGTCTTTTCTAGAATTTTAGCAAGGAAAGTGAGGTTAGAGACCGGGCGATAGTGTGCTGGGACCAGGGGGTGAGGGAGGGTTTCTTTAAGGAAGGACATACTAAGGCTTGTTTCCAGAGGGCAGAAAAAGTTCCAGAGGAGAGGCAGGTGTTGATCATAGCAAAAATGGGGGGGGGGGGGGGGGGCACCAGAGCGAGGGAGGGTTCAAGAAGCCAGACGGAAGGAATTGGATAGAGAGGACAAGTAGTCTTACGGGATGAGGAGATAGATTTCATAAGTTTTGAAGTAGTGATTGGATGAAAAGTTCACCAGACATGAGAAAGAGGCAGCAGAGGAGAGGGAGAGGGAGAGGAAGGGGAGAGAGAGGATAAGGGGGGGGGGGGGGACAACAAGAAGGAAGTAATGCCCGTAGGTCGAGAATCTTAGTAGCAAAAAAGGAGGCCAGTTGAGAGGGGCTGGGGGTTTGGAGGGAGGGGGCTGGATTGAAGTGAGGTAAAGGATTTGAGTACAGAAAAAAGCTGTCAGGATGGATTAGTAGCAATAGAGATACGATTAGAAAAGTATGATAGTTTGGCTTGATGGATAGAGGAGTGATATTGACGGTGTCGTTCATGAAATTGGGCATGGGCGCACTGAGTATGGGACTTTTGCCAGTTACGCTCAGCCCGACGAAGGTGGGTGCATAAAAGATGAAGTCCGGAGTGATACCAAGACTGGTGAGAAGAATGACACCGAGGTGGCCGTGGCTGAAAGGGAGCAATCTGTTCGAGAGTAGAAGAGAGGTTAGAGGTCCAAAGTGAAACCTGTGTGTTTGGGGAGAGGGAAGAGAAATCATCTGGAAGAAGATGGTTTGCAGGAGGGAAAAGCTGGAGAGTAAGGGGAGAAATGCGATGACTCAGATGGCTGGAGGAGATGGAAGCATTGGGAGAGGGGATAGGACAAGCAGTGCACCTAAGAGCAGGAACATCCAATAAGAACGTCAGGCAGGAGTGATGAGTCCAGGGAAGGGGTCTTACCGAGAGTTGTGAGACCTGTAAAGAAGAAGGAAGCGGAGTGATCACCAGATCCAGAGTGTGACCGGCCATGTGAGTGGGCGAAAACACGTGCAGTTTGAGAGATAGGTCGTGGGGGAGGGTGGTGAAGGAAAGATCCCTGGATTCGGAATGAACATTGAAGTCACCTACAATGACTATATGAGGGAACGGAAGAGAAAGATCTGAGAGAGTGAGAGAAAGGACATCCCAAAGGTGGGAGTGAAGGGAAGGCAGAGAGTAAAGGATTAGGAAGTAGATTGGAGGGGATATCTGAAGGCATAGGAGAAGAGATTCAGGATAATGTAATAAGGGAGAGATTCAGGATAATGTAGTAAGGGGGGGGGGCGTATCAAAAGTGACTTCAAGGCTTTGGGACAGAGGGTGAAGCAGTTAGGTGCACAGGTGGTGTTCTCTTCAATTCTCCCTGTTGAGGGTATAGGCCAAGGCAGAGGCACTCACATCCTGGAGATGAATGTATGACTGCGTGGATGGTGTCATCGTGAGCGTTTTAGTTTCCTAGACCATGGGATGCTGTTCCAAGGGTTGCTGAGCAGAGATTGCATCCATCTGTCCAAGAAAGGTTGACGCGTCTTCAGTAGTAGACTGACTAATCTACTGAAGAGGACTTTAAACTAGATTCGTTGGGGATGGGTGAAGAAAGCCCCCAGGTAAGTGAAAGCCCCCAGGAAAGTGATACATTAAATACATTTATGGAAATGGGTAACAGGGTTAGCATATAGAAAACAGTGTGTATAAATGCCCGTAGCATGGGAAATAAGATCCCTGATGTTGAAGTTTTGGTGGGAGTGGCAGACTTGGATTTAGTGGCAGTTACAGAAACATGGTTCAAAGAAAACCATGACTGGGATGTAACTATACCTGGCTATACTTTATTCAGAAAGGACAGGGTAGGAAGAAGGGGAGGAGGAATGGCACTATATGTAAAAAATACTATTAAAGCTTTGGAATTACAGAGCTTAAAAGGAAGAGAGGAGGCATTGTGGGTTAAACTAGAAAGAGGGAAAGAAATCTATTTGCATTGGTGTGATATACAGACCTCCCTCACAAGAGGAAGAGGTGGACAAAGAGTTAATTGAAGATATATGCAGCATTGCTAGGAAAGGGGAAGTGCTAATGATAGGGGATTTCAATATGCCAGATGTTGATTGGCACATTCCTGCTGCAGTATCATCTCGACCCTACACGTGAAGGGGCCATACTGGACTTGGTGCTTACCAATAGTGAAAGTGTTTCTGATGTTATAGTGGGAGATCATTTTGTATCCAGTGATCACCAGATGGTGTGGTTCAGTATTAGGACTAGGGCTGTTAGAATCCATTCAAAGGTGAGGGTCTTAGACTTTAGGAATTCTAACTTTGCCAAGATGGGCCAATACCTCAGGGAGTCGTTAGCGGGATGGGAACAGCTGGGAGATGTAGAAAAACAGTGGGAAAATTGAAAGGGGATATTTTAAGGGCAACCAAACTTTTTGTTAGAATGGTAAATAAAGGTAAAAGGAAAAGGAGACTGCTATGGCTTTCGAAAGAAGTAGCTGAAAAAGTGAATAAAAAGAGGGAGGCCTTCAGAAATACAAGAGATCACAGAGAGAGGAAGACAGGCATCTATATTTGGAAAAACATAGAGAAGCTAGCAATGTAGGCAGGAAAGCAAAGATTCAAAAAGAGGAGGAAAAAGCCAATGCAATAAAATGGGGGGATAAGACATTTTTCAGATATGTTATAGTTGAGTCAATATGTAAATAGTATTGAGCTGTCCACATAGCATGTGACAGCCAATTAAATTGTACATAGTTACCCTGCTAGCCCTGTATAGAAACCCCTGTTTATTGTAAGTCCAGTGTAGGCACTGCCTGCACTGCACAGATTTGTTACCTGTAAACCGCACTGATTCTAAAGAGCGTGGCATAAAAGAGACATTAAATAAATAAATAAATAAATAAATGTTAGTGAGAAGAGGAAGGGCAAAAGTGGTATTGTCAGACTCAAGGGTGAAGGGGAGGAATATGTAGAAGCTGATGAGGATAAAGCGGAATTGCTTAACAAATATTTCTGTTCTGTGTTCACAGATGAAGAACAAGGAGCAGGACCTCAGAAAACACCCACAAACAGGAACAGAAGCGAGGGACATCTTAAACAATTTTCAGAAGACTGTGTTTGTGAGAAACTAGCTCAACTTAAAGTAGACAAAGCGATGGGACCGGATGGGATACACCCTTGAATACTGAGGGAACTTGAGGACGTTCTAGCAGCTCCACTGACTGACCTTTTCAATGCCTCATTGGAATCGGGAGAGATGCCAAAGGACTGGAGAGAGGCTCATGTGGTGCCTTTACACAAAAGCGGAAGTAAGGATGTCGTTGAAAACTATAGGCCGGTTAGTTTAACTTTGGTGGTGAGTAAATTATTGGAAACGCTGCTGAAAGAGAAAATAGTGAGGTTTCTGGAGTCCAGCAGATTACAGGATCCGAGGCAGCATGGATTCACCAGAGGCAGGTCTTGTCAGACACATCTGATTGATTTCTTAGACTGGGTGATCAGGGAGTTGGACCGAGGGAGAGCCCTAGATGTGGTGTATTTAGATTTCAGTAAAGCCTTTGACACTGTTCCTCACAGGCTACTTATAAACAAACTGAGCACCCTTGGGATGGACTCTAAAGTTACTGCTTGGGTTAGAAATTGGTTGGATTGGAGGTGACAAAGAGTACAGGTAAGTGGAGCTCACTCTGAGGAGAAGGATGTTACCAGTGGTGTGCCCCCGGGATGTCCTTGGTTCAATTCTTTTTAACATCTTTGTTAGTGATATAGCAGAAGGGCTGTCAGGTAAGGTTTGCCTCTATGAAGATGATACCAAAATCTGCAATAGAGTAGACACCCAGGAAGGTGTAGATAACATGAGGAGGGATCTAGCTAAGCTTGAAGAATGGTCTAGAATTTGGCAGCTGGGATTTAATGTTAAAAAATGTAAGGTCGTGCATTTGGGCTGCAGCAATCCAAGGGAGCAATATAGTATAGGGAGTGAAGTACTTTTGTCCACTAAAGAAGAGCGGGACCTAGGCGTGGTTGTGTCTGATGATCTTAAAGTAGCTAAACAGGTAGAAAAGGTGACGGCAAAAGCTAGAAGAATGCTTGGGTGCATACGGAGAGGAATGGCTAGCAGAAAAAAGGAGGTGATAGTGCCTCTGTATAAGTCTTTGGTGCGACCTCATTTGGAGTATAGTGTGCAATTCTGGAGACCCCCATCAGCCCACTTCCAGTCCTAACCCCATCAGCCCATTTCCAGTCAGCCCCCCATAGCCCTTTGCCAGTCCTAACCCCCCCCCCCATCAGCCCACAGCCCATTACCAGTCCTAACCACATCAGCCCACCTCGTCCTAACCCCTCCCCATCAGCCCATTTCCTGTCCTAGCCCCCTCATAGCCCATTACCAGTCCTAACCCCCCATCACCCCATTTCCAGATAGCCCCCATCAGCCCACAGCCCATTACCAGTCTTAACCCCATCAGCCCACCTCAAGTCCTAACCCATCCCCATCAGCCCATTTCGTGTCCTAGCCCCCCATAGCCCATTATCAGTCCTAACCCCACCATAGCCCATTACCAGTCCTAACCCCCCATCACCCCATTTCCAGACAGCCCCCATCAGCCCACAGCCCATTACCAGTATTAACCCCCCATAGTCCATTATCAGTCCTAACCCCCCCCAACAGCCCACAACCCACCTCAAGTCAAGTCCTAACCCCCTCCATAGCCCATTACCAGTCCTAACCCCCCCTCCCATCGGCTCATGGAAAATTAAAAAAAAAAAAAAGCTGGCTTCTGCCGCTGCTGCTGCAGCAGCAGCAGAATGGAGTGTCCCGCGGGGCTCCCTCTGTCCGGCTGAGCTCTCCCTGCCCGGCTGAGCCCCTCTGCGCCGGCTTTCAGATACGCGAAGGGAGAGTGTCTCCCTCGCGTCTCTGTTAAGCCCGCAGGGGAAGATGGGAAATTTCCCATCAGCCCCTGCGGGCTTAACAGAGACGCGAGGGAGACACTCTCCCTTCACGTATCTGAAAGCCGGCGCAGAGGGGCTCAGCCGGGCCGGGAGAGCTCAGCCGGGCAGAGGGGGCCCCGCGGGACACTCCATTCTGCTGCTGCCGCAGCGGCAGCAGCAGCAGCCAGCTTTTTTTTTTTTAATTTAATTTTTAAAAAAGCAGAATGTTCTTTGCGCGGGGCCCCCTGAAACGCGGGGCCCTGTGCAAAAAACATTCTTGCTCAATGGACGGGCCGGCCCTGCTAAAATGACCCCCTTAGTTTCTCATCTATGGCCTTGTCCTCCCTAAGTACTTGTTTTACCCTTGATCATCTAGTGGTCCAACTGACTTCTTAGCCAGATTCTTGCTTCACCTGAAACAGTTTTTATTGCGGGCTTTTATCTCTATGGCAAGTTTCTTTTCAAATTATCTTTTTGCCTTCCTGTTCAGTGTTTTGCATTTTAGTTGCCAATGCTTATGCTGTTTCCTATTTTCTTAATTTAATTTATTTTTCCATTTTTCAAAATATGTTATTTTGCCTCTAATAGCCTCTTTCACCTCACCTTTTATCCGTGTTGGCTGACATAGGGCTCCATTTCTTAATGTGTGGGATCATATGGTCTGGTTTTCCAAGATTGTATTCTTAAGCATTGTCCATGCCTGATATATGCATAAGAACATAAGATATGTCATACTAGGTCAGACCAAGGGTCCATCAAGCCCAGTATCCTGTTTTCAACAGTGGCCAATCCAGGTCACAAGTACCTGTCATGTTCCCAAAAGATATACAGATTCCATGGTGCTTGTCCAATGGGTAAGCAGTGGATTTCCCTGGTTCTCTTTAATAATGGTGTATGGATGTTTCCTCCAGAAACATGTCCAAACCTCTTTTAAATCCAGCTACACTAACAGCTTTTACAACATCCTCTGGTAATGAATTAACCTTTGCACTGGCTCCTTTAAGCTTTTAACTAACCATTTTCTTTATTTTATTGTAGTTTTCATTTTAAAAATTAAATGCTGACACAGTAGATTTCCTTTACAAACTCACTCCAGTTACTAAGTCAAATGTGACCATTTTATGATCACTAGTGCCAAGTGGTCACAACATGGTTAGCTGTTGTACCAAGTACTGCGTTTCACAAAGGACTAAGTCTAAAATAGTTTCTTCTAGTCAGTCCCCAAACCAGTTGCTCCATGAAGCAGTCATATATTTCATCTAGAAAGTTTACCTCCATAGCATCTTCTGATGTGGTATTTAGCCAATCAATATTGGGGTAGTTGGAATCACCCATTATTATTGTGTTACCAATTTTGCTAGTTTCCCTAATTTCTATAACATTTCATCACCTGTCAGTTCATTCATTTCTAAAACTTTTCTTTATTTATATCTTTGGGGCTCTCACGTAAGTACCTATGTTGTTTTATAAATACAACACTGGTACTTATGTGCCTTTATAACACAGATTCCTAGAAACAGCCTCAACAGTGTGAAAAGTCCCGCTTTGTGCTAACCTTTCACACTGTTGAGGCTGTTTCTAGGAATCTGTGTTATAAAGGCACATAAGCTGCACCAGCCCTAGTATTTTATAATTTATGCAAGTAAATTTGTACTCCATCTATGTGCATGCTCACAGTGAAGCTGCATGCATTTGACCCGACACACATAATTACAGGATAGCAACTGCTCAAAGTATGTGTGTTAGTGTCTACTGATGCATTTAAACCAGTAAAATACTCTGATTCAGGGCTGTACCAAACCATAAATGTGCCCTATGCACTTGTACATCTGACGTGCCCCCACCATCACCGGTTTGTCATTTGCCCATGCACAGCATCTCCTCATCTTACCTCCATATCCAGCAGGCTCCCCCCTCCCCCACACTGCCTACCCTTGCCCAGCCACTGCCACTTTTCACTTTCTGGTGGTGGCAGCGGTGTGGACATCTCTTTAAAATAGCAACCACCCAGGTCTTTCTGACTCCAAGCGTCCCTCCCTCCTCTAATGTAGGCTTACATCAGGGGGCGGAGGGACCAGACTAGCCATTCAAACATGGGCCTTTGTAACTCCACGCTTGAATGGCTGGTCTGGTCCCTCCCTTATCTGCCTGCCCTTGCCTCACTGCCGCCATAGGAATCCACAAGTGGCAGCAGTGGGGCAAGGGCAGGCAGCATGGGTAGGAGCCAAGGCTGGCAATCCTAAATGCACCCCTATTTTTTTTTTGCACCCTGTGAGGCTGCATCATTCACACAGGGCTAGGAACAGCGCTGCTCTAATTTACTGTATGGACTTAAATGGTTCATAATTTTTCATGACTTATAAAATTACCCCCGTAGGATGGAACCTTGCACCACGTAACTACAGTTTGGGGTTTTCTGGGCCACATGCATAACTTTGCACTTGTCTACATTTAAATTTCATCTGCCATTAGATATCCTGTCTCCCGTTTTCTCAAGGCCCTTTTGCAATCTCTCACAATTTACTTGTGATTTTGTAATTTTGACTAATTTTGTGACATCTACAAATCTGAACATGTCATCATTTCCACATTATTTATAAATATGTCAAAAATGTAGTGGGCCCAGTACAGAACCCTGGGGCACTCAACTATTTATCTTTCTCCATTTAGAAAAGTAACCATTTAACCCTTCACTATAGGGATGCAATATAGGGGTTGAAATGTTTTTGTACTGTACATGAAAGAATATTGGGATGAAGCAGGTTGAAGCCCATTTCATACCATGTCTAAAAGCAGTCCTTGTTGCCTATTCTACTAGCAGAGTGACCCAAAGCAGACCTATATTAGATGTCAAGTCCACATAAGAGCAAAAGCTTGCACAGAAATACATTGCTGAGACAAAGAGCAAACTGTGAACAGCTCATGGCAGTGGGTCAAGTACGGGGCATGCAGAAACAGGAAATATACCCGCCACAGACTAAGACGGGGGAGGGAAAGCAGGGCTGGAGACAAACTGGAAGAGAACTGATAACATAGTTGCTAGAATTTGCGGAAGTCTGTAAACTGCTTGTGTGGGAAACGGAGCTAAAGCTACCAATAGGATCATTTCACAGTAAAATGTCCCAACTGCAACTAGGTGACAGGCTGAAGTAATGTACATAAGAACAGCATTTAGTATCATTCAGAGAGGGGAGGAGACAAACAGCCTGTACTCTTTGTCTTCTGGCCTCTCTGACTCAGACAACTGTATTCCTAAGAAATAATGCTGCTTTTTGCTATTTGGCTAAGATTGTAACTGATTGGACATAATAAAGATCTCATTTCCCTCATTTCCTTTCAAGTGTCTGAGTCTGATTGGAGCAGCGTGAGGTCATTCTTATATCTTTGGGATACAACACAGCAGCTTTAGTCCACCAAAATCCTCAAGAAAAAGAGAGGGGCAAGGGGTGATTGTTTTCAGTGATCTTAAAGTGGCCAAACAGAGGTGAATGCGGAAGACAGGGAAGACCTGAAGAGTGAAGTTGGCCTAGAGCAGGGGTCTCAAACTCAAATTGCTTTGAGGGCCAAATGAGGACTTGTAAAGTAACCCGGGGGCCGCACAAGACATGGGCCTCATTTGCATAAGGGCCTCATTTGCATAAATATTTGCATAATGTTACCATACACTAACTTTTAGTAAACATGCCTCTTAATGAGTGTTTGGATAAAGAAAGACTAAAAGGTTTCTACATTACTATAATCCAGTGCCAACCGCCAGGCACATTAGGAACTACTACAAACACTGCCCATTTAGAACCCATAGCAAATCCGCCATATCCTAACAGCACTACCAGGACTCACAAAGCACCATAACCTACCTATCAAAAGGCAACACTGCAAATATTAAATCAATACATTTCAGGGAATAACCATACATGACCTACTGGGGAAAGAGAACAAGTGGCAATGTCAAATACGAATTACATAAACAGAATACCTCAGGTCAGTTACACATGCAGAACATACACCATCACCAAACCAGGAATCACAATTTAGAAACAGGAAGACAATAATTAAACTGGGAACCCCAAAAGCCAAACTTAGAATGTACAACACTGTAGAAATAAAACTATAAATTAATTTCCTTTTGTATTAAACAAAGCGCAGACGTTAATGATGCACATTTCCAAGAGCTGACATATTCCAGTTAATAAATTCAAAATAAAGAGATATTGTTCTACCTTTTGTGCATTTTTTTTCAGTTGCAATTGTTCCAGCCACTTTCTTCTGGTTTCTTCGTGTCTTCTGCTAACTCTCCATCATCTGCTGTCCATTTGTCCTTTCTTCTCTCTTCTAGGTTTTTTTCCATTCTCTCTCTACATCTGCTTTAACATACTAATCTTTCTCCTTTTGCTCTTTCCTCATTCCTATTTCATCCACTCAAATTTTACCCCTCCATCCTCAATCCACACTTACTCTCCCAATACCCGGTCAATTGTAGATTTTTCTTCCCTCCCACACGAAATATTTTTCCCCTCTCCATTTGACTCTCCCAGCCCTATCCCATTCTAATCCTCCCCAACATCCGCTGCCTTCTAGTCCCTGCATCATCAGCCCATTTACAATCCTATCCTAGCCCCACCATCAACCCATTTCCAGTCCTAGCTCCCTCCCCATCAGCCCATTTCCATTCCAAAACCCTGTCCCCATTAGCTATTTGCAGCTCAAGCCCCCCTTCTACTCAGCCCATTTCCAGTCCTAGCAACCCCCCAGTCCATTACCAGTCCTAGCCCCCCCCCATAGCCCATTACCAGTCCTAAGCCCTCCAACAGCCCACTTCCAGTCCTAACCCTTCCATCACCCCATTTTCATTCTTAGCCCCCCCATAACCCCATTTTCAGTCTTAGCCCCCAATCAGACCACCTCCAGTCCTAACCCCCATCTGCCCATTACCAGTCCTATCCCCCCATCACTCCATTTTCAGTCTTAGCCCCCCTCCCCATTACCAGTCCTAACCCCCTCCCCCCCATCAGCCCAAGTAAATTTAAAAATTAAAAACAAAACAAACCCCTGGCTTCTGCTGCTGCCGCTGTGGCAGTGGCAGAATCAACTGTCCTGCGGCCCCTTCCCGTCTGCCAAGCAGAGCCCTCAGCTGTCAGCTCCATCAGCGGCAGCTTTCAGGGCCATGAAGAGAGTAGTATTTCCCTCTCGCGGCTCTGTTAAGCCTGCCGGGGCTGATGGGTTCCCATCGCGGTTCCCCATCAGCCCCAGCAGGCTTAACAGAGCCGCGAGAGGGAAATTACTCTTCTCTTCGCAGCTTGAAAAGCCCGCCGCTGATAGAGCTGACAGCTGAGGGCTCTGCCGGGCAGACGGGAAGGGGCCGCGGGACAGTTGATTCTGCCGCCGCCACATTGGCAGCAGCAGAAGCCAGGGGTTTGTTTTGATTTTGTTTCCTCTCCTTCGCAGGCCGCACAAAGTTCTCTCGCGGGCCGCATGCGGCCCACAGGCTGCTTGTTTGAGACCCCGGGCCTAGAGTGAGCACATCATGTTGGAAAACCCCTCTCCCCCACTGGTAACAATCTGCGGGGCATTGTGGCATGTCTGTCTAGATCTGCAGACCAAGAGGTGATTATGAAGGTGGCAGGGAAAAAAGACTGCTTTAAATGGGACAATTGTGATACTGACATTTATCAGGATTTGGCGCCAGCTTCATTGCAGTGGAGGTGGGTGCTTAAAGAGGTGACCAAGCTTTCAAAAGGCATCTTGTTTGTGCAGGTCATTGCCTCTACTCTCACTGCAGCCATCATGCAGCAGAAATCTGCTTATCTACACTTTGAAGTGCTGAAACACCCGGCATACTCACCTGACCTGGCCCCTTCTGACTACAAACATTGAGGAGGCCATATCAGCTGCAGATGAGTGGTTTGCAGAGCAACCACCAGAGTATTATTTGGAGGGCTTGAAGAAGTTGGAGCAATGAAGTAATAAGTGTGTGGCATTCAGGGGGGAACATGTTGAGTAAATATTTTCAGACCCATAGCTTTTTGTTTTCTTTAGAAAGTCAAAGACTTATCAGCACCACCTCGTATCAGTGCCTATTCCCCTTCAGTCTGCAGTCTGAAGTAAATGGGTGACTAAAAGAGTACAAACAGCAGGTGAGGTATGGGCCCAATTGGGCACAGAAGGAGTGCCCAATTTGCCACAGAGGAAGACTTCAAGCTCCAGTGGAGGGAAACCCCTCTTAGAGCAACTGAGGTGGCAACATGCCCTCATAAAGGGTCAGCAACTCCTTTGGCTGTCCAAAGAAGGCAAAGATTCTGCTCACCAAGGCAGGGAAGATCAGGTCAAGGATATGTGAGAAATGCTCCTGGTGGAGAGGGACTGTATCTGTGGCTGATGGTTGATGGCAGGTAGTATGATGATGGGAGAGTGTGTAGGGGTATGGAAGAATTATCATGGAATGGGAGAGAGGTATTAGTTTGTGTGGGGAAGAGTGTGGATGAGCGTGCAGTGAATGGTGAAGAAATGGTTATGAAGTTGGTTATATGTGGAAATGGGGAGTTTCATAGTGGGCACTTACTTATGGTCATTCCTCAATGAAGGAGTTGACAGTGTAGAGATCTGTGCTGTCAGGAAGGGGGTGATTGGAAAGTGTTGGAGATTGGGAGATGTGGGGGGAGGGGAGAGAAGTTTTGGATGAGTGAAGTTGTAGATGCTGGGACATGGCTTCCAGAGTAAGGGTGGGTACTTTGAATGTGAGAGGATTAAAGTCTCTGTCAGAAAGGAAATTGCTTTGTCATAAATCCTAGCCTTTGGGATGACAGATAGTGTTTCTGCAAGAAACACATTTTCTTCCTAAGGATGAGAGGTTGATGAGGTATAAAGCTTACTCCCAATACTTTTTTTCACACCCATGGAGGGAATAGGAAAAAGGCTGGGGTGGAAATTGTAATCCAGGGGAATGAATTCTTTAATTTGAGTGGGGTGGATAAGGAGGGGAGGGTACTTTTGGTCAAGGAGAGATATGGGATCAGGGGGAATTTGGGGTGGGTTTGGTTAAGTGGTTGGAAGGGAAGGTACAGGAGTCCCTCTTGGTGGTTGGGGATTTTAATGTGGCTTTATATTTTATTTGGATAGATCAAAAAGAGGATGGGTGGAGGGGAGATGGGAAGAAGGGGGAAAGGCTGTTAGAATGTTAATAAAAAAATCATTCTCTAACAGATATGTGGAGGTCCTTTCATCCACAGGAGAGGGACTAAACATTTTATTCAGCACTCTACGATATGAACAACAGAATAAATCTAATTTTAGAGGATTTGGAGTGGGTTCAGAGATTAAGGGCCCAATTCTGAGAAGCGGGCTGTGGGGCTGACCCAATGTTCAAGGCTGGGAATCCCACTCCAGGGCCGGGTACAGGGGGGTTCCTGCCACCCGATCCAGGCCCCAGCTCGCCAGTTTGGGTCGGGCGGTGGGGAAGAGGGGGGCCTAAGACGTGGGAGTCATTTTGTTCTCGCGGTCCAGAATTGGGTCCTAATGGGCCTGTCTTCCTTGGGGACATCCAGATGGCCCGGACGTACCCCTCTTGGAATCGGGCTCTATGGAAATCCATGATTGAGTCTGTTACTTGGTCAGATCATGTTCTGCTTTGAATAGATGGGGGAATGTATCACGGGACCAGTCTTTCTACCGGCTGAATAAGAATCTCTTGCGGAATGGAGAGATGTTAAGTCTTAATGAGGATGTAGATGAGTACTTGTTAATTAACAATAATAGAGAGGTGGGGATTGAGATTCTCTTGGATGGTTTGAAGACTATGATTAAGGGTAAATTAGTTCAATGAGGGCTAGGAAAAAACAGGCAAGTGAAGAAAAGGTGAGTTGGTTGTTGGGGGGACTAAGGAATTGGAGAAGTTGCATAAACAAGGGGGGAAAAGGCAGGCATGGGATAGGTTGGTCAAAGCTTGGGCTACATTAGCTGTGGCACAGCTGAACGTAGTAAACTTTCAGTTACAGTGCATCAATCAGCAATATTATGAGTTTAGTAATAAGGCTTGGGTTTTATTGGCTAGAAAATTGAAAGCATGGGAAAATCAAAAGGTAACAGTGCATATAAAGGTCTTTCAGAATCAATTATTGTCCCATTGGACGTCCATCTCCGCTATTCACCCCCTTCTTTCCCTTGCAAAAAGCCTCCCTGAATGAACAAGGAGTTTGTAAGAGGAGACTTAGAAAGGGGTGGGAGGGGCATTGCAGAGGTGGAGTGAGGGCGGGCAGTGGGTGGTCTGCGTTCCCGGATGTAAAGGGCCTATTCTGAAATTGGCCCTGTACATCTGGATCCTCGGATCAGATGAGGGATTTATTCCTCAGAGGTGGAATAAGTCCCTCTGGACATCAGGGGATGGCAGGCCCAGGCAGAGGCAGAGAGGTGAGGGGTGCAAGGGATTCCCCGCAACCCCACCCTGACCATGGAAGACCAGATCGGGGGTCGGGCTGTGGGAAAAGAAGACTGTGGTCAGAAGCCAGGGATAAACAGCTCCTGAATGGAGCTGTGGTGTCATGGCAACGGCACATCATGGCACCGCGGCTCCATTCAGGAGCCTGACTGAGTTGGCCAGACAGGGGTCTGTACGTGCAGGCCAATCTGATTCAGGTTCTGGCCTGCACGTACAGGCCCAGACCCAATTCTAATCCTGCAGGGCATGTCTATCCCCAGTGGGATCAGAATTTGGTCTGCCTCTGTGCGTTCCGATTCCAATGGGATGCACAGGGGCCTGGACACACACATTAGAATGTGCCTCCACATGAAGATGGTGAAGAGAACTGTTTGAATTAAAGTTAAAGCCATTCTTGGACTTTTTGAAATGGTTATACCTTCTTATGGGGAGGGTGTTAGGGGAGGGGGATTAATAGAGAATATTGATGCTAATAGTGTATGGCTTTGGTCATATGTTTAATCTGCAATAAAAACTGGAAAAAAAAGGAAAAGGCAATGGAAAAAGACAGACGGATGCTTGGGTACATACGGAGAGGAATTGTCAGGAGGAAGGAGGAAGTGATAATGCTTCTGTATAAGTTTCTGGTGAGACCTCAGTTGGAGTATTTTGTGCAATTCTGAAGACTGCACCTACAAAAAGATAAATAGGATGGAGTAATTTCAGATTGTAGCTATTAAAAGGCTCAGTAGTCTTCGTCATAAAGCACATGTGGACAGATTTAAAGATCTCAATGTATGTATACTTTGGAAGAAAGGAGGGCAAGGGGGGACATGATAGAGATGTTTAAATACATCTCTGGCCGAAAGGCACAGGAGGTAGGTCTCTTTTAATTTAACCCTTCAACACACAAGTGGGGTCATTTTGACCCCAAACCTTTTGTTATGTCAAATTACTTACTTATTTATTTCAGCCATGACTTAAAACTTCTGGTAGCTTCTCAATATTGACAGCCATTGAATTTCCCGTAGAGTGTTATCATTTAATTGGAACAGTAATTTTTTGTTAACATTTTTATGGTGTATATACCTATTGCACACACCTGGGGTCAAATTGACCCCAGCTTAGCGAAACCAGTGTTGTCAGAATTCCTGTTTCAGGTTCATGTTGTGGTTATTATTGTTAATTTGGCATTGCTAGGCTATTTCATCTGTAGGCTACTGTGATCTTATGTGAAATTAAGGCAACATTTTTAGCGTTTGAGCTCATACCAGGCATGTGTTCGTATAGACCTATTCATTGCTGTTATAGAAGTAATGGCGTTTTGCCGCTAACATTGTTTCTTTTTTTCTGAGATATATTTGATTGGTAATAACAGTTATTTATTATGATTTCAGTTATTTTATTGTTCCAAGAATTCTGAGTGAAATGAGTAGTAGTCGTCCTCGTCGTCTAACAAGCCAGGCTGTACTTCAGGCAGTATTAGCTGAACTTGAAAATGAATCATCAGAAGATGAAACAGGAATAGAAGGTGAAGACTCTGATGGTGAGCCACACAATGTTGAACAAACTAGTGACTATGACGATCAAATTGAGGGACAGGAAGCACAGTACCTGGCAGGTGATACTGCAGAGAATGAAGACAGTGCATCATCTAATTATGATGATGATGATGATCCACAACCAAGCAAGAAAAGAAAAATTAATTCAGGATTTTATAAACAGAAGAAATCAGGTAAAATCTACAAGGCAAAGAGTGGACACATATGGTCAGAAGACGAGCCTAATGCTGCATTGCGTACAATGGCAGCTAATCTGCTTCATCAGATGCCTGACGTTACAAGGGCAGGCAAAGTTCAGTCAATAGGCGAGGCATTCTCTTTGTTCGTTATCGATGAAATGTTGGACATCATTCTTAGAGAGACTAATCGTTATGCCAAGAACTAATACCACACACAAGCCGAAGAAATTGATGGAAACGTAAAAGAGTGGACAGATATTGACATTGTTAAACTAAAGGCAACCATTGGAATATTGCTGCATGCCGGTAAAGACAGATCATCAAAAGAAGCAATTACATCATTGTTTGCACCTGACTCAAAACCTTTTTATCACTCCATAATGAACATAAATCGTTTCCAGGATATCTTACAATTTGTGAGAATGGATAACTCGTCCAGAACGCGTAGCCACCGACAGGTTGGCACCCATCCACATGATATATGGGACATGCTAAATGCACGCTTATCAATGATGTACTTACCTGGAGATGGATATGACAGTTGATGAGCAACTGGTCAGCTTCAGAGGTAAGTGCGGCTATCGACAATACATTTCCACAAAGCCAGGAAACTATGGAATAAAGATATTCTGGAACTGCGATACAGAGACCAGCTATCCACTGAAAGGAGAAGTTTATCTGGGGAAGCAACCAGGAGCAGCGGTTGAACTGAAGAAAGGAGTTGAAATAGTGAAAAGATTGACTAAACATTGGTGGAAAACTGGCCACAATGTTACATGTGATAATTTCTTTACTGATGTAGGACTGGCTGAAGATCTTCTGATTCAACACACTATAGTTGTTGGCACCATGAGAAAAAACAAAAGGGACATACCAGGTGAACTGCTGATTTCGCGGAACAAGGAACTGTTTTCATCACAGTTTGTTTTTTGCGAAGAGATCACACTAGTGAGTTATGTTCCAAAGAAAAACAAACAGTCATTGTTTTGAGCAGCATGCATCATGACAAGACAATAGACGACAAGAATGAAAAGAAGCCTGCAATGATTCTGCAATATAATGCTACTAAGTCTGGAGTAGACAATCTGGACAAGCTTGTGCGTACATATACATGCAAACGTGGCACTAGAAGACGGCCGTTATGCTTGCTGATAAACATGTTAGATGTCGCTGGTGTGGCAGCTTACATAATCTGGGTGCAGCAAAAACCCAAATAGCAAACAGAGGTGTCCCACAAACGGCGACTGTTCCTAACAGAACTGGCAAAGGAGTTAGTCCTGCCACAGCAGACATTGCGATTGCAGAACCCAAGAACACTTCAGAAAGGGGTGCAGATCTGCATGCAACTACTTGGATTCAGCTTACCTGGTCCTACAGGCTGTGAATCCAGAGGGGCATGATCGCGCTGCCAGCTTTGCACCAGATCATCAGATAAGAAAACATCAAAATACTGCAAGCGATGTGGTACAGCCATATGCCCAGAACATTGCCAGCTGTTATGCAATGAATGTGCTGACTAAAAGATGCCTAGATAGATGATTATACTAGGGGTGTCGAGACTTAATTACAATTAAGTGATAAACTGAAGTTAATAGTTAGACTACTTTTATAACATAAACACTGAACATTTGTAAACAGCAAAAACTGAGAACTGTTTTTAATAAATGCATTAAAATACCAATCCTATATGGATGAAATTGTTCACGATTTCTGGTCATTTATGATGGGGTCAATTTGACCCCAGGTGTGTAAAGTCGTCGGTAATTTAACGTGTGTGATGAAGGGTTAAAGAAAGCTCTGGAATGAAGGAGCATATGGAGAAAGTGAAAGGGGATATACTCAGAAGTAATCTGAGGAAATACATCTTTGCAGAAAGAGTGGTCTATAGCTGAATTTAAGAAAGCATGGGATAAACAGATGGGGTCTATAAAGCTAAAAAAGGAACTGTAGAGCTTACTAGTGGGTACGGTTGGGCAGTCTGGATAGACCGTATGGACTTTATGTGCCATCATTTTTCTATTTTCCCTATGTTTTGCATTTTATTTGGATCCTTTCTCCATTTCTTGAAAGATGTTCTTTTGGCTATAAAAACCTCTCTCACCTCACCCCACCTTTTAACCATGCCAGCATTCATTTGACTTTCCTTGAATCTTTTTTATTTTTTTTTTAATTCTTTATTTTCGTTTTACAACAACAAAGGAAAGGAAGACATACAACTAAAAGACAAATACATACATGGAATGTGATACATACACCAAAATAAACCCCTACCACCCCCCTCCCCCTGCTTCTTCTCTAGAAAACTAAAGCATTCTCGAAGCGGGCGTGTACTGACATTATTGTGTTACAAAACCTTACGGCGATCTGAAACATGATGAGTGTACATTAAACAGACATATCGAAGCAATAAGCAGATTGTACATGATCATTGAGCATCTACCATTTAGACAAGCGAGAATGAATTTGGGTATGGAAAATAGCTCTCCGAAATATCTGCTCATATTTACTATATAAGCAGACAAGGTTCCACTATTCATTGACAGTAAGTCGAGAGTTATCCTTCCAAGTCCTCGTAATTAAACATATGGCTATACCCAGCATGAAATCAGGAGAAAGCGACCCTTCTTAGGAAGAGAGGGGACCCCCACCACTGAGCGGAGTCCCACAGTCTTCCAAGAAAGAGGCTCGGGAAGGTGTAAGATAAATGAAATACGACCCCAGACCCGCCCCCAGTAAACCTGTAGTTAAGGATATTCATAAAGAACATGAACGAGGGTTCCCACATCAGTATGGCAAGACCTACACTGGCCCCTGGCAGTTGTGTTCCATTTGGCTATTTTCTGGAATATAAGAACATCTATGTGCAAAAAAGACGAGAGTTGAGTTTGGGTAACTGAGGCAGATCGGGAAACCCGCATTATTTTGCTCCAGAAAACGCTCCAATGCACAGGGGTTAAAGTGGTTTGCGGTTGGCGATCCCAGGCTTGTTGGACTCTACAAGTGGCAGTATCTGTACCCTGACATAATAGTTTATAAAAGTTAGAGGCTACCCCATGTGTACTACTAATAGAGTGAATTGGTTCTAATAGCCCATCCTTAGTAGGGACAGAGGGCGGCATGATTGGAGCACTTTTGAGGCAGCATGGAAGCTGCATCAATTGAAGGTAATGTTTCGCTAGTAACGCAAATTCCCTGTATAAATCAGAAAAGGTTTTCCAACGAGCTGCAGAGAAGAGCTGTTGGGGTGTCCTGATCCCCCTGGAGTACCAGGGTCTGGAAGTAATCATGTATGGCTGCTCGAATTTCTAACCGGAACTCTGGCTGAGTTAATAAGGCTCTATCAAAGAACCAGGCCCCCGGATTCCCTTGAAGTGCAGTAGTGTGGTATTAAAAAGAAATAGCAGCATGATCTGAAATATGCAGGGAGTGAATCTTTGCAGCGTCCACCTGAGGAACTAACAGTGTTGATATTGGAAAGAAATCTATGCGAAACTGGGATTTGTGAGGGGAAGAGAAGAAGGTAAAGTCAAGCTCATTGGGGTGTAGTAACCTCCATAGATCGACTAGAACAATATCTTTGATCACAGGGGTAAGCGCGATATGACTCTTGGGGGGACCACTTATCCTAGGCGGCTATTTGTCAATCAGGGGATCAAGAACTAAATTGAAATCCCCCCCAATATCAATGAAGAATTAGCAGAGACCTGCGCAGCCTGAGCAGTAATAGCAAAAGGGCAGGGTCATCCAGATTAGGAGCATGAAGGCATATACATGTAATTTTAAAGTTACCCATCTTGAGGTGAACTCTGGACCATCTACCCGCTGTATCTAAGCAAGTCGCAACAATAGTAGCATGCAGAGATTTCCTATCCAATATGGCAACCCCACATTTCCTAGAAACAGCTGGGGAATAGGCGGCCACCATGTAAGGTTTAATATTGAGGTTGAGAGTTTCCTTCGAATTGAAATGTGTTTCTTGGAGGAAAATCAGGTCCACAGCTTCATGACTTAGATAGCTTAGGAGTTTCCTCCGTTTTATCGGATTATTGATTTCTTGTACGTTCAAGGAGAAAATCTTACATGGTGCCATCAATCGATAATAGACATTTTAGGTAAGAGCGCTTGAAACTTACAACATAATCAGAATCTGTACAATAATGACATAAGCACCTAGTATGCTGGCCAAT
Organism: Ichthyophis bannanicus; assembly: GCA_033557465.1. Lineage (NCBI taxonomy): Eukaryota > Metazoa > Chordata > Amphibia > Gymnophiona > Ichthyophiidae > Ichthyophis > Ichthyophis bannanicus. The sequence continues at coordinate 454,134,916 of CM066035.1, forward strand.
ACACCCATATTGAAAAGTATGTACCAAAGTAACTTAGAGAAGAAGCAAAACCCCCAATGAATATGGCGACCAGATGTCTGCGGGAGGAGGCCCTAGAGAGGAAGATAGAGACATAATAAAGAAAAGAAACACCAGAGTCCATAAGAAACACTGTCTCTGATACTCGTCGAGGCTACTATGGGTAGATGGAGTCGGGTCCCAGATATCTTCAAAATAAGGCAACAAACCGCCCTCGACAGACTCTTCGCTGAGCCGCGGTAAATCCAATATGGCAGGTACAGCGGATGTGAGAGTACTGGCAGGAATATTCTGGAAGTCAGCGCATCAAGTCGGCTTCTTTAGAGTCCAAAAACTCCGCTAGTAGATCAGGGTCCTCAAATGTTCTTGTCTGATTGTGAAGCGTGACTCGGAGCTTGGCCGGGTACATCAGGCCATAGCGTGCTTGTAGTTGTTGAAGCCTCGGCCGAAATTCCAGAAAGCGCTTTCGGCGGTTGACCGTGGGTTTAGCCAAGTCAGGATAGAAGGAGACCTTGTGGCTCTCAAACTCCATATGGCCCTTTGCCCGGGAGGCACGGAGAATTTGTTCCACATGTTGATATCTCAAAAGTCGAAAGATGATAGGCCGCGGGGTCTTCCTGTTGAGCGTTATGTTTGTGGGTACACGATGAGCGCGATCGATCTCCAATTCTTTGGTAAAAGTGATTTGGAGCGGGGAAGGGAGGATTTTACTTAAAAACTCCGTCATGTCTCCCAATTCCGCTCCCTCCGGTATGCCCACGAGTCGTAGGTTGTTGCGGCGCGCTCTATTATTGCCATCTTCCACTTCTTTCTGCAAGGCCCGCACCTGACGTTCAACTTTGTCAAGTTTGGACAGCCGGACCGCATGGGAGTCTAATATACTCTCCATTTTGTCCTGACGCGAAGAGAGCCCCTCTAGCCTGCCTTGCAGTACACCAAGATCTTCCCTCAGCGCTCGAAGTGCTTCACCGTTTGACTGCACGAGGTCCTTAACCCCTCTAATTTCTGCGAGGATTTCCTGCTGCATTTCGGGGCCCTCGCGCAAAGCCAGCCCCTTCTGCGGGGATGGGGGTTCAGTTTTGGAGCGTTTACCGTGAGAAGCCGCTGGAGATCCAAATTCCAGGCGCGTGGGTTTGGTCCCCGCCATCTCACCAATGTGCCCCGGCAAGATCAGAGCAGAAATTCAAGTTTGTCCGGTGTTAATTCAGGATTCTGAGTAGGCCTCTCGGGAGCCTCAGCGTTATGCGACCATCCCGCTGGACATCGGGCTCCGCCCCCCTTGAATCTTTTTTAAAATATGGGATACATCTGGTCTGGGCTTCCAAAGTGCATTTTAAACAACATCCAGGCCTGACAAACTCTTAATCCTTGCAGCTGTACCTTTCAGTTTTTCTAACCATTTTCCTCTTTTTATCATAGTGTCCGTTTTGAAAGTTAAATGCTAGTACAGTAGATTGGGTTTTTTTACTATCTCCCCTACTGTGCAGAAAAATCCTAGCTGTCTTTTCTGAGTTTTTTCCTATTCCCTAATGGCATGGCCACTTTAAGGCTGGCCCTCCCTTTTAACAACGTGGCCTATCACCGGCTTGAAGCCTACCTTCTGGCCCAGCCATCCCTCTAAGCCTGCCTTGCCCTATCACCAGGGCTCCTCTCCTCCAAGTCTTTCCCTGAAGCTCCAGAGTAGTCTGGCCCTCTTCAGGGACTTTTTTCACCTCCTGGAGCTTGTCTAAAGCACCCGGGAGCAATCATGGCCCTCACTGAGCCCCCAGCCTCTAATACACCCCAGGCCTTGCTTAAGGGTTCTAGGGTGATATCATCCTATACGCCCCCCCCCCCACCTAATCAGGAGAAACCCCTTCCTCCTCTCTCATCCTTCTGGGCCTTGCTCAAGGGCTCTGGAGGGTTGTGATGCCATTTGCTGCCCTACCTCTCACCATTGGAGAAGCCACATGTCAGCACGGATCTCCCCGACACTATAGGCCTCCTCTTCCTTTGATCGGGGACAGCCATGTTAACACATGGCTCCCCGATCAAATACTCACTTCTCTCCCACCTTCCTCCAGGCTGCAGATTGGGTCCCAGAGTCAGCCGCAGCATTCACGGCTGACCAGGGATCCGATTGGCAGAATACCCAAGCCTCCCCTCTTCATTTTATTTTCACTTTGAGCTCTGGTTTGAACACCAGAGATCTCCTTTCCTCTGGGACAATTTTTTTTAACTACTTCTTCTCCTCCTGAGCAGCCCGGACTCAGCCAGACTCCCAGCTAAATTTGTTTATTTAACATTTCTATCTGATTACAGTAAGGAAAGGTATTATGCTACTGAGAAGCAGAGAAAGCTCCAGTTCTCTGTTTTAGATCAGCTGGAAATCTTGTCCAGAATCATAAGAATGGTTGCACAGCAAGAAATGTGTGAGCTAACTGATTCCCATTAAGAACTTTTTATTGAACACTCAGAAGGAAGACAGCCATATTTGATAGATAGTTTCCAAGCTGTTCCAGGAACCTGATTATTTGAGAGGTATTTTATAGATTTTACAGTAGGGAATGAGATTTTGTTTGAAGTCTTGAATTGCAAAGTATTTTGAAAGATTTTATGTACGTTTTATGATACATTTTAATTGAATGAATATGATGATATAGGAGTGGAGGAGTAGCCTAGTGGTTAGAACACTGGCTTGGTAACCAAGCAACCAGGGCTCAATTCCCACTAGCACTCCTTGTGGCCTTGGGCAAGTCACTTAACCCTCCATTGCCTCAGAAGAAAGGCCTGGCAATCTACTTCTGGTGACACTGCCAAGAAAACCCAGGAGCTTCTGGGTCACCAGGAGTCAGGACTGACTCAAAGGCACACATTGCATTTGCATGATGATATATTTGTTCTTTAGTTTGATTTTAATATAATAATAAAGGTGGATTATCAATGAAGGGTCTGATTTTAAGCAACACATTTTGAACCCGTATATTCAATGCCATATCCGGCCCCAGCATTGAATATCCAGCTTGCCTGGATTTGCCAGAAGTTAAGCAGGTAGTCTCCAGTAAATCCAGGTAAGCTGCCTGCTTCGCTTCTGTGGTAAAAGTTACGCCAGCCTTTGCCCTGCCTGACTCCATTGTGTAGCCATAACAGAACAGTGGCTCAGTATCGCCACTGCCTATGTCCAGATGCCACCCCCATAACGCCCCGATGCTAATTGTTTAGCATCGGGGTGTGCAGTGACAGCACTCGCAGGTATTCAGCGGTACTAAATGGAATGGTGCCGCTGAATATCCCGCAGTGTGGCATTTACATGGTTTTCAGGTCTACAAACCATGTAAATGCCTTTGAATATCAGACCCAATGTTTTTAAATTAAATCACATCACATTTCTTAAATCAAATTGGATCTTGCAATAGACCCTGCATTCTACTAAGGACTGGGTCAAAAATAACTTCCCGTTATTTTGGTTCCTGAATCAGCTGTCCCATGAAGCTGTCATTTAGTTAATCTAGAAATCGTATCTTCCTAGCAAGTCTTGATGCACTACTACTACTGAGCATTTGTATAGCGCTACAAGTCGTACGCAGCCCTGCACAGACATGTAAGAGACAGTTCCTGCTCATCAGAGCTTACAATCTAGTCAAGACAAACACAGAAGGTGTAGGTAGGGATAAAGCAAGAGGAAAGATAAAGAAGATCAGGTGAGTCAGGATACAAAGGCAGCAGTGAAGAGGTGGGTTTTTAGCCTGGATTTGAAGAGGGTTAGAGAAGGTGCCTGGTGTACAGATATCGGTAGTTTGTACCAGGCGTAAGGCACAGCAAGGTGAAAAGAGCGAAGTCTGGAGTTAGCAGTAGAAGAGAAGGGCACAGATAGAAGCAGTTTGCTAGAAGAGCAGAGTTCCCGAGGGGGGTTGTAAGGAGAGATAGGAGAAGAAAAGTAGTGAGGAGCCGCAGAGTGAATGCATTTATAAGTCAGCAGGAGAAGTTTGAACTGGATGAGGAAACGGATAGGGAGCCAATGAAGTGACTTAAGAAGAGGAGTAATATGGGCATGACAAGGCTGGCGGAAGATTAGCCAGCAGCAGAGCGTTGAACAGATTGAAGGGGAGAGAGATGATTCAAAGGGAGACCAGCAAGGAGTAGGTTACAGTAGTCAAGACGGGAGGTGATTAAGGAGTGGATAAGCGTTTTAGTAGTGTGTTCAGAAAGGAAAGGGCAGATTTTTCTGATGTTATAGAGAAAGAAACGGCATGTCTTAGCTATCAGATGGATATCTGTGGAGAAAGAGAGAGAGGAGTCAAAGACAACCCCCAGATTGTGGGCTGAGGAAACAGGAAGGAGTACAGAGTTATCCACAGAGACTGACAAAGGAGGAAGAGGAGGGGAAGTTTTAGGGGGAAAGATAGGAAGTTCAGTCTTGGCCATGTTCAGTTTCAAATGACGGTGATACATCCAGGCAGCAATGTCAGAAAGGCAGGCAGAGATCCAGGTCTGGATTGCCAGAGAGATTTCAGGCATAGAGAGGTAGATCTGGGAGTCATCAGCATACAGATGGTACTGAAAGCCATGGGAAGAGATAAGCGCACCAAGGGTCTGGATGTAGAGAGAGATCCTTGGGGTACGCCAACTGGGAGTGGGGTAGCAGAGGAGGAGGAGCCACCAGAACACACAATGAAAGAGCGATGGGAGAGATAGGAGGAGAACTAGGATATTACAGAGCCCCTAAAACCAAGTGAGGATAGGGTATCAAGGAGAAGGTTGTGGTCAAGAATGTCAAAAGCAGCATAGAGGTCAAGAAGGATGAGGACAGAGTAAAGGCCCTTGGATTTTGCCAGGAACAAGAAACTGGAGACTTTGGCAAGAGTCGTTTCAGTAGAGTATAAAGGACGAAAGCCAGACTGTAAGGGATCCAGGAGGGCATGAGTTGAGAGGAAGTAGAGATAGTGGCAGTGAACCACACGTTCAAGTAGTTTAGAAGTGAAGGGAAGGAGAGAGAACATAAGAACATAAGATATGCCATACTGGGTCAGACCAAGGTCCATCAAGCCCAGTATTCTGTTTCCAACAGTGGCCAATCTAGGTCATATGTACCTAGCAGTTTCCCCAAGGGACACAGGTTCCACAATGCTTGTATTGGTTCAAGCATTGATATCCTGGGTCCCTTCTTAATAATGGTTTATGGACCTTTCCTCCAGGAACTTATCCAACCCTTTTTTAAAACCAGCTACATTAACAGCCTTTACTACATCCTCTGGTAACAAATTCCAGAGTTTGATTACACGTTGAGTGAAAAAATATTTTCTTTTATTAGTCTTAAATAGTTTACCCTGTAGCTTCATTGCATGTCCCCTAGTCTTTCTATATTCTGATAAGGTAAACAATCGAGATGGGTCGATAATTAGAAGGACAGGTGGGATCAAGTGAGGGTTTCTTGAGGAGAGGTGTGACCACAGAATGCTTGAAGTCTGCAAGGACTGTTGCAGTGGAGAGTGATAGGTTGAGAATATGAGAAATGGAAGGGACAACAGTGGAGGAGATGGGGCTTAGGAGATGGGTGGGGATAGGATCAGAGGAGCAGGTGGTGAGTTTGGAGGAAGAAAGAAGGTGTGCAGTTTCCTCTTCAGAGATCACAGGAAAGGAACAGAGGGTAGCAGAGGTAGGGGGAGAGTTGGGAGTGAAGAGGGGAAGGAGGGGAAGTAGCTGGCTTTGTGTGGAATTGGAGGGTGATCTTGTGGATTTTGTCATGGAAATGGTCAGCCAGGGTTTGGGCAGAAAGGGAGGGAGGGATCAGAAGCAGAGGCACTTTGAGAAGAGAGCTGAGAGTAATAAAGAGATGACGAGGATCAGAGGCAAGAGAGTTAGTCAGATGGACATAGTAGTCTTGTTTGGCAAGAGCTATGGCTGACTGGAAAGAGACAAGCATGAATTTGAAGTGTAGAAAGTCTGCAGGGGAATGGTATTTGAGCCAAGCATGCTCAGCAATACGGGCACAGGAACATAGAGGGTAGTGGGTGAAAGCCAGGGCTGGGGTGCAGAACGTCTCACAGGATGTGGCATGGGCGGAGCGAGAGTATCCAGAACTGAGGAGAGTGCAGCATTATAAGAAGTTACTGCCTCATCAACAGACTTAGATGACATAGTGGAAGAAAGAGATGAAGAAATTGTGGAAGAGAGAGCCAAGGGATAAACAGCATGAAGATTTCTAAATATTTTGGAGGAGACAGGATGAGGCTGAGGCAGCGGGTGATAAAGATTAAAGCTTAAAAGGTGATGGTCAGATAAGGGAAGAACTGAGCTACAGATGTTCGAGGGTAAGCAACTCGAGAAAAATATCAGGTCAAGGCAGTGGCCATGCTGGTGAGTGGGGGCAGTGGAACAAAGTTGGCGGTCAAACGAGGAGGTAAAGGAGAGGAGCTTTAAAGCATAAGGATCAGAGGGGTTATCGACATGAATGTTAAAATCTCCAAGAATAAGAGTGGGGGAAGAGGAATCCAGAAAGAAGGAAAGCCATTAGTCAAAGTCAGTGAGAAAGGTAGAAGTAGACTTTTCAGGAGGTTGATAAATAACAGCTACCCCACATTACACCTCCAAACAGCTACCCCACATTACACCTCCAAACAGAACCAGAAGATCCGCAACGGTGAACACCTTGACGATCCCAAAAGAAATGACAACGTGCACAAAAGCAACATCCAACAGGGCCTTCGCGATCTATGCACCTAGAGCATGGAATGTCCTCCCCACAGACATGACAGTCATTAACAGCCTGACCCAATTCAGGAAGGCATTGAAGCATCATCTTTTCATAAGACACTACCCAGAAACTAGCTATAGAAACCAATCAAAGAGCACTCACATTAAACACCTAAAGCCCCCCAATAGCATATCCTACAAGATAGGAGACAGCCAGCACAATCAGATCAATCCTGAAAAGACTTTATCCTGAAACATAGACATCATTGTAAATAAAATGTAGAAAAGTTACTCCAGTTAAATCCAAGTTTTAATTCCTGTTCACTGTAAATACCATGCGGCCCTGCTGCACAGTATATCATTTGTTTAATGTACACCACACTGATATGAATAGCACGGTATATAAGAGAAGTTAAATAAATAAATAAAATAATTACCCGGAAAGGAAGTGGAGTGAAAAGGTGGATGGAGTGGACTTCAAAAGAGAGAAAGGAGTGAGACTGAGGCAGCAGGAGGGGTTGGAATTGGCAAGAGGGAGAAAGGAGAAGCCCAACACCACCACCACGGCCAGCGAGACGAGGTGTGTGGGAGAACTGATAGCTCCCATGACAGAGAGCAACAGTAGAAGCAGTATAATCTGGGAGGATCCAGGTCTCGGTTAGAGCAAGAAGATGTAGAACATTAAAGAGATCATGAGTAAAAGCAAGTTTATTAGAGACAGAGTGTGCGTTCCACAAGGCACATGAGAAAGGAGAGTGGAAGGGGAAAGGAGAGGGATATGGATAAGATTAGACATGTTGCATGAAGATCTCTTCTCAGAGTGAGACAAATGTCTAGGGGGGGCCAGGATTGGGGTGAGATATCTCAGGATGAGAGAAGGAGAAGGAGTAGCAGAATACGGGGTAGAGAGGAGACAGTACGGCGAAAAAGAGGGTGAGGTTGCCTTAGAGAGAGAGGAGATGGTTGAATGAGAGGGAGAAAGCAATGAAGCTTAAGAGCTGATGATAGGGTAGAAGACAGAATGGAGGGGAAAGGTAGGACAGTAAAGGGGAGATAAGGAGGGGAAGAGTGAAGGTGCTGGTAAGAGGGGAAACAGGGAGTATGAAGAAGAGGAAGACAATGTGATGAGGAGCCATAGAAGAGAAATGGAGAGGAGAACAAAGGCCAGAGAATATAGAAAGTAGGAGAATCAAGGGAGTAGGTGCACCTGTGTATAAATTAGATAATGAGCAGATGACAGCTATAAAAGACAGCCAGTCACGAGGGGGGTGGGGTATAACTTATTCAGCCGAGAAGAGCTGAACAAAAGTGCAAATTTTAAAGGGAGCAGTTAGGTAAGGGAATACACGAATAATGACAAATAAAAATAAATATGTGGAGACAAACAGACAAAGAGAACTCACAGCAAAGCAGCAAAATTCAGCAAAAGTCACCTTTCAGGAGAGTTCAGGAGAGCACTGCTCTTCTCAAAGGACAGAAAGACAATCAGAGCAAGCACATTTGATGCAACATTTTCCTAGTCAATATCAGGGCATTTGAAATCACCCATTCTTACTGTGTTGTCAATTTTGTTAGCTTTCCTAATTTCTGTTAACATTTCATCATCTGTCCATTCTGGCTAGGTGGATGGTAGTGCATCCCCTCTACTAGTATCTTCTCCTTCTCATATAGAATTTCCATCCACAAAGATGCTACAGTGCATTTTCTTTTCTTCAGAACTGCTATCCTTTTTAACTCATTTTCCTCTTTAACATATAGTGCCATTCTTCAGTTTTTAGGTGCTATAGGGACCTGGAGTTTAGGATTTGTTGAGTCTTGCCTTACTTTGCCACTTATCAGTTACTGGACATACTATGATAATGTCATGAAAAGCTAGCCCTGATGTTCCAAAGGCTTGACAATATTTTCTCCTGTGCGAAAGCAATTAATACTTAAAAATGTTTCATTGTTAAATGTAAAACTGTCTTAATTTCTTAGATTTTATATCAGGAAGAGAGAATTGTCTTAAGGAAACTATCAGTAGACATTTATTGTTTTCAGGAGTGCTGATAAGTATGTTGTGACAGTTATACACAATAGATAAGACTATATACAATACAATGCTGAGAAAAAAAATTATGAACCTTAGTTATAATGAGAATCACAAATTCTTACCATGATATCCTTGATCAATTAAAACCAGCCTGGCTTATACAGTAAGACAGGTACAAATTAAACAATTATTTCAGGAGACACCATAGAGCCTGGTATTTAGTATCCTTTATACTATACCTTTGGCTGACCACATATATAGTCCTGTTTAAATTTCTTGCAGTGTGCATCAAGTAAAATTTGACTGTATAAATAAACCATCCTGCAAAGTAAATTGTCATGATTAAGTTTGGGTCTCTTGTCCTGTATAAAAGTCCAAATTGTTTTGGGTTTAGCCTTCACCATGAAAGTTAATGGAAACTCATCATGCCAAAAAAAATTTCACAGGGCATACAAAAGCGATTAGGTGTTACTTGTCTGTATAGACAGAGAACAAATTTATTTCAAAATTCTTAGGGCTGTTTCTATCTATTATCAGATTGTCTACAAATGTAAAAAGCTGATGGCTACAGATATCTACTCAGGAGCAGGGCCAATGGCTGTGTGAGCGGTGCGGCTGCAGAGACGCAAGTACAGAAAGGGTACTGATATCATCAATGGGCTTCCAGGAAGCTCAAAAAGAATGAGTTACTGGGGTGGAGGGAGGTGTCAAATCCATTAGCCACACAAGGCATGTTTCTAACTTGGTATGGATTTACCCAGGAGTAGTTGTCCTTCCAAGATCACCCCAAAAGAAAACCAAAAAATCATCCACTAATTTACTAAGAACTCCAGACCAACTTTGAAATTTGTGCTCATTGTCTTCCAGCAATTGACTTGCTTGTATTTTGCATGGATTATGCAAACCAGAAGTCTGCACTGAAGGGGGCAGAAGTAGAAGATACAAGGTAAAAAAAAAAAATCAGGAGGCAGCGGCATGCACAGGTAAGCGCTGTCTCTTAGTTTGGGGTCCACTCCTGCTGTTGCAGACTCCAGGAAGGGGCAGTAGTGACAATGGGGGTGGCGGAAGGCAACAGGGGGTAGGAGGATAGAGGGCCTGCCTAGGGCACCTCTAGTCCTTGCAGCAGCCTTGTGTATACCTAGTAGTGCTATATAAATGATAAGTAGTAGTAGTGCTCTCCCAACTATCACGTCAATCCCTTATAACTTTTCTTGACAATCCTTAAGTAGAATTGGGTGGCACAGATCTGATGCATGAACCCTACCATCCACCACAGTGAGACAGGGCTGCATATCCTTTTCCTTTTCCTTCACTACAAGCCTCTGCTCTTAGCTTTTGGCTTGGGTCAGATATTTAACTGCTAGCTTATGAGTTTTGAGCCTGCCTGTTTGTCTGTCTCTCTTTCTATATATATCTATATCTAGAGCTAAGAGCAGAGACATGTAGTGAAGTTGCTTTTACCAAGTCAAAGAGACTCAATGTGAAAATTACATTTATTATAGTTCAAAGCAAAGTACTAGGGTAATGTCAATACACACAGCTTGAATAAGGCCATCTGGTCACTAACCATATGGTAAGTGGAATGTGGTCATGCTGTTTGCAATGCCCCAGCCCCTATACTGTATATACACTAAAACTGCCTGTGGGGGCCCTACAGTACACATGTTGAACAAGCTGAAATATAACTAAATGCCATGGACCCCTGTGTCTATATTCACAGTGAAAACTGGCTTTGGGAGTTGCATCTCTATTTTTGTAATATTGTTTGGCTCCTCGCTATCTTCTGTTGGCTATTTCTTGCTTCTCCAATTAACTAATTGTAATTATCCCTGTACCTAATTCTTTCTACTATCTGGTCTCAGGCCGATGCAGACAGCGTCACTGAAGTTGTGCTGTATTAGCTTTTTATGTCTGTTTGCAGTGCACCGATAGCGCAAGGCTTTGGCAGACTCTCCCAAATAAATTGGCACCACGTGGCTAATTTGCATATCAACCCTAACAGTATTTTGATGGCATCAGGGGCGATCCAGGCATCTGGAAAAGTCCCTGATGCCATCAAAATACTGTCAGGAATGGTGCCCCACAGAAAGTGAATCTCTGTTGGCCCAACGGCCCCAGTTGCCCACCTGCCCGCATAAAACCAATCCTCGGAGGCCTAACTGCCCCAGACCCCACCCCCAACTAAAAAATAAAATAATACCTGGTGGTCTAGCAGCCCCAAATCCCTACCCGACTAAAAAATAAAACACCTCATGGTGTAGCGGCCCTGAACCCCCCACCCCCGCCCGACTAAAACATAAAATAATGCCTGGTGGTCTAGCAGCCCCGAACCCACCACCCTCCACGCGACTAAAAAATAAAATAATACCTGGTGCTCTAGCCTCCCTGAATTTATGTATTTATTATTACAGTCTCTTATATACCGCGCTATTCGGCATCAGTGCGGTTTACAAACAACAACATACACATCTCAATAATTGATTTGTGTTTACATTGAACAAGGTGCAAAAACTTGGATAACAAGGGGTAAACTATGTACATCTATGTGGCAGATTGGTGTCATCTCGCTTGATGTGGTCGTGATTGGCTGTGTGGTAGGTCTTACTAAACTAAGTCAGCTAAGTGCTTAGAATTGTCGCCATATGTCCAGGGTCATGACCTGCCCATGCTCCGCCCTCGCTCTGCCTCCAGACTGCTCCCTCCCACCCCCATCACAGACTTCCCATATAACACCTTTGCACAGGGATCAGCAGGAGGATGCCTTTGCACTGGGATCAGCAGGAGGATGAATACGTCAGACAGGACGTACATCCCTGCTATTCATGGTGCAGTATGACCTCCATAATATATATATTTATCTATCATTGTTTAGTGTGTGTTATTTTTTGTTATATTGTTCAGCTCCCTGCTATCTTCTGCTGGCTGTTTCATGCTCCTCTTCTGCCTTCTTTGTTATCCCTCCCTCCCACCCCCTAGCTCACCCTTCCCTGGGTAATGGTATTATATAGCTACCCCATGCTCATTACCACTATTACTCATAGGTGCACTTTAATCTGCTGGGATCTCTCTCCTGGCTATCCATCATATATTTCCTCTGACTTATATTCCCCTCTCCATCTCTTTCCTATGGCTCCACATCACTTTCCCTTCCTATTGTTGACACTCCTCAATCTTTTCCCCTCATACCAACAACTTCTAGCCCCCCTCCTTATCATTCCTTCTTTACCATACTCATTTCTCCTGCCATCTTGTCATCTACCGCATCATCTGATCTTGAGCTTCACTATTTTCTTCCTCTCATTCATCCATCTCCTCTCTTTAGCTGAAAGAACATTACCCTCGTTACCACCATGCTGCTTCCTCTCTGCTTCATACTCCCCTGATTCTTCTCCTCTCATCTGGGGATATGAATCCCAACCCTGCCCCCCCAGATGTTTTTTACACTCCCAGGACATTATCCACACGCAACTCCTCAAATCTTATTCATATCCCTCTTCTTTCCCCTTCCTCTCTTCTTTCTCATGTGCCTTGTGGAATGCACATTCCATCTCAAATAAGCTTGCCTTTATTCATGATCTCTTTATCACCAACACTCTCCATCTTCTTGCTTTAACCGAGACCTGGCTTCTCCCTGAAGACTCAGCTTCAGTCACTTCTCTCTGTCACGGTGGCTAAGTGCCATCTCCACTGTCATCCCTTCCATTTGTCATATTCTCAACCTATTGCTTTCTACTGAAACTGTTCCTGCAGTCTTCAAGCATGCTGTGGTTACACTTCTTCAAGAAACCCTCACTAGACCCTACCTGTCCTAATTATCAATCCATCTCCCTCCTCCCCTTTATTTCTAAACTACTTGAACATGCAGTTTACCACCATTGCCTTGACTTTCTCTCCTCTCAAGCCCTTCTGGATCATTGCAATCTGGCTTTTGTCCTCTATATTCTACAGAAATGACTCTTGCCAAAGTCTCCAGTGACTTGTTCCTGGACAAATCCAAGGGCCTTTACTCAACCCTCATTCATCTTGACTTTTCTGCTGCTTTTGTCACTGACAATCACCTTCTCCTTGATACCTTGTCCTAGCTTGTTTTTTTCAGGGCTCTGTTCTATCATGGTTCTCTTCTTATCTCTCCAACCACACTTTTAGTCTTTGTTATGGTGGATCCTCATCTACTGCTTTCCCACTCTCAGTTGGTGTACCCCAAGGGACCATCTTGGGACCATTCCTTTTCTCTCTATCTAATCCCTTGGTGCACTCCTCTCCTCCCATGGTTTTCAGTACCATCTTTACACTGATAACTCTCAGATCTCTAAATCTGAAATCTCTCTAGGAATTCAGACCCATATCTCTGCCTGCCTATCTAACATTGCTGCTTGGATGTGTCACCACCATTTGAAATAGAATATGGTCAAAATCAAGCTTCTTATCTTTCCCCCTAAACCCACCTCCCCCTTTTATCCTTTCTCTTTTTCTGTGGATACCACACTATTCCTCCCTGTTTCCTCAGTTTGCAACCTTGGGGTCATCTTTGACACCTCCCTCTTTTTCTACACACACACATCCACCTGATAGCTAAAAGCTGTTATTTCTCTTTCTCCATAACATCTGCGAAATTTGCCCCTTCCTTTCCGAGCACACTACTAAGATACTTATCCACTCTTTAGCTATCTCCCATCTGGACTATTGCAACCACCTCCTTGCTGGTCTCCATATGAATCATCTCTCTCCCCTTCAATCTGTTCAAAATTCAACTGTGTGGCTAATCTTCTGCCAGTGTCGCTATGCTAGTCACCCCTCTTCTCAAGTAGCTTCTTTGGCTCCATATCCTTTTCCTTATCCAGTTCAAACTTCTCCTACTGACCTATAAGTGCATTCGTTCTGCTTCTCCTCAATACCTTTCCTCCCTTATCTCTCTCTACACCCCTGTCCAGGAACTCCATTCTTCTGGCGTTCACTTCCATCTGTGCCTTTTTCTTCCGCTACCAACTCCAGACTTCAATCTTTCCACCTTGCTGCTCCTTATACCTAGAACAAACTACTTGAGTCAGTACGTCAAGCTTCATCTCTTGCCCTTTTCAAATCCAAGCTAAAAACTCACCTCTTTGAGACTGCTTTTGGATTCTGATCCACATAGTCTCATGTATTTCCTTATCATTCCCCTAGACATATCTTAGTCCCCAGGCATTGTGTTGTCTGTCTTACCTAGATTATTAGCTCTGATGAACATCATTTACATGTCACTGTATAGCTCTATGTATGTCTTGTAGCACTATACAAATAAACGCTAGCAGCTGCAGTAGTAGTAGTAGTAATAGAGTAGCTGTTAAATGGCATGCTTCCATGTGTATACAGTTATATTGCCATCGCCCTGATGAGATGAGGTATGTAGACCTGTAGTCATGTGGGGGGGGGGGGGGGAGAGGATTCCCTCTGCTTTAGGACCATCCTGACCAGGAGCAGGGTTTCCTCCTAGGTAAAGTTTGGCAGGAAGGTTGCCATCTCTCCTCTGCCTGTCTCTGGTGTTCTGCACATGTAGATGTTCCATGGATGGTGGAGCTGGGGGGGCTGCCCACACCCTGTTTCTTCCCACATGATATTTTCCGGAGCATTGCATATCCTCATCTTGCAACAACATACACATTTCCAGCCCTATTTCGGGCCATAATATATTTACACATTACCCCCTTCCATTTTCTGCCATGCAGATCTTTTCTGTTCCACAAGATAGCCACATCTGTATTCTTGGATAACTTTAATGCTATTTTATAAACTGCAGAGGTTTGTAGAGATATGTCCTCAAAATTGCAATTCTGCCACAAATGAATATACTTGCATTTCTCCATGGCAGCATTACCATTCTTTCTAAAATGTGCCTTTACATAGTATGTACAAGACCAGACAGACTAAAAAGCATTACAGATGTCCTGCCCTTAGGTGGATATCTTTTAGTCTGAAATTCCGAGCCTGCTGTCTTGAACAAAGAGACAGCATGTGTCATCTATTTGTGAACTACCTTGCCAGCATTTTCGATTTTACAACATCACTGAACTTTCTTGGTTTCAAAGATTAATTCCATAAAGATATAGAGTATTATTTCTAACTAAATAATACTGGATAAAAGTAGACTAGACTCTAATATCAGTGAATGGTTCAAGATCTGGTTAATGTGATTTGATGCACTTTTAAAGTTGCGAACTATGAAATATCTAGTTTGATAATTCAGCTTTATTTTTAAAACTGCATTAATTGCATTACTGTTAAATTTGATAAAACTTACAGAGGTCAATATTCAGTAGTACAGGTGCCAGATAACTAAAGGGTAATTGTAGAAGGGGGTGCTTATGTCAAAGTAACAAATTGCTTATTTTAGAAGGACTTAGGTGCTCTTGTGCATTTATAAAGCAAGCACTCAGAACAAGCCCCGATATTGTGCAAATCCTCACACAGAAATTTAGATCTATTCTGAAGAAGGTGCATATTTGTGTATATGATAATGTTATAAAGTCTATTTACATGTATGTGGCTACATTTGCATGTAAATCTCCTCTGCATTTACATTGAATACATGTACTTTGCCAGGGTGGAGTTTGCAAGTATACACATTGATTAATTGAAATACCTTAATCTACATGTGTACTTGCACACTTTAAAATATCTTCATTGATTCCTGCTCTTGAGAAGGTGTGAATGTCTACACCTGAATTTAAGGCAGGATTTATGCTTTTTAAGCAAACATTTTATAGACATATAGGTGACTATGGGGGTCAGTCCAGAACACAAATAAGGGGTTTTGGACATGCGGCAGGGACACTTATGTGCCAAAAATGTCCCCGACCGTATTCTGAAACAATGCTATTGTGTACATACACGGCACTAGCACGGGGATCTCAGAGCATTCTCAGAAGCAGCGGAACAGGGGCGTGATCAGCTGCAGAGATGTATAAAGCATACTCGGGAAAGACCTATGTACATATTAACTGTGTCCCAGAAATGTCCATGTTATTCCTGCTGAAATGCAGAATAAGGCCAGGACTTAGAAAACATTTTGCTCTCCTCTGCCATGCATCCCATATTGAAGAATGGTTGTGACAAGTATGTTTTGAACATATGTGACAAGATGCAGTTTTAAGGAACAGAGAGCAGAGGTGAGGGAATGGTGTAAAGCAAAGAAACATTAATAAACACTCTTACAGGAATATTAAGAAAAGCAATAGTGTGTATTATTGCAATACTGAAATTTGCTGTTTGTGCTAAAGGAGCCAATCTAGGGGACCCTAACAATTCCCGTGTTCTGAAAAATGGAACTGCTGATGTAGAGATAGTATGGGCGTGAGTAGGGAAAGAATTCTTGTTTGGGTGAGAAACGGAGATCATATTTTTTAGTCCTGATTCCCCATGCTATTATGTTATGTTACAGTATAGCTGTTATGTATAGGTTCAGGGCATCTTTTTTGGCAGAATTATGTTTATGTGATTGAAAGTGAGAGAGTGTATGTGTGTAGTTTGAGGGGTACATGGGAGGATCTGGTGTGCTCTTCTGCAATTCAGAGGGGACATGAAAGCCTGGGCAGTGTCTGGATGGTATGAATGACCGCTGCGTCACCAAGTGCCAGTTTGGCTGGGCAGACAAAATCAGAGAAGGTTCTCTATAGTGAAATGCCAAAACATATCTCTATCAATAATAAGGGAGGGGCCCCTCAGAATAAGGACATTCAACAGTGAAAACAGTACTAATGCATGCCCATAATGCACATTTTGTGGGACCAATGGTGATGCTGTTGAGCATGTATTAATGCTGTTTTCACTGCTGAATGCTCTTATTCTGAGGGTCCCTTATTATTGGCAGGGATATGTTTTGACATTTAGCTATAGGAAACCTATGCTGATTCCTTCTGGATTATTTTTCATTGGGTACCCTAATAAGATGATATATTGTTAGCAGTATGATAGCCATGCATCTGCTGTGTCAGGGACTGGGAGACATGACTAATGGTTTGTCAACATTCTCCATATTGTTCCATGAGGACTACATCCCTACCCAGTCCAGGATTTAGGAGACCTGCAAGAGTGGTGATATATGTTGAGTCTGGCTACTTGATGTTATGGAAGTCACTAGAATAGCGCAGGGAGGACACGGCCACACCTCTTTCAAACAAAGAAACCTTTTATTTTGTAAAACCTTCAAAGGTACAGACCTGACTTGGCCAAGTTTCGGCAGTCAGCCAATTAAGATGCAATTGCATATATATTCCAATGGCAGTCAGGACATTGTAACAAGAGCCAGTAGTTGAAAGCTCAAAAAGCGCTTCTCAGGTATGCCTTTCACTTTCTCAGTAGATGCTGAATAGCGCTTTGCCCATGCAATGCCAAACATATCTATCTCCCCGACCCGCAGGCACATCTAGACTGCAGATGCAGAATTGGGTACAAACAGGGCCCATTTTTAATTTAGACGTGTCCGCTGGCTCAAAGTGCAGGTTATGGAATCGGACTCCATGTGTCTCTATAAAATAGGGCCAATGCAGGCATCTATTTGTTCTCTTAAATGAGGTGCCCTGTTATAAAATTACCCTTTTTCTGTGTACCCACCTACATTTCATAAAATTCATGCATACATTACAACTGCACTCTTGTTTCACCCAAACTATACCTATGCAGCATGCTGTGATCATGAAAACTTAATGATTTGCCATATTGGGTTATCCCAGAGGTCCATCACGCCCAGTATCCCATTTCTAACCGTAGCTAATCAAGGACACAAGTACCTGGCAGGATCCCAAAATGTAGACAGATCACAACTGCCCCAGTCCACTGTAATAATCGTGTATGAACTTTTCATGAGTATCCAGGGCCGGATTTACCTTGAGTGAGGCCCTACGCCAACAAAAATTGTGGGCCCCCAGCAGGGGCGGCCCAAGGGGTTTGCGGGGCCTCATTTGCATAAGAGGCCTCATTTGCATAAATATTTGCATAATGTTACCATATACTAACTTTTAGTAAACGTGCCCCTTAATGAGTGTATGGATAAAGAAAGACTAAAAGATTTCTACATTATTATAATCCAGTGCCAACTGCCAGACACATTAGGAACTACTACAAACACTGCCCATTTAGAACCCATAGCAAATCCGCCGTATCCTAACAGCACTACCAGGACTCACAAAGCACCATACTCTACCAATCAAAAGGCAACACTGCAAATATTAAACCAATACATTTCAGAGAACAACAATACATGACCTACTGGGGAAAGAGAACAAGTGGCAATGTCAAATAGGAATTATATAAACAGAACACCTCAGCTCAGTTACACATGCAGAACATAGACCATCACCAAACAAGTAATCACAATTTAGAAACAGGAAGACAATAATTAAACTGGGAATCCCAAAATCCAAACTTGGAATGTACAACACTGTAGAAATAAAACTATACATTAATTTGCTCTTGTACTAAACAAAGCGCAGACGTTAATGATGCACATTTACCAGAGCTGACATATTCCAATTAATAAATTCAAAATAAAGAGATATTTTTCTACCTTTTGTGCATTTTTTTCAGCTGCAATTGCTCCAGCCACTTTCTTCTGGTTTCTTCATGTCTTCTGCTAACTCTCCATCGTCTGCTGTCCATTTGTCCTTTCTTCTCTCTTCTAGTTTTTTTCCATTCTCTCTCTACATCTGCTTTAACATACTAATCTTTCTCCTTTTGCTCTTTCCTCATTCCTATTTCATCCACTCAAATTTTACCCCTCCATCCTCAATCCCCACTTACTCTCCCAATACCCGGCCAATTGTAGATTTTTTATCCCTCCCACACAAAATATTTTTCCCTTCTCCATTTTACTCTTCCAGCCCCATCCCATTCTAATCCTCCCCCAACATCAGCTCCCTTCTAGTTCCAGCCTCACCCAGCATCCATTCCCTTCTAGTCCCTGCATCAGCCCATTTCCAGTCCTAGCCACCCATCAGCCCATTTCCAGTTCTAGCAACTCCCCAACCCAATACCAGCCCTAGCCCCCCATCAACCCACTTACAGTCCTAACCCCCCATCACCCCATTTCAGTTTAAGCCCCCCCTATAACCCATTACCAGTCTTAACCCCCCGTCAGCCCACTTCCAGTCCTAACCCCATCAACCCATTTCCAGTCAGCCCCCCATAGCCCATTGCCAGTCCTAACCCCCCCATCAGCCCACAGCCCATTACCAGTCCTAACCCCATCAGCCCACCTCCAGTCTTAACCCCCCAGCCCCTTTCCAGTCCTAGCCCCCCATAGCCCATTACCAGACAGCCCCCATCAGCCCACAGCCCATTACCAGTCTTAACCCCCCCAAAGCCCATTACCAGTTCTAACACCCCCCAACAGCCCACAGCCCATTACCAGTCCTAACCCCATCAGCCCACCTCCAGTCTTAACCCCCCCAGCCCATTTCCAGTCCTAGCCCCCCATAGCCCATTACCAGACAGCCCCCATCAGCCCACAGCCCATTACCAGTCTTAACCCCCCCAAAGCCCATTACCAGTTCTAACCCCCCCCAACAGCCCACAGCCCATTACCAGTCCTAACCCCATCAGCCCACCTCCAGCCTTAACCCCCCCAGCCCATTTCCAGTCCCAGCCCCAGCCCCAGCCCCCCCAATAGCCCATTACCAGTCCTACCCCCCCCCCCATCGGCCTAAAGTAAAATTTAATTTAAAAAAAAAACTGCTGGCTGCCGCCGTGGGGCCCCCTCTGCTGCCACGGCAGCATGGACTGACCCGCGGGGGCCCCCTCTGCAAGCTGAATCCGTCGGTCCCTCCCTCCCTCCGTGCAGGCTGTGAGAGGCACGAAGGGAGAGTGTCTCCCTCGCGTCTCTGTTAAGCCCGCAGGGGCTGACATCAGCCCCTGTGGGCTTAACAGAGACGCGAGGGAGACACTCTCCCTTCGCGCCTCTCACAGCCTGCAAGGAGGGAGGGAGGGAGGGACCGATGGACCCAGCTTGCAGAGGGGGCCCCCGCGGGTCAGTCCATGCTGCCGCGGCAGCAGAGTGGTCCCCGCGGCGACAGCCAGCAGTTTTTTTTTTTAAATTTTATTTAAAAAAAAAAGCTAATTTGTTCTATATTTTGTGGGCCCTTGCCAGCTGTGGGCCCTACGCCATGGCGTACATGGCGTATAGGTAAATCCGGCCCTGTGAGTATCATATGTACATGCTATCTTTTCAGTGAACATACTTATAAACACATATACAGCTACCCAATTTCATAAAAGCCCTTTTCCATGTGTGCAAAATGGCTTCACATGAGGAAAGGCCTTAAAGAAATGATGTCCTACATATATAAGCTGTAAAATTACATAACTATTCATTTGCAGGTATACTGATAGGTGCTATCCCAAATATTTATCTATAACTTTACAATTGCAAAGGCTAATCAGAATTGAGACATCAAGTTCACAACATACCCAGGAGTGCATGGGTATTTGCTAATACATGGAGCCGGAGGAGATATTCTGCAGATCTACACATTGGAAAACTCAACAAGGAAAACTCAACAGCTCCCATGTGTTCTGTAGGTGCTAGCACTTAACATGGAAGTTGGAATTTTACAGCTTCCACGTACAGGTAGTATTTTGCAAATTTATGTTTACATATGACCAATTGAATACAGATGCTGCTATTTCTAGTTAATTTCAATTTGGAGGGGCAAAGAAACTCTTTATTCTCTCCTGTAAAGGACTTCCTAAAACAAGCACTTTTAAAAAATCTATACATGCAAGGGAGCAGTTCTAAATCCCGACATGGACAATTGTAGTCACATATATATATATGAGAAATACACATGTAGATTTTTGACCCACCCAGCTACTCCCTAACCACATCTCCAATATTCTTTCTCTGCAATTTCTACATTGTAAGAACATCCATGTGTAAATTCAGCCCTTTCAAAAACAGCCATTTACACATGGATGTCATTTCCATGTGTAAATGTCTGATCTTCCATGTTGAAAGGTTTCTAAAATCACCTCCATAACTGCTAGGGATAACTCATGGAGAAGCACTTACATGTATAACATACGGACAGTGGCTGAATGGTGTCGTTAGCCATTTAAGTATTACCTCTAACACAGACCTGCCCCAAATTCAGCCCAGTCTGAAAAAGGCTAACTTCGGTCCCATAGGGAATCATTTACTAACAGTTGGATCGGGCCCCACAATAAATGATATGAGTTATATGTCCTAAAATTCTCCATTCATCAGGGTAGAACGTTTTAAGAAAATGACTCGCTTCTGGCCACTTATAGTAAGTCCTTTCACGTATCAATTCCTGGCTCTAGGAAAAGGGAATTTAGATTTGACTCACACCTTGTTCTAGAGTAGCTCCAGGAGATCTATATCTAGATACGTTAGGTGTTTTATTGTCCCTAGTGAGCTTGCAGTAATTCTAAGCAACTTTTACACTACTGAATGTCTATCTCTTTCAGTCTAAAATACAAAGATTTATATTCATTCCTATAAGATCAAGGGAATGGTTTCAACATGCATTTCAGAACACTGAAGCTGTCTCGACATTCATGTTTTCAAATGCCAATACACATACACATTTAGCATTAAAACGTTGGAGATGGGGATGGCTTTTTTGAAATATCTGGAACAGAAATTATATTTTTTTTTAGTTTTTAGAACCAGTTGATTTGAATTCTGCAGTTGAATGGAGTCCTTTTTTAAAAATGATTTGTAATGATTTGATTGGATTTCCTTATTGTATGTTAGCCAATCATTTTTAATAGCAACAACTAGACTGTTCTACTAAGCTAAGTGCTGATTCATTGATTGATAAATTTTTCGCCCACTGCTTAATATACTGCTGCTTGCCAGATTCTTCTGTAACATATTAACACAGTAAATGATGGCAGATAAAGACCAGCATGGTCCATCCAGTCTGCCCAGAAATACGGCAAGAGTAGGTGCACCTGTCGCTCTGTGCAGGCCACCCCTCCGCATATCTTTCTTTAGGGATGGACCCACCACTCCATGTAGGACACCCCTATTTGTTGAGAAGTTAGATGCTTCAGTTTATTTTGTTTTTATCCTGTTGCTGTAAATGGATCCTCTGTGTTTGTCCCATGCTGTTTTGAATTCCATCACCATGTTTGCCCCCACCACTTCCTTCGGAAGAGCATTCCAAGAATCCACCACCCTTTCAGTGAAAAAATCTATCCTGACATTGCCTTTCAATTTGCAGCTCCATGTTATGCCCTCTAGTTTTGAAGCTTCCCCATCTTTGGAAGAAGCTTGTTTGTTCATTGTTCCTCTTTAAGTATTTAAAGGTCTGAATCATATCTCCCCTGTCCCTCCTCTCCTCCAAAGTGAACATATTTAGGTCATCAAGTCTCTTCTCATAAGGTTTCTTATGCAGGCTCCAAATCATTTTGGTCGCTTTCCTCTGTACAGTTTCCAGTCTTTTTACATCTTTTGCAAGATATGGTCTCCAAAACTGAACACAATATTCCAAGGGAGGCCTCACCAGCGACCTTACAGTGGCATAATTACCTTTTCCTTTCTGCTGGTAATCCCTCTTTGAATGCAGCCCAACATCCTCCTGGTTTTTGCCACCGCCTTGTCGCACTGTTTTGCCACCTTGAGATCATCAGAAATAATCACACCAAGGTCTTTCTCCCGAACCATGCACACCAACCTCTCTCCGCCTATTGCATACAATTCCCTTAGATTTCTAATACCCAAGTGCATGACACTGCACGTTTTTGCATTAAATCGTAATTGCCAAGAATTAGACCATTCTTCCAACTTTTGTAGATCTTTTCTCATATTATCCACTCCCTCGGGGGAGTCCACTCAGTTGCAAATTTTTGTGCCATCTGCAAAAAGACAGACCCTTCAGCAATATCCCCCCCATTCAGTCCTTCAGCAATATCACTCACAAATACATTGAACAGTGCTTGGCCCAGGACCGAACCCCGGGGCACCCCACTAATCACCTTCCTTTCATCTGAGTGAGCTCCATGTACCATCACCTTCTGTCATCTGTCAGTCAACCAATTTATAATCCAGTTTACCATCCTGGGACCCATCCCCAAGCTACTGAGTTTATTGACAAGCCTCCTATGAGGAACAGTATCAAAGACTTTGCTGAAATCCAGGTAGATGACATCCATCACATGCCCCTGATCTAGTTCCTTGGTCACCCAATCAAAGAACCCAATCAGATTTGTTTGGCAAAACCATCCTTCAGTAAAACCATGTTGTCTCGGATCTTACAACCTGTTGGTTTTGAGAAAGTTCACTATTCACTCTTTCATGAGCGCCTCCATTACTTTTCCCGCCACCGAGGTAAGACTCACGGGTCTGTAGTTTGACACTTCTTCCCTGTCACCACTTTTATGTAGAGGTACGACAACAGCCATTCTCCAGTCCTGAGGAACCTCTCCTGTTTCCAAGGATCTGTTGAATACATCCTTTAACGGCCCTGCAAGTACCTCTCTGAGCTCTTTCAGTATCCTGGGATGTATCCCATCCTGCCCCATGACTTTGTCCACTTTCAGTTTAGCATGTTGTTCCAACACCTCATCTTCTGTGAATGGTGTGGTATCTACTTCATTCCCATTTTTATATTTGGGAGTCACAGCTTGTCCATCTCCAGGATTTTCTTTAGTAAAAACAGAGCAGAAGTATTTGTTTAGCAATTTCGCTTTTTCTATGTCATTTTCCACGAGACCTTTCCCAGTACTTCTGAGTCCTGCAATTCCAACTCTGATTTTCTTCCTTTCCCGAATATACCCGAAGTAAGTTTTGTCGCCAACCTTAACATCTTTAGCCATCTTTTCCTCTGCCTTTGATTTTGCTATCCTTATTTCTCTTTTTGATTCTTTGAGTTTGATCCTGTATTCATTTCTGTGTTCTTCTGTTTGTAAGCTTTTGAATTTTGCAAAAGCTGTGTTTTTTGCCTTTATTTGAGCAGCCACTTCTTTGGAAAAACAAATAGGTTTCCTTCTACTCTTGTTTTTATTTACTTTTTAACATATTTATCTGTTGCCCCTTTTATTGCCACCTTTAGTTTTGCCCATTGCAATTCCACTTCCCTTATCTCATTCCACCCTGTCATCTCCTCCTTTAGGTACTCAGCCATTTTATTGAAGTCAGTGTTTTTGAAGTTTAGGACTTTGAGCTTGATATCTTTGGCCTGTACCTTGGCTTTTATATCAAACCACACCGTGTGATGATCGCTGTTGCTCACAGGGGCACTCTTGCAGACATTTGACACGCTGTCACCGTTGGTGAGCACTAAATCCAGCGTTGAGCTTTCCCTGGTTGGTTCCATGACCATTTGTCTAAGTGATGCATCTTGGAGAGTATCTACAATTTTTTTGCTTCTTTCCAGATGTGCAGAAGGAGTAATCCAATCCACATCAGGTAGATTAAAGTCACCCAAAATGATTGCTTCCCCCTTTGTGGCTATCTTGGCAATATAATCAATTTGTTATCAATCTCTTCAATTTGAGTCAGAGGTCTGTAGACTACAGCAGTATGGATGACAGTGCCATCTCCTCTTTCCAACGCAATCCAGAGCGCTTCTTCTTTTCTCCATGTCCCCTGCATTTCAGTAGCTTTAATATTGCTTTTGACATACAAGGCTACTCCTCCTCTTTTTTCATTTTCTCTGTCTCTTCTGAATAGATTATAGCCAGCTCTGGCTATATCACAATTATGTGATTCATTAAACCATGTTTATGTAATGGCCACAATGTCCAAATCCATTTCCACCATTAGGACTTCCAGGTCCGGAACTTTGTTGGCTAAGCTTCGAGCATTTGTGCTCATTGCTTTCCAGCATTTACCTGGCTTGTGTGTATTTTGCATTGATTTTGTTATGCCCACATCTTCCCACTTGTTTTTGATGTGTGCTGTAGAATGCTAAGATTATTTTTAGGCTGTTGGCACAGAATAAATTGTCCATGATATTGTTCCAGAGATTTTATAAGTTTTGATTACATATTTTTTTAAGAACTGTGTACGTCATTGCCTAATGAATTGTTTTACTATTTGTTTTCAGTGTATAATCTTTCCCTGATATGACCAAGATAGTAAAATTCTGGCCACATCTAATTTATTGGATATTTTATATGAATTTTATTGAATATTAAGTCACTAGAACCCCTTGGAGCATTTCTGCTGTTTAAGAATTTAGTATAATTTGAATTACTTGGATTTTAAAATAATGTGATGTTTTTTGACTGAGGATTGATAAGAACATTTGAACTCTGCTTGGCACCTGGTTTTCTGAAATCTTTTTGTCCCTGTTGATATCAACTTTTGTCAAATCTCTGTAAAAATATTTTGAATTGTTTATAAATGTTATGAGCTTTTTTCTTTTTCTTTACTTTCAATTTTAAGTTCTATGGAACTTTTTGTATGGAGGATAATTTTCAAAATAACCACACTGCAACAAAATCTTTGTGTACTTTATGTCCACAGGTTTCTTGTTCCCAAGTTTCTAAGACAAAATGCATGTGTACGGGTGCCCTGGAAACTTGCAATGGACATAACTTACTTATAGACATTTGCTCTTGCTTTTTGGATGGAAAATATATAATTTAAGCAAGATGTACTCAGTGCACTATTGAGCCCCTTTTACTAGCATTTAGCTTGAACTAGCTGATGCTTAAGCTCATTTTCTTTCTATGGACTGTGTGGCTAAAGTTTGAGCTAAGTGTTAGTAACAGGGTCTCATTATGTTAGTGCAAGCTAATGCCATTAATTTGCATTATTAGTAAATGGGTCCCATTGCATAAAACAGGCCTAATGTCAAATAATACATGCTAATATGTATCATGTTGCAGTAGTGTATTAGCATGTTTAAGTAAATCTAGCCTACATTCTGAAATATGAGTGTTTCTAAGAAAGGGGAATCTATAATCTGTTTCACTCAAAAATTAAACATCTCTCTAATTCCTCTCTAGCATAATTGCTTCTCTAATTCTTCTATTAGCATAATTGCTTCTATCCCAAGTTTCTTAAAAAAAAAGCAGCAGTATCAGGACTAGAAAAGAAATATCTACTTCATTCACAAATTTACATATGTACATGTATCAAAATCCTATAGTGTGTGTATCTATTTATCTATCTTCTCGAATCCATGATTTTTTTAACCTACAGCAGCCTACCCATGTTCACATTTGCACATATGACGGTTCTTCTATACTAAAATCAAGGAATGCAGTCAGGGATCTATGAACTAAACTGAAATCGATGTTTAACACACATTATCAGGTAGAGGATACTTTTATAACCAGGCATCTACTTAAGGCAGCCAAAACACAACTATTTTAAGCCTGTTTCATAAAGAAATGCAAGTGCCTTCTTTTCTTTATAAAATAATAGCATACACGGCTGAATGTGTCCCTTAATTGAAGGCACCATCGCTTACACTAGCCCTAGAGTTGATGTAAAGGACCATGCTTACATTTATAAAGAAAGTGTATGTGCACTTGTACACTCCATTCATGTTCCGCACCCATTATATAGTATCTACACACACTCTTGTAAAATAGTGCATAGAGTAAACAAATACAATACTGAGATTTAGGCATGTTCCTTATAAAGATAACCGCTGCATACATGAACTGCCATGTCACATAGTTCATTACCATGGGTTAACTGCCAACATGATAGATAATGCTTAGCAGCTACACCTTTGAAAATGTAGCTAACTACATTCTGCATTAGCAGCTGTGCGATTAACCCATTGTAATGACCATTTCCCCATCTTAGTGGCACAGCCATATTCCCCAGAGGACTGGGAATGACCCCAAATGTTATTGCAAGGTAATGAAGAAATAAGTCCATTAATGATCATGTTCTCAAAAGAAGAAGTGAAAATTTGTTGTGATGGGGCATGTGGCCCTATGGAGGCTTATTGTAGAAGCCTTATCCATTATTGCTATTTGGAAAAGCCTGCCTTTACCTGTGGAAATGATGATTTTAGAAAGGGCTAAATTTTCATGTGGATGCCATTAATACATAGAAATTGTAAGGAGGAAGGACAGGAGCGTTTGGTATAGCAAAAAACTATGGGCCTGATAGCGCACAAGGCATTGAAGAAGCCAACAACCAGCAAAAAACAAAACAAAAAAACCTGCTCAGTATAGGGGCACAAATCGTGAGTCCGGTAGCACATATATGGGCAAACATGGAATAAGGGCAGTTATCAGTCTACGCAGGCTGGCGAGCAAATGGGGCTATCCAGGAAGCCAGCAAGTGGGGATTTTCATCATATTCGCAAAACAGGGATCACATGAATATCAGCCCGTAACCAGTGCAGGATACATAAGAAAAATCAGTAACCATGTAGAAATGACAAACTGGGTTAGCTGGCAATTTAGAATGGTATATGGGTAGAGCCTTCTATCCACTGGGTTTTCGTAGATTGCCATGCCTTTCTTCCACGCAGTTGAATTCTAGTGTTGTTGCTATTGTCACAGAAATTTGATACTCCACCAGTACACCATCCCATTCTACTGCTGCCCAGACGGGTGGTTTGTCTTGGTCTTACACCCCAGCTGAGACCTGTCCTTCTTGAAGACCCTGCCAGTAGTTAAGCTACCAATAGCTTAGCCCTCGGCATCACTGATGACCACAAGCCCTCACAGCATGACAAGCTGTAAACCAAAAGGATATTTGATTTATTGACTTCAGCAAGGCTTTTGACTGTGTAAACCATGAGAAATTCTGGGCCACATTAAGAAGCATGGGTATATACCAGAACACCTGATAGTTCTCTTGCACAACCTTCACATTGATCAAGAAGCAACAGTTCAAATGGAACTAGGAGAAATAGAATGGTTTAAATGTACGACAAGGCTGCATACTTTCTCCCTACCTGTTTAATTTATATGCAGAACAAATAAACAGAGAAGCAGGACTGTATGAAAACAACTGAGGTGTGAAAATTGGAGGAAGACTCATCAATAACTTTCGCTATGCTGATGATACTACTTTACTGGCTGAAAGTGAAGACGATCTGAAACATTTGCTTCCCAAGGAACATAGGGCCCGATATTCAAAGGCCTAGGCACATGCTACAAGGGTGTCGACCTTACCTGTGGAAAACTGCCATAACCGTGTAAACCGCATATTCAACAAGGCGGCTTGAATCATTGAGGCCAGCTACCTGCACAGCGCCAGGCTCTGAGGCCTGGAGGCAGAATGGGGGGGCATGTCGCGGTGCACTCTATGGAATGAGCATTTAGGATCACACATCACAAGCAGTGCGCCATCATGCACTGACCACACCTGCCCACCCAGTCAACAATGGGAGATCAGTCAGCATGATAGGGGACCCAGCACTCACACAGAAGCATATCTGGGGACATATATGCAGGTCATGGAAGAGCAGATGGGTGGTCACATTGGGGTAACAGACAGTATGCATGCTCAGTAGGCAGTGTGTGTGTGTGTGTGTGTGTGTGTGTGTGTGTCCATGTGTCTGTTCTGTCCATCTCCAGTAAGTATGATGTTATACTCATGTAATGGGCCACTATCCCTCTCTTTACAGCCAGAGAAGCATAGGAACTGCGTGATATAGGAAGGCAGAGGGATGCCAACCTGCAGGAGCACAAGTTGGACCACCAGCAACCACAGCAACTACCAGCCTTTTCCAAAGGCCAACCACTCCCAGCAACACCCTCACAAGCAAAGGTCATGAGAAGGTTCTGGAGGCACAGGTGGTTGGTACATGGGCTGACACTCCTGAGGAAGAGGAGGAGGAGGACAGCACTGACGAGGAGGAGGACAGTGCTGAGAAAGAGGAGAACAGCAAGGAGGAAGAGGAGGAAGAGGTAGAGAAGGAGGAGCAAGAAAGTGAAGGTGAGGAAGAGGAGACACTGCCCCCTGTTGGTCCAGGGTATGGGGAGCCAGATACCTGGGGGACAGTAATGGCCATTAAGGAGGAGTCTGTTGAGGAAAAGGGGATATCTGCAGTGCCTTCTACCCCCTAGCTAAGCTTGGCTCCCCCACCATCACCTTCAGGAGTTGAAACAGCTACAGTGGGAGGCACTGCAGACACCCAGGTCCCCTGGCCAAAAACATGGCCCAGTATGTGCACCACCTGTCCCAGGCCTGGTCCCCTCACCAGCTCCCCATCCAGTTTATGGCCAGTTTAGTGATGGAGGTGTGCCTCCTGCGGGAGGTGATGCAGCAGTCAGCAGAGAACCTAGTAAAAGGGCTACAGGCCATTGCAGAGGCCTGCAGAGTCACGGGGAGTGTGTGGGGGGGGGGGGGGTCCACCTGGCCCATAGGGGCATGGGCCCGCAATCTGCAAATGTTTTCTGGGGTGGTGTAATAAGGCCTTGTTAGGCCAATGTGTTTGCCTCTGTTGATGTGTACAGTTGATATGCATATGTTAATAAACATTTTATGTTTGTACCTCACTGTGACATCATTGTCACCAGCAGCATAGGTGGGTGGCTGCCACATAGATGTCAGTGATTGTCGGTTGCACTTAGCAGGTCATGACATGGGTGGGGTGCTTTGTAATTGTTGGAGCCTGGGTCTGCACACATATAGTTTTTTGAGTGCACAGGCCAAGGTGGCGTACATGCCATGACTCACATGATGGAAATGCTGGCAAAGAAAGTGTTGCGGCCATGTGAGGGCAGGTGTGCAAAGGAACATAGGAGAGGCCGTACTGGGTCTGATCAGGGCCCAGCAAGAGTGGCCAAGCCAGGTCACAGGTTACTGGCAGCATCCAAGAAAGGCATACAGGTTCCACAATGTTAGTCCCAGGCCAAGCCCTGGAATCCTCATGTCCCCTTAAATATTGGCTTTGGTGACCACTCCACAAGGATATTGTCTACCCAGCTACAGTACCAGCTTTTTCTACATCATCTGTTAATGAATAGCAGAGTTTAATAATGCATTGAGTGAGACCAATATCTTGTCTTAGTTGTTTTAAGCGTCTCTCCTTGCATCTCCCCTACATCTTGATATCATAAACAACTAATCTGAAGTTACCCCCTTCCACTCCATTCAGTACATCATGGACCTCTATCATGTTGCCACTCAGCTGTCTCATTTCACAGTTCAGAAGCCTTAACCTTAGAACACTTTCCTATCTGCTGTGACATGGCACATGCAGCACAAACACCCATGGGTGACATAGGTGGCAAGAGTGACCATACTGATGATGATAACCAATGGTGTGGCAGAGGTGGCACTGCCCCTTACACCAGGGACAGGCACCATGTCACCTCTACTGAACATGGGTCACATTGGGCCTTGCAAAGGCTGTGCATGTTGGACCATGGGGATGGGTGGCATCACTTGCTATGCCATAGAGAGATCACCAGGTTGCCTCGAGTATGAGGGTATGGCTGCTATGTCAGGATGGCATTATATGTGCTTATCACTATGTCATAGTAACATAGTAGCATAGTCAGTATGCTATATCGGGTGTAGGACTGTGGATACCATAGGTACGCTAGAACTGCAAGCAACTGTACCTAGTGCCTAAACAGCAACATGGCAAAATGTGTGTTGTGAGAGTTGCACTGTCTGGAGCAACAGTGCAAACTCTCCAAGGTCTAAGGGGGAAGGGAGTATGGTCTGCCTAGGAGGTCAACACTGAGTAACAAAGCTATACCCATACCTCAGTGTACCCAGTCTACAGGCTATATGGCCTATTATGTTATTTATTGATGTATTTAACTAGTGGTGTATACCACTTTATCATTTGGTCAATGTGGTTAACAACATTGAAACATAACTATGAAACCATCATAGGTCCACCATAGCAAGTACATAGTGCATGAATAACAGGTTACAATGGAAGGGGTAATCTGGTTGGTTAACATCATCTTTATGATTTGTTATGATTTGTTATTCACTGTTAAAATAAGTTGTGTCCAACCTATTATGAGTTAATGTTCAGTGTTTCTAATCTGATTTGTTCACTTTTCTTTAACCCTCTTTCCTGTCCTAATTTTGGCGTTCTGTTTCTTGGATTGTGGTGCTAATCAATTTTATTGTACACCGCTTAATGCTTTGCCACAGCGGTATATCAAATTTTAATAAAGATAAAGATAAAGATAAAGATAAAGACTTGGAGTAACAAGGAGGGGAGACAAACAGGAACAGAGAGGGGATTTATATAGGAGGAATTATACAGCAGTGGTGCTTTATAATCATATCACATCCATCATATTAGCAAGGCCTCCTCACCAAGCGCACCTCCTATCCATCTACACATGACACTGCAGTGCAGACCTGTGCTTGCTATGCTGTGAGTCCACACAGCACTTGCCCTCACTGTTCCCTCACCCCAGACTGGAATTCCAGCAATACATCACTGTGCAAATAGCAGCAGGCACACACATCATCAGGCACAGATATGTTAGCCTGAAGGTATAGGGCCACTGGCTAGTGTACAATAGTGTCATGGAACATGGTGCAGCTACCACGTGCATGCACCATTCCACAACAGTGTATACTGTAATATTAGGGTGGCTGTGGTACTGGGCCTAGAGCACCCTATTAGTCTAGTTGCCCATTCAACTACTAACTGTTTAGCAAGCGCAATATCCATTTACCCAGTTACAAGCACTAACCGTGTAACATAACATAGTATATGATGCCAGATAAAGACCAATATGGTCCATCTAGTCAGCCCAGCAAGCAAACATGATAATTCATTTACCCGGTTTGCAGTGCTAAACCAACGCCAAGCCTGAATTTCCCATTTACCTGTTTAGCATGAAATCAGGAGCTGTAGCTGATAATTCACTTATCTGTGTATCGTGGATAACCGGTTTGGCTCTCTGAATATCTCTGCTTATCATCCTATACGGCTATGGTGGCTTCCGGTGGTGCATTGGTGCCGATATTTGGATTTCCTGCAGGAAAATGTTGAACGGGTTTCTCGTACTTTTAGGCGGGGCATTCCTCAGATAAGGCATCATAACTGCGTAGCTTAAATTACCTTATGTCGGTAGCTTTCCATCTCCATTGCCCTTAACCAGCAGGATGTGTAACTCAGGTTCTAAGGCAATGAAGCACACACAAAAAGCCAACTTCACTCCCTCCCAGACCTCCATGGCCCTGGAGCTAATCATAAAGGAGCATGGCACCTTGTTTGGAGCTGAGGATGCAAGCAGCCAACAATGGGGTTGGCAGGAAATAGCAAAGAGGGTCAATGCACCACCACAATAGAGATGTTGAGGACAAGAAAAACAAGTTGCTGATGGTTCAGCAGGATGCCAAGGAAAGAGGGCAGCCAACAACAACAACCTGCCACCCAAACGTCGGGTACAATTGAGCCCCCTGTAGAAAGAGGTCCTCCAATTCATGGATGACATCATCATAACAGGGGTTTCAGCTTATGATAGCTCTGCTCCTGCCACACAGGAAGGTGAGTAGCTCTTGTTCCCTGGCTGAGGTGTGACAGGCTTGAATGTTCTGACATGTAGCACAGGTTGCTGATTTGTCAGCCCTATTGCTGTTGACTTGGGAAATCTTTCTCCCATCACCGCCTTCCCTCTCCCTCACGCCAGACCTCAGCATGTTTTCCTGTGTGCCCTCCAATGCCCGTTCCCCTCCCTCATTATGCTGTCACAGCCTCCCCATAGGTATAAAGGATAGCAGGGCTATCTACATTGGCTGCTCATCGTGCCCTGGGTACCAGTCATGCACAGAGAAGTGAGCATATAGTGTACTGTATCTCTTCTCACATGGGCCCTGCTTGTAGGTGGTACCTGGTTGATGACTGGCTGCCACCGTGGGCCTTTGCTGGAGGAATGTGGGGCAGGCAGGTGCTCTGCTGATCTTCACATCCACCCTTTGTATCTTTCTGCAGACTGAATTCCAAACCTGTAGAAATCAGCAATGTGTGCAGACCTGATTGACAAAATGGTGATGTGTGTCACCTCTCTACTGTTTGAAGCACACTGAGCCTGTACATCGGACACCTATCTGGTGTCGGGAGACAGTTGAAGTGACAGCGAGCCTCATTGGGTCCACCTACCCCTTTTTTATAAGGGCTGGTGGACACTCATTGCAGGACCTCTCCAATTCCTTTGACTACTGCTGAAGCCTGACCTGTATCACTCTTGCTCTCCTACAGATTAGCCAGTAACTGGACCTTCACAGCCAGTGACTGCTCAAAGAGGTGGAGCTCCTGCTCTTGCAGTTGACAAAACACCAAGAAGCCCAGGATGCAGCACAGCACAGCAGGGCATGTGGCTGCTGAGGATGATGAGCAGGCCCTTGCTGAGCCTGCTGCATCAGAACTTATCTTCCAAATCCTGGAGGACCCTGGTGACAGTGGCCCAGATGATGTGGACCAAGAATGCTACTGGAGGGGGCACATAAGCTGCACTGCACCGAGGGCATCCAGTCTGAGGTACGCACCATCTGGAAGGATCTGCAGGCCACTAACAAGATCATGCTCACCCACCATATGATGGAAGAGCACCACCAGGAGGCACAGCTGAGGCTGCTGAGGGAGATGGTGGCCTACATGGTGACAATGTCAAACACATGTTGCCAATTATTAGCATCACAGCAGGCCCAGGGTGCTGGTGCTGGGCAAGTTTGCACTCCATCAGCACCACTGGATGGCACAGGACTGACTGAGATGGGCTACTTCACAAGGGAGGGGGAAGGCACAGCAAGTACCACATCTGAGAATACTCCATTGTGACGCAGTCAATGAGCCAGGGTCAGTCAATGAGCTGGGGGATGGGGGTGGGAAGAGCACACCCACAACTGCCAGGGACACTACCGGAGACAAAGGAACCAGCCAAAGCAGCAGAGGGAAGGTAAGTTCCTACCCGCTGCACTTGACATCATCGACCTGTACCCAGAGACAATAACTGCACAGCTTCTCTAAGACACTCACACACACACACAATCACAGGATCATACACCTATCCAGCATATTCACCCGGACGCCACCTTCATCACAAAGCATCCAGGGCCAATCAATGAGCTGGGGGATGGGAGTGGGATGACTCTCCCACAACCACCAAGGACACTACTGGAGACAAAGGGACCAGTCAGAGACCCATGTCCAGAGATTCAATAACTGCACTGCTTCTCCAAGGCGCGCCCTGCCTGATGGCCCATGCCTGAGGGCCTCACCAAAGGGCCCTTTGACATGGCCCTTAGGTGGGGACCAAGACAAACGTCCTAAACACCTCCCTGCAGCTGAAGAACACATATCCAAGAATGAAGAAAAAGGGACAAAATGACACCAGTCTCCACTGTCTGCACACACCCCTGAAATCGAACCCCAAGTGGATGCCGCCAACAGCCAAAGACAATCATGCTCCCAATATACCTACTGTTCTATGCACTACTAGCAATCCTACTTCTTACTGCAGCGCACAAACATCATACACACTCAGCACCTCAGCTGTGGCTCAGCCCCCACACTCATGTACCATACATTCTAAACCCACACAACATACACAAAACCCATACCGTCTAATATACATATAAAATTCACCCAATCATACTGCCAAAATCTTACACAATATATCCCACATGTATGTACTGCATTGTGCACTCATCAACTCACACCAATCAAAAACAAAATCCCTGCCATAAGAGACCTACTCTCATCCCAGCACTTTGACATATTATGCATAACAGAAACATGGATCACCAAAATGAACAACGTGCTACTAAACCAGCTCACACCAAATGGCTACACCATCTATCAATATCCATGATCATAATGTAGAGGTGGAGGAGTGATGATCATAGCCAAGACTAACCTCAAATTCCAATACCATGCAAGTGAGAGCACCAACAAAACTGAGTCTAAATTAACATATAAAGAGACAATATTTAACCTTAACTGTACTAGATAAAAAACATATCAAGTAAACATATGTTATATATTAGTATTACTATATCAACAGAAGGAGCACTTGGAGATGGTTGTTAGAATTCTCCGTGTTGCAAACGTTCTAATGCCAAGTCAAACTTGCAACCATGCTGGTGCAATGTAAATTTAACATGTGTGACTATGATTGCAATAATGATATGATGTACCAATTAGTTAAACTTATCTTATCTTAAAAAATGTTCTGCATAACCGGAGTTATATACAAACAATTATAATGTTACATATTGCAGCGAATGTAAAACTCCCGTCTAACCGACTTATAAAACAAACCCTTTAAAAAGAACAATCAGATGCAATAAGACTCTCTACTCTCACAGTGGAAAATCTTGTGTCAGTCAGAAAAGTCAAGCGAAAAAATGAGGAGGCTAAAAATCTAAAGTAAAAAACTAATATATAACATATGTTTACTTGATATGTTTTTTATCTAGTACAGTTAAGGTTATATATTGTCTCTTTATATGTTAATTTAGACTTGCTTTTAAACTTTTTAGCCATGTGTCTCAACATTATATATTATACATCATTTTTTATTTTACTGCATATAGTTGTTTTTATCTTGTAAATTCTTTTTTATTAGTTTTGTATCACCAAGAATAAAGTACGTGACCATCCCACATATACAACATACCTACGGTGCATAACTGTAAGTAGGATATAATGGATTGTCAATTGTATTCAGTCCTCCTGATCAATATGTCCACAATTGGAGGTGACTTCACACTGCCCTGCATCTGTCTATTTTAATGCAATATTTATTTATGTAGTAATGACATTTATCTATATATATGTATACTTATTTATTTAAAAGTTACGTATTATGTTTGATCATATTATTTATTACATTATCTATGAACAATTTTTCATTTATTTTTTATTTTATTTTGATGTTTTTATTAATTTATGTTTTATTTGTTTTTTCATAAGTTGTATTTTCCCCTGAGGAAGGCGTTTGCCGAAACGCGTTGGGACATATCAATAAAGCACCTTGTGATCATCACTCGCTCTTGCTCTTTGTGTGTTTCTGACTGTACTAGCAAGAGCGCACCTGCTCTTTCTTGTGCCAGCAATGGACCTAAGCCAACTTGTAAAAACATCCACACACAAAAAGGGCAATACCCTTGACCTGATTTTCTTCAACAACCATATGATCTGGGCTAGCACCCACCACTCCATTCAGGCTCACCCAGTACCATGTTCTGATCACAAACTAATCAGCTTCTCTCTCCTGCAAAACATCCCTACCAAATGCCACATTCAGCAACCAACAAGAAGAAAATTCAAACAATTCAACAAGGATAATTTTATACAAGATACCCTCCCACAGCATGTAGAAGATGCAACTGACCCCCAAGTACTGCTAGAAAACTGGAACAGCATCACTGCAAAAGCAGTCACTATTACCTCTACTACCACACGCTCATACAAGAAACAACTCAGAACTGAGTGGTATACTCCAGCTCTATGCACCATAAAATGACAACTATGAAAACATGAACAAAAATGGTAAAAAACCAGAAACAATGAAGACAGACTCAACTATCTATGCCTCCTAAATGACTATCGTACTACAATGGACAAAGCAAAACATGATTACCATACAAAACTACTCAACTCTTCAATCAACCGCCCGAGAGAGCTCTTCGACTTCATAAAACGGCTGACAAAAATGTCCACCACCGAAAACCACGATATCACAATCACCCCCCAACAGCTGGCAAAATACTACAAACAGCTACACCCTCAACCGGAACCCCCAATCCCTCCCTCCCCCCCCCCACCGAGGAAGCCAATCACCCAGACCCCTTGATATCCATTAGCAATATCAACAAGGAACAAATAGAAAAGACCATGTCATCACTAAACACAACAATCTCAAACTGTACACTTATTAGATCACGTGACCTCAACTTCCACATCTACGCTGATGATATCATGATCTACGGTACATTTAACACAAAGCAACCCTCATTCTCTGCTCACCAGGAATGCTTCACAGATGTATCCAACTGGCTAAAAGACAACAACCTTGAAATCAACTATAAGAAAACGGAGGTCCTCTTCATAATGAAAGATAGCACCTTCTCTTCCCCAACTACAATAAGCCTGAACAACACATTGATCAAGACCCAGATTGAAGTCACATATCTTGGAATCACCCTCAATCAACATCTCACCTTCAAAGTCCACATCAACAAAACTACTGGAACAAGATATCAGAAAGCAAAGACCCTCCAGCAACTCTGACCACTCCTCAAACCGACAGATTTCCATTCTGCTCTTCAAGCCTCAGTGCTACATTACCTCGACTATTGCTATGCTATCTACTAGAGCCACCCACAAACCACACTTCTCTCTCTTCAGACCATTCTCCATACAATAGCTTGGATCTTCCAAGCAGCAGCAAGACATGATCACATCACACCCATACTCAAGCGGCTGCACTGGTTACTGCTACTGAGTCGAATAATGTACAAAACAATCATCCTGACTTACAAAGTCATCCACGCTGACCCCCCCCCCCCCCCACACACCTCCACACTTTACTACAAATCCCCCAACCAAGCAGATCAAGACATACTTCCACGTTGAACACCCTAGTCATCCCCCATGCCAAAACCAAAACCAACCAACAAGCCCGTAAATGAGCTTTCCAACTATATGCACCTTCAATTTGGAACACCCTACTGGACCTGATTAGGAACATCACAGACCTTACGACTTTCAGAAAATACATGAAGAGAGATCTATTCTCAAAGCATTTAAGCCCCACTACATACCCCTCCTCCCAACAGAAGAGGCACACCATACAAACGTCATTGCATATAGTTTACATATGGATATAGTTATGATCCCATAGTTATCCAATGCATGTTGTATATAGTTTGTTACACTGTACTACTGTCTATATTGTTCCATGTGCACTGCCTTGACCTGGTGAAAGTTGAGATATAAATGCAACTAAGTAAATAAATAAATAATGTTTTTCATAGATGTTCAGTAAATGTACTCACTTGCACTAGAAGGTTTCATGAATGAGTCTGTTCTTTGTGGTCAGTGCTAATGCCATCTGCTGTCGGTTCCCCCTCTGCACCCCTTCTTCATCTGTAGCCTCTGCAGCATCTTTCCCCTCTGCCACTTTGGCCTCAGGATTTGGAATGCATAGCAAGATTATGTAGGATGCAATAGGCTGTGAAAATCCTGCACACTCGCTCCGAGATATACAGCAGTTCACCCCCATTGCAGTCTAGACATCTGAAACGGCTTTTGAGTACCTGGTCCTCTGGTGAGCCTGGTTGCATTGTTTCTCCTGTGGGATCTGCGAGGGATGCACAGGTATCAGTAGACATGTTCTGGGTGGGTACCCACGATCAACTGTGGGAGCAGAGGGGCAGGTACAAATCAGTAAAGGAAATGTGCAAGGTGTATCAGGGTTAGCTGGGTGGGTTGGTGGACATATTGATTGTGCCTTTCACAGGACAGACATGTGGCTGGACATTCTGGTAACAGTTCCTTGTGAGGCTATGTGCAGTACATAGGTGCTTTCCTGATGCTTGTGGTCCTGGTATGTTTCCAGAATGCCCCGCTCCTACACATTCTTGGAACTTGACAGCTCTGTTCTGTTTTTAAGCATACCTGTCCTCTACAACTGTTGAGCATTACCATGGGCATCCTCTGATCCCAGCCCTTCAGATCTCCCATCAGCCTATGCACCTGTGTTGGGGCATCTCAGATTTAATATGCACACTCACATGGATCCTATTCTGGGGTGCCTCCCCACTGTAGTATGCATTACTCACTTTCCATCACATTGTGTCACACCTGTGTCCACTCAACAAGCAACCATGCATCTCCAAGGTGTCCTGTGGCTGATGCTTGTCCCAGGCCTGACTGTGAGAGGATGAGTGCATCATGGCAGGAGCCAAGGAATCTGGCACATACATCAGTGATGAACATGTTGGCGCTGACTATCACTTGCATGTTCATGGAATTGTAATTGTGGTGGTTTCTGAATGACCTCTGGTCCTGACCTGGAGGCCTCAGTACAACATGTGTGCAGTCTATTATGCTGATGACAGATGGGAAACCATCTATATCATAGAATGCCAGCATTGTCTCCTGTCTGTGCTCAGGCATGGTGGAGAAGATGATGTAGTTTTCCATCATTCTCAGCAGGGTGCTGGTGAAGGCATCAATTCAGTGGCATGTCACAGTCTGGGTGATGCCTGTAGTGGCACCGACAACATGCTGGAAGCTTCCTATGGCCAAGAACCCCAGTACAATGGTCACCTTCAGAGCACTGACAGTACCTGACTTCAAGCAGTGGCTGGCTCCAAATCAAAGCACAGAATCCCACACAGCTCTGTTATGGTGGCACTGTCTAGCCGATAGCATTGGTACACCTCCTCTTCCAACAGTTGAGGTATATCACCTTGAGCCT
The DNA here is from genome assembly GCA_033557465.1 of Ichthyophis bannanicus. NCBI lineage: Eukaryota > Metazoa > Chordata > Amphibia > Gymnophiona > Ichthyophiidae > Ichthyophis > Ichthyophis bannanicus. The sequence goes on from CM066035.1 coordinate 454,173,974, forward strand.
GTAGATCCATGGGATATGCTAGGTGCTGCCTGCTGTGGTGCACATTGTGCTGCTTCCTCCTCATGCTGGAACATCAGTGGTATCTCTATCTCAATAGCAGTCTCTGCAGACCCCATATTGCATGGACGGTTCCTGACCGTGGGTGTTTCAGCTAACTGGGTTTGCCAACAGCTGGTCGCAGTGTCCAATGTGCTCAAAACCCTGGCCTAAGCTTACACGGTTTATGGCATTGAATATCACCATAAATGATATTCAACACCATAAACAGTAAGTCGGAGCCATGCCCCCATTACACCCATTTTTGCTCTTGTGGATATCTGGTTATGGCTGGCCATAGTGGTGGGATTTTCAATGGTATCCATGGAAGTGAAGATTGTGGATATACGGTTATAACTGACATATGCGGGCAAGGCTGCTTTCCAGGTGCCGTAGCGACGCCTAAGACTTCCAATATATTGGCCCTACTTATTCTCCTTTTCTTATACAGAATACAGATGCATGAATAAAATTGTCCACATCAGGATTTATAGCTGCTCCCTGAAATGGATAGGTTTTTAAAAATTCTTCATTTTGGCCAGCCCTTTACAGGAAGGATTAAGATGATTATCCTACTTAATCACTGTTTATTTTCCCCTCCAAACTGAAATCAAATAAAGACTGCACTTTGAATATTGTGTGCAATTCTGGTTGCCATATCATAATAGGATATAGCGGAATTAGAAAAGTAGAGAAGAGCAACCAAAATGATAAAAGGGATAGAAGGATACCCATACAAGGAAAGGCTTAAAAGGTTAGGGCTCTTCAGCTTGGAAAAGAGATGGGTGAGGGGAGATATAATAGAGGTCTATAAAATAATGAGTGAAGTGGAAGTAGAAAGACTAGAGGACACCCAATTAAATATTTTTTCAAGCAACGCGAAAACAAACTCTGGAATTTGATGCTGGAGGATGTATGACCTCCCCTCCCCCTCTCCTTAGCTCCTCTGTCTATGCCTCTCCTCTGTTTCCTGCCCTTCCACTACTGTATGATTGTATTACTATCCTGTCAAACTTCGTAGTTCCTTTCTATTTCTTGACTTCACCATACTCTACTACGGCCATTTTTGAATTGTAAACCGCCCTGTTGTAATGAAGGGTGATATATAAAGTTCTGCAATAAAGATAACAATAAAGCTATTAGTGTAGCCAGATTTAAAAGATGTTTGGACAAGTTCTTGAAGGAAAAATCCATAAAACATTTTTTAAGTGGATTGGGGAAATCCACTTCTTGCCCCTGTAATATGCATCATGGAATCTGTCTGCCTTTTGGGAACCTGACAAGTACTTGTGACCTGAACTGGCCACTATTGGAAACAGGATATTGGACTTGATGGACCTTTGGTCTGACCCAGTATGACATATCTTATGTTCTCTGTAGTCAACTGACAGCATATAATCATATAGGTTTTTGAAATACCAACTTACATGTGTTAATTTCCATATGTAAATTGTAAAAAAATATATAAACTGACACATTTAAGTGCAGAATTTATACATTAGCAGGCACATTCCTTCAGTGATTTTCCTCATATGTAGATTGTAAAATGTCTCCTTCTGCTATATAGCAATGCCTATCTATGTGCATTCCTGCAGTTCCTTATACATATTTTAGAAGAAGCTCCATGTTGGTGTGAGCTTTTTCTAAAATATTGACAGAATTGTGTAGCTTCTGATCTAGATGTCTCAGTTGTGCTCTCCGTGTGCTATCTAAAATGTGCTTTCACATCAAATTCCATTGCAAAGAAGTATTCATGTAATGAATGCATCTCTCTGTAACACATAAGAGATAAAACCATCGGGGAAAATAATTATTTGCAGACATTAAGCAGCAGATGATATAAGCAGCAGGTGCAAGACATAAAGAACAGGCCTCATATAAAAGGAAAGCATGCCATCTATTTAATATGCAACATTTTGAACAGTTACTGTTGCCATCATTTTTATAACTTCCTGAGATGTTTCTTTTCAATCAACCTAAAATCCTGAGAACAACCAGGTTTTGAGGTGTCACAAATGATCTAGCATGCAATAACTGATTAGTTCATGCACTCTGTAACCAATAGAGATTGTAAATTGCTTGGAAATTTTGTACTGAAAGAAGAAATGGGAGGAAATTCTAAAATTAACGAATAATTGAGTCAATATTTAAAGATACTACTGAAAATCTCTTTAACTGCTATGGCACTATATGGGTAATACTGGAGTAGAGTTAGGACACATCTAGGATAGAATTATACGGACAACAGAGATATTTATCTGCTATCCATATAACTAAATCATTTAGTTTAGGCCAGTGAAAAAGCAGTCCAAAATTAAACCATTTATCTGTACTATAGCAGATGAATTTTGGACCTAGTCTTTAGTGGTATACACGTGCAAGAGATAAGAGTGTTGGGGCCACTTGGCAATAGTGATCATAGCATGATCATATTTGATATTTTTTTTTTATTGGTTTCAAAATGCATTTACACAATACAATCAAGGTCAATCCGGAACAAAACAATTAAGTCAGATGTATAACATCAAACAGGAAAACACAACTTTGATATAGCCCACATTAGGAAACTTGGCTGAGTATTAACATCAGGACATACTTAAGAAAATAAGACACAAGGCCCACAGAAAGGAGGCTACAACTTATTCATGGGCGCTCTATACTTCAACCAGTGCTTTCCGCTTCTCAGTCAAAAGATTTTCCAAATGAGTGACATCAGTGAAGACATAGGAAACGTCCTTCCAAGTAATTATGCATTTACATGGGAAACGAAGAAAAAATGAAGCGTCTCCCAAAGACAATACCTGAGGCTTTAAGGCCAAAAACAGCCTACGCCTAAGCTGGGTACTTCGTGATACATCAGGAAAAACGTTAACAAGATGACCACAAAACTTGTTAGTCTTGTGTTTAAAGAAAGCACGGAGTACACACTGCTTAACATCCTTAGACAAAAAAGTCACTAGCAAGGTAGAACGAGTGTTGATTATATCCAGGGAGTCCTCTAGAAAGGCAGTAAGGTTGGAAATAGTAGGCTCGATTACATCAAACTCTCCCTCAACAGGGTTAACTCTCTTAAAGCTGGGAGAAATATAGTACAGCTGGGAAACTGCAATAGAATCAGTAAGTAATAAAACTTCTTTAAGGTACTTATCTAACAGTATCTTAGGAGCGAGGAGCTTAGAAATAGGGAAATTTAGGAAACGCAAGTTACAAGAACGTGCAGAATTCTCCATCGCTTCAATTTTATTATGGAAAGCCAGTGAGTCTTTAATACCCGCTGCCTGAGCAGCATGTATAGACCCTATCTGGCCCTCTAATTTGGAAACAGCTGTATCAAGCAAGGCCATCCTACCATCTAATTGTTGTAAAGAGACAACAGTCTCTTGGGAAAATTTAGCCAGGGAACCAAGAGTACCAGAAATCTTACCATCAATAGACTTTAAAACTCCCCAGACATCTTTCAGCGTAATCTCAGTATCAGAAGACATAATCGAGAGTGCAGTAGCACCACCCGACATATCGGAGACAACCAGTTGAGGCAAAGGAAAAGAAATATTTGAACCCCTTACCTTATCAGGGGACTCCCCAGTAGAAGCGGGAAGCACTGATGAAAGAGGACATGGTGGAGGGGATCTTCCCCCTGAGCTCAGGGAGGTGCCCTCAGGGGACAAGTGAGCAATCGGCAATGGGGAGAAATGCTTATCTAGGGGACCCGTCGGTTTCACAGCACCGGCAGGGTCACCCCCAGAAGCACCTCCACCCTTAGCTTTTTGTTTCCCCATATACACAAGGAAACAAAAGCTAAATTAACCAAAAATACGTAAAAAAGAAAAATAATTAATAAAAACTAAAAGCTACCCTCTCCTCCGCTGCCAAGGAGAATAATTGAGTCAATATTTAAAGATACTACTGAAAATCTCTTTAACTGCTATGGCACTATATGGGTAATACTGGAGTAGAGTTAGGACACATCTAGGATAGAATTATACGGACAACAGAGATATTTATCTGCTATCCATATAACTAAATCATTTAGTTTAGGCCAGTGAAAAAGCAGTCCAAAATTAAACCATTTATCTGTACTATAGCAGATGAATTTTGGACCTAGTCTTTAGTGGTATACACGTGCAAGAGATAAGAGTGTTGGGGCCACTTGGCAATAGTGATCATAGCATGATCATATTTGATTTAATGGAGGAAGAACGGCAAGGAAATCCACAGTATTACCTTTTAACTTTCAAAAGGGAGACTATGATAAACTGAAGAAAATAGTTAAGAAAAAGCTAAAAGGAACAGCTGCAAAGTTTAAAGATTTAGACCAAACATGGTGCTATTTAAAAATACTATCTTGGAAGCCCAGACTAGCTGTATTCCATGCTTTAAGAAAAGTGTAAGTCCAAAAAACTGCCATAAGCTATTTGTCTATATACTGTCAGTGGCAGCAAGATGTATGGATATCTCTTTATAGCTTAATACAGATTTTTAAAGAACTATCCTCATACAGTAAGTGTTCAAACAAAATTATTTAAAGAATATACAGTTGATGATGAGACAAATTGTCATATTTCTTTAGGCAGATAAGTTGCCACTGACAATTTGTCTCATCGTCTATTGTATATTTTTTAAATAATTTTGTTTGAACACTTACTATATGAGGTTTTCTGATGCACCAAAATATTTATATCAAAAGCAATATTACAAAGAATAAATAGACAAAATACTATGGCCCTCATGCCAACAGGGTTAGGCAGGTGGCCTGGGCTCCTCTTTTTCTTCTTTCGTCATCTATGACTGAGCTTCCTTTCGAGACACTGACCTATTCTGCTGAATCAGGCAAAAGAAAGATACCACCTTTCTGTGAGATTATAATTTAGGCTCATGAAAGGTATTCCCGAAGGTAGGGGTGAAGAGTTGGTGCTGAAAGAAATGGTTTAGGTTATTACAAGGAGGTAGGTGTTAGTGATAAAATACCAAACAGATGTGAGGCATTTAACCAAAGTTTATTTATTTTTTGAGGTGAAGTAGGTGAGGAATGAGTAAGAATAAGACAACCATGCTTCTTGAAAACATGTGGAGGCCAATTCAGATCTGGGCACCTCCGGCCCGTTTGGATGTCCAGAATCTGGACAGACCAAAATTGCACCCGATTCTGATCCTGCGGGAGCTAAACATTCCTGTGGGATCAGAATCAGTTGCACCTGGCCTGGTTGGGCAGGCAGTGCCCCAATTCTGGGCCCCCGGACTTCCAGCCACTTACCTGACTAGCCCAGCCATGCATGGAACAGAGGTGCATGGAGCAGCAGTGCCGTGATGTCCTGTTGCCAGCAGACCATGAAATGTCCCTTTCCCCACCGCCTGACCCCCAATCAGGCCTACTAGGAGATAGTAGGCCCAATTGGGGGTCAGGCGGTGGGGAATACCCTGCACCCCTTCATCTCGCTCCCCATGTCCAGCTGCTGCAAGTGCCTCTGTCTAGGAGGACTTATTCCACCTCCAAGTTGGAATAAGTCCCCCATCCAAATGGCCGATCCCAGACGTACAGAGCTGACCCCGGAATCGGCCCTGTACATTCGGGGTCAGGTGCCTGCCCACTGCCTACCCTCGTTCCACCTCTAGCCCACCCCCCTCCCACCCACCAACAGAACTCCCTTCGCATCTTGGATTTACATGAGGTGAGCTTTGCAACCTGAATCGGCATCCTGGTGTTTAGCAGGGCTGGATGTCCGAGGGGCACTAAACAACATACAGATAAATGTCAAAACATAGTTGAAATACCTCAATATCACTATTGACCAGCAACTATCCTTCAAAACCCAAATAGCAATAACAGACAAACCAATCTATTTCAAAACAAAGACCCTACAATGACTCCATCCCCTCCTCTAACTAACAGATTCTAACTAACAGATTTTAGATCAGCACTGCAAGCTCTCACCCTCCCCCATGCATACTATTGTAATAATATCTACCAGGATATACCCTAATCTTCACTTCTCCCCCTTCAAACTGCATGTACCATCCAAGGAGCTAATAAACATGACCGCATCACCCTCATCCTATATATAGTACTACAGATTATAATATTTAGTATGATTTTTAGCAAAATGTTGAACTGTTTCAATTGTTAACTGTTACTCTGCTCTTTGTATGACATATGTTTACTGTAAAATGTTCTGTTTCCTGTAAGCTGCTTTGATCTCGTGAAAAGCGGTATATAAGCCTAGCTAAATACATAAATAAATAAATAACTAGATAGAGACTGCCACTTTGACCCTTGCACCGCCCCCAGACCACCACTATTTTACTTGGTTGCTTTCTTGGCCGTGCATGGGGATATTCAGTGGCACTAGCCAGTAAGTGCCACTGAATGTCACAATGACTGCATTTTGTCAGTTAGAAGGTCTGATAACTAAGAAAACAACTAAGAAAACAGGAAAAGAGATGGAGGAAAACTAAAACAGATGAAAATAAATCTCAATATATGAACACACTTAACGAATACAAAAACGCAATAAACAAATCGAAAAGGGATTACCACACTAAAGTAATAAATCTAGCCATCAACCGACCTAGAGAACTATTTTCAATTGTAAAAACACTAACTAAAACAAAGAACTCCGAGCCAAAGCTACCAACAATAAGCATTCAAACCTTAGCATCTCACTTTGCCGAAAAACTAAAATCTAAACCCAATACTTTAACACCAATACTGACTACAAACACCAATATCAATAACAACTGGACAACTTTCCACACTGTGGATCGAAAACAGCTCATTAAAATCATAACAATGATCAACACTACTACCTCCCCACTTGATCCTTGCCCAGTGTCCTGGATTAAACATACAAAGGAAGAACTTGCTGAAAACATCCAATACATGGTGAACCTGTCCCTTTCGCAGGGCATTATGCCAGATGCTCTAAAGCTCACAACGCTTCGCCCAATAATAAAAAACAATAAACTTGACTCAAAAGACCCCAATTCATACAGACCAATAGCTAGCATTCCTTTTATAGCTAAAATTATAGAAAAGTCAATTCAACTACAATTACAAGAGCATATTGATGAACATAAACCCCTTGATTCACACCAATTTGGTTTTCGCCCTTTTCACAGTGTGGAAACCCTCTTGATCACACTGATTGACCACCTCATCAAAGGCACAGATGTCAACAATCAGGGTTTCCTACTACTCTTTATTGACATCTCGGCCGCCTTTGACAACATCAACCACCCCACTTTGATTAACAGACTAGAAAACTTAGGAATAGGTGGAACTGTTCTCAAATGGTTCAAGTCCTACATCACACATAGACTAATACGTGTCCAGTTAGATCAAGAAGCATCAGAAACCTTCCCCCAAGGACAAGGTATACCTCAGGGATCAGCCCTTTCTGCCCTTCTATTCAACTTATACCTGCAACCTATCACAAACATATTTAGAAAACACAAGATTAATCACTTTATATATGCTGACGATATCATGCTCGTTATCCCCATAACCACAAAAAACCACACTTACGGCAACCTGGCTGAGTGCATGGCTGAAACCACCTCTTGGATGGAAACTAACTACCTCAGCATCAACCTTAAAAAAACGGAAGCAATGTTCGTTACAAGAACACCTGTGACTGAGGACACGTTTCCAACAACAATCTCAATCAACAATACATCTATACCCGTTAAAAAGAGGTAAAATACTTGGGTGTAATAATAGACCATACCCTCACCATGACACCACACATAAAGCAGACAGTAAGAACCGTATTTCTTAAACTCAAAACCATACAACATCTAAGGCCCCTCTTGGATACACATGACTTTAGATCGGTTGTCAACACACTCATCACACCCCATTTTGATTACTGCAACAGTCTCCTGATTGGCCTACCACAAAAAACCACATACCTATTACAGAGCCCAGAACATCTGCGCAAAGATAACTACTAAAGCTCGCCTAACAGACCATGTGACCCCTATACTCCTAGAACTACATTGGCTCCCTATAAACAGCCGTATCAAATACAAAATGCTCCTAACAACATTCAAGCTTCTAAATGACCTCGCCCCATCACATCTAACAACATTACTCCAGACCCCATCTGAATCGAGAGCTCGCAGACAAAATGCAGTCTACTCACTTGACATACCAAATTCATTCAAGAAGACCAAAAAATCCACAAGTGACAGAGCCTTCTCGTTCACTGCCCCCATGCTCTGGAATGATCTCCCACTAGACCTCCGCTCCATAAAGGACCTTGCCCAATTTCGGAAGGAACTCAAAACATATCTATTCTCTGAACACTTCCTAACCTCCTACCCCTCTAGCTCTGTTCCACAACATCCTCAGACATACCAACTCAGAGCCCCCCTAAACCACAACTAGAAAACCTCACACAGCCCCCCCACACACACAAAATTCTTGGAAAAAATGGAAATAAATTCCACCACACTCACATGATGCACGATTATATTGTAAACCACTGTATTGAATCACTTGTAAATAACTTATGTAAATAGTTTGGACAGTTTTCACACCTGTCACTACTGTAAAAAGTTAGAACGTTTCTCAGTTTCTCTGTTTCAATGTAATGTATACAGTAGTACACATAATTTGTTAATATATTCCATGTAAAAAGTTTGAAAGTTTCCATGTAAAAAGTTAGAAAGTTTCCTGTTCCATGTAAAGTATACAGTAGTATACATAATTTGTTCCATGTAAACCGCCCCTGATCACTGGAAGGGGCGGTATAGAAGAAATAAGTAAATAAATAAATAAAATAAATAACTGGCTAGAATATGTTGAATATGCCCCCTCTGTCTTGATTAATTTTATATTTATGCAAAACTTTCACTTCAATTGCTTAGGAATATCTCAGATTGAGTCCCAGACCCAAGATCCTAATACTAGGACACCAGAAACATGGCCATCATTTTCTTAGCTCAGGCAAAAATCCCTCTGGTAGCATAGATTGAGGCAGCTGTGGCAGTTGCAATCATACTCAGTCAAGTTTTCAAAGTAAGTATAATACTGAAACACTATTAGTGGCCTTATGAATGATTTAAGAACAATCATTGATCTTGTCCAGCAGACTTTTATAATACAATAGAATTTATCATTCGCTTTTGATTTAGTTTGTCATGAAATATTGTTGACCTTCCCATGTTAGGGTCACAGGAACAGTTTGGAACTGGTTTATGGATTTCTGTGGAAACAAATCTGCACAGATTACATGGTAAAGGCAGCTTTCAACAAATTGGCCAGTGACCACAAGACTCCCCATTATTGCTCATTTTATTTAATTTCTTTTTTAATTCTTTAGGGAAGGCCCTGGAAGCACTGGAGGTCTCATTATTCATATGCAGATGATATTACTCTTATGTTTTCCATTATTGTTGGGGAAAGTTTTCTACAGATTCACAAAATGGATGCAAAATAATGGATTAAAAGTTAATCAAGAGAAAACTAAAATTGATTCCCTTTAAAGATTCCAATTATTATAGGCTTCCCGATTCCCATTAGTTGGGAAATAACATTGTTGTTGTTGTTAAGTGCCATCAAGTCAATGTTAACTCATGGTGATCCTCTGTTTAGTTAAACTAAACTGTGTTCAGTCTTCAGTCAGGTGGCTCATTGCTGATAGAGTGGCACCCATAGCTGCTGTTATTGTATTGATCCATCTCATTGCTGGCCTTCCTCTTTTGCATTGATCTTCCACCTTGCTAAGCATTATGTCTTCCTCTAATGATCTCTCTCTTCACATGATGTGTCCAAAATCTGAAAATCAAAGTCTTGCCATCTGAGCATCTAAGGAGCTTGTTTACAAAGCCGTGGTAGCGGTTCGCGGTCGTTATCGGAGCCGCGGCCCCATTGAAATCAATGGGGTCGCGGCTCCGATAGCGATCGCGAACCGCTACCGCAGCTTTGTAAACAAGCCCCTAAGTGTACACAATATTTGTTATCAGCACCATAATTCAAAGGCATCGATTTTCTTCCTGTATATCTTTTTCACTGTCCAACTTTTGTATCCATATGATGTTACTGAAAATAACATGGCTTAGACAAGTCAAATCTTTGTATGCAGAAAGACATCTTTGCTCTTTAGAATCTTGTCTAGGTCCTTCATAGCCTGTCTGCCAAGAGCAAAGCATCATTGGATTTCTTGACTGCTTGTCCTTTCTTTATTGATTGTTGATCCAAGTAGGTTAAAGTTGCCAACTATTTCAATTTCTTCTCCATCAATGATAAACTTATTGATTTTGACAGTTGTTGGGATCTTTGTCTTCTTAATGTTAAGGTGCAGGCCCATTTTAAGACTATTTTCCTTGATATTGAGAAGCAAATGTTTCAGATCATCTTCACTTTCAGCCAGTAATGTGGTATCATCAGTATAGCGAAGGTTGTTGATGAGTCTTCCACCAATCTTTACACCTCGGTTGTCTTCATACAGTCCTGCTTCTCTGATGATTAGTTCTGCATATAGATTAAAGAGGTAGGAAGAAAGTATGCAGCCTTGTCATACACCTTTTCTGATTTTAAACCATTCTGTTTCTCCTAGTTCCATTCAAACTGTTGCTTCTTGATCAATGTTGTGCAAGAGCACTATCAGGTCTTCTGATATACCCATGCTCTTAATGTGGGCCAGAGTTTCTCATGGTTTACACAGTCAAAAGCCTTGCTGTAGTCAATACAACACATGGATATCATTTTGGTATTCTTTTGTCTTTTCGAGCATCCATCTCACTTCCACAATGATGCCTCTCATTCCTCGCCCTTTCCTGAACCCTGTTTGCTCTTAAGGCAGTTCTCGTTCCAGATATGGTTGTAGTCTCTGATCTTGAGTAGAATCTTGCTGGCATGTGGGATCACAGCGATTGTGAGATAATTTCCACATTCAGTTGGATCACCTTTCTTCAGTATTGGTATAAATACAGTTCTTTTCCAGTCAGTTGGCCATGAGTTTGTCTTCCAAATTTCCTGGTAGAGCCTTGTAAGTATGTAAGCTTAATCTGATTGCTTTATTACTTCAATGGGAATGCCATCAATGGCCAGTGCTTAGTTCTTTGATAAGGCTTTCAATGCTGCTTCAACTTCTTCTTTCATCAACAATGGTTCCTGATCACAAGGTTCAGATTGAAACGGCTGTTGGTCCACTTGATCTTTATGGTATAATGACTCTCTATATTCTTTCCATCTTTTCTTGATTGGGACAACATTATTAGGTTTTTTTTATAGATTTGGGATTGTCAATGACACCACAGGAAGCAGCAATGGTGAAGGAAACTTTATATAATTTACGGGTCCTCTTCTTTTTTCAGACATTTTTAGAGATAAGGTATCTACAGTTGGTTGTGCAGGCAGTAATCCTGTCCCATTTGGATTATTGCAATATCATGTTGTTGGATATCCCAGAAAAGCAAATATGTAGACTGAAGATATTATATAATGTGAATACTAAGTTTAACCTGGGTGCTTCTAAATGAGACAGAGCTACACCTTTCTTAATCTTTCTGCATTGGCTTCCTATATGGGCATAGATCCAGTTTAAGCTCCTCATCTTTGTGTTTAAGATTCTGTGTGGTTTGGCTCTGATTGCTTAAGCTCTTCAGTTAATCTATATGCTTTCAGCTAACAGCTTAGATCTAGCAAAGAAATTAGATTAGCTCCTCCATCACCTAAGTCTTTTTGTCTTCAGGACACCAGAAAGAAATCAGTTTCAGGAATAGGCCCTGATTTATGGAACTCTCTTCCAATTGAATTATGTAATTTAACATTTTACAACCATTTCTATTGCTTTATAAAAACTTGGCTTTTTCAGAAACATCTGCTTAGCCGAATCTCTTTTTGTATTATTGCTATCAATGATAAAATATGTTGATTGAATTATGTAATACACTTAGCAGACATCTTGCATTGAAGGTAGAAATCAGCAGACATGCACCACCTGTTCGGGGCATGTATTGCCTAGCCCCAGCAGATACCACACTGATTTGAACCCTAACATGCACCTGCAGCATGCGCATATAATGCAGATGCACTTAATGCCACCCAGTGAGGTGGTGTAAAGTGCACCCATGCTAACTACAGCATTGATAGCAAGTGTATGTTGTCAATCCCTGTGCTAACCACACTGTTCAGACATGCCTCTGCTCTGCCCCTACCCTGCCTATTTCCCACCATGGTGCACGCTGACCAGATAACATGGAATTAACCCTGCACCTCTGTTTAGCATATGTGATCTGTTAGCATGGCTCATTGGCACATGTTCAAGTGCACACTAGCAGCTAGCACAGCTTAGTAAACATGCCTCATAGAAATTTTAGTGTTGCATTTTATTTATTTGTTTGATTCCTATTAATATTAAAGAAATATACCATGCCTTAGAACTTCTTGTGGTCAGTTGACTAACATAACGAATGTAGTATAGACCTGATTAGCAGTTGTATAATCCTGAGTAGTTTTTTTCAATGGCAATAAAACAAGATCAGCTTTTTTCAACATTCTGATCTAATAGAGCATCAGTTTATATAGAGAGAGGTTCTGGGGTCTCCCCCTTTCCCACATAACCTGCCAAAAAGATACTGCTAAAATTCTGTGGGCTAGCCCACCTCGGCTACTGTGCCTGGGTAGTCATATTAGTTCTCAATATGCCTAGTACTGGAGAATGTTTATTGTTGTTGAAAGGACCAGAATTAGATATCTTTTTTAATATATTGAATTCTGTGGGTGAATGTCTTACCTCTGCTCTTAACCATTGTTGAGGAGGGGGTTCTGTGAATGCAAAATATATGTTCAAAAAGAAAAAGCAAGCACTATGACACAGTTTATAACAACAAAATACAAATTTATTATAATTTGTTGTTATAAACTGCTGTGGTTATCCCTCTTTCTTTGAGTTCCTTGGTGTGCAAATATCATGCATTTGCTCCACATTATCTAATCAGCTTTTTGGTTTGGTTCAGTCCCTGACTGGAGTTTTGAGAAAGATCCCCCCCTGCTCCGGGGAGGGAGGGCACCATCTCATCCCACGCCTCAGGCAGAAGATTGCCTTGAGCTGCCCCTGCTCCTAACGGTAGTACTGCAAAGTTAGTGCTAGATGTGAGAGGTGCCATTTGCAAGCTGGGTCACTGGGTCACTCCTGCATCTCCAGTAGACACCAGGGAGATACCTAGTAGGAGCCAAGGGAAGGGTCTAAGGGGTTAGGGAGATGGGAGATAGGAAGTACTGTGAGTGGGCCCTGCTATGCTGGGACAGTTGGGGGATGGGGGGATTGGTGTTAAGTTACCTGCTCTTTTAAGAGTCTCCTAGGAAGCTTCAGGCTTCACATTAGTGGCCCGATACACTTGGGGTGGAAAGAACACCAGCTCAAAGCTGAATTATTTTTCCAGAAATAATACAGTTCATGAAATTAAATAAAGTTGCATTATCCAATTTACATAATAATAAGGTGATTTGCATGCCATTGCATTTAATCTTTATACAGATCACATTGAACTAAACTATTGTGTGTTCTTTGCCAAAATCATGCGTTATTTTCTTAAACTTTAGTAACTACTCCTCTAAGCCACTAGCCCTACCATCTTATACATCTTGCCATCCAAAAACATCAACACTTTGTTGCATCTTGTAACATAAAGGGATGATTTTATATCAGCTTAAGGTGATAGGAAAGCATCTATGTTATGCCTGTTTTATAAAGACAAGAGGGTATCTATTTGTCTTTACTGTAAAAGATACTAGCGCAAATCCTTGCACAAATTGGAGGAGTGGCGCAGTGGCCTAGTGGTTGGGGCAAGGTACTTCAGGCCAGAAGGTTGGGGGTTCAAATCCCACTAGAGGACAGCAACCTTGGGCTGGAAGGACTGGGGTTTCTAGTCCCACAGGTGCTCCTTGTAGTCTTGGGCAAGCCACTTAACCCTCCATAGCCCATGTTCCCTGTAAAATAATTATCTCCAAGTTATAATGCCCTGTTCAATGTAATTTCAGTTTGTTCAATGTAAACCACACTGATGCAGAATAGCACAGTATATAAAAGAATATAAATAAATAAATTGTGCCTAGATTGCAGGAGCAGATATTACACCTGCTCTCAAGAAGATGTAAAGTTAGTATGTGCTTTCATGCACATACATGTATATTTTCTAAAATATGTGCATACTTTTTGACTCTATCCATGTTCTACTCATGCGCCATACCACTGCATACCTACTGTAAAAGTTCATATGGGCTTGCACTATGTATTTGTTTACGTCTCATTTAATTTTATTAGAGCACACTTAGGTGCCAAATACAGCATTTTAGGCATGGAAATGGTTTATAAAAGTACTCTCAAATATCCCAGGTTGAAGAAGATTAAGAAAAATCTAAAGCATTCCATGCTTACGGACTACAAAGCATCAGGGCTGTTCAGGCAGAGGTGCTCATAGTAAATCCTTTCCAGGGGCCACTTGGATTAACAGCAATCAGCCATGGCATTGCCAATACTTGCAACATGCTATGCCCAGGCAGTAATTTAAATTCATTTCAACTTTTTATTCTGCTTTTTCCCTGAAGTCCAAAGTGGATTACAGTAACATTAAAGCGCTTTATGACTATGCAAATTACAATCTTAAAATATATAACGCCAAGGATAAAATACCATAATAAACATATCATTCCTTTCTTGATTCAGTAACCAGGTAAGGCGGACGTGTTGCTCTGGTCCCTGAAAAACCCCTTCAGACCCCCCCCCCCCGAATAACCACAACAGTACACATATTGGTATTTAACTGGTCGCAGCTTTATTAGTCAACATTACCAACATAACCAACAAAAACCATGACAATGTCACCCACCAGTTCTGGCAGCGGGACGAACCCTCACCAGCCATATGGGTAGCAAGGTGAGTTTCATCCCGCCTCCGCCATGAACCATCACCCGGCAATACCATCCCCCCTCATTCGGCTTAGCCATACTACTAGCAAAAGCCACGAGGGATTCTCCGGGTCAGGGGTAACCCACTCCCGCCCTGCATATTGCCAAGACTCCGGACCCCGGACACCTCCGGGATCCCGCCACAGGCTCAGAGACACCTGTCCCTGAGCCCCCCCCCCCAGACATAAAGCTGCAACCAGCCACTCTGCACTTAAACACATACTCTAAGGCTTCTTGCCAGTCGTTCAGGAGTAAAGCAACCCCCACCGGGGATAGATGTACTCCGTCAGACCGATACAAACCGGGACAGTCCACCTCCACCCAAGGGTGAAATATCTGCCAACCCCCGTTCTGACAAACCCAGCGGCCAATTTGCCGGTTAACCTTAATCAACCCCCGCGACCACCGCCGGTGACCCCAGCACACCGGCCGCGGAATTATGTCAGACCAGAGTACAACAACATCAGGAAACATTAACAACACTTCCAAAATATCCTTTTTGGCCGCCCGTATCAGCTGCTTCACTGTCCACATCGCCAGGTCATTACCACCGAGGTGCAGCAGCAACATAGCCGGTGATCCCTTCACACGCTGATGGTGCCGAAGCAAAGGCAGGAGCTGCAGCCACCGAAGCCCGCACTCACCCAGCCATGAGATGGTCACCTCTGCCATGGGAAGTCCAAGATTTTCACCGAGGGGGCCCCCCGCTGCCTGTCGGCCAGCCCAATACACAAAAGAATGGCCGAGCATCCAGCAGCAATACGGCAGCTGGCCCACACCTAAAAAAGAAAATAAACAGTTAACCCCTTATATCCCCTTCACAGACGCACATACCCTCGAAAGGCATCAGAACGCCACCGTCCTCTGCATCGGATGCCGTGATCCGACACCCCGGCCTCTGCAGCGCTGGTGGCTGCCCCAATCCGGAACGAATGGGGAGCGTAAACAGCAGGATCCAAGCCCACGTAGCGCACCGCCAAGCGCAAAACCGCCGTGAACTGGAAACACGTCAGGCAGTGCGTGTTTTTGTGCAGAAATAGCTGACCGCCGACACGCGGCCGCAGCCTCAGGTAGGCAGCCATCGCCGCCACCGGACAAGTGGATGAATTCGCAATAGCTCCCAACCGTACCCAGGCACCTTTGCCCCTCTGATCCTTCTTAGATCTCACCAACCGGAGCCCCAACTCCCCCCCCACCACCCGCACATCGCGTACCTGTAAAGCTCCCCCCCCCTGTCCCCACCCCGGACGCCGCCACAAGCTCCCCCACCCGAAAAGCCCCAAAAAAGGCCACGCAAAATACTGCCTTAAACAGCGAGGCCTCATAAGCTGATGCCGCCACACCCGGCAAAGCGGCACAGAGCCGCACCAGCAGGTCGTGCGTGATAGGATGTCTACCATCCACCTGCCAAGGGGTCGCTCGCTCCCATCCCGACAACAATCGGCGAGCCAAAAACCCCCAGCTGGACACGCCCCACCCCACAGCCTTAGAGAAAAAGGCGAAACCCGCTAAATGCGCACGCACCGTCGCCCTCAAGGTTCCCGCAGCCTTAGCCGCAGCGATGTAAAGGCCGATGAGGTGGTCTGGCGCCGAACCCTGCCACCATCCCCGTGCTGCCAAAATCTCCACCACGCTGCCGCATCCTTTGAGATAAGACCGCCAGGTTGCAGGCGACACGGAACTCCGCAACAGGTCCAACACGCCTACAGGCCATGCTTCCACAATCGCTCCGGGACAGACTGTCCCTCCCGGTCCGCCTCTGGTGCCAAACGCTGGAACAGGTCCCACTTGAAACGGGAAAGAGCATCAGCAACCTGGTTAGCATACCCCGGCACATGCCTGGCCCTCACCAACACATTTAACCGCAAGCAAGCTAACACCACCTCCCGCATCAAGGCGGCCACCCGCAAACAGCGCGGAGCATACCTGTTAATGACACTGACCACCGATTCGATGTCGCACCACCACAGCACCCGGCGATTATGGAGCCTCTCCGGCCACACCTCCAGTACCACCAGCACTGGGAAGAGTTCCAAGAAGGTGATATTCTTTGTCAAACCCGACGCACGCCATGCCGAAAGCCACGGCTCCGCACACCAGGCGCCATCAAAATAAACCCCCAAACCCAAACCGCCCGCTGCATCCGTAAAGAGCTGTAGATCATACGTAGACGCTTCCTGCTCCTGCAGTACCACAGTGCCGTTAAAGCCGCGTAGGAACTCATCCCAAACTCCCAAGTCCGCCCTCAAGCTGCGAGAAATGCGAATGCGGTGATGCGGCTTAAGCACACCCGAGGTAGACGAGGACAAATGCCGCAGAAACACCCGTCCCATCGGAATCACCCGACAGGCAAAGTTTAGCGATCCAATCAGCACCTGCATCTCTTTCAACGTCACCTTCCGCGACCCCAGGACGTTCGCCACTAGCACCCACAAGCGCGACACCTTGTCAGCCGGCAAGCACGCCACCATGGCCACCGAATCATGCTCTACCCCCAAAAAGGTGAGGCACGTCGAAGGCCCCTCCGTCTTACCAACCGCCAACGGCACACCCCATTCTCGGGCCAACTGCCCAAAGCCATCCAGCAGACGCTGGCAGTGCCCCGACTGTGCCGCGCCGATGAATAAGAAGTCGTCCAAATAATGCACCACGTTACGGGAACCGACAGCCTCCCCCACAGCCCAGTGCATGAAGGAACTAAAGAGCTCGAAGTAAGCACAAGACACCGAACAGCCCATCGGCATGCACTTATCAAAATAGTAGCTGCCTTCGAACTCAAAACCGAGCAGGTGAAAAGAATCCGGGAGCACCGGCAACAGTCGGAAGGCGGACTCAATATCCTCCTTCGCCATCAAACACCCGGGACCTCAAGCGCGCACCAAACCCACCTCCTCATCAAAGGACGCGTAACGCACGGCACACAGCTCCTTGGGAATGCGGTCATTGACCGATGCCCCCACCGGGTAGGATAAGTTGTGTATCAGCCGGAATTTGCCGGGCTTCTTAGGAACTATGCCCAGCGGGGAGACCACAAAACGTGCAAATGGACGATCACGGAAGGGCCCTGCATCCTCCCCAACCCCAACTCCATAGCCAACTTATCTCGCACAATGCCCACCAAACGCCGAACTGACGGCGAATTACGCAGCGCAGCCGCCCCCCCTCCCCTACCACCGGAATATGGAACCCGACCCGAAATCCCCCCTCCAATACTGACCTAGCCCCCGGCCGCTTATACCTCCGCAACCATGGCATAAGCGCCTCAATACGGATAGGTGTAGGGGCTAGGGCAAGCAACACCTCAGGGCTTGAGTGGGGTGGAGGGAACTGCGGACCCTTTCTTAACACAGTTAAGTGCCGAGTGCCCAACCGCCGCACACGGTGCAGCTGTGCCGGAACTTACAGTCCGGGAAAGGGCACGAGGACTTATTAAAATGGCAGCAGACATCGCCCGCCCCCCCTCCGCCCGCCTTTGGGAGTGGGGACGCCCCAGCGCCACGAAAGGGCCGCACCGTAGGAACCGACGCACTGCTGCCACCTTTCGGCCCTCCTCCCCCCCTCACCGACATCTGGGTCAACCAGAGGTTAATGTCTTGCGTTCCCCATGACAATAACCTATTCTCCTCCATCTTGTCGCGAAACTTCTCATCATAGTTGAGCCAAGCCCAACCATCATGAGTCTGCGCAGCCTCCAAGATCGAGTCAGCGTAAGATAATAACATCCCATATTGGCCCGGATAGCGGTGCCCCCATACACTGGCCAACCGCAAGAACGCCCTCGTCCAATTAATAACGTTGCGAGACACCTTACGGACCCTGCCCGCCTTCTCATCCTCTTTCGCTTGCTATCTCCCGAACGCTTCCTACCGTCCAATAACCGAAAGATATTAATGTGCTTCCGGATCTTCTTCCGAAACTTCCGGGGAACCCCTTCCCACAGCTCAGAGAAGGACGCCAATGTTGCCCCCCCCCCCGCCCCCTACCGGGACGAGCCCCCCGCCCCCAGTAACACGGTCGGCAACCGGCGCACTCGAAGAAACCGAAGAGCTATCCTCGGACGAAGACGAGGAGGACCCCCCCCCGACGTCGGCACTTCCGCGAATGCCGCCTTTTCTTCCGCGCTTTAGCTGGCCCCTCACCCGCACACCCACCCCCGGCACCCCCCGCCGCCATAACCCCAAGTAACTCACCCGCCGACGGAGTCCGCCCAGGCACTGCACCCGCCGCAGTCTCCACAGGGGGCTGCCCCCCGCACTCCTGCAGGGGCTCCACCGGCTCATCACCAGGCGACGCCGACCGTAGATCCCTTGCTGCATCCGTGGGCAACGCGTCACCCCGCGAATCCAGGTCCTGCCGCTGCTCCGGCCGCTGCACTGCACCCACCGACACCTGTGAAGACAAAGGAGGAAAACAGGAAGGAGAACCAGCTAGGGACCACTGCGGTAGCCAAGCGCCCAAGCACTCAGCCCTGGAGGAACCCTGCCCCCCTCCCCACCAGTGATCCCATGCCGTAGGGTAGAACCCGCCAGTCGGCACCTGCCATCCCCACGGGCCCATGCCCGAGGAGCCATCCTGCCCATTCCCCCCCCTTGGGCCCCCCATGCCCACTGCCCAGTCCCCCCGGCTTCCCTTGCTCCAACCCTCCGCTGCATGGTAGCCCCAGTCCCAGCCTCAGCAACCCCCGCCCTCACGGGCGCCCCCCGCACCACACTCCCCCCACCTGCCACTGGCTCACCAGCACCCCGCCGGGACCGACCCCTGTCCTGAGACCCCCCCCCTGCCCCCTCTTGCCCTTACCACCGACAGCCTGCCTCCCCCTCGGCCCAGCCCCCCTACCCATAGGCCGCCTAGCCCTCCTGTTGCCCTTCGACGGCATTCCCCTGCACCTCGTGGCTGTCCTGCTCGTTTGTTTTTTGTTTTTTTTAATTATCACCCAGATACCAACTGCGTGTAAGGCAGGCCCAAGAAACCCCCACCCAAAGAAAGAGCCCCAGATCCAGAGCCTTATGCCCTTCCAGTCAAAAGGGGCAGAAAATGCTCACCGGATGCAGGACTCCGCACCGGCAGACTTGCCCCGACACTCCACCTGGACACCGCACTGGCAGACTCGCAACCGAAAATTCCCCGCAGCGGCTCTACGAGCGCCCGTCTCCTCCGCATATTTTAAGCAATTTAGCCCAGCAAATATTTCTGGAATAATGATGTTTTCAATGCATATCTAAATTTCATATAATTCATTACCTCTTTTATATCCTTGGGTAACCCATTCCATTCTGATGGTGTTCTATAAGTGAACAATTTATCTTTAAATAATGCTCTTATGACAGAATTTTTTTTGATTACAGGATATGCCAAAGAAAAACTCATTAGCCCAATGATCTACAACAAGCTGGAAACACGAACCAGTTTCAGCATATAATCTGGTAACAGAGTCTGTTCATTTTTTTATTTTTTGAATGGCTGTTAAATTTTAAAAACAAAACATAGCAACTTAAAATGCATTCTAGCATATGATGGAAGCCATCGTAACAGGCATAATAAGGGTATAGCAGGATCAATTGCCCATTTCTTGCAGATTAATGTTAACATTTTAATGATATTTCTTACATCTAATAGGATATCAACATTTCATTTTCCAAACTGATGACTTGTCACCTCTACCATGCCAAAACTATTCCACCAAAGCAATTAAAAGGTCAGTTTTAATTGTGGCAGACTGAATATCCACATATAATTTTGTATGCATTTCTTATTCTTATGAGTTGTACCTGATAGTTTTGTGATGACACCTGAATTTATATGGGTATAGCAGATTACCCCCAAATTCCATCCCAACTGGGATGCTTAACTTTTGTCTGTATAGTGATTTATACAGTCAGAATTTAAGAGCTGCCTGGCACAATTGTTTTAGATCAGGACTTATGTTGTCAGCACCTGGTGCCAACTACATGAGTCTTTTCGTAAACTGATCCCAGCATTCTAATCTGCAGCCTGACACATCAAGTTGCCATTGCCAGAACTAATAAGATAGACCCCGAAAAGGTAACGTGTTTGTTGATTCCTGCTGCCAATCAAGAATCAGGTCCTGAAACAAACCTTCTGGACCTTGGCAAATTAACATCAAACAGCATCATAATATAATTCAAGGTCCCTGCCTGACACTGTCTGCCACATTCAAACCTCATGGAACACAAAAATAAATAATTCCAACATCCTTATGTTCTTACTCAATGATATAATTGAATAAAATAGGACATGTGCTGCATTCCAAATGTAGAGACACACAGTCGTCTTACAAATTCCTAATGCATGGGAATGATTCTACATGTGGATTTAAAATCACTCGCCAAATACTACATTTAATACACAATAACTATATTTACTGCACCAACTCATGGAAAGGCTGCACCTTCTCTGTAGGTAAGCACAAAACTATGGCAACAGAGTTGAACTAAATGTCTGACAAGATTAACCAAATATATGGCCCCTCAGTCTTATTATAAGCTATTTCCATGCTAAATTACCATATCATCTGGAAGAGACTGTCCAATAATTTGGCATATGTCCCCATACACTGTGGACCCACAAACAGGAAATCATCTAAAACATGAACTGTGTTGTTTAACCCAGCTTCTCTGGCAGTCATCCAGTGAAAAGAGGTAATAAATAAATTAACAATTTAAAGTATGAACCAAATATAGACAATCCTATGGCTATGTACTTAGTGAAAGAATATTTCCTCAACAAATTAGAACTATGCAAAGGAAAGACATCTGAATGAAAGGGAAGCAAACCTATGTATTTATTTTCTAAAACTTCATTTCAATGACTTGCCTATACACCTGAGGCACCTAAAAAGTCCAATTAAAACAGCATAATATATTAAACAATGCCCTCCACCCAGGGAAGAGATACTGCACAGAACTTGGATTGAGCACTCTGATCTGGAGAGCTAATATCAGCATAAAATCCCATTTTACCCTCCCTTCCCGGTGACCTAATGGATGTCAGGGGTGCAAATGGAGTCTCCTGTCTACTTAAACAGCCGAATGTCATGGTGCTGTGGGAAGACCTACTGCACAGTCCTGGGATTAAGCAGGCATATTGGGAGAGCTAATATCAGTTCAGTATCCTCTTACCTACCCCTTCTGGCAACCCAGTAATGTCAGGGGTGTGACTGGAGGCTCCTGTCTACTTAAACAGCTGCAGCCCACAGTACACAACCCATGGTTGTATGCCTGAAGGGCTTTGGAGGGCTTTTTTGAACTCTTGAATTTGAATTGTGAGTTATTTTTGAACTAATGGATTTTTGAGGAACAGTTTCCTTTATTTTTATCTTGAGTAGATGGAAGGAGTGTAAGAAAGAGAAAGGGTAAAACAAAGATGGAGGACAAGTGGCCGATATAGAAATCAAACTATTTGCATTTGCTGGCAACTTTTTACTTTTCGCCTCTCCCTCATCCATGCCAAGGATTTTTGAACAGATTAATTCTTATTCTCATATTTCAGGATACAAAATAAACTGGTCCAAATCCGGAGTCTTTCCTCTTTATCATAGCACACACAAGGCTGTGGTTGAACCCCATGCACTCATTTGGGAACCAAACGGGATCAAATATTTGGGTGTTCATTATTCCGCGCCTCTTAGTGACACTATTCAATTAAATGAAAAAGCACTCCTTTCCATTGTATGCATTTTAACAAACCAATGGTCGCCAATAATGTTATCTTGGTGGGGCTGCTGGAGGCTATAAATATATATAATAACAAAAGGACCCCAAAAAACAAAGGTCAAAATGACAACAATCAAGAGAAAGACCCCGTTGTGTTCCAGAAAACATTTTTTGTAAAATTTTTGTCGGATATAGATCATGAGGAGAAGGCACTATGGACCAACTCACTTACATGATACATGTCCCTTTTATTCCACCACTTGGGTATGAAACATAAAAGTGCTTGAACTAAGAAGGCCTCAAACCTAAATTGCACGATACTTATCAAATGTCTGCGCGACGTGCACGTTTCGGGGGAAAAAACCCCTGTATCAAGCGCTCGAAACTCTCCTCGTGAAGACAACCACTGCCACCATGGAACTGGCCAGTTCCATGGTGGCAGTGGTTGTCTTCACGAGGAGAGTTTCGAGCGCTTGATACAGGGGTTTTTTCCCCCGAAACGTGCACGTCGCGCAGACATTTGATAAGTATCGTGCAATTTAGGTTTGAGGCCTTCTTAGTTCAAGCACTTTTATGTTTCATACCCAAGTGGTGGAATAAAAGGGACATGTATCATGTAAGTGAGTTGGTCCATAGTGCCTTCTCCTCATGATCTATATCCGACAAAAATTTTACAAAAAAATTTTTCTGGAACACAACGGGGTCTTTCTCTTGATTGGAGGCTATAAAGATGACAATCGCCCCCAAAATTAATTATCTACTAGAAACATTACCCTTCCTTTTCCCTGTCACTTTTTACAGAAAATTGGAACGTATGATAACACAATATTTATGGATAGGGAAGCTTCCTAGGATCGCCATGCGGAAATTAAAATGTAACAGTGAGGCTGTAGGGGTCCAATTCCCAGACTTCCACTGGCATCATAATGCTTTTCTTTTGAAACAGAGCGCCCAATGGATGGGACACAGCGGCTCATCCCAACAGCCAGTATGGTGCAAATTAGAGGAACGATTGGTCGCCCCTATCCCGGTAGAGTTACTCCCTGGTATGACCCCATTAGATAATTTAGCATCTCCGTCAATTATCACTGACACACAAAGAGCTTATCAGTTTTTAGCTAGTCTACTGCATAATGAAAATAAACCTTTGTGTAAGCCTCCCATTAGTTATAACGCTCTTTTCAAAATCCAAGGTAAGGTCATTAACTGGAAAATCTGGTACTTTAGGAGCATTTGGACAGTAGGTCAACTCTTGCAAGTCTCTAATTAGAAAACATTTCCAGCATTGCAGGAAGAATTCACTCTCCCAGATTCCTGCTTTTTTCAGTGGTTACAATTAAAACATTGTATTAGGAAATCTGGGTTAGAGATTCCCTTATTCACAGAGGAATGGGGGCTGGCAAAGGTTATTTGCTCTTGCCTAATTGGTTCTGGGATTGCTTCACAACTCTATAAACTAATCAGGGAGCATAGTCAGCAGCAGCCTATTGGAATGGAACGTATCTGGAAGCACGAGGTTGGGGAATTAACTACACCACAGCTGTGGTCTAAGTTTTGGGACTCCTTGATACGAGTCTTTCAGTTGGTCTCCCTCACACAATTGCTGTACTTTCTCGCACATAGAGCATATATTATGCCAGTTAAACATGCTAAATTGCAAAATACTGCTGGCAATTCCTGCTGTTCTTGTAAGGCAGCCTCGAGTACTTTCTCTCATATGATATTTGAATACTTCAACATTCAAATCTTTTGGATCCCTATTTGGGAATGAGTCCAACAAATTCTTAAATTTCATGTTGCTGGATAACCACATCCACCGCTGACAACTTAGTAACAGTTTCAGTGGAAAAAGCACACAGCTGGGTTAAGTAGGATGTGTGAGTAGATTCCATTTTTGCAACTATTCACTATAAATAAAGATTGGTTACCTTCTGTGGAGGCATGAATGACAGAGGGGCATCAAAACTGGAACTTGTAAAACCACTGGTTTTAAGTCTTTTCCATTAAAATTTATAGAACATCTTTCTTAAGTAGTAAGGACTGCACATGCCCACTCTCAATATCTTGGGAGTTACCACTATTAAAATCTCTTTGTTATTATCCACCAAACACTGAGCTATATTTTCTCCAACTCCATTTTGGCTATCTGGAGTGGACAGTAATGAACTTACATTCAGAGTCCTGATTGTCCATTGGACTTCTTCCAAAGATTCCAAAGGTTCATTTAAACAATTGCCTGGTAGAAGAGGTGGGGAACACATAATGGGGCTAAGAGACTTCTTCCAAAGATTCCAATGGAGCAGTTCTTACAATTACCTGAGCCACTTTACCATTATAAACCACAAATGTGTCCATAGGGCCTGAGATAGTTTTAGAACAGCTTCTGTTCTCCATCTTTGGGGTTTTTTTTTCAACAAAATATGTCAACATTTCCTAACATTTTCTTAATTTCCCTACAATAAGTCAAAATTAAAAACTTCAAATTTTTGCACAATAAACATTTTCTAATCTTTCCACTTTATTCTCTAATATGGAATTCCTTTTAACCAAAGAAGCATTAGTTTGTTTAGTACTTCCAATCCTCTTAGCTTGATCTTCACTAAACAAACTAATGCTTCTTTGGTTAAAAGGAATTCCATATTAGAGAATAAAGTGGAAAGATTAGAAAATGTTTATTGTGCAAAAATTTGAAGTTTTTAATTTTGACTTATTGTAGGGAAATTAAGAAAATCTTAGGAAATGTTGACGTATTTTGTTGAAGTTTTGCATGTGTACGCTATCTGTCTTCCTGGGTTTAAATGGGCTCATTATATTTCTGGTTCATTTAAACAATTGCCTTGTGATAGATTAATCCTAGAGTCGAGAGAGCTTAGAAACCTCTATTCAGGAGACAACCAACTGGGTTACAGTGGTTGCCATCTCTATTGATCTTTCTGATAGGAATTTGACATTAACCTTGTTTTATAAATAGTTTAAATAGTGTCTGACTATTTTCCAGGCACATACAGTTTATTTATTTCCTGATATCTCTTCTAGAATTTATTGTGCCCCTTCACTCTAATTTCAGGAGGAGCACCATAATATGTCCGAGTCACACACTGAGCCTGAGGGAGAAGAATAGGGGGAATTAGGGCAAGCTGGGCAGCATGGAAGAAAGAGTGGAAGGAAAGAGAGGAGGGGGCAGAAGCAGATCTGGTAATTGACTGGTCAGTGGGAGAAGCAGTGAGAATGGGAGAACAGAAAAGGAGCAGTTGGGATGTTGGTGGGCGTTTGGGCTGGAGTGAGGCGATGGGGGCAGTGGAAGTGTGGTCCGGTCTGCTGCGGGTGAGTCGGCGCCCCTTGCCCGTAAAGAAACTCAATTAGAATTAAAGTAAATGGGTAGCGGGTTCTTTCCTAGTAGTGTGGGACTTAATGGCTAGCGGTCCCGGTTGGGAGATCTCAGATTCCCTTCTGGGCAGTCGGCGGCCTATGAGAGAGGCAAGGAATGTGGTCGTCATTGGCATGGCATCTCTGCACAGCAGGAAGAGCACTGCTCAGCTGAACAAAGTCCCAAAGAAGCCAATAAAGGTTTTGATAGAGCTTCTTGAGTCTTCCGGGCCGTTCTGCACTGTCTTTAAACCGTGGCAGTGAGGGTAGCCACTGGGCCCTAGTTCCAGTCAAATTCTAATTTTTGAACAGCCTATGGGGCAAGGGGGGGGGGGGGTGATGGCAGTGTTGGAGGAATGCTTGCAGTGGGGGGTTTCATGAGGACTCTTCGTGGGGACATGGGGCCACAATAGCAGAGGGAAGAAAAGTGGAGCATTTAAAAGCACAGGCAAAATCTGCTGGCCAGACAGAGTGAGCTGTCGGTAGCGGAGTTCTTCCCTAGGCAAGAGGATGGTGCCAAGGGTGAAAGCAAGAACCAGGTGTTTTGTAGAGGTGAGACCTCTTCCAGTTTTTCTCCCACATGACCAGTCACTAGTGGGAAAACTCTAAAATTCTGGGTGAGCTTCCTGGCCTATCAGCACTGCCCAAGCAGGTGAGGTTACATGATCTGCGGCTGTTCAATGGAAGTTGACAGCAGTGATTTAAAGGGGTGCAGTATTATGGCATTTTGTCCGTGATGGAGCAGGTTTTCAGGGAAAGGAGTCATCTATGACCATAGGAAGAGCATTAAGGGAGGCAGTATGCAAAGGCATCAAGTAAAAAAAAAGGGGGGGGGGGTGTCTTAAGAATTGCCTGAGGAACATTTTTTATATTAAAAAAATTACAGAACCTCCACCGTGCAGTGCAATACTTAGATCTTAGAAGCATGGGAGGCTGACACGGTGGGGGGGGGGGGGGGGGGGGATTGGATCCTATGCATGTGGGGACTCGGAGCCTCAACATCAGCCTCAAGGAATGTGGGGTCCCTAGTGAGTGGATGGTGTTGGTGGGTAGTCAGATAGCAGATGTGGTGGTCTCTCAGCTGTCATGAGGCAGACACATGTTGAGTTTGATTGGACCAGTCCCAGAATTGCTTCAAAGTGACGGCACCTAGGCAGACCTTAATCAAGTATCTGGGGATAAGTCAGGCTGGCACTATACCAAGGCTTGTTGCACTCCTCTGGCTCAACTGTGATAGCAAATCAGACATAGAGCAACTAGTCAATATTGAATTATGATGAGCAGTCCAGGAAGGTGTGGGTTAAGGGTGGCTGGGATGCATGGGAGGTTTCAGAGATGCCGGGCCCGATATTCAAAAGACATTTACATGGTGTACAGTTCTTGAAACCGTGTAAATGCTGCTGAATGGAATATTCAATGACACGAGCACGGTTAGTGTCACTGAATATCCCTGAATTATCTCCACTACACTCCCCAATGCTAACTGCTTAGCATCGGAACATGTTGTGGGCATTCAGGCACATGTCATGGGTGGCGACAGTCACTAACTAGCTAACGGCGATATTGCACCGCTACCCGGTTAGCGACCTGTGGGTAAAACTTGGTGCTGCAAAGGCTGGCCTAGTTTTACCCTTGGGAGCTAACCGGGTAGCTGTACAATATCGCTGCTACTTGGTTAGCTTCTCCAGCGCTGGAGACTGTACAGTGACTCCAGATATTCAAAGCTAGGACCGCATATGATTCCAGCATTGAATATCTGGGATTTGAGGTCAGTGACGACGGATATGCACTGTAGCGGGGCATAGCCGTTTCAGTACAGTATCAGGCCCGTGGTTATTTGGGCTGGCAGAGAGGACACCAATGCATTCTTTGCCCCTTTTTTTGGTCTGGGACCCCTGTGGCAACGTTCTAATCTGCAGGCCACTTCAGAGGTTTTGGAGTGTCCAGTGACCTAAGAGAGGCATTGAGTTACCCGGTATTCAAACTCTAGGGTAAAATGAATTTCTGCTTTTTCTTTGTCACTAGGAGGTAAATCAGCCGTCATACCGATTCTAGCACAGGTGTAGGATCGGTAGCTACAATCACCCTATTTTTTGCCATGTAAGCTTGGGACTGTGGACTTTATCACAGGTGGGATGCCTGGGTCTTTCTTCCTTCCCCAAGGTTTTGCACCAAGGTGCCTTTCGCCATTATCTTGGCAGCTTTTTTGCAGTGGCTACTAGCTTGCTCTGCTGTGGAAGTGCCCAGTTTTCTGGGGGTGGCTGGTGGGGGTTTATGATTCCGTTTCCTGGCCCATCATTAATGGGTTTGCAGGCAAGTGTGATTAATCTGCAATCTATTTTACTGAGTTGGGTGGGGGCAATTTAATTTTCACTGATCTTAGCCCATGCTCGGTGCAATACCAGGCATGTCCACTGCACTAATGGCAAAAGGCAGATACAGAATTATCATGGATAACACATTGAAACTTTCTGGCCACTTTGCAGCAGCAATCAAGAAAGTAAATAGATTGCTAGTAACCATAAAGGGAAGGAATGGAGAATAAAACAAAGGATATTATAATGCCTCTGTATTTTTTCATAGTGCAACCGCATCTTTAATATTGTATGCAATTCTGGTCATCGTATCTTAACAAGGATTTAGCTGAATTAGAATAGGTACAGAGAAGATTCACCAAAATGATAAACAGGATGGAAGGATACCCCTATGAGGAAAGTCTTAAAAGGTTAGTGCTCTTCAACCAGGAAAAGAAACAGCTGAGGAACGGATAAACACAGATTGATTGTTTATGCCATCAAAAAGTAGAAAGACTAGTGGATACGAAATGAAGCTACAATGTAACCCATTTAAGACTAATACGAGATTTTTATTTTTTTTTACTCAATGCATAATCAAACTCTGGACAAGCATTATGGAACCTGTGTGCCTTTTTGGGAACCTGCTAGATACTTGTGACCTGGATTGGCTACTGTTGGAAACAGGATACTGGGCTTGATGGACCTTGGTCTGACCCAGTATGGCATTTCTTATGTTCTTATGTTCTTAGAATCTGTTTTTTTCTGTGCATTGTCAGTATAGATGGCTTCTTTTTCACCTGCTGGGTTTTCTTCTTTGATAGGGGTTTTGGCTTTGATAAGTGCATGCCAACTGAGGGACTCAAAGGCATGTGCTAACATCGCAGCTTTCATGACTTTATGCACAGAGGTGGTCCAGAAGGCATTAGGGTGGGATAAAATAGTTTATTAATTGGGACAATTTTTGGTTCAGGGGCACTGCTGGTTCAGATGGAAGTATATAGTTGGTTGCAGCTTTTTTGGAGTGTGGTGTTCGAATTTGGGGTCCTTCTGGTTTAAGAAAATCGGAAATGTTGGGTACATGATATGCCTTTTTGGAGACTGAGTTGGAATCTGGGCGAATGAGGTCCAGTCTGCATAGGGAGTGGGTGTAGTCTCTCCTAGGATGCAATTGAGGAAGTCTAGGACAGGAGGAAACACCAACCACACCAAGTCTAATCTTTGAATGGCAAATTTAATTTTGTAAATAGGATAACCTCATGGTTTGTGTCACATTTTCAAGTAATCCACATGTTGCAGGGAAGTATCATTTTATGCAAGTGTCTTTGAGGGTACACGAGGACCTAGTAGTAAGGTTCTTTTATTTATCTTTTATTTGGTGCAGTTTAATGGGATCTGCATATGTCAGGCTCCCTGGTGCTGAACCAAGATTACGAATTTTCACCGATGTCTCCAGTGGACATAGTTTTAGGGTATTTTTTGCCTATCTGTCTTCTTTCCAAAATGAATGGTTCTCCTTTTCTATCTATATTTTATGGTGTTCCTTTCCATTTCTACTTTCTTTGTTTTATCGTACACCGCTTTGATGCATTTGTCAACAGCAATCAATCAAATGAAATAAACCTAAACATAAGCATAAACATAAGGAATTCATAGTATGTGCCAGCCTGGCTGGAGGCTCGATGTGTGGAGGGGTGTTGTTATAACATAGTTTTCCTGGACTTCTCAGACTGGGTAGTTTTAATGTCGTGAGATGTACATTTGTGTATTGAAGGGTGGTCCTCAATTTTGTGAGCATAGTCATACTGCAGGCAGTCCACCAGCAGGTAGAGGGTTGCTTCTCTGTTGGCTGAGTTAATGTGATTGGTGGTGTTGTGCTGCTTGTAGCTCATGTTCAGTTGTCAGGGTGGCCTGTACCTGGTTTACAGACCCTCTTTCTAGTTTCCAGTGGATATGATTTTGGGCATTGATTTCCCACCAAGCAGACTACCTCCCGACCCTGACACCAGAAGACATATAGATTTTGTTGAAGAGTGCATTGGCAGCTAATACATGGGAAGTTTACATGGCTGGGTGGAAGAGTTTCATAGACCTTTTTAGGCAGAGGACTGTACAGGTGCATCCACCTCTTATGGAGCAGCTGGTAGTAGAGTTCCTTGTGTCCTAGTCAACAGGTATGGCTGGAAATGCTCTGGCAACTACACTGGCAAACAATAAACCTACGCTCAAATGCACATTGGATTCAAGAACATAGAGAATGCAGTGCATTTGAGCGTAGGTTTATTGTTTTTCTTCAGTGAGAAATCGCTCTGATACCAGACCATACAGTTTTGTTTAACTACACTGGCAAGCATTGCCTTGTATTTGCAAGATATGTGTGTTTCAAGGATCTGACCACCTCCTTCTTGGTTAGTAGGTCAGTTACATACCCTCTGAAGTGATGTTCTTACAAGTTGCATTTCTGAGGGCTTTTTATGTCAACTTGCAAATGAGTGAGCTAGTTTACCCAGTGAATCACATTAGCGACTTCACAGGGAATAGTGTGGGATGATGTCTTGGTGGAGGAACTGTGAGTGTGTCTATGGATCCATAGGACCAAGATTGACCAGATGGGTTATGTGCTTATGTGGTCCTGGAGCATTCTCCAGGATTAGCTGTATGACTGGTAGGCTGAGCCAAGGAGTACTTGCATAAGCATTCAGCTATATACAATGTTATTGATTTTAAAAGATACCTATTTTGAGTCTATTCCTGGTGTGTATGATCTCAAGTTCCAGGTATAGCTGAAAAGGCACCAAATTATTAACCCACATAAGGAAGGAACACAGAATGGTAATGTGAAACACCAATATGGGGCAATATGTGTATGCCCTGTGCCTGCTATTCCCATCTCTCTACTTCCATTGTATCCTTGCTAATAGGAAGCACTATTTGCACATGGGGAGAAAATCCAGAAGTCATGGCATTTACAATGGGGTGTGCACATTGCAGCATGAACACTGTTACCTGTGGGCCACAGGTAGAGTTCCAACAGCTTTCAGAACATAGCTTTACGTTGTGAGTTCTCTTATTACATATCCTCTGATGTGTTCTATCCTGCAGATGCTGCAGCAGAAGCTAAACAGGAAATCACATCAGGGAATGAGGAAAATGAACCCTCTAATGCTCAGAAAGGGTGAATACATCAGAAAACAGAGTACCAAATCTAGATGAGACCATCTCAGGAAGTGTCCCAGGAAACAGAAAATGGTGATGATGGGCTGTTTCCATAGACTCATGAGGAGGACACCCTGGACCCAGAGACTGGTCAAGAGGACAAGCAAGACCCAGAAGAAGCTAAGGAGAATGGTGAGGATCAAGGAGATACTGAGGAGGATTGCCAGGATCTAAAGGCAGATGAAGAGGAGAAGCTAGAACTGGATGATGGTCAGGACAATCCTCAGGACCTAGAGGAGGCAAATGATGAGAGTGAGCATCCAAGGATGGAGAAGGAGACTAATAATAGCAGCCAGGATTTGATTATGCCTACAGGTAGAGACAGTCCATTAATGGAGGTGGCCAATGCAATGAGTCAACGACATGATAGCCTGACGGAAGAGGTCACGGGAATACGAGGTGACATCAGGGAAGTTAGTGACTGCATGTTTTACAGAACTCTAAACCCTAACTAGCACCTTGGCCTCACTCCTAGAGTAGATAGTAGATCATTGAGTGCCTTCCACCACCTGTCACCCTTTTCTCCATCAGCTCTCAGCACAGGCAACTACCTAACATTTTTAACCCACTTCACTGTACTCCGCTGTCTATTCAGCCTACTGGCATACAGCCACACAGTATTCCTTGACTTCTGTGAGGAGATCAGTTGAGATTCAGAGGTGGGTGAAAGGGACCTCTGGCTATGAGCTCAGTCCTTGCAGGAATAACCAGTTTCCACCCCCACCCACCAAACAAGGCCATAGAAGTGGACAGAAATTAGTTATGAACCATGTATTTGAGCACTTAAGCACATGCACAATGTAATTTTGGGCCCAAATAACACATTCAATTATAGGTTCATTCCTAGTTGCCTTGGCTCTGAGTGCCAGTGGATTTGTGGGGCAGTCAGTTCCTAGGGTACTGCTGCATCACCCTGCTCATCACGCCTTGTGTTTGGCAGTGGAGAGCCATCTGGTTCCAGCATCATGTGGATGAGAGCAAGGGAATACAGAATGCAGCAAGCAAAAACAGCATCTTTCAGGAAATGGAAAAAAGAGCCAAACGACGAAACCTGGAAACAGCACAAGCACTGGCAAGTCAAATCCAAGGCATTGATAAGGCAGGCAAAGGGAGAATTTGAGAAGAAGCTTGCTGCGGAAGCAAAAATGAGAAATAAAGATTTTTTCAAGTACATTCGTAGCAAAAAACCTGTGAGAGAGTCAGTTGGTCCATTAGATGATAGAGGAGTTAAAGGGGCACTAAGAGGCGACGAGGCGATAGCGGAGAGACTGAATGAATTCTTTGCTTCGGTCTTTACTGAGGAAGATGTAGGGATGTTACCCATGACTGAAGTGGTATTTAAAAGTGCAGAAGAATTGAAGGAAATATCGATACATCGGTAAGATGTATTACAACTATTAGATAAACTGAAGAGTAGCAAATCACCTGGGCCAGATGGCATACATCCAAGGTTGTTGAAAGAACTGAAATATGAGAGTGCAGACCTGCTATTAGTAATCTGTGAACTATCATTAAAATCATCTCTAATACCTGAAGATTGGAGGATCGCCAATGTAACACCAATTTTTAAAAAGGGTTCCAGGGGTGATCCGGGAAACTACAGACCGGTGAGCCTCATGTCAGTACCGGGAAAAATGGTAGAAACCATCATAAAGAATAAAATTACTCAGCATGTAGATAGTCATGGCCTAATGGGAGACAGCCAACATGGCTTTAGACAAGGAAGATCTTGTCTTACTAATCTGTTATGTTTTTTTGAAAGTGTGAATAAACAGGTGGACAAAGGTGAGTCAGTTGATATAGTGTATCTGGACTTTCAGAAAGCCTTTGACAAGGTCCCTCATCAGAGACTTTTGGCAAAACTAAAGAGTCATGGGACAGGAGGCAGTGTAATACTGTGGATCAAGAACTGGTTAAGATAGAAAGCAGAGGGTTGGGCTAAATGGCCAATTTTCCCAATGGAGAAAGGTGAATAGTGGTGTATCCCAGGGATCTGTACTGGGTCCGCTGCTTTTTTGAAATATTCATAAATGACCTGGAAAGTGGAATAACGAGTGAGGTTATCAAATTTGCAGATGACACAAAACTATTTTAAGTTGTTAAAACCCAAGAGGATTGTGGAAAATTGCAAGAGGATCTTGATAAATTGAAAGACTGGGCATCAAAATGGCAGATGAAATTTAATGTGGACAAGTGCAAAGTTATGCACCTAGGGAAGAACAACCCAAACTATGGTTACACGATGCAAAGTTCCACATTAGGAACCACCACCCAGGAAAAAGATTTAGGCGTCATTGTGGATATCATGTTAAAACCCTCGGCCCAGTGTGCAGTGGCAGTCAAGAGAGCAAATAGAATGCTAGGTATAATAAGGAAAGGAATGGAAAATAAAACAAAAGATGTTATAATGCCTCTATATCGTTCCATGGTAAGACCGCACCTTGAATATTGTGTGCAATTCTGGTCGCCGTATCTTAAAAAGGATATAGCGTTATTAGAAAAGGTTCAGAGAAGAGACACCAAAATGGTAAAGGGGATGGAAGGATACTACTATGAAAAAAGGCTAAAAAGGTTAGGGCTCTTTAACCTGGAAAAGAGACGGCTGAGGGCAGATATGATAGAAGTCTGTAAATTAATGAACAGAGTGGAATGGGTAAACGTAGATCGATTGTTTATGTTATCAGAATATAGAAAGACTAGGGGACATGCAATGAAGCTACAGGGTAAACTATTTAAGACTAATAAAAGAAAATATTTTTTCACTCAAAGTGTAATCAAACTCTGGAATTTGTTACCGGAGGATGTAGTAAAGGCTGTTAATGTAGCTGGGTTTAAAAAAGGTTTGGACAAGTTCCTGGAGGAAAGGTCCATAAACCATTATTAAGAAGGGACCCAGGATATCAATGCTTGACCCAGTACAAGCATTTCAGAACCTGTGTCTTTTGGGGAAACTGTTAGGCACGTATGACCTACATTGGCCACTGTTGGAAACAGAATACTGGGCTTGATGGACCTTGGTCTGACCCAGTATGGCATATCTTATGTTCTTATGTTCTTATTTAGCTGGGATGTAAAGCAATTCACTCCATGACCTGCAACAATCCAAGGGATCAATACAGTATAGGAGGTGAAGTACTTTTGTCCACTAAAGAAGAGCGGGACCTAGGTGTGGTTGTGTCTGATGATCTTAAAGTAGCTAAACAGGTAGAAAAGGCGACAGCAAAAGCTAGAAGGATGCTTGGGTGCATACGGAGAGGAATGGCTAGCAGAAAAAAGGAGGTGATAATGCCTCTGTATAAGTCTTTGGTGCGACCTCATTTGGAGTATAGTGTGCAATTCTGGAGACTGCAACTTCAAAAGGATGTGAACAGGATGGAGTCGGTGCAGAGGGTGGCTACTAAAATGATTAGTGGGCTTCATTATAAAGCATATGAGGACAGACTTAAGGATCTTAATATGTACACCTTAGAAGAAAGGCGGGATAGAGGTGATATGATTGAGATGTTTAAATACCTCCATTGCATAAATGTTCAGGGAGAGAGCCTCTTTCAATTGAAAGCAAGTTCTGCTACGAGGGGACATGGGATGAGGGTGAAGGGAGATAGATTCAGGAATGATATGCGAAAATATTTCTTTACGGAAAGAGTAGTGGATCCATGGAATAGTCTCCCAGTGGAGGTGGTAGAGATGAGGACAGTAACTGAATTCAAAAAAGCATCGGACCAACACAGAGGATCTCTAAAGGTAAAAAGTGGACTGTTGTAGTTGTTGATATGAAAGGACTTTTTCTGTCATCATGTTTCTATGTTTCTATGACCTGCCAGGTACCTGAATCTACTTTTCAGAATTCTGAAAATCTGCTCTATTACAGCCCTGGTCTGACTTTATGCCCTATTGTAGTTCTGTTCAGCTTCTCCCTTAGGATGGGCTATGGGGGTCACCAAGCAGGTCTTGAGTTTCTGTCACCTATAGAGGTAAGATCATAGGAAATATGAATGAGCACATATTTATTTGGAGCTAGGTCAGCACATCAATGCATAGGTGGTCCCTGACTCTTCTATGGCTCCTTGTTGCACATTCCAAGATTTTGCTGTGGAGTATACAGTATAAGAGCTTCCTTGAGTGGAGAGTTTGTTTGTGTGTCTGGTATCTGCTTACCTAGCAGCCTTTCATCAATGATCTTGCCACTCTGAAAGCACTCATGTATGCCTGATTGTAACAGAATGGAAGTATTATGACATAGTCCAGGTTAGCAGGCACACACACCTCAGTTATGATGAACATAAGAACATAAGATATGCCATAATGAGTCAGATCAAGGGTCCATCAAGTCCAGTATCCATTCCAAGAGTGGCCATTCCAGGTCTCAAGTACCTGTCAGTTTCCCAAAAGGATGCACATTCTATGGTGTTTATCTGAGGGATAGGCAGTGAATTTCCCCAGTCCTCTTTAATAATGGTTTATGGAATTTTTCCTCCAGGAACGTGTCCAAAATATTTTCTCCAATTAGTCTTAAATGTGCCACATTGCAGCTTCATTGCATGTCCCCTAATCTTTCTACTTTTTGAAGGATGTATGAGACATTGTAGACCCACCTGTAAGTTGCAGGAGTTTAAGGAATTGTGTTTGCAATATATTGCCTCCTTTCCCACAGATATCCTAATATCAATGTGTGTGCAGTTTGTTTCCCAGAGAACAGAAGGGAAGTGTATTACCTCTTAGAAGTCTGTCATTATTTCATGTTACTACAGCTCAGTTTCAGGGAAGACAATATATTGAGTATCTCTTCTTAGAAAGGCATCTAGAAACTAAGCTATGCAGTGAAAGTGGCTTTCTGGATCATGCCTATGGTGGCACCAAGAGGTGTTTGGAATGATCCTGTAGAAAGAAATGTCAGGACTATGGTCACATTCAGGTGCACGGTGGGCTATAGGTCAGTCTTAAGTCTGTTTCACAGGTGTACTATTATCCTTTGTCAAATCCGAACCTCTACATGCATTCCTCCTTTTTGAAGTCCAGGGACTATACCTTCTGCAGTGGGTATCTCCTCCTCCTCCTCCTCTGTTGCCACTATCTCCTGTGGATCAGGAGACATAGGAGTAAGTGATGTTGCACACTAATGGCCGCTAGATCCACCATCACTAGCAACACCTAGCGCCTACATGTATTGCCACAAGTGACCACCATCAGCCTTGTCACAGGAACATATTCACAGTGACAAAGAATGATACACAGGTACAATTACTAGAATACTGGCACACCTATACAGACACATGAAGGCCAGTTCAGATTGGGGGATGTCCGGGCCGTCCAGACATCCAAAACTCGGATGTGCCCCAAAGACACCTGATTCTGCAACCGTACGAGCTATATGTTCCTGCGGTTGCAGAATCGTGGCACTTGGATGGCCCAGACGTGCCCTGATTCTGCCACAGGAGATGTCTGTCACCCTGCCTGGCCAGCACTCCCTATGCTCCTGCTGGAGTGCCGGTGCTGTGGCGTCCCCTCACCATGTCACTGGGACATCCAGCAGGAGCCCTGATTCCCCACACCTCTGAAAAACAGCATTTCCCCATTGCCTGACCCCTATAGGGGCCTTCTAGTGCTGGGTTCAGGCAGAGGTAGACCTCCTGCTGCTGCTCACCTCATTGTGGAAGTCTGCCAGTGTCAATCAACATCTTCGGGGGGAGGACTTATGAGGTATTCTACCTCTGAGGTGGAATAAGTCCTCCGTCCATCTTGGCCTCCTGGGATGTACAGGACCGTGACTTGAATAGGCCCTGTACATCTGAGGTTATGGGCCCGCCTCTGCTCCACCCACTCTCTGCCTCTGGCACTCCCTTTCCTGCCCCCGTCGAGCTCACACGGCACAAACCCTCTCTATGTGTGGGGAGGGCTGGCTCCAGAATCATTTCCAGGGTCTGTTCGGGGGTTGGACATCCATCCTGGGCATCCAATCCCGCTATTTGTGGTTCAGAATGACCTCCATAGTGTCATAAACCCTAGCACAGAGATACTTCCGTGCACACATACACACACACACATGCACACATGCACACAGGCACACACACATGCACACATTCTCACCAAGACACACACACACAAACACATTCTGGAAGAGAGAGAGAGACACACACACAGAAAAGTTGACATACATGTGATGAAGGTCAAGGGTGGGGTGTGAGAATTGTCGAGGTGATTTAGAGGGCTGGTGGATTTGGAGAAGAGATTGTTCTAGAGAAAGGCTAAGGATAACAAAAATAGTACAAAGGAGGCAATAAAAGGATAAAGTTTGGAGTAAGGAGGTAGCAGAAATAATATTGTATGGAGGATTTAAGACTCACCAGGGGGAGTGGTCTAGGGTTAAAGCAACAGTCCAGCACGCACGTGATCTGGGTTTGATTCCCACTACCACTCCTTGTGAACTTAGGCATCTCACCTTGCCTTGCCTCTGAAGAAAAAGCCTGGTAATCTATTTCTGGTCATAGCTTGCCAAGAAAACCCAGGGGCTTCTGGGATGCCAGGAGTCAGCACTGATGTGATGGCACTCAAAAAAAAAAAAAAAAGAAATGTCAAAAAGTAATTGTAAGCTCCAATAACCACACTCTAGATCAGTGGTTCCCAGACTTGAGGTTGGGACCCCAAATAGGGTCACATCATCAGTGGATGGGGTCACAGAAATAATGGTCCTTTCAACTTCTCTCTGGACTTTCACTGTGACCTATGCCAAATAGTGTCAGTTTCCAGTCAGCATGTGGCCTGTGATCCAGTGAACATTCATAGGCCCTTGTCCCCTCCTGGATAAGCTTCCTGTTAAACTGGAACCCCATGCTGAGCACTGTGATGACTGTTACAGCTGCTTTCTGCTTTAGATAGTGGAGGAAGGAGAAGGCACTTAGAGACCTGCTGTTTTGATTTCATCATCTGTGGTCACATGAATTGTCAATTGTTAAAATGAGATCATATGGGATAAAAGTTTGACAAGCACTGCTGTAGATCAAAAAAGACAGCTTTATCCCATTCTAGTCAGTATATAACAGGCATAAATGTGAGCAGGGATTTTTGATGATGTGCACATGTATGATACTTACATCATCTGTACTTACTTTTCATGCCCGCCCAGCAAAAGCCCATTCTCCACCCTAAACATGGCATCTCTAAGCAGGACCAGCACCAGTTTCCTCCAGCTCACAGAGGAGGACGTTTTTCAGAGGTACAGTCTGAATAAGACCACTATCGCTGACCTCTGTGAGCTGGTGAAAACTGACTTTGAGCCAGCAATACAGAGAAGCCATGTACTGCCAGTTACAGTGAAAGTTACGACAGACCTGGTCTTCCTAGCCACTGTCAACTTCCAATATGTTGTGGGGACAACAACTGGCATCACCTAGCCTACCATATCCTACTGTACTGAGGCCTCCACAGGAGCCCCATTGAGAAGGATGCATGACTTCATTGCTTTCCCCTGAAGCCAGGACCAGCAAGAGCCGACCATACAAGATTTTCATGTCATTGCTGGGTTTCCTTCCATCCTTAAGGTTATAGATTACACACATGTGGCCCTGCGTGCAACTGGCTAGGAGGAGTGGGCATACAGGAAATGGCACAATTATCACTCCATGACCATGCAAGTGGTTTGCAGTGCCCAAATGGTTGTCACTGAAGTATGTGTATGCTTCCCAAGATCCTGCCATGATGTGTGTGTTCTATCACAGTCAGTCCTTGGATAAGCCACTTCCACTGGATAGCTGGGAAACGGCTGGTTGCTAAGTAAGTGAAACCTAACATGCAAACATGTCACTGCACTGTGATATGTGTCTTGATGTTTATCACTGTAAACAGCCCACCCTCCACCCTTCCACTGTGGACCATAGGAAAGCACATGGATTGGCAGCAGCTCAACATGTGCAGTGCTAAAAAGACAGGTATCCAGATATACTGCACATGGTCCACAGTACCATATGTATGCACTGCCCATGCTGCCATGCACTGTTGTGTGGTACCTGCTACTGCCATTGTGATCTGGCCCATTGATCCCTTACTCCCAAAAGCAACCATGGATACCCCTCAAGACCTGACTCATGAAACCAGTGAGGCAGCTACAGACACCTCAGAAGGAGAGGTCGAAAAAGAGCACTCAACAGAACCGTTCTTTTCTACCTTTAGCAGCCTTTTTTTTGTTGTTGTAAACCGCTCAGACACTGTTTTGATGAGCGGTATATTAAGCATCCTAATAAACAACAATAAAAAACAATAAACAACAACCAGGTCTGTGATAGAATGTACATTTGGAGTCATCATGAGCAAATTCAGATGCCTGGACAGGAGTGGAGGTAACTGCTGTACAGTCCTGAAAGAGTGGGTAATACAGTATATTCATTACCTGGTGCATACTGCACAACATCACCACCCAGTGAGGTACACAGATATCGGAACAGGAGATAAATGAGGACCCATAGAGAGGCCTGGACTCTATAGGAGCATGGTGCACAGAGCCAGGAAGAATACCACAGTAGCTGTGGCTGCAAGAAATAGACTCATACAGGAGAATTTCTAGCATATTTGAGGCAGTGCCATTCCTAGTCCTTCCCCCTCTCCCCTTCGCCCAGGGCAGGCACCCACCAACCTGGCCAGCCCCATGGAGGCAGCATGGCAAACTTATGATTAAGCTAGCTTGCAGCGGTGCCTCATCCTTCAGGGGCTGGTCACTCTTTTCTCCCAGCCAAAGTCTCATGATTCATGAGACTTCAGTTGGGAGAGGCTGGTTCCTCAAATTCTGTCACCCTTTCTTCCTTTTCAAAAATCACTGAGGAGGAAACTTCAAATTTTCTCTCATCATTTCCCATCCCACTCATTTATCATTTGGAGCCTAAGAGCTTGTCCTATGTGCCTCAGGTCAGCTGCCAGGCATGATGAACTGACTCTACTAAGGAAAAACTTAGCTGCCATGCATAAAGAAGTGACTCTACTGAGGGAGGAAATAGCTGCAATGAAACACACCTCTTCTAGGATACAAACTGAACAAAGTCCACTCCCACTCCCACAAAGAATCAAACACCCCAGGAACAAATGGATCACAGTGGGTTCTGGGAGATTGCGACCTGTAACGCTGAGACATCCTATACATCAAGAGATATCCCTGCATAATGCCTTCTCTGCCTTGGCTAATGAGGATGCTCAATCCAATGAAAGTGAAGGGCCCTTAAATGAGTCAGACAATGCCCAATCTCCTGCTAAAGCACCAAATATGAAGAAAGCCTCACCAAACAGAAAACTACTACTACTTGGAGATTCCATCATCAGAGGCACCAACTTGGGAACACAGTTCATAGGAGAGAAGATAGTCATGTGCCTACCAGGCTCGACAGCCAGCAGGAATACAAACCAAATTGTTGAAGTACTTAGCACAAAAAGTGAACACTCCAAACTTGATGTTGTTATTCACTTGGGTACAAATGACCTGGCTAGAAACAGTGCCTCTACAGTCCAAAAGGACTTCCAATCTCTGTGAGAGAAACTCAAGCCCATTGTGAACACTGTTGCATTCTCAGAGTTTCTGCCTGTTCTTGGTAAGGGGACAAAAAGGCTGCATAACATTAACAGCTTTAATACATGGCTCCAGACCTGGTGCAAACAAGAAGGATTCAGATTTATTGGCGACTGGGGAAACAGGTGGACCAACAAGAGACTATACGGTGTTGATGGACTACATCTCTCTGTCACAGGGAAAAGAATCTTAAGTGAAAAATTCAGGCACTATGTGGATATGCATTTAAACTAGGAAAAGGGGGTGACGGATGTGGAAGGTCAAGACTGGCATGCCACCTCCTGCAAAAGCAGAATAATATCAGAAACAGCCACACTTTTAAACCACACATCACAAACAAGTGGGAAGATGTGGGCAGAACAAAATCAATGCAAAATACACACAAGCCAGGTAAATGCTGGAAAGCAATGAGCACAAATGCTCGAAGTTTAGCAAACAAAGTTCTGGACCTGGAAGCCCTAATGATGAAAATGGATTTGGACATTGTGGCCATCACAGAAACATGGTTCAATGAATCGCATGATTGGGATGTAGCCATAACTGGCTATAATCTATTCAGAAGAGACAGAGAAAATGGAAAAGGAGGAGGAGTGACCTTGTATGTCAAAAGCAATATTAAAGCTACTGGAATGCAGGGGGCATGGGGAAAAGAAGAAGCGCTCTGGATTGCGTTGGAAAGAGGAGATGGCACTGTCATCCATACTGCTATAGTCTACAGACCTCCAACTCAAATTGAAGAGATAGATAGTGATTTGATTAAAGATATTGCCAAGATAGCCACAAAGGGGAAAGTAATCATTTTGGGTGACTTTAATCTACCTGATGTGGATTGGATTACTCCTTCTGCACATCCAGAAAGAAGCAAAAAAATTGTAGATGCTGTCCAGGATGCATTCCTTAGACAAATAGTCATGGAACCAACCAGGGAAAGCTCAACGCTGGATTTAGTGCTCACCAACGGTGATAGCATGTCAAATGTCTGCATGAGTACCCCTGTGAGCAACAGCCATCATTACACAGTGTGGTTTGAGATAAAAGCAAATGACTAACACAAGAAAACCTTACAGTACTTATCCATCCACCCACTGCGAAAAGTCTTATCCAAACTGTTGTTGT
The DNA here is from genome assembly GCA_033557465.1 of Ichthyophis bannanicus. NCBI lineage: Eukaryota > Metazoa > Chordata > Amphibia > Gymnophiona > Ichthyophiidae > Ichthyophis > Ichthyophis bannanicus. The sequence goes on from CM066035.1 coordinate 454,216,136, forward strand.
TTTATTGCTCCTTGTAAAAAGTCACTTGTAATTAGTTCTGTTATGTTCCATGTAATATTACCTGTATATAGTTTCAAACTCTGTTCCATGTAAAGTATACAGAAGTATACAAAATTTTGTTAATTGTTCTATGTAAACCGCCCTTGATCTCTGGAAGGGGCGGTATAGAAGAAATTGTTAAGTAAATAAATAAAATAAAAAAGCCAGGGTACGGGCCAAACATAGCAAGCTCAAAGTCCTAAACACTGACTTAATAAAATGGCTGAGTACCTAAAGGAGGAGATGACAGGATGGAAGGAGATAAAGGAAGTGAAACTGCAATGGGATAAACTAAAGGTGGCAATAAAAGGGGCAATGGACCAATATGTTAAAAAAGTAAACAAAAACAAGAGGAGAAGAAAACCTATTTGGTTTTCCAAAGAAGTGGCTGCTCAAATAAAGGCAAAAACCACAGCTTTCGCAAAATTCAAAAGCTTGCAAATAGAAGAACACAGAAATCTATACAGGATCAAACTCAGAGTCAAAAGGAGGAAATCAAAAGCAGAGGAAAAGATGGCTAAAGATGTTAAGGGTGGCGACAAAACTTTCTTCAGGTATATTCGAGAAAGGAAGAAGATCAGAGTTGGAATTGCATGACTCAGAAGTGCTGGGAAAAGACTCGTGGAAAGTGACATAGAAAAAGCGAAATTTCGAAACAAATACTTCTGCTATTTTTTCTAAAGAAAATCCTGGAGATAGACCAGCTGGGACTCCCAAATATAAAAATGGGAATGAAGTAGATACCACATCACTCACAGAAGATGAGATGTTGGAACAACTTGCTAAACTGAAAGTGGGCAAAGCCATGGGACCAGATGGGATACATCCCAGGATACTGAAAGAGCTCAGAGAGGTTCTTGCAGGGCCGTTAAAGGATGTATTCAACAGATCCTTGGAAACAGGAGAGGTTCCTCAGGACTGGAAAATGTCTGATGTTGTACCTCTACACAAAAGTGGTGACAGGGAAGAAGTGTCAAACTACAGACAGGTGAGTCTTACCTCGGTGGTGGGAAAAGTAATGGAGGCGCTCCTGAAAGAGTGAATAGTGAACTTTCTCAAAACCAACAGGTTGCAAGATCCGAGGCAACATGGTTTTACTGAATGACAGTCTTGCCGAACTAATCTGATTGAATTCTTTGACTGGGTGACCAAGGAACTAGATCAGGGGCATGTGATGGATGTCATCTACCTGGATTTCAGCAAAGCCTTTGATACTGTTCCTCATAGGAGGCTTGTCAATAAACTCAATAGCTTGGGGATGGGTACCAAGATAGTAAACTGGATTAGAAATTGGTTGACTGACAGATGACAGAGGGTGATGGTACATGGAGCTCACTCGGATGAGGGGAAGGTGATTAGCAGGGTGCTCCAGGGTTCGGTCCTGGGCCCTGCACTGTTCAATGTATTTGTGAGTGATATTGCTGAAGGACTGAATGGAAAAGTCTGTCTTTTTGCAGATGACACAAAAATTTGCAACAGAGTGGACTCCCCCGAGGGAGTGGATAACATGAGGAAAGATCTACAAAAGCTGGAAGAATGGTCTAATGCTTGGCAATTACGATTTAATGCGAAAAAGTGCAGTGTCATGCACCTTAGGTAGCAGAAATCCAAGGGAAATGTATGCGATAGGGGGCGAGAGATTGGTGTGCATGGTTCAGGAAAAAGACCTTGGTGTGATTATCTCTGATGATCTCAAGGTGGCAAAACAGTGCGACAAGGCGGTGGCAAAAGCCAGGAGGATGTCGGGCTGCATACAAAGAGGGATTAACAGCAGAAAGAAAGAGGTAATTATGCCACTGTACAGGTCGCTGGTGAGGCCTCACCTGGAATACTGTGTTCAGTTTTGGAGACCATATCTTGCAAAAGATGTAAAATGACTGGAAAGTGTTCAGAGGAAGGTGACCAAAATGATTTGGAGCCTGCGTAAGAAACCTTATGAGAAGAGACTTGAAGACCTAAATATGTGCACTTTAGAGGAGAGGAGGGATAGGGGAGATATGATTCAGACCTTTAAATACTTAAAGAGGAACGATGAACAAACAAACCTCTTCCAAAGACGGGAAAGCTGCAAAACTAGAGGGCATAACATGAAGCTGCAAGGTGGAAAATTGAAAGGCAATGTCAGGAAATATTTTTTCACTGATAGGGTGGTGGGTGCTTGGAATGCTCTCCCGATGGAAGTGGTGGGGGCAAACACGGTGACGGAATTCAAAACAGCATGGGACATGCACAGCGGATCCCTTTATAGCAACAGGATAAAAACAAAATAAACTGAACCATCTAACTTCTCAACAAATAGGGGTGTCCTACATGGAGTGGTGGGTCCACCCCTAAACAAAGACCTGGGGAGGGGTGACCTGCAGAGAGCGTCCGGTGCACCTACTCTTGCCGTATTGCTGGGCAGACTGGATGGACCATGCTGGTCTTTATCTGCCATCATTTACTATATTACTATATGTTACTAAGCTCAATTTCTTCTACCATCATCCTTTCCATCTGTTATATCTTTTACCTATCTGCTGAAACTGTTCATGTGGCCTTCAAACATGCTGTGGTTATACCTCTCTTCAGAAAGTCTTCACTAGACCCTACCCGTCCTTCCCTTTATCATCCTATCTCTCTCCTCCCCTTTGCTTCAAAAGTGCTTGAAAGAGTGGTTCACTGCTGCTGTCTTGACTTTCTTTCCTCTCAAACCCTTCTGGATTCACTAAAATCTGGCTTTCATCCTCTGTATTCCACAGAAATGGCTCTTGCTAAAGTCTCCAGCGACTTGTTCCTCGCCAAATCCAAGGGCCTTTACTCGATCCTCATTCTTCTTGACCTTTCTGCTGCCTTTGATACTGTTAATCACCACCTTCTTGTTTGATACCTTGTCCTCACACAGATTTAGGGGCCCTGTTCTGTCCTGGTTTTCTTCTTATCTCTTCCATCACACTTTTGGTGTTCAGGTGGATCCTCCTTTACTGCCATCCTACTTTCAGTTGGTGTACGTCAAGGTTTTGTCTTGGCACCTCTCTTTTTTTCTCTCTACACTCATTTCCTTGGTGCACTTATTTTCTCCCATGGTTTTCAGTACTATCTTTATGCTGATAACTCTCAGATCTACCTATCTATGCCTGAAATCTCTCCAGAAATTCAGGTCCAGATCTCTGCCTGCTTATCCGACATTGCTGCCTGGATGTCTAACCGCCATCTGAAATTGCACATGGCCAAAACTGGGATCCTTATCTTTCCCCCTAAACCCACCTCCCCCTCCTCCCTGCTCTATTTCTATGGATAACACCACACTCCTCCCCGTTACCTCAGCTCGAACCTTGGGTTCATCTTTGACTCTTCTCTTTTTCTCTGCACACTTCCAACTCCTTTCTCTATAATATCAGCAAAATGTGTCCCTTCCTTTCTACACACACTACTAAGACATAAGAACATAAGAACATAAGAAATGCCATACTGGGTCAGACCGAGGTCCATCAAGCCCAGTATCCTGTTTCCAACAGTGGCCAATCTAGGTCATACGTACCTAGCAGTTTCCCCAAAAGACACAGGTTCTGCAGTGCTTGTACTAGGCCAAGCATTGATATCCTGGGTCCCTTTTTAATAGTGGTTTATGGACCTTTCCTCCAGGAACTTGTCCAAACCTTTTTTAAACCCAGCTATACTAACAGCCCTTACTACATCCTCCGGTAACAGATTCCAGAGTTTGATTACACGTTGAGTGAAGAAATATTTTCTCCTATTTGTCTTAAATAGTTTACCCTGTAGCTTCATCCAGCCTTTATCCAGCCTTCATCCAGACCTTTATCCAGCCTTTAGCCACCTCCCACCTTGACTACTGTAACCTGCTCTTTGCTTGACTCCCTCTGAATCATCTCTCTCCCCTTCAATCTGTTCAAAACAATGTCACTATACTCATGTAACCCCTCTTCTCAAGGCACTTCACTGGCTCCCTATCTATTTCCACGTCCAGTTCAAACTTCTACTGACCTACAAGTGCATTCATTCTTTGGCTCCTCACTGCTTTTCCTCTCTTATCTCACTCTATACCCCTCCTCATGAACTTCGCTCCTCTGGCAGACCCCTTTTATCTATGCTCTTCGCTGCCACTGCCAACTCCAGACTTCATTCATTCCACTTTGCTGCTCCATATGCCTGGAACAAACTACCTGAGTCAGTGTTTTGGGCTCCTCCTCTAGCTCTATTCAGTCTAAAATGCACTTCTTTGAGACTGATTTTGGATCCTGATTCTCCTCACTCTCTTATTCACTACACATGCATACCTTAACATACCCTAGTCCCCAGTTTTGTGATGTTGTCTTGATTAGATTATAAGCTCTGAGGAGCAGGGACTGTGTCTCACATTTATATATGTAGCACTGTGTATGCCTTGTGGCTCTATACAAATGATTAGTAGTAGTAAGTTTGCTGCACTGCCTCCATGAGGTCAACCGGCACCCAGGGTAGGCCACAACCACCATCCTACCCTTTGTACATCACTAAGTTGAGGAGTAAATATTTTCAGGAGACAGTGATAGAACAAGTGTACATGTTTGCAGTGCCCTCTTCCCCCCACCCTCACCACTCCCATCCATGTGTCCCCATTTTCCCTCCCATGCACTCTACTGCAATGGTGTTGCTTTGGAGGTTGTGTTCTCTCATCATTCTCCTCCTCATGAGCAGAGGCAGTCTCTACTTATGAGGCAGTCAGTGGGTCAGTGTGGACAAGAGGCAGTGGAAGTCTATCAGCATCACCACCCCTCATAGATTCCACCATGTCCCAGAGGGAGCTGGCAGTGCTCATCTGGTAGGCTACCATTTCCTACTGGAGACACAGCTGAGCCTGCTACAGTTGGGACTGGTGGTCGAGGAGTTCCTCCAACCAATCTGTCTGGCATAAAAGGTGGTCCGGCACAGACTCAATGGGCCTGATATTCAGTGCTGTTGGCTAGCGCTACTAATGCAGCTAGCCACTAGCCTGAACAGTAAACCTGAATAGTCAATACTGGGGTTATATCCAGCCTCAAAACTGAATATCTGGGTTAGCCGCTCTTGCTGATTGAAAACCAGTCAATGGCAATATTGTGCCGCTGTCCGGTTAGCAATATGCGGCAGAGGTTGGGCCAGGGTTTCTTGAGCCTGGCTTTCACTGCATTTTCATAACCAGGCAGTAGCTCAATATTGCTGCTGACCAATTTGTGATTGGCTCTGCCTCTATTCTGCTTCAGAATGCCCTGATACACCCTGATGCTAAGCGCTTATCATCGAGGCATGTAGAGTCAGCAGCAGCAGATATTCAGTGGCATTAACAGTGTTAGTGCCGCTGAATGTCCCGCTTAAGGGCATTTATACAGTTTACAAGTCTGTAAACAGAGTAAATGCCTTTGAATATTGGGCCCAATGTCTCTAGTGACTGAGAAATTAAGGGTCATCATCTCTGCCTCTTCCCTCTCCAGTTGTCATTCCATCTTCTCATCTTCTTCCCCCAAGATGTCTGCTGCCTCCTGGATGGGGGATGCTTGTGATGGAATTTCACAGTGGTGAGCTTAAGGATGTTGTGACTGTCCTTAGGAATCATGGGGCCTCTGTTCCTCCTATGCTGGCTCCTCCTGCTGTGACAGGTAATGGGTCTCTTTTCAAGCCTTTGTCCATTTTTGTAGACAAAATTCGTAATCTTTTGACACAACAAATAACTTCAGACACTACACATACACTTCAGATTTTGTCTGAAACAAATATTCCTGATGGTGAAGTATGGCTGATTACCTATGATGTGCAATCCCTTTATACTAATATCGATCAGTGTGAAGCAGAGTTTATTATTGATCTGGATTAGGGTGAAGCTCTTCTTAAGCAACATCCTAAAGTCTATGTGTTAGAGTTGTTGCAAATAGTATTGGAGAATATTTTTTTTCTTTTTTAATGGATCCTATTTCCATAAAAAATTTGGAGTGCCAATATGCGCGACTGTGGCCCCTAAAGTGGCATCATTTTAGGAACAATATCTGTACTCGTCAAGATAAATGGCTTAAGTGTATCTCTGGAAAAGGTATCTAGATGATGTCTTTTGTTTATGGAGAAGCGATTTGACATTTTTGAAGATCTTTACCAGCTGGTTGAATTCGCTTAAGCCAAATTTTAAATTTGATAGCAATTATCATCAAATACAAATGGCCTTTTTAGATAGGTTGGTGATTCGGGGAGATATGCAGTTTCGCACTACACTGTGTCAAAAATCTGTGGCTTGCAAAAGTTAATGGAAATACTCCAGCCATCATCCACTGAAATTAAAGAATGGATTGCCTCTCAGTCAATTCCTCTATATTTGGAGGATTTTTTCAACAAGCAAGATTATATTGAGGAATATCGAATACTTTTCCATAAATATTTGGATCGTGGTTACCTCTTGCGAATCATCAGGAAAGCATATCTAAGGTGTCTTCATGCATAACAATCACCATTATTGGCAGTATCAGATTGAGAATGGGGATATACAGAGGATCCCTTGATTTGTACCTTTCTTTAAGGCTGCAAAAGTGGCTTCATTGATATATAAGTATTGGCAGGTATTACAATTACATGAATGTTTTGTAGAGCATTCTATTGTTGCCTTCCATAGGGGCAAGAATATTGCAAATTATGTAAGTCCATCCACAACCTAGACTGTGGAAGATACAGTGGCTAACCATATGGGGCATTTTAAATGTGGTATCTGTGAATTTTGTGAATTTACAATTAAAGGGAGAATTTGGATTCATCCAGTAACACAGCGGTCAATTGCACTTCAAGGTCAATTGCACGTGTCAGTCTACTTATGTTGCTTATATGCTGATGTGTCCTTGTAAAAAAATGTATGTAGGATGTACTCAAAGAACTATGACAGCTTGTCTTCGTAAACATAAGTCACGTCTTAACACTGCTACTAGATCAACTCCGATTGCTGTCCACTGTTTGGCAATGCAGCATAATTTGATCAGATATAATGGCAGATTTTAAACAAGTACCCCAATCTTGGTGGGGAGGAGATTGTGATGCACTGTTGAATCTAAAGGAGTAGTTTTGCATTTTTTCATTGGATGCAGTTCAGCCAAGCGGGTTTAATCAGCAAATAGATTAGTATATGGTTGTTTGAGATTGGGGGTCCTTAAATGGCAATTTGGGGGTGAAGTTTTTTGAAGTTAAAAGGATGAAGTATCCATTTGTTTTTTGCATAAGCCAGCTGAGCTCCTAAGGGATGAATGAATCTTTCATGAGCATTGATGGAATTTCTTGGATGAAGATATTCAGATAAGTACTGCCTTTGCCCTGAAACAGAACCTGATGTTATAGTGATTCAAAACATGTTTACTTGTTTATGGTAGTTTTTATAATGCATTGTCCCTAAAAAAAGAATAGAAAAACTTGAATGGAGGAATCTTAATACAGCAACCTTGGCTTATTGTCCGTCAAAAACAATTATATGTTTAGGAGCGAGTATTTCGTTTGTATAGGTCTAGTTGCATCACATGTGTGGATGCACTGGTGGCACTAGATGGGTCTTTGAGGGTCCCTCCCTTTATATGGCTGTGGGTGTACCCACCACTGGCTTCCCCAGAGTACCTGCCTGTGGCTGATCTGTAGGGAAAGAACAATTATGCAAACGTTAGCCAGCCAACCTACAAAGACAGATAGTGTGGAAGAAGCAAGTGCACAGAAGTGAATAGGTCCTCATCCTAAAGTGGTCACATGTAGTCTACCCCCAATGCATCACCCATGCAAACATCTATTTTGATTGTGGGCTAAAGGTCTGGTCCAGTGTGATGATCTACCTCTGCAATGCGTGCATAGCAGCAATGGTCTTCTATGGCCAATGGGTAAATGGTGCACAGGGTGTATGAGTGTGAAATACTAGTAACCATCATACTGACTGCTTTGTGGGGACATCATGGGGAGAAGTAGGCATGTTGCACATGGCAGGCACCCATGGGGAGGATAGTGTGGATTCACTGTGTACTGTTCTCCCAGGCATGTGTGCCGACATGTCACAGCTGACATGGTACAAGACCCAAATGAACAACAGAGGGAGGGGTGGCCTAATGGTTAGGACATGGTACTTCAAGCTGGAGGGCCAGGGGTTCAAGCCCCACCTGGGGACAGCAATCTCAGCTTGGAGGGACTGTGGTTTCTAGTCCTATAGGCACCCCTTGCAGCCGTGGGCAAGCCACTTAGCTCCCTGTTGTCTCAGGTATGCATGGATTGTGAGCTCTTTGGGGACTAAGGGAATGTATCTAGTGCCTGTTTGTAGTGATTGCATAATGTAAGTTGATTTGATTGAAGGATAAGGCAGTATAGAAATCTGGTTAAGTAAATAACATAAGCTCATACACTCCAAAAGCCATGGGCAATGCCCTGTTCACAACAGCACCATGACTGATAATATATCCCTTCTGTTCTCTTGCAGATATGGAAGTGGAAGGGAAACATGAAGCAGCACTCCACTTCACCATATGTGACATTTATAGAACATTGCTGTGAACATGTATCTGCTGTTGTATTTTTGACTGGAACAGCTATTTGTTGTGATGCTTGTAACTCCTTCACAATTCAACCATTGTGGTGACATGGAAACAGATTGTAAAAGTATAGGCACCTCTGTCATCATTGCAATGCGATTTAGTATTTCTTATGGAATACTCTGACAAATATGGCTTATGGAGAGGGGTACAGATAGATCCAGTATTAAGGTCTCATTTTCTAAATTCTTGCAGCTTTCAGGATGAGAGGATGTTTGGCTAATGCATGTGGTGGGCAATTTTATTAAAGGGATGCCTGGGTTAATAGCGCATGAAGATGCCTATTTTTAGCATAGTTTATAAAGAAACTTGTGCCTTTATAAAACACTAACACAAATCTAGCAGAAACTGTGCCCACATTGAAAACATGGACGTTTACACCAGCCTGGGAGAAGGCATGCATTTTAGTTTGTAAAATACATGTACTTTTTATAGAATTTGGGTGTACATCATGACTCCGCTCATGCTCCACCAAACCTCATCTCCTGAACATGCTCATTCTAATTATATACAAATACATGCTTAAGAGCAGCACACATAGTTTTATATGTGACCTCATTTTATGAAGCCTTTTAATTGCATAAATCAGTGATTTACATGTAAAAAAAGGTTTATAAAATTGCCTTCATAAAGTGAAGCCTAGGCCTCGCCTATGGCAGCCATCTTCTATGCAGCAGCAGGTCCGTCTCTCACCCTCTCTTGGGAGGATGCCTCACAGACTAAGCTTACTCTCTGGGATGTGGATTAATGAGCCAAAGAGCTGTAGTGTTACATATAGCTAGTGAAGAAGGAAGCCTTTGGTTAAACAGTAAAAGGAAACCACCTTAGTCATAAAAGAAACATAATGTTAGAGGAACTGGAACACTGTAGGATGGGCTAAAGACAATAATTCTGGTGACAGGGGTGGCACATAACTTGGTGCGGTGATTGAACAGGTGCTGTATAGTGCCATATTAGGTTTGCTGCATTCCTTAGGGAAGGCCACTTCATAACTGTAGCAATTCATCTCCTCGATTTACTAAAGAGAGGCAGTCATTAGGGCTGCAGTTTTTCTACAGTCCTTGGAGTGTTATAAGGTGCTGGAACCTTGGACAAGATGTGTACGGCAGGAGTTTATTCTCTTGTCTTAGTATAAAAGGTAGATAACATGTGCATACAATATTTTAGATATCAAAACTATGAATTTGATTTACACAAACCAAAAAGTATCGCCTCTGTGATCCATAAACATCAAACATTTATAAATTAGATCAAACCGATCTAAAATCAAATCCCTGGCAAGTGGGCAGAATTATATATCCCCAATTGTTGGATAATGTCTGAAGGTACATAGCTCTGCCCTCACACCACCTGGATGGGTAAGTATATCGTCCATGGCTTTAAGGATGTCCTGGAAGCCCTGCTGGATATGTTGTCTGTGTGAATGGATCTGCAGCAGGATTTCTGGGTCATGAAGATCACCAGAGACGTCATATGTGCCAGTTTTGTCCAATAGGGGCCTGTGTCCACAGATGGTATCGCCATCCCCTCCTGCAAATCATCTGCCAGGGCCTTGGCCTCTCCCTCAGCCTCCAGCTCCTCTTTTACCTGGGTTCTTCCTCTTCTTCCTATTCTCCTTCCTCTGCTACATAAGACATTTAAATTATTCACTAGCTGTTCTGCTAAATATCAACCTCTTTTTTTAAAATTAACCTTGAAATGTATCATTGAAGTTCTCTGAAAGTTATCATTAATGCAATTAGCACTTGTGCAATTCTCTTATATAAATAATTGAAAGAAATACATAGCTTCAAGGCTGCTAATCAAATCTATTTCTATTCATATCAACTAAAGCAATCTAAGTATTCCAATAGATTAATGAAATGCATATGTTCAAATCACTCTGTAATACACAGAATAACTAAGGATATACCAGTTTTCCATAAAATTAGTTGACATATTAGCCCATTTTGACATATAGAAATAAGGGTCAAAATTAATGAATTTATCTTTATTCCCTTCTTCAGTACAGTGAAATGAGTTCCTTTTGCACTGACCTAAAGATCGTCGGGGACGTATTAAGTTAAGCTGATAAGACGGTATCATATTCAACCTGTTTGATGACCTTTATTATTTTTCCAAATCATACTGTGCTAAACTAGAACAAAAAGCACCATTTGAAATTATATTTATGGAGCACATTTTGTATGATGCCTCATGTCTCTTGTATTTTGAAATAAGGCAATATGGTCCAGAAAATAATGGCAAAGTCCATCTATCCAGTCATTAATACTAGCTCCAATTTTTTTTTTTTTTTTTTTTTTTACAATATAAATAGGTTTCAAGCATCTATCTTTTCCAACATAGATAAAAAGATCAGACTTTTATGAAGGGAAATTGTTTTCTATTATCCAAAGCATCTTCAAAATAGATTTTTGAAAAAAACAAAATGTTATAGTGCTGACCATAACAGCATAGCCCCTAAATTAATCCCTCGAGAATTATATTAAAGACATAAACAAAGTAGATGTCTATATGTGTATGTTCTTTACTTGTATTGCTTTATTCAGTATGGCTTCAGAAAGTAAAATATAGAGGTAACTTTCATAGTACAACAACATATTATCTAAAGTTTATCTGGCACTTGCTATACTGCCCTTTGCCTGGTAAACCCCTGAGAGGTTTACCAAAACTAAATTTAGAACATGGAAGAAACTACACAAATTAAAATAGGATAGGATAGAGGGAAAGGAGAACACTGGATTAGAAAGAAAAAAAATAGTAAGATCAGACTATCAATTTGCATATGTCTCGCCTCTCATGGTACCTCCCACCTCCCTAGATAACATCTCAGGAAATGCCCTAACGAGCAAGTGGGTTTTTAGTTCTACTCTGAACGTCCCGTGCAAGAGCTCGGAGTGGGAGCCCTGAAGAAAAAGGCTGTGTGTCTTGAATGAGCCACAGGAGGAATTGATAAGAAAAGGGGGTAAGAAGAGCAACCGGGGATAAGGGTGGATGAGAGATATAATGGGGGTTCTAACTTTGTGTGTCAGGACTAGAAATTTGAATTGATTCTGATAGAAAATGAGAAGATAGTGGTGTCAGAATAAAAGTGGGGCGATGTGATCATATCTATGTGCATGACACAATAGTCTAATGGATGTTTGCTGAATGGTTTGTAGGCACTTCAAATCACATGCTCTGAGGCAAGTGTAGACAACATTGAAATAGTCCATGCGAGATATTATTGTGGCATAAATTAAGGAGTTTTGAGCTGCAGTGTCCAAAAAGCTATGCACAATCCAAAGTTGATGAGAAGGAAATAAGGCTTTAAAGAATGAAGAGATCTGTGGCTGAAAGAATGGCTCAGAGTATATGACGACTGTGCAGCGCTGCGTATGCCTTTTAGCGCTATACAAATGATCAGTAGTAATAGTATTAGTAGTAGACTCCTGTGTATTTGACTGAATCCACAAGTGTGACTGGAGTGCCAGAAAGAACAGGGATGAGAAACAACTGAGCAGTATAATTCAGCTCTTTAGCATAGTTCAAGTTTTATTCCTTCACCGTAATTGTAGACCTCAGTAATCCTAAGTAAAAATTCAGGGTTCACACATTCATTTCACAATGATTCGCACCACTAATTCCCCATATTGATTTCTCAAGAGTTTATACCATTTTGGGGACGTAAATCCATCTCCTTCCTGGAGGTTTCTGAGTAGCTAGGGCTTTAAGTAACAACTGAAACAAACATCAGGCTCACCTTCTGCCTCTTTTCCTTCTTGTGTCTCGCTCTCTCTTGCCAGGCTCTGAGCCCTCTTGCTCCCGCTTCTTACCGCAAGATTGTGAGCTTCCCACTCAGCAAATATTCCCCCGGTATATATCGGAGGAGCTTCCTGCAAACAAGGACCAGCAGGGTATTTGAGATTTCCACCCATCTATGCTAAGATGTAGGTTTTCTATCCCTATAGGGCAGATTCTGGACAAACATTGTTTCTTATTTCCCAGGGCCTCCGTGAGCTTTAGCAGCACTCTAGCTTTTGTGCTGAGAATCAGTCTACCCCCTGCTGGCTGAGTTGTCTTATCTACCTGTTTTAAGGTGGCTCCTTACAAAGGAGGCTTAAGGGCAATTTAGCTAGATATAACCCTTCTGTTACAATACCTGGTTCGTAGGGCGCTCATTCCCACACTGGAGCTCCCCCGAGTACCTAAAGACTCACATTGCCTTGGTGTTCATCTTTGCATGTCATTATATATATATATATATATATATATATATATGTATGTGTATATAAAGCAGTGTGTGTGTGTTTGTATGTAGGCATGTGTGTGTGTATGTACATAAATATATGTGTGTGTGTGTGTGTGTTTCTTTATGATTGCAATAAATTAAATCTAGTTTGGCTCATTTAGACCTCAGTCAATCTCTGACTTTGTGAGATTCTGAAGAAATATTTGTGATCAAGAGGAGGAGGAACAAGAACCAACAGAAACAGAGAAAGATGAAGTGATAGGAAGAAAATCATAGAGCCGGGAGAACAGAGTAGCGTGATCAACTAAATCAAAAGTAGAAGAGAGATCAAGAGAAACTGCCACTAAAATCTCACCAAGATCATGAGTCCGCTATAAGTCACTAAGAAAAGAAAGAAGAACAGTCTCTGTGCTCTGTCCAGGACGAAAGTCAGACTGATGTGGGTGAAATGCATTGACAGAATCTAGGAAATCTGAAAGATGGGAGAAGGCAATCTTTCCCAACAGTTTAGACAGAAAAGGAAGAGTAGAAATTGGACGGTAGTTTGTTATAATGGTACAGTCGAGAGAGGGATTCTTTGGTAAACAAGACATAAAAGTGGTCAGACCAGGGGAGGGGAAGGGAATATAGAGAAAGCCAAATGGAGGGGAGGAGAGGAGAGGCAAGAACAAGATTGAGAGCGTAACCAGCTACATGGGTTGGGAAAGAAACTAGCTGAAGAAATGAAAAGTCAGAGAAGAGCTGAGACAATTTAACGCAAGACCTCAGAGGGGTAGAGAGATGGGCATTGAAATCACCCAGAATTAAGCGATTAGGGAAGAGAAGGGAAGGGAAGATTCAGAGAGATTGTGACTGTCCCATAAGTGAGGACGGAGGGAAGTGGGGCATATATTAGAAGAAAATACAGAGGTAGATGTCTGCCAATGTGGACAACCAGGGACTCTGGATAGGAGAAAGAAGAGACAGTGGGAAGCAAGGCATGGAGATGGGAGCGAGAGATAACCGCCACCTCTTCACCGTAATGGGAAAAACTTGGGGTGGAAAAAGCTACGTAGAAAGGAGGAAAACACCAGCAGAGGAGGGGTTTCTCACGCTTCTTCAGCCATGTTTAGGTGAGAAATAAGAGGTTGAGAGAATGCAGGGTCAGCAAATCTTGAATTAGGGGTGTTTTTGATCAAAGGGACCAACAATTTAAAAGCAGAATATGAAGCTGTGGAGCTACAACACCTGATGTTAGAAAGTAACAGGGCAAATTAACAAGACAAGGGTGAAGATTTTCCACAATGCGGATAGAGCCTGTTGAGACACATAGGGGAGGTGTTGGTGAGTGCCATGTCGAATACACAAGAATGGATGCCATGGAGATTACTAGCAGACAGTAACTGAGGACCCCTAGAATCCTGACAGGATTAGTGTAGGTACTGCAATTGCTATACGTGTGTGCAGCATGGATTCTACAACAATAACTGATGGCAGGAGAAGCTGGAGAGACAAGCAAGGTCACAGGGAGTCAAAAACAGGTGAAATATAGTGTTTTACCAAACAGAGATGCTGAACATCACTGAGGACCTCAAGAAATACACTTCCAGGATTACCTTGAGACTGGCACCACCGCGTTACTTCTGATATTGGCAGGAACAGTAATTGATGGTAGGAGAAGCTTGAGACTGGGGTGGGATATAAATGTTTATAATAAATAAATATATTAGCGGGATGGCATATTATTTACAATACCTAGTGATGCCTCCAACCTACTAAAGTGTTCAGATTCTAGTCCTCTAAACCCCCACTCTTCTTTCAGCAACATAATTAAAATATAAACCCTCTACAGATATTAAATCTAACTAATAGATATAGTTGACTTAATTAATCAATTCCTTTAGAGCAACTGTGGTTAGTCTACTTTGATTGATGTACATAATTAACTGTTCAAAGGGTTCCAAGAGCTGTGTTTATTTAAGCTTGCCCTTAATAAGTATGGCTCAATTAATGCAACTCAGATGAAGCTCACACCTTTAAGGCCTTTGAACTCAATAATGTTTGGGGAATTAGGGTGTGTCAACAAAAGGACATAAGAAGTGCCATATTGGGTCAGACCAAATGTCTTATCAAGGCTAGTATTCTGGGTGGATCCAAGATGGCGGCAGAGTAGAATGCTAAGGTGGTTGGGTCTGAGCCGGCTCCTGCACTCACCGCTAATGGGGAAAAAGAGGAAACAGAATGCCCAGAAACCCTCCGGTACCTCGTCTCCGGCGGACCAGCTGGTGCAGTCTTCAATTGCCAGCTTTTGTACTCCCTCGGCATATATGGCTTTGGGGGATCCACAGAATGCATCTGCGAATCTGAGCATTGAAAGGGTTTTACTTAGCCCCATTCAAGCGCCCCCAATACAGCCTGGACGTCGCTTCAGGGAGGTGCAGCAGAGCATTGTGTCTCTGGGTCGAGAGGTCAATGAGGATGTGGAGGGTGCTCCCGCGAAGCCTCATTTGGTGGTTGTCTCTGCAGCCAGTGATCGAGAGGGATCTCCTCCCTCCGGTGGTGGCACTGGGGTAGAGCAGGTTGCAAGCAGCTTCCTTGGTGTCTCGGCGGCCCAACTTTCTGGGAGTGTGGTGAAACCTGCGCTTGTAACATTAGATAGCTTGTGGGAAGCTATCTCTACCCTTCAGCAGTCCCTTCTGCCTTTTGTGGGGGCAGTTTCTCAAGAATTGTCAGAGATTAAAGTGCAGTGCTCTTCAATGTCTTCAGAGGTGGTGGCTCAGGCCGCTAGATTCTCGCAACTTGAATTAAAGGTGGAGGAGCTGCAGTCCTTAGGGGCTGTTAATACAAAAGACCGGTCAATACAGGCAAGGAGAATATAATTTTTGGATAACCAATTGCAGAAGAATAACTTGAGATTCCTGAATTTTCCCCGGTCACCATTGATGGCTCCCTTGGATTTAGTCCGTAAGTACTTTATTGATGTTCTTCAGATGCCTGCTGAATCTCTGCCTCTGGTTGTAAGGGCTCAATATGTGACTATCTCGTCGTTGGAGGTCGGTGAGCAGCAAGGTTCTGGTGCAAAGCCTGTCCCCCCTCTAATGGACCTTTCGGGGGGTTTGGAGAGCTCTTTAGAGGTGGTGACCAGCAGAGCTACATTGTTGGTTCATTTTGCCTTTGAATCGGACAGGAACACTGTACTTAAACTATATTTTCGTAAAATGTCAGTATCTCAGTTTATGGGCTCAAAAATTCTTATTTTTCCTGATTTGGCTAGAGACACCCAAAGAAGGCGGAGGGCGTTCCTGGCATTACACCAGAGAACGATAGCCTTGGGGGCGCAATTTAAGTTAAGATATCCTTGTAAATGTGTGGTTAACTTTCAATCTAAACAATTTATGTTTTTTGAGTCACAACAACTATTGCAATTTTTACAGAGTAGGGAACTTGGAGGGGTGGGGGTTAGTCCCATATCGGCTGCCATATAATGAGAACTATGCTCCTATGATTTTCTTTATTTCCGTATGAAGGTGTATGATACCTAAGTATTAATATTGTTATTTCTTTTTTCTTGGATCATATTGTGGTGTATCTTTATTTTTTGTGGTCTATTCCAGCAGTATTATTATATTTACATATGTATATTTACTTGTCTACTCTTTGGAATGACAAGATAGTGTGTTATTTGTATTCTGATTCTTATTCAGAGTGTTTCTGGAGTTTAATGTTAAAATTTAATACAGTATAAAAAAAGGCTAGTATTCTGTTTCCACAGTGGACAAACCAGGGCAACAGGCACTGTAATTGGCAGGACCTCAAAAGTAGATAGATTTCATGCTGCTTACCTACAGTGATAAGTAGTGGAGGAGTAACCTAATGGTTACAGCACTGGCTTGGGAACCCAGAGACCAGGGTTTGTTCCCACTAACATGTTTTGTGGCCTTGGGCAAGTCACTTAACCCTCCATTGCCTCAGAAAAATCTGAGTTATCAATATCCCTGTTTAATGTACATTACCATATTTAAGTTACAATGTAAACTGCCTTGATTGAAATGATAAAGCAGTATATAAAATAAATAAGTACTTGTTTTACCTCAAGTCCTTTTTAATAATGGTTTATGGACTTATGCAATATCGCTGCTACCTGGTTTGCTTCTGCAGTGTGGGAGGCTGTGTGGTGACCCCGGATATTCAATCCCGGGGTTGCATATCATCCTGGCATTGAATATCTGATGTTAGAGGTTGCAGCGACAGCAATGCGCCATAGTGGCGCATAGCCATCCCATTTGAATATCAGGCCCAGTATGTTACTTCACAAAATAACGAGTTTTTGGACGGCAGGGAAGTAGGTGCTGTGGACACGATGTGACTTCAGAGAGAAAGAATATCTAGAATGTATCTGAATGAATTGTGGAGTACCCAATTTGAAAGCAGTAATTAGAGAACCTATAAATTGTGTTTCTTCATTCGGATCCTTTCTTTATTTTATTTATTTATTTATTTTTGCTATAGCAGTTTCTCTCACTTTACTTTTAAACCATGCTGGCAGTCATTTGGCCTTCCTTCCACCTTTTTTAAGTATAAAAGATATCTGGTCTGGACTTCCAATATGGCATTTTTATTTTATTTATTTATTCATTCATTTAACAGTTTTTCTATGGTCAAAGTGGTTTGCATTGTAACAAAACATTATACATTAAACAGAGAGGTCAACTCGGAGGTAACTTTGAACATTTATTTAGGTTTGGGGAGTCTAGGGTATGGTTAAGCGTAAGTGGTCAGGGGAGGGAAGAGTAAGGGGGGGTGTAAACTTGGGGGGAAGATGGGAGGGGGTAGTGTAGATAAATAGGTGGCTAGTTGAGTGAGGGTGTCAGAGAAGCAGTCTTTTAATGTGTAAGCCTTTAAAGCTTTTCTGAAGATAGTGGTCAGTAGCTTCTCGGGAATAGAGTTCAATAACTGTGGAGCATAAAGTGAGTAAGTTCTCTTTGAGGTGATAGAGCTGGTTTTCGTAATTAGTGATAGCGTGCATAGCATTTTTTGTGAGTTGGTTCGTCTTTTTCTGTTGTCTGGTAAGACCTGAAGTAGAGACTGTAGGTATGGCACAGAAGAGTTATTGAGGATCTTGAAGGTTGTGAAAACAGATTTGTATTTTATGAGTTTTATTATTAGAAGCCAGTGAAGCTGCCTGAGTAGGAGTTTTGTGTGTTCCGTTGGCCATGAGTTGAAGAGGGTTCATGCTGCGGTGTTGAGTGCAAGCTGGAGCAAGCAGATAGTTGCTTTTGGAAGACCTTAGAAGATGATATTTCAGTAGCTGTTACTTGCAGGACTGAGTGAAGGTCATGGTTGGATAATGTAGAAGAGGTTTAAGGTGCTTGATTGTTCTGAGCTTGAAGTAGATGTTCTTTGTAATGTTCCATATGTGTCCTGTAAAGGTGAGGTGTTGATTCAGTGTAACTCCAAGGTATCATACACCTTGTTTTACTTGGATTTATGTCCCATTGATGGTTATGGAGCTCGGTGGTTTAAAGTTGTTGTCTCTGGTAATGTACAAGGCCTCTGTCTTCTTGAAGTTTATGGGCAAATTATGTCTTCTGAGTCATTCGCTGATTGTGGAAGAGCATCTCATTATGGGTGCAATATCGTGGTTTGATGTATTTATGGGTGCATAGATCATTACGTTACCAGTGTAGATGTGCTAAATGCTTTTATCAAAATGAAAAAATCACCAAGTGTGCACCGTTCTCTTTTTGATGGCATGCTCAACAAAAATTAAGAAGTTTTAAGAATGGTGCACACAGGGTGATTTTTTTTTTCATTTTGATTGCTACTCATCATCATTGGGAATTTTTTATTGGCAGTGCAATTTTTTTATGACAGTGCAAATTGGTTGGAGGAATATGCTGAATAATAGTGATGAGAAGATGGAGCCTTGTGGGATTCCTTGAGATTGCGTGTATGGGGTGGATTTTGCAGGGCCAAATCTTACTTGTAGTTGTCAGTCTGTTTTTATTTATTGAATTTATTGAACGGCTCTTTTATACCGCTCCTTCCAGCGATCAGGGGCGGTTTACATTGAACAATAACAAGAAGATACATAAAGCATTGAACAGCTTAATAACATCATTGGAACTAGAGAACTAGTTAAAACAAACTGTATACATAATAAATGAATCCAGAACTATGTACATCCCAGTATACTCTAAAGAAAGGTATAGTGGAAAGTGTATTTCTTAGCTATTTACAGGAGATAAATGTTTCGGAGGGGAGGGATTATGATATTTGGGTGGCGTATTGTGAGGTACATAAATTGTTAGTATTGTTAGTACTGTTAGGTATGATTTGAACGAGGTTGGGGCTAAGTCTGATATTCCAAGATCTTGCAGTGACTAGATGATCAGGTTTTGTGGTATGGAGTCAAATAGTATAGATTTTTAAACAATGTACAGGCCTGATATAAACTCTTAGCCTTTCTAACTTCTCCTTTTAGGTTTTTGGAACCATTTTTCATATTTTATCATAGCCTCCATTTTGAAGGATAAATCCTAGTGCAAGAGGTTTCTTTGTTGCTTTTCCTCCATTTATTAAATCAAATTGTATCATCACTTTTGTCAAGTGGTCCCAACACCATTACCTCTTGTACCATAATCTGTTTTCCAATAAGGATTAGGCCCCAAATAGTTCCTTGTTGCTCCATTTCCAGGTCCAGTAGGCAGGCATCTGATAGGCCTTTCAAGTCTCTCTGTGGTCCTCCTGGCTTAGTCCATCCTCAAAAAAGAATCCAGGAGCCACACTTTATGGCCACCACCTCCCTAGCAGGGAGGTCTATCTCTGGGGTTCTCCTCTATGCTAGGGGAGCAATCCAGTACTCCCAAATTCTACATTTGCTGGGATCCCTTCCCATGCTGGGGTCTGCCTCCCCTCTCTGGGCAATGGTCTCCTCACCAGGGTCTTTTGTATCAACACCAAATGTGAATATTATGCAAATTATGTCCAAAATATGCAAATGGCATCTTCATAACATCCTTCAATTTAGATTGTTTGTTGCTACTACCACCCAAAGTCTGTCAGGTTTTCCGCTGACTTAATGTCTATGGGTGTCTCTTCAGGGACTAGCTGTTTCTCATTTCCCAGCTTCATCTCCTCTTCTTGCTAGGGGTCCCCTCGATCCTTCCTTCATGGGGATCTGGGGCAAGTCCCTTACCTCCCTCCATCCCAGATGTTGTCAGGCCCTAGGTCTCCTGACTGGGAAGGGAGCAGGGGTTTGGACCCTTCCTCATCCTCTGTGTGTCCTCATCTGCCACTCTAGGGGGCACCTCCTATATGGATCCATACTCCCAGAGCAGAGACTGGCCAAGGTCCCCTGGGACTCTGGCGGTGATGGGACATACACCTGTCACAGCCCTTCTCATGTCAATTCCTGATCCAGCTACTGCATGAAGTAATTATTTACATTATCTAGAAACTTTATCTTCCTAGCATATCCAGATATGACAATGATCCAGTCCATATTGGGATATTTGAAATCATCCATTATTACTGCATGCCAGTTTAATCATCTATTTATCCTTTCTAGCCAGGTGGATGGTATTATACCCCTACTGCTGCTATTCCTTTCCACTTCTCAGATGGAATTTCTTTCCACAATGATTCTACGGTGTATTTTGAACATAAGATATGCCATACTGGGTGAGACCAAGGATCCATGAAGCCCAGTATCCTGTTTCCAACAGTAGTCATTCCAGGTCTCAAGTACCTGTCAGTTACCCAAAAGTATACAACTTCTGTGCTGTTTGTTTGAGGGATAAGCAATGGATTTCCCCAGTCCTCTTAATAATGGTTTATGGATTGTACCTCCAGGATCTTATCCAGAACTGTTTTTAACACATCTGCACTGTCTGACTTGATGGCCTCTTTAACCAGGGCTGATCCAAGGGTTTCTGCCCCCCCCCCCCAGGCAGAAGCCCCAGCAGTGCTGCCCCCCCTCATGCCTTGACTCCCCCTCATGCCGTGCTGCTCCCCTTGTGCTGAGTTGTGCAACAACCCCCCTCCCCAGCTAACACTGAATCCAATGGCAGGGTCGAGGGGGTGCGAAGCTCAGCTCGGTGGCAGGCCATTTGCTTCAGCACACCTGACCTGCTATTTCTGACTCCCCTCTGACATAACTTCAGGGGCCAGAAGCAGCAAGCCATGTGTGCCAAAGCACATGACCTATTGCCGAGCCATATCCCCTGCAGCCGGAATCAACGGCAGCGGAGGGCAGCAGCACCATGTGGATTAGCATGGGGGAAGGCAGTGCAGCTCATTGGGCAGCAGACTATGCGTGCCGAAGCACATGGCCTGCCGCCCTTAGAAATCTGCCATTCTAAGGTGGCCATCTAGCCTACCTAGTGGATGAGTCGGCCTTGTCTTTAACCTATAAATGCAATCCCTAAACCAATTTAATATACTCTTTCATTGCAATAAAATTTGTGCACTGTTATCACAGCATTCCATTGTTTTTTTTCCTTTCATCAAGTCTCTGAGATAGTAATTATATCTATCCCTTCATTTAGTGCTATATATTCTAACTCCCCCATCTTATTTTTTAGACTCCTAGCATTTGTATGAAGACATTTCAAAGTATGTTATTTGTTCATATCAACAACATGCTTGTCAGTTCACAGGGGTAATTTGGAATCTTTCATTCAGTTTGTCCTTTACTTAAGGGCTCTGGACTACTATTACCTTTATTGCAACATCTCTATTGGGATGCCCTAACCTCACCGTTTTGTTAGAATCCTATAAAGAAACATTATTCCAAACCAAGAATTCCTGGGAAAGTGTCTGCTTTCCCCCAATATCAAGTTTAAATGCTGCTTTATCTTCTTTTTAAAGGTTAGTGCCAGCAGCCTGGTTCCACCTTGGTTAAGGTGGAGCCCAACCTTCTGGAAAATGCCTTCTTCCCAAGAATGTTGCCCAATTCCTGATAAAGCTAAAGCCCTGTTCCCTTAACCATCGTCACATCCACACTTTGAGACTAGAGCTCTGACTGAGTCTTGCACTTGGAACAGGCAGAATTTCTGAGTATGCCATCATGGAGATCCTGAATTTCAACTTTCTACCTAAAAGCCTAAATTTAACTTCTAGAACCTCCCTCCTACACTTTTCTACATCACTGGTGCCAACACGTATGAAGAAAGCTGATTCCTTCCCAGAATGATATAGAATCATATCTAGTTGACATGTGAGTTTCACTACTTATGTGCTAGGCAGTAAAATTACTAAATGATCCTCATGCACACCAACACTCAGCTATCTAAAAGTCTAATGATGAAATCACCAACTAAAATCATCATCCTAACTTTTCCCTCTGGGCAGAAGCTCCTAGAGACATCCTCAGACAGAAAGGATATTTCATCCCCTGGAGTGAAGGTCCTTGCTTGAAAATCATTTCCTGTTTATTATCACGATAATGTAGGTCATTTAGCAGAGGGTGATAGTCACTCATAGGAAAAAGCAACCACATTTGCAAAACAAGAGAAAAAAAACTCATCAAAGAATTAGGTCAGCAAACGAGGAACAAGAAGTGGCAAATGCATAAATACAGTGGGAAATACAAATCATTACTCCAGAAACCATTTGTTGATCAAACAAGGACACTTGAGTGGTTAAGGAGAGGCAAATTGAAATCTATGGATAAGAGATTGAGAGTTGCAGAACAGGACAGTGGATTATAGACAATATGGCTCACAGTGAGCATACTGGGAAAACAGACACACAAATTCTGTAAGAAAGAGTTGGAAACAGTTATTCATCTTTTAGCTGGTTGTGAAGTGCTGATGGTAGAAAATACAGAAAACTACAAGAAGGTGGCACATCTCATCCACTGAAAACCTTGTAAGCACTACAGCATCTCTGTATCAGAAAAGCACTTGGATCATGACCCTAATATAATTATGGAGAAGGCAAAAATTATGATAACTTGGGACAGTCCAACAGATAAGAAACTGGATGCAAGGACACCTGCATAGTGATAAAGGAGAAAAACACCAGAATGGCACTGATAATAGAGGTGTCGGTTTGAAGCGATTATTCTGTGAATTGTATAGATAGGTAGAAGAAACTGAAGTGCCAAGAAATGCAATCAGAGACCAAGAAAATGTAGCATAAAGCTACAGAAATATTCCCCATCATATTGGAAGCCACAGGTCTGATTAAGCAGAATTTCCAATCACACCTTGATAAATTGCCCATACATGTTACATGTTGTGAACTCCAGAAGGAAGCTCTCTTTGGCACACGTTAACAGTACATTTGAGAGACTGAGATCATATTCCACATACCCTGGCTTAGGAGTACAGTTTATGACTGTCATGGCATGCGCAAAACTTACACTTTTGGCAAAAATGCCCCCGAGGTAATCATAAATGTGGCACTCCATAGAAAAGATTGGATGGTTCCCTTCTTGCTGCTGTCTGCATCTTTGTAATAGTGAGTTTAGTCCTTTAGACTTTTTAAGGAAATAGGGGTACCTTTATTAATATAAAGACCTTTAAGATTATTTCATATATTTTATGCTATTATTATTATTTTCTTTTTGCTTCCCAATGAATTTCATGTCAAATTTCACTCTTTTTTTTGGAAAATAAAACAGGAATTACGATCAAGTCCACATCAAGGAGAGAGCTAATGAAGCTGTACAATACCACAATCTTTAAACATAGTTACAAAAAACGATATGCACAGGGTCCATGAATTATAATAACAGCCCTATTTACTTGGACAGGAAGACAAAACCATTAACCGGACTCTTCACTAAGTAAGAACACTTCCAACTGATCCGAATCCATAAATACATATTTGTTCCTCTCATAAATTAAAATACATTTACAAGGATATTTCAGTAGAAAAGAGGCACCTATTGCCAAGGACCGAGATTTTAACAAAAGAAAAGCTTTCCTTCACTTCTGAATGGGTCTACAAATATCAGGAAAATTTTGAATTGGGCTACCACAAAAAGCCTGATCTTTCTTAGCAAAATGCAATTGCATAATCAAGTTTTTATCCATCATAGATTGAAAGGAAGCAATTAAGGTAGCCCGCTGCATAATCTCATCATTAGATTACTCCAAAAAAGCCAAAACATCCAAAGATTGAGAAGGATTACCACCGTCCTTGACAATAGGAGAAGAGGCCTCCATGGTAGATAGCTTAGGAACATAATATACTGAGGACAATTTTATTGCATTAACATCTTCAATTAATAGAACCTCCTTGAAATACTTTTGCAAAAATATAATTGGAGAGAGGTAATGAGTACAGGGAAAATTCAAAAAATGTAAATTTTTTGAACAGAATTTTCCAGAGACTCTATTTGATGATGCATAATAAGATTATCACATATAGAAGAAGACACTGCAGCCTGAGCCATAGTGACCTGACCCTCTAATTTATTCAAAGACAATTGACATTTAGAGATAGAATCATCCTGAACTGACGACATCTGCACTACTTGCTTAGAAAACTGTGAGACGCAGGCAAGAGATGCACCCAAAGATACTTCGATGCGTGCAAGTACTTCCCACACATCCCGCAGTGAAACATCCACCAGTGAAATAACCATTGAAGTAGAAACAGAAAAGTCCAGCATGGACAAAAGAGAAGACACTTTATGTATATCTGAATCCAACAACAAAGATGACAGTTCTGACTCAGCCTGTAGGGGCACACGCCCTTGTTTCCCAACACTAAGGGATGGCACACCTACTGAGACTTCTTCCTGACCGGGTAGGACAAACCTCTGCGCATTTGAGAAGAGGTCAGAAACAGTACTCACAGATCCCAGGGAGATATCCTGTTCCACGGAGGGCCTCTGTAGATGTTGATCCATAGGGCCCACGATTTTAATGGCCTTGGCACCAGAAGCGACGAACACCTTCTTTCTCCGTTTACCCATGGATTCTTCGAGAGCTCCTCACCGCTCCTCAGTACTCCGAAGGGGCTCCAAAGGGGCGGGACAAGCCCCTTTGGTCACGCCCCTTCGGGCACGTGACCACGGGTGTGCGCCCGCGGGTCGCGTTCTGCGGCGGGCCAAAGATTAAATAGAGCCCAGGGAGGGCAGGACTGCAGGCTCCACCTCCTGCCATGAGCACACAGGCCCCGGCAACTCCACTGCTCTCCCAGCTCAGAAGCGGCGGGTCAAAGATTAAATAGAGCCCAGGGAGGGCAGGTCTGCAGGCTCCACCTCCTGCTGCGAGCACACAGGCCCCGGCAACTCCACTGCTCTCCCCCACTCTTTTTCTTAAATGGGATAAATAACAATAAATTAAGGGGCATGCCTGGGGTGGGTGGGGAAAAGATTAATTACCTGTCTTTACTTATTTAAAATTATAAGGGCCTAGCTAAATCTAACAGAAGTTAATTTAAAAACTCTAGAACAGCTGCAATTTGCCTGCTTTCTTTTAAGATTGTAATGCAATGTATTTGGTACCTGTTCATATAACAGAAGAATGAATCCTAAGATTCAAAGGCCAATTCAGAATCAAAATGACATCTCAAACCCAGCATAGAATTCTGGTGAAAAAAATAAATGGCCTAACAGTAACAGAGCCAAATCTGGTTTAGAAGATTTGCCAGTGATCCATATAGCTTATGACTTGAAAGGACTAAGTTTGTTATCAAATAACACTGGTCAATGGCTCCAAGACTATAATTTAATAGAGAAATATTGGATTTAGAGGGATAAATACTTACAACCAGCTGGATGTCATCAGCAAAATAAAATCCATTAGTGCCTTGTCTGCACTAAAGTTGCTGGAAAACAAGGGAAAGATTTGAAGAGGAGGAGCACAAGAACCAAATCCTGGGATACCCCACAGTCTAAAATGCATGATAATACAATACACAGTAAGTTCTAGAATTTAGGAAAGATGTAAACCAGCCTGACTCCTTTCCACTTAACCCAATTAAAGTGAGACAAATGATAAAAAGTTGGTGATTGACAAAGTCAAAGACCGGGGATAAGTCTAAAGAAACAAGAATTGCAATCTTACCTTGTTCAAGGTAGCTCAGTATGTCATTCAATAGGGCTATAATAATACTTTCTCTGCTATGCTCCCCAAAAAATTATATTCAAGATGAAGAATAAGAGATTTGTTCATGAAGTCAATAAAATGGGAAGAAACCTCTTGTTCTGAAATGTTTGATATAAATAAGATACACTGGACAATAATTGGATATAATGTCTGAGTTGAGGAAGATTTTTTGAGAACTGGACAAATAAAAGCTTTCTTCCAAAGGATAAACACCTTCCTAGTATTAAGACTTGTGTTATTCATAATCAGGATAAAGGAAAGAATAATTTTTATAGACTTAGAAAAGAGGGGGGATTAAAAGAAGACCAGGATAATGAAGATCCTCGAACTTAGGACATTAGATCTATAAAGGAGAGGTTGGCTCTCAATGGTGAAGATGCTACAAGACTTGGAGAAGTAGGAAGAAAATCCATCCTAATTTCACTAATTTTACTGAAGAAAAAAGTGACCTAGAAAAGAATTTTAAGGTTTACCAGAAGAAAGTGACAAGAAAGTAAAGATATTAAAAAGTGTCTTTGAGCAGTTATTGTAGTATTGAATGAGGGAAGAACAAATCTAGCACTTTTTTGATAGTAATACTGGTGTTCATTAGATATTGCATGATTGAAGTCAGTCTTGCTCTTATGCCAGATTCTATGACCCATCAAGCCTGCTATCTGATAGGTAAAGATGCAGATGATACTAGGGTTTTGTGCTGAACAATGGTGAATGGTCCATTCGCCACATCATCTAGGTCAGCACTTAGAGTGATATTCCAAGTTATTATTTGATCAGTTAAAGGGCAAGAAGCAACATCAGGAGGAAATGTAGAGCACCAGGGAATCCAAATTAATCTTGTCTAAATTTCTGGTCAATTTGTGAATTAAATGAGAAGAATCTATAGAGGAAATAACAATCTAAAAGCATATGGGGTCATTCCGAGCCGCAAATAGCGGGGATGAATGTCCTGTTGGGATATCCATCCCCGCTATTCAGCCCCTATGATGACCCCGACTAACTTCACTGCACATTTTACATATGGGGGCAGGAAAGGGGGGTGTGCGGGTGAAGTTGGGGTGGGCAGTGGGCAGTCTATGACCCCGGACATACAGAGCCATTTCCAATGTTGGCCTTGTATGTCCAGAGTCGTCAGACTGAACAGGGAACATATTCCACCTCTGAGGAGGAATAACTTCCCCTAGTCATTGGGGGACGGCATGCCCAGGTAGCAGAGGAGGTAGGTGGGGGTAGAGAAGATTCCCCGCAGCCCGACTCTGGCCTTGGGAGGACAGATTGCGGGTCGGGCTGCAAGAAATGCAAAATCTGTTCAGCGGCCGGGGATCCCAGCTCCTGAATGGAGCCATGGTGCCATGGCAACTAGACGCCATGGTGCTGCAGCTCCATTCAGCTCCATTCAGGAACCTTGACTGAATTAGCCGGGCAAGGCCTGTATGTGCAGGCCGACCAAGATCGGGGTCCTGGCCTGCACTACAGGCCTGTACACGATTCTGATCCTGCGGGGCTAGCAATGCCCTGTGGGATCAGAATCCCGTCTAGCTCTGTGCATCTGGTTCTGACCGGGAACACAGAGAGCTGGGACATCTAGTATGGAATCGGGCCCATACTAAATAATAGTCAGACCACAAGACGGGAAGGTTATAGAAATCTCTTGAATAGTAGAAAACAGATCCAGGTATAACCCACTGAATTAGTAGGGAAACAGACATGTTGAAGAAATCTTAGGGCATCGATAAATATTCTGATGTTTTATCACTAGGTTTCAAAGGGGTTATTTGCATGGATATTAGTCACCTATTACAAATGATTATTAGTAATATTGCAATCAGATTACTATGATGGGAAGACAAATCTGTTTCTTCCCATAAGGCTACAGATAAGAAGGGGGAACATTAAGAGGAAATAGAATGAAGGAGAAATTTTGGGTTGAATAAATAATGCTTCCATTGAGGCAAGGTAGTAGTAGTCCAGCTCTGCAAAGGAGATAATATTAAAAAAGAGTACACTCACATTGTCCCCACATCTACAATATTTATTCTTTAAGACAAAATAATAACCAGAGGGTATCAATGTACAATAAATAAGCATACCCCATTCAACTTTTTATATTCATAGTTAATATAGCAAAGCTAACAAATTAAAAAGTATACACTTGCAATATGATACAAGAGCATTCTTCTCCACAACCCAGCATTTGAAAGCAGAGCACCAGCAGGTGCGCCCACGCCTGGCGGACCCATGCCTGAGGGCCTCGCCAGAGGACACTTTCGCAGGGCCCTTAGGCACGGCCAACTACCTGTAACAGCAATATGTTATGCAACAACTAAACCAATGCACTCCCAGTAGCTCACTGCACTAACACCAGCTGTGCCTTCAGCCAGCCGTTGACTCCTTGCAGCCCAATAACACCTCCCAGCAAAGTATCACCAAATACAATCAGCCTTTGACAAACTGATCGCAGGACCAAAGACAACATGACACTGCACAAACCACCTGATAATAAAACCTTCAGCCAGCACCAGCCTAGCTGAATTCATGTAGTGCCGCTCAATCAATACATCCCAACAGCTACCAGGACGCTGCCATACCAGGATCTCTCTTCACCTGTCCATCCTGAATTTGCTCACCCACCCAACTGAACAAGGTACCAACACACAGCACTGCGATGCTCTCCATATGCACAACACTCTATGCTCTCCTAGCATTATTGTGCTGACATCAACCTCCAATGCCTACCTATTTCCCCACAGTTTTTACCTCATCACTCCTTGTCTCGCCTAATCCTCCCCCTCCCTTCTTTATTCATTCACTCAAGCCCCCTGCCCTTCCACATTCAATGGATACACACCATCCCTCCTCTTATCCCACTCCTATACTCAGCTGTGCATTGATAAACGCCCGTTCAATCAAGAAAAAGATCCAACCAATTAGAGACCTCACTACGAACAAAGATTTGGACATCCTGTGTATAACCAAAACCTGGACACATGAAACAGACACAGTCCTATTGAACCAACTTACCACCCCCCCCCCCCCTCAAGGTTATCAAGAACATCACTGCCCTTGATCCCATTGTCAAGGAGGCGGAGTACTCATCCTTTCAAACTCCAACACAACTTCAGCACCCAACACCTTAACAGCACAAGCGAAACAGACACCCTCACCATCAGAAATACACACATCACATTATGCCTCGTCTATCAGCCACCATCCTCTCCTGCCTCCAAACTAACCAGCATTCTGGAACATGCACTCAAATTACAAGTCAAACAAAATCACCATTCTAATAGGAGACCTCAACCTACCTTCTCTCCATCAAAACCAGGCCACCACCTTCCTAGATGCTATGAAAGCCATAGACTTTGAGCAGATAATCCAAACTCCTACCCACAACAAAAACAACATTCTCAATATGATCTTCATCAACAATCACACTCCCACCTTCTCACTCAACACCCCCTATACAAATACAAATACAACCAGTCCCCTGGTCTGATCATTGCCTTATCAACTTCAGTCCTCCATCCCTTTTCAGTCCCTCCCACACCCCACTGAAACCAGCAAAGAGAAGATTCATAAAGTTCAATAAAGAAGATTTCCTCAACAACAACATACTCCCTTCTCTTGAAGACAGCGTGAAGCATTTCCAGATCTATGGAACAAGACCATTCAGACAGCCACAGTAGCTCCAACCAGCTCACATCACAAGCTCAACAAAATCCCTAAAACCCCATGGTACACACCTGAACTCTGGAGAATCAAAACCTGTTGGGACGTCCATCCCCATTATTCATACCTTTTCCTGGTCCCATCTACCTTCCCCGCGTCTTGTACAGGGAAGACAGACGGGGGTGGAAAAGGGGTGGATCGGGGGCGGCATTAGGGCAGGCAGTGGGTGGTCATTGGCCCTGGACGTATAGGGCTGATTCTAATGTTGGCCCTCTACATCCGGGGCTGGCGACTTGCACAGGGAATTTGTTCCACCTCTGAGGTTGAATAAGTTCCCCTAGTCACCAGAGATCGGTGGTCCTGGGGCATGGATGGGGCAGGGGGGCCGAGGACAGTCCTCGCAGCCGAACCCTGGCCTTGGGAGGCCAGATCAGGTGTCAGGCTGTGGGGAAATCACTGAAGGAGCTGGTGACCGGGGATCGCAACTCTTCTATGGAGCCGCGGTGCCATGGCGACCGGACACCATGGTGCCACAGCTCCATTGAAGAGCCCTGACTGAGTTAGCTGGGGAAGGCCAGTACGTGCAGGCCAGACAGAACTTGGGTCCTGGCTTGAACATACAGGCCTGTTCACGATTCCGATCCCACGGGGCTAGATGTGTCCCGCAGGATCAGAATCACGACTCCCTCTGTGTGTCTGGTTCCGGCCAGACTCACAGAGGGCCTGGACGTTTGGGATGGAATCAGGCCTCCAGCAAATAAGACAGTGAATTCAATCTTCTATAAGATCTGCATGCTTCAACATCTCTGCCCAATCCTAGACCCTCATGACTTCAGAACAGCACTCCCATCAGGGAGGAGTGGCCTAGTGGTTGGGGCAAGGTACCACAGGCTGGAAGGTCGGTGGTTCAAATCCCACTAGAGGACAGCAACCTTGGGCCAGAAGGACTGGGGTTTCTAGTCCCACAGGTGATCCTTGTGGTCTTGGGCAAGCCACTCCCGGTCAAATCCAACTGAACCTCCGGTCAAATCCAACATACGCTATCTAGGGGTAATATTAGACCAACACTTGGACTTCAAAGATCACATCAAGCGCACAGTAAGATCTATTTACTTCAAAATCAAAACCCTCCGCCACCTGAGACCCATGATGGAAACTGACGACTTCCGAACTATTTTCCAGGCCCTTGTGACACCTCACTTTGACTACGCTAATATAATACTACATGGACTCCCAAAAAATACTCTAAACCCGCTACAGTTAGCTATGAACGCGGCAGCTCGTGTCCTCTGCGGAGTATCCAGAAAAGACCACATCTCACCTATATTAAAAGAGCTCCACTGGCTCCCAATAAGTTGCAGAATCACCTATAAAGCCCTCCTCATCACCTTTAAAGCATTCAATAAAACATCACCCTCCTCAATTGCTGATCTGCTCACTCACACCCCCAACAACAGATCCAGAAGAGCACTTGCTGAAAATACTCTAGTTATACCAAGTGGATCTATAAAACTTAACCAATCAACCATCAATAGAGCATTTACAAGCTATGCCCCCAGCTGTTGGAATAAACTCCCTTCTAGCATAAGGGCAGTTAGGGACCTCACTCAATTTAGAAAGGCCCTCAAACATCACTTGTTCCTCATGCACTTTACACAGCTCGATGACTCACCCTCTACCCACACACTCACTCAGCTCGACGATTCCCCCTCCACCCACACACTCACTCAATGATGTCAACCGTGAACACATACACACTAAAGCTGCATCCTGAATGTACATCATATGATAGTACAGAACTTCAACTCTTCCTGACCAGGAGAGTACAAACACTCAGTAATCTAATTCTCGTTGTAAAACCTGTTATGAGTTCAACCTGCTTAATCACTTGTAGCATAATTTCATATGTATATAGTTTCCCCAGTTAAACCCATGTTAAAACCCTGTTTTATGTAAACGTAGGACAAAATCTGTATGTCCAAGTGTTTATTATTCAATGTAAACCGCACTGATGAGAAATAGCGCAGTATATAAGAAATGTTAAATAAATAAATAAAATAAATAAAACTTAACCCTCCATTGCCCATGTTCCCTGTAAATACTAGTGTATGTGTCTCATATCCCCTCGTGTTAAATGTATCTCCCAACTGCTTTGACCCGGTGAAAAACAGGATATAAATGCAGCTAAATAAATCAGTAATTCTCCCTGTCCTCAACTACTGTAATTCTATTTATCAAGGACTCCCACAATTGATCACCCTCCCACTATGGATGGCCCTCCATACCACTGTTAGTATTCTCCTGGCAACCCCTAGGCAAGAACACATCACCGCCATCCTCAAGCAACTTCACTGGCTCCCCCTCAACAGTCACATCAAATACAAAACACTGATGACAACCCACAAAGCACTATCTGGCCTCTCCTCCTCCCAACGTAAACTGCTTTGACTCTTTCAGGTATTTTCAGGCCACAGCCCCATCCTTCACACTAGTGAGTCCCAAGGACTCCCGTTATCGTTTTCTGGCCATAGCCCTCTCTTTATGCCAGTGGACCACAACTCCAAACATTTCTTCAAGCTGCTGCTTTGCAGAGGAAGTGATGCCATATGCATCTGTTTGTGCATGCACAAACAGACGAGTGCAGACAGACAAAGAGACAGATAAACAGACAAATGGAGCCTCCCCAACAGGTACTATCGCTTATGCAAAATGTACAGATCAATACAGATTGTTTGCCAGTCTTATTACATTGTACCCAAAGACAAGGCCAGTAAGGGGTATAGACACCCTGCCAAATTCATTTTCAGGCCAATATGCCACCATTCCCACTGATATTTTGATCATAAAACTCAACAATTCTGATGATCCCAGATCTATCCAGTAAAAGCACATTATTGTTCAAGGGGAGGAAATATTCAAACTTATTTATTTAATTTCAGATAAATTGTGTGTTTAAAAATACGGGGAGTGGGGAGGGGGGGGGTCTGCTCATTGCCTGGCCAAAAGCTGACTAGATGTGAAGTAGCATTTCAGAAGGGACGTCTAGTAAAAATCTGCAACATTCAGAGCAGAATGTCCAAAAATCTGGTGGGGGGGGGGGAGGGGAGTGGAAGCAGTGAAGGGAAAAGAACCTTCTGAAATCGCTCTGTCTCCACCCTGAAAAAGGAACATCCCAGTAACTTGTTATAGAGGTGGTCCCCGTGCCGCTTGCAAGGCTGGGTACATCCAATGGTATGGGCATTTTCACAAATGTGGATGTCTCTAAATTGCATGGCATCAGTATCGGGTATTTGGACATGCAGGCAGTGGTATTTCAGAAGGGAGGCGACTATGCTATGAGACTTGCACGTCCCAGCCTGCCATTTCAGATACTCAGATGTGTGGTGGCGGATCAGTAATATGTTTGGAGTATGTATTTAAGCTCAGGTTTCTTCATGCAGGAAATAATAACTGTAGTGATGTAAGAACATTATGTGCTTTTCCCTGATATAATTACAGTATATCCATGAAACAAACACTTTTTCACCTTATTCATGGTCAGGTACAGGTATAGGCATGGACGTTTCAACCACCAGGGCCAGACATTGTTGTGTCATTCTGAAATCACACTGTGACATGCTCATCCCTTGCTGCATCCAGGTCATGCTTCCATCACGCCCCTGTTCTACATGGACATTATCCTGCTGGGGACTTCTATAAACCCGGCTTCTAAAATGGCTTTGATGATGCCTTCATGCTTGGCACATCTAAGTGCCCTTTTTTAGACATCTAACTCACAAACAGGCCTAAAATACCCCCAAAAGAAGGTGTGATTAAAGGCATACCTGAGCATAGTTAAAATTAAGCCAATAGTGATATACAGTACATGAATAATGCAAATGTTACAGACATTATAGTAACATAATAATATAGTACATGAGGGCAGATAAAGACCGGAATGGTCCATATAGTCTGCTCAGCAAGGCGGCAAAAGTAGGTGCACCTACAGCTTTGTGAAGTCACTACTCCCCATACCTTTGTTTAGGGGTGTACCTACCACTCCGTGTAGGTCATCTCTATTTGTTGAAATATAAGAAATAGTTATGTTTATTTTGATGTTATCCTGTTGCTATAAAGCGATCCACTATGTCTGTCCTATGCCATTTTGAATTCTGTCACTGTATTTGCCCCCACCACTTCCATCGGGAGAGCATTACAAGCATCCATCACCCTTTCGGTGAAAAAGTATTTCCTGACATTGCCTTTCTGTTTATCCCCTTGCAACTTCATCTTATGCCCTCTAGTTTTACAGTTTCCCCGTCTTTGGAAGAGGTTTGTTTGTTCATTAGTATTCTTTAAGTATTTAAAGGTCTGAATCATATCTCCCCTGTCCCTCCTCTCTTCCAGAGTGTACATATTTAGGTCTTCAAGTCTCTTCTCATAAGTCTTCTGACACAGGCTCCAAATCATTTTGGTCGCCATCCTTTGAACCATTTCCAGTCTTTTTATATCCTTTGTGAGATAATAGTCTCCAAAACTGAACACAATATTCCAAAAGAGGCCTCACCAGGGACTTGTACTTGTTCCTTTCTGCTGGTAATTCCTCTTTGTATGCAACCCAGCATCCTTCTGGCTTTTGCCACCGCCTTGTTGCACTGGTTTGCCACCTTGAGATCCTCAGAAACAACCACTCCAAGGTCCTTCTCCTAGTCCATGCACACCAATCTCTCGTCCCCTATCACATACATTTCCATTGGATTTCTGTTTCCCAAGTGCATGACACTACACTTCTTCACATAAAATCTTAACTGCCAAGCATAAGACCATTCTTCCAGCTTTTGTAGGTCTTTCCTCATATTATCCACTCCCTTAGGGGAGTCGACTTTGTTGCAAATTTTTGTGTCATCTACAAAAAGACAGACTTTTCCTTTCAGTCCTTCAGCAATATCACTCACACATACATTGAACAGTACTGGGCCCAGTACCGGTCACCTTCTTTTCATCCGAGTGAGTTCTGTGTACCATCACCTTCTGTCGTCTGCCAGTCAACCAATTTCTGATCCAGTTCACCACCTTGGCACCCATCCCTAAGCTGTGAGTTTATTGATAAGCCTCCTATGAGGAACAGTATCAAAGGCTTTTGTTGAAATCTAGGTAGATCACATCCATCGCATGTCCTTGATCTAGTTCTCTCATCACCCAGGCAAAGAAGTAAATTAGATTAATTTAGCAAGATCGTCCTTTGGTAAAACCATGTTGCCTCGGATCATGCAACCTCTTGGTTTCGAGAAAGTCCAATATTTGCTCGTTTCAGGAACATCTCCATTACTTTTCCACCACTGAGGACTGAGGTAAGACTTACTAGTCTGTAGTTTGTCCCTTCTTCCCTATCACCACTTTTGTGAAGAGGTACCATATCAGCCCTTCTCCAGTCCTGCGGAATGTCTCCTGCCTCCAAGGATCTATTAGAAACATCCTTTAACTGCCCTGCAAGTACCTCTCTGAGCTCTTTCAGTATCCTGGGATGTATCCCATCTGCTCTCATAGCCTTGGCCACTTTCATTACACAGCTTAAGGCCCACCTGTTCCACTTAGCCTATAACCTCCCCCCCCCCCCCCCCGATTACCCCTATCTCTTTTTCCCCATCTGCTCTAGCCCATTACTCTATCTTTTTCTGTTCCCCTTTTTATCATTTCCTCCTACGCCCCTGTTTATGTGTCCTATATCCACTTTTCCTGTAATTTAATGGTGTTATTTTCCTTCTCTTTATGTTTGTAGTGTTTTTATACTTTTAGGTGTAAACCACTTTGACATGCATTCTAAAAGCGGTATATCAAATTTTAATACATGAAATGAAAGTATGATAGGTTAGTGTAATGTCATTTTATGATTTTTATTGTATTTTATTTGATGCTTTATGAGATTGTATATGTTTGTGAAACCCATAACTGAGACCTGTAACCTTGTGGTGTGCGTGCTTCTCATTATTACATAATGCATACCCTTACGGTTCACCATGCATACAAATATCCAGATTCATTTGTCATCTCAGTAACTCCCTCCATTACTAAGCTTGCTGTGAAGTAGCACAAAACCTTGGAAAATGTCTCTTAAAATCTATGTAGTAAAACTTCCATACAAAAATAAACTTAACTCTCAGAACTCAAACAGAAACAGCCCTGGTGATGAAGAGTTAGCATGAAAATATCGCACAGTGCCTGTAACAGTATTACTATTTCCAGCAAGAAAAGGGATTATCTGGGTGATTAATAAAATAAGCTAAAAAACTGATTTGAAATCCTACTTTCCCACTGACATTTTTTGTGATATTAGGAAGTTGTCTTTTCTCTCATTACCTCAGGTACTTATATAGATTATAAACTGTGGAGCAGAGACTTACTTCATTAAATTCAGAACACAGCAACAAGACTAATACAACGCGCACCATACCAGGCTCACATCACACCTATCCTTAAGTACCTACAATGGCTTCCCATTACCTCTAGAATAAAGTATAAGGTAATCCTCAACACCCACAAGGCCATGAACAACCTATCATCTGAACACTTACAAACCCTGCTACAGAAAACCAAAGACAACAGACTGAAAAGAAAAAAATGCACACAACCTACTTCAGATACCAAATGATAAGCTCAAGAGCAAGCAACACACATGCAACAGAGCCTTCTCTCTATTTGCCCCTACCATCTGGAGCTCCTGACCTGCAAGTTTGTGAGCCATCGACTAAGAGATTTCTGTAAAATGCTAAAAACTCATCTTTTCCTGGAGTACTATGGAAATGATTCCCATAAGGTTTGAGCAAACACTTGCCTGAAAAAGTACTTAACTCCCCTTACCCTACAAGAGTGTAAACTATTCACTCTCTACTATTGTAGCAGCGGAGTGTATGCAACCAAATAATACCAGGAGTCACTTCAGGATCCAAGCCAATTTATTGTGCACAAGGCTCAGAAAGTCAAGCTTCAAAAAGGACTGAGCAAAGCTCTTACAGAAACCTATTCATTTTATACATTCCTTTTCAGTTTGATATATGCAGACTTTCTATTGGTCTCAACGCCCCCTGCACTTGTCCAATCAGGGACCCTCTCTGGGCCTAGCACCCTGCTCCCCCTTCCCAGGCTATTCTAACAATGGCACAGTTTCAAGGCATTGATACTATCCTGCTCCAAAGTCGTTTCTAGCTCTAGGAATCCAGGTATTGAAACATTTCTATCATCAGAACACAAGAGAATAATGAAAGATTTATGTATTCATGAAAACTTCTTATTAAGCAGTTTAAAACAGCTTTCTCAGACTTTTACAGATTTTTAGTTCTTACTAAGATGGGGATTGGAATCAGGGCCTAACTTACAGGCCTTTCATATTTGCAGACTATTATAGGCCACAGCCGAATCAGAGGCTCATCAGGATCGGGAGAGCTGATTAATTGAGCTAAGTGTTTTGCTTTAACTTCCCCTTCGTGCCAAACAGCTGACAAGCACTTCACTTCAGAACGGCATTTAATCTGCCGAATCAGAGGCGCACCCGCGCCTTGCGGGCCCGCGCCTGAGGGCCTCGCAAGAGGGCCCTTTGGCGTGGCCCTTAGGAGTGGCACGAAGAGAGAAAAAATATATATTAGACAAAAAGTTTGTCTGAAGAGGTCTACATTCGCCCTTTAGAATAAGTAGAAGCAAGTGACTACATCGCAAATCCCTGCTCTGTATCTGAGATTACACAATCGGTGACGCCACCTTTCATCCAAAGCAAGAAGAAAGCAGTGAGTAAAAGATTACAGGGTAGAAAACTACCGTGTAGATGAATTAGCACTGTTAGCCCAATTACACTTGCCTTGTGAAAGTAAAAGAGCTGGAGTGACTTTGCAACTTTGTAGTTAGATGTAAATGCAGTTAATATCAGACCAACAGTAAAGAACGAATTATAAAGGTTTAGCAGTGACAGACATCAGTTGTTAAAGGGAAGGTCAACAATCAACTATTATGGCTACTCTTAACTACCTCCCTGATTCTCTCTTCTTTACCCAACCATACCCTCATCAAATAGGAAATCGATACTCTCACCCCCTTTATTTTTGGTTACCAACAATTATGCCAGCTTACTATATGATTCTATACTCCTCACTGAGCTCACACATAATAACCAGATACAGACACAACGACTTTAAACACCAAATTCATACAAATCCAACAACACACCTCAGAAAGCCTTACACCCCAAATACAACCTCCATAGAACTCATGAACACAAGATCAGTGAGAAACAAAATTCACACAATCAGAGACCACATCAATGATCAACATCCAGATATCCTATGCATCACAGAATCTTGGCTAACTCCCACTGACAACGTCCTCCTCAACCAACTAGTCCCCCCCACGTACTCCGCCTTTAACAACCCTCACACTCAGAAAAGAGGAGGTAGAGTTCTAATCATTGCAAAAGACTCACTACAGCTACAAACTATCACTTCTAACAGCTCTGACCAATGCAGCTCTATTACAGTGGGAAACAAACACTTGGTCATTTGTCTTATCTACAGAGCCCCCCACGCTCCAGCAGAAGAACTAACCTCCATTCTAGAAACCGTTTGCGCATTCAACACAAACCATAAACCTCTAATTTTACTAGGTGACTTTAACCTCAACTCCTCCACCAATATAGATAAGGAAACCTTCCTGCAAGCAATGGACTCTCTACTATACACTCAGTTAATAAACACTCCTACGCACAGATATGGATCCATGCCAGATCTCATCTTTGCCCCAAACTACATCATAGACAAGGGCAACATCTCTTTACCCGTAATCACACCGATTCCATGGTCAGACCACCACAGAATCAAAGTGAAATTCACAAACAAAATGGACAAGCCTAATAAGACAAATACCGCTCCGTTTGGTCCAAGAAGGTTCAAAGCTTTCAATAAAGAACAATTCCTACAAGACACACTACCTCACCTTAACTCAGACGAACTCGATCTAGACAAACAAGTGAACAATTGGTATAACATCGTCAGCACAGCAGCCAAAACTAAAACAAGCACAAAGATGATCAACAAGAGACATCACGCACCATGGTATTCCAAAAGCATACGCAACGCTAAGAGGGAGTTAAGAAAAATAGAATGACACTGGAGACGATTCAAATCTCACACCTCACAGGAATTATATTCAACAAAGCAAAAGAATTATAACAATCTTATCAATAAAACAAAAAGAGAGCACCACACAAACATTATCCAGAAAGCTTATAACAAACCTAGGGAACTTTTTGAAATAGTGAAAAATCTAACCAATGAACCTAGCTCTGATAAAGATATACAGGTCAACCCACAAACATATGCAGTTTATCTTCAAGAGAAAATAGGCCAAACTCCGCCACTAAAACACTCAGAAACCAACATCCATATCTTACCTGGCACAACTTGGAACAAGTTCCACACTCCTTCAACTATGCAACTATCAGACATCATCGCCGCACTCAACACAAGCACTGCACCCACAGATCCTTGCCCAGTCCCTTGGATCAAAGCAACCAAGCAAGACTTCCTCAGTTATTTACACCACCTCGTAAACAACTCCCTAACTCAAGGAATCATGCCAAAACAGCTAAAACTAGCCACAATAAGGCCTATCCCCAAGAAGACCAACCTAGAAAAGAGCAATCCAGCAGCATATAGGCCAATCTCCAGCATACCATTCCTAGCCAAAATTATAGAAAAGACAGTACAACTACAACTCTAGGACCACATTGATGAGCATGCTCCACTTGATTTACATCAACATGGCTTCCGCCCCAACCATGGAGTTGAAACGCTGCTGCTATATCTATTCAATGACATCATCCAGACAATAGACAATTACAATCGAGGAACCCTAATGATATTTATAGATATTTCAGCGGCCTTCGATACAGTGGACCACAAAATCCTCCTAGCCAGACTACAGAGCATTGGATTAACTGGCACCATCCTAAGCTGGTTCAAATCATACCTGACAGACAGGCAGTTCCAGGTTAAAATAGGAACTAACACATCACAGCCCACAATGATCAAACAAGGTGTACCACAAGGATCTGCACTCTCCTCACTGCTATTTAACTTATTTATCCAACCGATCTGTCACATAATGGCAGCCCATCAAATAAATTACACTATTTATGCAGACGACATTATGATTTACACTCCAATCGACATTAACAGCCCCGACTACAACAGAATTACGAACTGCCTTGCCAACATGTCCACGTGGCTAACGAACAACAACCTTGCTATAAACTTTAACAAGACAGAGGCACTTATTATCACCAGAAACACCAACTTTAGCCCCCCACCATACATCACATGTAACAACACAACGATACCAATTAAGGACGAAGTTAGATACCTCGGAGTAACCCTTGACAAAGGACTCAACCTACGGTCCCACATAAGAAAAACGGTTAAAAGTGCATATTACAGAATGAAAATAATTAGACGCCTCAAGCCTCTTCTCTCATGTGAACACTTCCGTACAGTCTGTCAAGCGCTTATAACTCCCATACTAGATTTTTGTAACCCAATCTACAACGGTCTTTCAAAACATGCTCTCAAACCCCTACAAATGGCTCAGAACACAGCAGCCAGAATAATCAACGGCTCCGCAAATTATGACCACATTACCCCTATCCTCAAAGAACTCCATTGGCTCCCAATATGTCACCGTATCAAATATAAGATCATCATAAATATTTTCAAAATTAGACATAAGAGCTCTGCATTCAGCCTCCATGCTCTCTTACTCCCTAATTCCAGCAACAGACCAAGGAGGCAAACCACTTCAAACACCCTCAGCACCTCAAGAAACTACGCAAAATCATGCAATTTCTCTACACAAAGAGCAATTTCGTTGGCTGCCCCATTGATATGGAACTCTCTCCCTCCTGACTTACGATCAATTGACGACTTAAAGGACTTTCGTAAACAATTAAAGACGATACTCTTCATTGAACACTACGGATCAAACAATTAACTATATTCCGTCTATTGTAGCTGTTTTATAAAATGATTTGCTGTAGTGGTTGACCTATATTGTTTATCCTTCCTTACCCCTCTCATGTTTTGTTTATACAGTGTATATTTCCCTTACTTTATAACCTTTGTATGTCTTGTAACCGCTTTGATTTAAGGAAAAGGTGGTATAAAAAACTTGTTAAATAAATAAATAGCCTGCCACATTCCCCCCTTTGATTATTCTCACCCACAAGTGAGAAAGGGTGAGAATTAAATCACATATTATACTTGCGCAAAAGCATCATTTTGGGGGATAGGGTAATATTGCCACATAGCTAATACTTTTGTAGCTGCCTTCCTTTCTACAGTGCTATCAATGGCTGCAGACTTTACTCGACTGTGATGAATCCAGGGTTCGAGTTCTGCAACTTTAACTGCTGTTGGGGTTAATAAGATGACAACATAAGGTCCCTCCCAATGCGGTGCCAACGGTGTCTTTCTCCACTTTTTGATCCACACCGAGACTCCAGGCTTGAGAGGATGCAGGGGTTCTGTTAGATGGATGGGCAGCTGATCTTGTTCCCACATATGAAGACTCTGCAAAACAGAACTTAAAACCAATAGTTCTTGTCTAGTAATTTCAGATCCAATCTGTTTCATATCTCCCTTTATTCCTTGTACAATAGGCGGGGGTCGCCCATACAGAATCTCAAAAGGGGAAACTCCTAAAGACTTAGTAGGGGCTAAGTATATCCTAAGAAGGGCTATAGGAAGAACCTGGGGCCACTTCAGGTGAACCTCTTGACAAAGTTTAGACAACTGAGATTTCAGGGTTCTATTCATACGTTCTACTTTTCCTAAATTCTGGGGTCTATAGGCAGTATGCATCTGATAATGTCAATATCTCGTGGCCATACTTAATGGACTTGCTTCCTGAGATTATCAACCCTCATTCTTTGTACAGGGCCCCATGTGCATGCAAGGTTATAAGGGCATACTTGGAATCTGTGTACACATTTAGACAGAGCCCTTTTCCTATTGTCAGTGCTCTAGTAAGAGCTATCATTTCAGCTTTCTGTGCTGAAATTTCTGGGGGCAAAGCTGAGGACTCAACTTCCAGATCAAGGGTCACCACTGCATACCCGGCACAACAATGTCCATTAATGATGACAAGACTGCTTCCATCTACAAAGAAAGTCCGTTCAGGGTTCTCCAAAGGAACATCAGTCAAATCCGGGCGACTTGAGAATACAGTGTCCATAATTTCTAAACAGTCATGATCAGGGGGGTCAAGACCAACTGGTAACAGCGTAGCAGGATTCAAAGCTTGACTGACCATCAATTGCAATTGAGGATTCTCACACAGCATACTCTGATACTTCAACATTCGTGAATTCGTTAGCCAGAAACTTCCTTTGTGTTCCATGAGGATCAGAACAGAGTGTGGTACAGTAACTTGAAGATTTTGTCTCAAAGTGAGCTTGTCTACTTTGCTCACTAGGAGGGCTGCAGCTGCAACAGCTCTCAAACAAGGGGCCAGCCTTTTGCAACTACATCCAATTGTTTTGACAAATAGGCTACCGACCGTTGCCAAGATCCAAGAGATTGAGTCAACACTCCTAGAACATTTCCTTGTGACTCATGGACATAGAGACTGAAAGGCTTTCTGGACATCTGGTAGACCCAGAGCTGGTGATGACATCAGAGCGGTTTTTAAAGATTGAAAGGCTGCATCCTGTTCAGGTCCCCACTCCAACTGAGACCTTTCCATTCCTTTGGTAGCTTGATACAAGGGTTTTGCTAGCAGTGCAAAATTGGGGATCCATATACGACAGTACCCTGCGGCACCCAAGAAGGCTCTCACTTGCCTCCTGGTGGTTGGAGTAGGAATACTGCATACAGCTTCTTTGTGTTCTGGTCCCAGGCGTCGAATTCCGCTGGACACCTGGAATCCTAGATATTTAACTTCAGTTTGACATAATTGCACCTTGGCTCTTGAGACTTCGTATCCAGCCTCATTTAAAAGGTGCAAGAGTTCACTGGTGGCTTGTGGACATTCACTTTCTGAATTTGTGGCTATGAGCAAGTTGTCCACATACTGAAGAAAAACCCTTTCTCCTGGGTTCACATAGTAACTTGAAAGATCCTGATTTAAAGCAGCACTGAAGAGAGTAGGTGAATTCTTAAATCCTTGGGGTAATCGAGTCCAGGTAAGTTGGCCCCGCCTTCCTGTTGTGGGGTCTTGCCATTCAAAAGCGAACAAAGGTTGACTGGTAGGGGCTAGGCATATACAGAAGAGGGCCTCTTTCAGGTCCAGAACAGTGAAATGAGTAGCCTCAGCGGGGATGAGTCCCAAGAGAGTATAAGGATTTTGGTACCACTGGGTGT
The DNA here is from genome assembly GCA_033557465.1 of Ichthyophis bannanicus. Classification (NCBI taxonomy): domain Eukaryota; kingdom Metazoa; phylum Chordata; class Amphibia; order Gymnophiona; family Ichthyophiidae; genus Ichthyophis; species Ichthyophis bannanicus. Next base: position 454,259,043 of record CM066035.1, read on the forward strand.
ATAGTTTCAGCTGCATCATTCACTCGCCTCAGATCTTGTACTGGGCGGTAATCCCCTGTCCCAGGTTTCTTGACTGGGAGAAGGGGGGTGTTCCAAGGTGACTGGCACTCCTTGAGAAGTCCATACTTCAGCAGTTTCATTAGATGGCAGTGGATACCTTCAATGGCTGGTAGGGGAAGAGGATACTGCTTCACATGCACTGGTTCCGCTCCTGGCTTGAGGGAGACAATGACAGGGGCTATGTTCTTCGTTAGGCCAGGTGGATTATCTTCTGCCCATACTTCAGGCGGGGCTATAAGGTTGGTGGGTATACAGGAACTAGCTAACTTGGTTAGAGATGTACTATAGAACCACTACTCTTCTTCTTGGGGAACAGTCAGCACCATCAATCCAGCAGGCTTTGAGTTCACAGTCATTTGCATTTCACTCCCTTCAGCAAAGGATATCTGTGCCTGGAGCTTTGCAAGCAGATCTCGGCCCAAAAGTGGAATAGGGCATTCAGGCATATACAAGAACTGGTGCGTTATTTTCTGTCCCCCTAGTTCACACATGCAGTTCTGCAGGAAAGGCTTGGTGGCCCTAACTCCAGTGGCCCCAATAATGGTGACAGATCGTGAGGAAAGAGGAGCCATGGGCTTTGCCACTACTGAATGTTCGGCTCCTGTATCCACCATAAAGTCCATATATTGGTCCCCTATTTTCAGACTGACCATAGGCTCCTGGGGACCCAGGGTGAACTTGGAGTCCGGTCTGGCCTAGTCTTCATCCATATCATAGCCTGTCGCAACTGCCACTCCCTCAATAGCTTCTTCCCTCTCTTGCTGGAACTGTGCTCGGTTTATTCTTCCACAACTCTGAAATCGACCTTCTGTTCTCCAAGTGCTCCCTCCTCCCTTCCTGGGGGTGGAGTCAAGATGCGGGCATTCACTTCTCTAATGTCCTTCTTCTCTGTAATGGGTGTACTGATTCGCACCCAGTGGGGTCCAATTATTTTCACGACCCCTTCCACTTCCTCTGCTCCTTCGATTAGGAAAACCCCCTCCACATCATTCAACTAAAGCAGCAGCAAGAAGATCTGCTTTCTTCTTCATCTTACATTCACTTTCTCTGTCACATTCATTTTCACAATTCACTTTCTGCGCAACTTCCATTGACTGTGCTGTATTCATGCCCGCAAATCCATTCATTTTCTGTAATTTTCGTCTTATATCTCTCTGGGACTGACTGACAAAAACTACATTTACCATACGCAAATTCTCCTGGGCTGCTGGATAGTATGGGGTATATAGTGAGGGCTGCCTGCACTATTTGGATCCCACTTGGGGCCATCAAGGCTGATGGGTCTGCATAATACTGTTCATTAGTTCAATCAAATCCTAAGGCTTCTCAGTGTAGGGGGCATAATGCATCTTTCAGTTCAGTAAATTAGTACATAAACAAGGCTGGTCGGCCCTACCACAACCTGGCCTTCGGTATTACGGGTGGGTTGGCCCTGGACCTGGTGCAATGGTATAACGTGACCATCCCTTTTACTGGTAGTTGTACTTCTGAAGGCATACGGCAATCGGGACTGTCTGGGTTCCACTTCATGTTCTTGGGCGCTGGCTGTGAGTGACCCTGAACTGGCAAATGAATCCCTGCTTGCAGTATCATCGGTGGACTGTGGCCCACTCAGAGTACTTTAAACTGAGCCTGGGCTTCCGGTCAAGAGGGGGTGCGCGTCCCCCTGCTGCGGAGGTGGCTGGTGAACTACTTGGGGTACATCTGCAGGGAGGTGTCCCCCCCTGCCCCAGGCTCTGCCCAGGGTGGTGGCAGAGCTGAGGGGATTGGCCTATAAAGATAATAAATGGGCAGGGTTTTTTTTTCAGACTTCCGCCCCCCCCCCCTTGTGGTTGCTACTAATCTCCTACACTGTTCCTCATAGCAACGCTTTATCCAGGAGGGCTTTTTTTTTTTCTTTTCACAAACATTTAACCAGGAGTCTATGTAGGGGAACTGATCAGGGAACATTTTTTGCACAATCTGATGAACACGGGAAACTATATTAATATCAAAGGTGCCCTCATGGGGCCATGAAGTAGCTAACACTGGCCACTCCCTTTCACAGAGCATTTCTAATCAGGACAGAGACATTCTATTCCATAGTCTCCAGCAAATCCCTTGCTAAAATTCCTAGTCATACATTTCAACAGAATCTGCGTGGACTCCGACCCCCCCCCCCCATGATGATGTACTTGACAACAGACAGAGGGGGCGGGCAGTCAGGCTGCATTTTCCTGAGGACTAAACATAATGGATGTGTGTGCTCATTCTAAATAGGAACAATTCAGATAAAGTCCTTAAAATATAAAACTATTATTTTGCAACATGTTATAACAACAATTATAATAGAAAGAACTATGGCTCCTAACATGACGGCCACATATCTGTTATGTATGACTGGAATAAAATACTTAGCATGGAACTAACTGCCAGTCGTAATCAGCACTTAAGCTGAACAACGTCTCGGCAAAAGAAATTACTTTAAATCTTACAGTTCAGAAAGCAGACATTCAAAGGACATGTACATTCCCTCAAAATTTAAATCATTTTCAAATCGCGATCTGGTAACTACTGGCTCGGGATGCTTCATAGTCCTGTCAGGGTTCTTAACCTCTACTTCGTAGGTCAAAGGAAAAACAAAAGCAGTTTCCTTAATTTCTCTATCATTTCTATTTGGACCATTACAGTGTTTGCTAACGACTGGAACATAAAAAAACACAAGACAAAGCTAAGCCCACAAATGCATTATACCTATAGCTCTACAGAATCCTCCTTACTTGGTCCGTACAAGAACAGTTGAGGAACTTGAAAGGGGTTAATGAGAACTTAACCCTTTCCAGGCTGAGCCCAAAACTGTCGGGATCCAAAATTCTGACTAAACATTCCTATTAAATGATATATAATACATGACCATAGCAGAAGGAACATCACTATTAGAACATATTGAATAAAACAGGTACAATTTTCCTGAAATAAGCACAAATTAACCCAGCTGTAGAACATAGAATAAATTGAAAGTGAGCCTTCTAAGGGTTAAAGAATACTAAACATTCCTTTCTACAGACACGCCCCTTCTCTCTCTGCTTGCCAGAGACGCATTGCTGTGCTGAAAAAAACTGACATCAGTGAGACAGCTGTCTTTGTACTTAAAAGTGACTCCTGAGTTGGTTTTTCCTTCTTCTTTCTTCTTCTCTTAATACTATTCCTTAATCGGTAAACTGTTTCACAAATTACCCAACAGAATAATCTTACATTATACCAGAAGGGAAAACCGCGGTTTCAACAGATAAGGACAACGGAACAATGGGGGAGACAAACACCAAACGCTTCCTCCTTTTCGCGACCTGGGCGCAGTCGCCTAGCCAGGAACTGCGCTACTCAGGAGTCCACTCTCACTTGGCCTGTGTTTCAAGGCCTCTCATTCACGCACACACAACCAAACATGCTAGCAAGACGTTTTTCCCAAATTTTCCCAGACCCTATCTAACTAACCAACAGCAGCCGGCCTCGCGCATACTCATGCAAGGCTTACTCAGACTGCTGACTAATCAAGGGCCGTGGTTTGGGCCTCGCGTATACTCATGCAAGGCTTACTCAGACGTGCCCTGAAAGGTGATCAAGCTCTCTTGTCTCGCGCACTCATGCAATACTTTTCCCCAGGCTTCACTGACTATCCCAGTCTCGCATACTCATGCAAGACGTTCCCCAGGCTTCACTGACTCAAATGTCCAAGGTTTTCTACTCACCGGATCCGGTTCTTGATACCAAACCAGTTCTTGGGTTGGATCCTGGACTCCCCTCGGGTTCGGAGGTGTTGGCCAGCTGGACCCAGTGGCTCGCTGAGGCAAGGCGGAACCCTCTCCGATGCAATAAGACCGGTGGCGCCGGAGAATTCCCCCGCGTCGGACGGGCACGGTTCCAACTGGGCCAAACCTGGAGGTGAGAAGTCGTGGTATATTTACTTGAATACCATCCTCCACTTACACAGTCCCATCTGGGGTGCCAGAACTATGTAGCAGCGGAGTGTATGCAACCAAATAATACCAGGAGTCACTTCAGGATGCAAGCCAATTTATTGTGCACAAGGCTCAGAAAGTCAAGCTTCAAAAAGGACTGAGCAAAGCTCTTACAGAAACCTATTCATTTTATACATTCCTTTTCAGTTTGATACATACAGACTTTCTATTGGTCTCAACGCCCCCTGCTCTTGTCCAATCAGGGACCCTCTCTGGGCCTAGCACCCTGCTCCCCCTTCCCAGGCTATTCTAACAATGGCACAGTTTCTAGGCATTGATACTATCCTGCTCTGAGGTAGTTTCTAGCTCTAAGAATGCAGGTATTGAAACATTTCTATCATCAGAACACAAGAGAATAATGAAAGATTTATGTATTCATGAAAACTTCTTATTAAGCAGTTTAAAACAGCTTTCTCAGACTTTTACAGATTTTTAGTTCTTACTAAGATGGGGGTTGGAATCAGGGCCTAACTTACAGGCCTTTCATATTTGCAGACTATTATAGGCCATAGCCTGCCACACTCTCTGTCCACTCTACGACATCTGATCAGCTATAAACCTATCATCAAGCCCCTCTGACTACTCACCCATTCTATCTACATATCTAGTACCCTGTAAACAGGTTAAACCATTGTACTGTTCATGCTGCAGTGGCTATGTTGGCACCCCCTTCTTAAATTATTTTCAGTGTTATTATTCATTTTCTTCTATGTAAATCACTCACTTGCACTCCTGTTAAACTTGCACATTTGTTATTCACACACTGAGTTCATTGTAAACCATTCTGACTCGTAGAAAAGCAGTATATAAAAGATGTTAAAGAAATAAATTAATTAAATGCTAAAAATGCTATTAAGTCACTTTCCGTCTTATTTGGCAAGGCTGACTAAAAATACAAATCTACTTTGAATACCTCCTATTGAGAAAACAGAAAAAGTTAATTATGCAGAAACTACAGCTCAGCAGAAAATTTCAAGTTGGGGACTGACAGAAAAACTCTCATCAAATGCAGAAAGAGTGATCACAATGAATAGTAAAAAAATATTCATTACAAGAAGGGAGCAGAGAAAACAACAGGGTTGGGGGGAGGGGGAGTGGTTGGATTAGGAAGGAGAATGTCTGCATTGTTCTGCTGTGTCCATTTGAGCTTCGCCCTTTCCCCTTGCCCTCGCTGAACACTATCTTGGAGGAAAGGGGAGAAAGCAGGAAGCAGAGGCCTGTTCTGTGCTAAGATTTGCGGCACTGGCTAATAGATCCTTGTATGTTCATACCTTATGAGGTCCCTATTACTGCCCCTAAAACTGCTGCACTCTAGAGACCTAGTCTGTCTTATAGGGAACTGACCCTTGACAAGAATAGATCCTCAGAGACTTCACTAATCACTCTTCTCTCCTCAGAGTGAATTTCATTTATTAGCCTCTTCTGTTGTCTATCATTTATCCAGTTTCTAATCTAGTCTACTACCTTAGGGCCCACCTAGAGGTATTTTGTTTATTTATGAGCCTCCTTGCAGGACCATATCAAAAGCTTTGCTGAAATCCAAGTACATCAAATCCAGTAAATGCCTCAATCTAATGCTCTGATCATTCAATCAAAGAAATTGTTCTACTGTCATGATTTCCCTTTATAAAAACTATGCTGCCTTGGCTCCTGCATCTTGCAAGATTCAGGAAACTTCAAGATTTAGAATGAATGGTTGTATTAAATATTTTGTTGAAAACAATTTTTCATTAATCACAATGCTTATTTTCTTTTTTTTATTTAAGTTTATAGTATATATGTACCATATCATAATAAAACAAAACAGAAAATCAAATACATGAAAAATATATCACCCCATACGATAACTATAAATAGCAAACATCTCAGGGACAGGGCAGAAGATGTATAACCAGTAAAAAGAGCCAAACAAATTCATATAAAGTGTGAACACTCCATGAACCAGAAATCTAGCCTTAGGAAAAAAGCAAATAAGAAAACAAAAGAGATAAATTTCAAGGTCAACCCAATGATTGACTAATTAATTTTTACCGGAAAGAAATTCCTCCAGCTGTAGCTGGTCAGTAAATACTGTACAAGATTAGTACCCTGAAATGACAATAAACATTTACATGGAAAACACAAGAAAAATGTTACACCTATAGCTATAACTCGAGACTTTAACTGGAGGAAACTTTTCCGATGTGCCGGTCTTGTCTTAGAAACATCAGGAAAAAAGAAGCACTTTTTGACCAAAAAATTGGGAATCCCTAAGCTCAAAATCAGCCTTAAAAATTAGTTTTATCTAATTCAGATTGCAACCTGACAACTAAGGTGGTCCTGGAGGGGATATTATTTTGGAATCTTCAAAGAAATTAGTTAAATCAAAAGCATCAGAATCATTACACCCTCCAGGTCAGATTCCATCCTTGAACGGGGAGAAACAGATAAAGAAAAATAGATAAAAGAAATCTTTAAATTTTATGATGCAGACAGCAGTCCAGAAGAGAAATGGGGGCTATCCAGTCTTTTGTATTTTGTGTTACGTGTATGATTTTCTCTCAGTTGGTGCACTAAGTGCAAAGAGCTCTTTGCTCTCAGGGAACGAGTCTGATCTCTAGAGTAGCAGACTTGGAGCAGCTGAGGCAAACAGAGGTATATAGATGAGACCTACAAAGATGTATTAGAGAAGTCCCACCTTCAGTCTGGCAGCTTTTCTGCTGCCATGGAGAGAGAGGTTACGTGGAAGAGTATCAGCTTGATGTGACAGGAAGCAATCTTATAATCAGGACCTGTTCTCCAAATTATATAACATCCCCTTGCACCAACAACATGTCTCCAGGGCCATGTACCCATGGGGGAAGGATTAGGATGGCCGTTATTGTTGGTAATTTGATCATTAGGCATGTAGATAGCTGGGTGGCTGGTGGACATGAGGATCACCTCGTAACATGCCTGCCTGGTAAGAAGTTAGTCAACCTCACGTGCCACCTAGAAAAGGTTTTCGATAGTGCTGGGGAGGAGACTGCTGTCTTGGTACATGTTGGTATCAATGACATAGAAAAATGTGAGAGAGAGGCTCTGGAGGCCAAATTTAGGCTTTTAGGTAGGAAGTTGAAATCCAGAACCTCCAGGGTAGTGTTCTCAGAAATGCTTCCCATTCCACGCACAGGACCCAAAAGGTATGCAGTGCTCTGGCGTCTCACTGCATGGATGAGACAACAGTGCTAGGAAGAAGGTTTGGGATTTGTTAACAACTGAGCAGATTCTGGGGAAGAGGGGGCTTTTCTAAAAGGATGGGTTGTACTTTAACCGGGGTGGAATCAGGCTGCTGACATTAACCCTTAAAAAGGAGAGAGAGTGGCTTTTAAACTAGATAATAGGGAAAAGCCAACAGTCTTCCAAGAGTACATGGCTCATAATGATGTATCCTTGAAGCATGCTAGCAAAAGAGGGAAGTTAGGGCATCCTGATAGTGAGGTTCTAATAAAGATAAAAGTAACCAAATGCCTTTAAGTACAGATCAGATGGATCTGAAAGATCCAAAGTATGAACAAAAAAAGTTTGACATGCCTGTATGCAAATTCTTTAAGCAAAAAAATAAGATTGAAGAGTATGAATATATAGCACTGAATGAAAGGTTAGATATAATTGGCATCTCAGAGACCTGGTAGAAGGAGGATTAAAGAGGGCATTGAGTCAAACAGCATAAAGGTTTTGCAGGAAATACAATATGCTGTAGAATCTTTATGGATAGAAATTCCATGTAAAAAAGGGAAGGGAATGACAGTAGGGATGTAATGCCACCCGGCCGGAATGAACAGACAGATGATGAAATGATAAAAGAAATTAGGGAAGCTTGCAAAGTTTATAACACAGTAACAATATGAGATTTATATTTCCCCAGTGGAGGAGTAGCCTAATGATTAGAGCACTGGCTTGATAACCAAGTAACCAGGGTATAATTCCCACTTGCATTCTTGTGGTCTTGGACAAGCCACATAACTCTACCTAGAAGAAGCACTTGGCAATTTACTTCTGGTCATGCTGCCAAGAAAACCCAAGAGCTGCTGGGACACCAGGAGTCAACATTGACTTGAAGGTATGCATTGCAATAATGGGAGATTTCAATTACCTCATAAATGACTGTGTCAATGTCACATCAGGTCATGCTAGGGAGATAAAGTTTCTAGATGAAATAAATTACTGTTTCATGGGGCAGCTGGTTCAGGAAAGGACCAGAAGGGAAGCTATTTTAGATGCAGTTCTTAGGGGAATGAAGGATCTAGTGCAAGAGGTAATGGTGTTAGGGCTACTTGCCAATAGTGTTCATAACATGATCACATTTGATTTATTAAATGGAGGGAGGATAACGAGGAAATCCACTGCGTTAGCATTTAATTTTCAAAAAGGAGACTATGATAAATGAGGAAAATGGTTAAGAAAAAAACTAAAAGGAGCAACTGCAAAGGTTAGGACCTTACATCAGGCCTGGGTGTTATATAAATATACTGTCTTGGAAGCCCAGGCCAGATGTATTCCACACTTTAAGAAAGGTGAAAGAAAGGCCAAACAACAGCCAGCTTGGCTTAAAGGTGAAGTCAAAGATGTTGTTATAACTAAGAGAAAATCCTTCAGAATTGGAAAAAAAGAACAATTTAAGCAAACAATTTAAGTGCTGGAAAGTTAAATGCAAGGCACTGATAAGTCGGGCAAAGAGAAAATGTGAAAAGAAGTTTGTCGTGGAAGCAAAAGTGCATAATAAAAACTTTTTCAAGCACATTTATAGCAAAACACATGTGAGAGAGCCAATTGAATCATTAAATGATAGAGGGGTTAAAGAGGCACTAAGAGAATAAGGCGATAGTGGACAGAGTAATTGGAAAAACATAATACAGCTATTTGATAAATTAAAGAGGAGCAAATCACTTGGGCCGGATGGCATACATCTCAGAGTGATGAAAGAACTGAAATATGAGATTTCAGACCTACTTTTAGTAATCTGTGAACTATCCTTAAAATCATCTGTAGTACCTGAGGATTGGAAAGTGACCAAAATAATGACAATTGCTAAAAAGGGTTCCAGTGGTGATCCAAGAAAATACAGTCTGGTGAAGCTTGACGTCTGTACTGGTCAAAATCTTAGAAACCATTATAAAAAATGAAATTACTGAATATGTGGATAGTCAAGGCTTAATGGCAAGAAGCCAACATGGATTTAGTCGAGAAAAGTCTCATCTTACTAATCTATTATAATTTTTGATGGTGTAAATAAACAGGTAGATAAAGGTGAACCAGATGACATAGTTTAACTGTGTTTTCAGAAAGCCTTTGACTAGGTCCCTCATGGGAGACTCTTGTGGAAATTCAAAAGTCATGGGATAGTAGGCCGTGTACTATAGTGAATCAGGAACTGGTTGAAAGACAGAAAGCAGTGAGTAATGATAAATGGCCAATTTACTCAAAGGAGCGGGCCCAGCACAGGGATCTGTGCTGGGCCCGCTGTTTTTTAACATATTCCTAAATGACCTGAAAATGGGAAAAATGAGTGAGGTGATCAAATGTGCAGATGAAACAAAATTGTTAAAAGTTGTTAAAACACAAGAGGATTGTGAAAATTTTCAAGAGGACCTTGAAAAATGGGAGACTGAGCGTCCAAATGACAGATAAAATGTACTGTAATGTGGACAAGTTTAAAGTTATATGCACTTAGGGAAGAACAACCCAAACTACAGTTACACAATGCAAGGTTCCACAGTGGGAATCACTAGTCAGGAAAAGGATCTGGGTGTCATCATGGATAGTACATTAAAATCCTCAGCCCAGTGTGCAGCCACGGCCAAGAAAGCAAATAGAATGCTAGGTATCATAAATAAAGGAATGGAGAATAAAACAAAGGATATTATAATGCCTCTGTATTGCTCCATGGTGTGACCACACCTTGAGTATTGTGTGCAGTTCTGGCCATCTTATCTTAAAAAGGATATAGCAGAATTGGAAAAGGTACAGAGAAGAGTGACCAAAATCGTAAAGGGGATGGAAGGATATCCCTATGAGGAAAGGTTAGGGCTCTTCAACTTGGAAATGATACAGCTGAGGGGAGATATGATAGAGGTCTATAAAATAAGGAATGGAGAGGGATGGGCAAACGTAGATCTGTTGTTTACTCGTCAAAAAACAGAAAGACTAAGGGACGTGCACTGAAGCTACATGTGGCACATTTAAGACTAATCAAAGAAAATATTTTTTCACTCACATATAATCAAACTCTGGAATTCATTACCAGAAGATATAGTAAAATCTGATAGTGTAGGATACTGTGGCTGATGGATCCTTGGTCTGAACCGGTATAGCATATCTTATGTTCTTATGTAGTTTTTAATATTGCACCCATATTCAGCAAGATATTTGTTTAACAAGATTCTAGGGGATAAAAAATGCGTCAGAGTAAAAATTAAAAATTAAAAATGTCAAATTGTTTTTCTTCTTTAAATTCTCTAAGGATTCCAGTTGAGTGTGAACATATAAACTTTCTCTAATAAATGAAACATTGGCCATCTAAAGAGATCCGAAATGAGATACACACTTATCCAGGTTTTGATGAACTTTATGAAACCGGAGATCTTGTTCCTGCAGCTTAGCCACATTGTCTGCAGAGAAATGATGGAACTGCTCAATTTCCCTTGAAGTAATACATTTATTTGAGACACTAGATTTCATATATCCATTAATGATACATTGGTAGGAGGCACAGTGTTAAATTTGGGGGCCACTGCCCCTTCCATTAAAGGAATTGCAACCTGCAGTGGAACCAGTGATTGCCCCTAACAAATGAGCACTTGCCTCTTCTAAACCAGATTATACTAGACGGGTGCTGTCTGGGATAATTGATGATGCAAATCTCCTGGGCAGGGAGGTGGAGTACGCTCAGTGGGACTATTAAAAACACCCAACAAAAAAGAGGCAGATGACTCTGATCAGTTAGGCAGAACAATATTAGATCCAGATGACATGTTCTTCACATGCTTATCCATCAGCCCAGCAACCTCTGGGACAGATATCATATAATCAGACTTAGTCTTGGAATCAGTTGTACCTTTTGCCTTCCTCTTATGCTCTTTGGGCATCCTTCCACAAATTCACCATGGGACCATGCCCCAAGGCCCCAGGTGGCCCTTTGGTCTCGCAGCCCTTTATTTGCATGTCTGTAGCTGCAGACACGGCACTGCTGACTTTTAACTCTCTTTCATAGTCTGGTCTGATGTCACTTCCAGGTAGGAGGGATTCACCACACTCCAATGCCAATCTTAATGACACTTCAATCAGGCTACTGGTGCCGCGATTCAGGACTCCCTAAGCTGGCAAACACTTTGGCCCACACAATGCTTATTTTCATTTTTCTCACACACTTATCCAATTTAATCAGACTTTCAATATTTCTAATATGGTTTAAAAATCCATATTTCTACAACTAACAGGCCTATGCAGAAATCCTGTTTGGTGTTTGGTAAAACCCTGCACTAAAGCTAATACAAGTTTAACAAATGTTTTTCTCTCTGCACAAAAAGTTATGCACAAAAAGTCTGTGCTAAACAAGAAAAGCAAGCCAAATTCATGCACATGAGTCTGTGCTGGCAACACCTATATCTGGCACACAAATCAACCTGTTTGGCATTTGTGTGTATATGGTCGCGGCCAACATTATTGGCACCTTTGCAGTTCAACCCCATAATCTCCAATATCTCCTACAAAAAAAGTGGCCAAAGGGCTTTGGACTATATATGCACACATATTTGACACATTAAAAAATTTTAAATAAAACAAGACCAATTAAAAAGTAAATAGTATAAAACTGGGACATTGCCAGGATATGATTATTATATCTTATATCAAAAAGTCTAAAAGGTCACTATATAAATTATCATAATGAACCAAGTAAGACCCCACTATATATACTTTATAATTTGACTCTAGACCTACAATATTATCATTCACATTTTTTTGTTGTTGGATTGTTTGGTATGAAAGGAAATTCCTCTCTCGTGGAAAACCTTTCTATTTTCTCTTATATGAAAGGCACCCTTTGCCTAGAGTAATTAGAAGTAAACCGAGGGACAATGCATTATGCGAACCTCCAGATACACTTATCTTATAATGAACTTCAGTCAATGAATAATAATGTCTTTAGGAACAGCATTACAGCTATTTCTCTTTCATTGAGCTCGTGGCACTCAGAAGTCAAGATGCCAAGTGTAGTCCAATCTTTCTGTCTGTTGACTATGATTTCATCAAACAAATCTTTTACATCCTCGCGTCGATTCTATGTATCTGAGCACCATATAGTCTAAATACCACGCAACGTGACACAGTGATGTATTTCAAGCCTCTGCCAATTCTCGGCTCTTCTTCAGGCAGACTCACTGTTCCACGACCACTGTTAACATTAGTAGCCACCTAAACTCTGAAAAGTCAAACAATTGAGCAACCATTTATTATAGCATCAGATGATATCAATTAAGGGCTAATCATGAGTATATCCTTTAGAATCCTTTAGTAACTCTTGATATTTGTTCATGTTGCCCCAGTCTTATTAGAGTAAGCTCCACCAATCTATATCTAAATTTAACCCATAAGGACATGATTATTGGCACCCTTATAAACATTTCAAATCAATTTGAACAGAAGGATCACATTCCTACTGCAGTATAATTAGATATACCTGTGATCAATTATCAGTACTCACATGACTTGAATCAACCAATGAACGATGATTCTAATAGTTAAAATGGTCCAATTCACTCCCTGTTCCAGCTTGAGACCTTCAGAAAAGCCATTATCACCAAACATCAAATTTCAAAGGGGTACAAGACCATATCCAAAGACTTTGGGATTCCAATATCTACAGTTTGCATTGTTATTGAGACATTTTTTCCTCATGGAACTGTCAAGAACCACCCAGGACGTGGTAAAACAAGGAAAATTAATCCAAGAAGTCTTCAAAGGTTAGTGAAAACTGTTGGAAAAACACCACGTACAACATCCAAAGAGCTTAAGGCTGACCTGGAGCATTAAACAAAGAAGAACTTCATGTGCGAAGGCTAAGGAGGATCCCACTGCTCAAAGACACACATAAAAAAGCACGCCTGATTTTTGTCCAAACCCACCTTGAAAAATCAAAATCCTTCTGGGAAAATGTTATGTGGACAGATGAAACCAAACTTGAGCTCTTTGGCAATGCAGAGCAGTGATATATTTACAAGCAAAGAAATGAAGCTTATAAGGAAACAAAACACCTTTCCTACAGTTAAATATGGTGGAGGTTTCATAATGTTGCATGGCTATTTTGCTGCCTCAGGAACTGGAAGCCTGGAACGCATTAAAGAAGACAGAGGACCACCAAGGTATTTTGGAGCAAAATGTGCTACCTAGTGTCAGAAAGCTAGGTCGGGGTCGAAGGTCATGGGTCCTCCAGCAGGACAATGACCCAAAACATACATCCAAAAGTTCCAAAGTAATGGTTAAGAAGAAAATAATGGACTGTTTTGAACTGGCCAGCAATGAATCCTGATCTTGAGAATCTTTGGAATGAGCTGAAATCTGCCATTGATAAAAGGAATCTTGGAAACATTCATGAGCTGGAACAAATTGCAGCAGAAAAGTGGGAAAAACTACCAGTAGACAGATTTATGAAACTTATAGATGGCTACAAGAAATGCCTGGAGGCTATCATCACTGCCAAGGGTTGTGCAACCAAATATTAGTGAAGGGTGGCATAAATCCTGTCCAGGTCATATTTTTTTTTCTCAGAAATGACTACATCTTACATTGCACAGACATCTTTTTTTGTTGTATACCTATTAAAATATTATGATGATATACAGTTGGAAAATTTCCAATTATTTTTCAAGATATTGTACACAACATACCTAAAATGCAATGGTTTCAATAATGTTGACTACAACTGTATGTATATCTCAGCCATCCCACTGGTAGATCATGTGCAATTTGGTCTTGCAATTTATTATATATTAGGTTCTTTTAAATGAGTCTTATATTGGATTTGTATGGGTACATCTATGTTTTGTCCATGACTTTGCTCATGTTATACTTTTTGCTCCTGTTCTCTGGCTCATCTACTTTTTCCCTTTCTATTTAAATATAGTGTTCCTTTCCAATAAGCATTTTATTTTAAACTGCTTTGATATTTGTTGAAAGGCAGTATACTAGAAACTTAATAAAGGTAAATTTAAAGGTATATGCACAGCATGGGAGCCCAGTCAGTGACTTCAGCCCCACCTACCTCATAGCATCCTGTAGAATCTGGCCAAGCATATGGCTACTGCAAGGAACTGGGACCCTATCTGTAGCAGTCTACCCGCTCAAGTAGAACTACATGGCTCCTAACTACCCTCCAAGTGCACAATCCAGGCACACACATTCTCATTAACACAAGTTATTGGAGTCACCAACTTCTCCACTGTGCTGATGTCTACTGCAGCATAATATGCATAATCAGGCACAGTGAGCTGAGAAAATTAAGCTTCTGAGATGTTGTTTACCCTTTGGGAGATCCTCAACGGGTCCATCATGGGGCTGTGCAGAGACATGTTACAATTCATGGTGCAATGTGCTATGGACCCCCTTTCATATCTGGAAGCCACCATAGTATCATCTATGGCCCTGGTGTCTTTATCTGTATGAACACTGAAGAGGCGGGTACCTCCATGGTCTGCAACAACCATCTCCACCATCAGTGCCACTGTCTGTCTACCACTGCTCCGTCTTTCCACATTTTGGCATCTATCCCCATGTAAAGTGGAACCCTTTTGCTTCCTTCCCTTCCAGAAGGCCTCCCAATGTTTTGATATGCTGGATGATGTCTCAACAGCCCCAAAACACCATCATGCCAACATAGTCAGAGTCAAAAGAAGGGGTCAGAGGATAAGGTGCTGAGAGGCAGAAGATGGAGAGGAAACTTCACCCCCTATACTGTACCGCTCCCTTAGATTTTTGCAGCCCCTTCTCAACCCCCAGCAACAGCCTTCTCTCCCCCCCTCCCCCCAAGAATGCTGACAGGAAGACAGGATTTTTTATTTCCAAGATGGAGAGGAAACTTGGAAATAAAAAATCCTGTCTTCCTGTCAGCATTCTTGGGGGGAGGGGGGGAGAGAAGGCTGTTGCTGGGGGTTGAGAAGGGGCAGAGATCCTCCTTATGGGGGAGGATAGGGTTGATGGGGAGAGCCCTAGATGTGATATACTTAGATTTCAGTAAAGCCTTTGACATTGTTCTGCACAGGCGACATAAACAAATTGAGCACCCTAGGGATGGACCCTAAACTTACTGATTGTGTTAGAAATTGGTTGAGTGGGAGGTGACAAAGGATACACATAAATAGAGCTCACTCTGAGGAGAAGGAGGTTACAGTGGTGTGCCACAGGGATCTGTCCTTGGTCTGATTCTTTTTAACATCTTTGATAGTGATATTATGGAAGGGCTGTCAAGTAAGGTTTGCCTCTTTGTAGATGATAGCAAAATCTGCAATAGAGTAGACACCCAGGAAGGAGTAGATAACATGAGGAGGAATCTAGCTAAGCTTGAAGAATGATCTAGACTTTGGCAGCTGAGATTTAATGTTATAAAATGCAGTGTCATGCATTTGGGCTGCAAAAATCTAAGGGAGCGGTACAGTATAGGGGGTGAAGTACCTCTGTCTACAAAAGAAGAGTAGGACATGGGTGTGTTTGTGTCTGACAATCTTAAAGTAGCTAAACAGATAGAAAAGGCAACAGTGAAAGTGAGAAGGATGCTTGGGTGCAAAGGGAGAGGAATGGCCAGCAGTAAAAAGGAGGTAATCGTATCAATATATAAGTCTTTGGTGCGACCTCATTTGGAGTATTGTGTGCAATTCTGGAGACCTCACCTTCAAAGGGATATAAACAGGTTGGAGTTGGTGCAGAGGGTGGCTACTAAAATGGTTAGTGATCTTCGTTATGTAACATATAACGACAGACTTAAAGATCTTAATATGTATACTTGAGAGGAAAGATGGGCTAGGGGAGATATAGAGATGTTTAAATGCATCCCTGGCATAAATGCACAGGGGGAGAGTCTCTTTCAATTGAAAGCAAGCTCTGCTGCAAGGGGATATAGGATGAGGGTGAAAGAGGATAGACTCAGGAGTAATATGCGAAAATATTTCTTTACAGAAGGAGTGGTAGATGCATGAAATATTTTCCCAGGGAGATGGTAGAGATGAGGACAGTATCTGAATCCAAAAAAGCATGGGAAAAACACAGAAGATCTCTAAAGGTAAAAAGGGGACAATTGTAGTTGATATGGAAGGGAGGACTAGATAGACCATGTGGTCTTTTTCTGCAATTATGTTTCTATGTTTCTCTGTTTCTAAATTTTACAGGTCTCACAAGTGAGAGCCTGGTCTTCTGGACCCTGACAAGAGTCAGCTGAGAGGGAATTGAAACTTCTTGAGGTCCCATAGGCAACAAGGATCCTTCTACTGAAGTATCCGAGCTCCCTGGAGCTTCAGCGAGAGTCATAGTCATAGACAACACTGCTGCGGAATACTCCTCCACCATCGACATCTCAGTTAAGTCTTTCTGACCACTGGGGGAAGCTGCCTCCAATAGCTCCATGCAACGGGCAGAGGACTGTGCTGGAGTAGACCATACATTCAGGCTAAGAGTGACATCAAGCCCTAAGAGATGCAAAGAGTCTCCTTCCACAATCCCCAGCAAGCTTTCCTGCTCTTGAGTTGCTTTTACAGCACCAGTGGGCTGCATGAAAGCATTGAGTAGCCCTTTAGCCTCTAGTGTGCCTTTCCCCAACTCCAGAAACTTCACCTTCCACTTTCGATGCATTCTGTAAAGAGGTAATACTAAATAACAAGTAAGGTCAGTAGCCAGTCAGAGAACAGCTAGCATGCATCTTGACCGCCCACTACTCCATCCATTAGGCCATTTTCAGATGTCCATGTTATGTAATACTATTCTGGGGACATCTATGTAGACGCACCTGCAGACATCCATATTAGACATGGCCACATTTGTGAAATCATGTCTGCACCTTGACATGCCTGTTTTTTTTCAGACTTTTGCCTTAGACATCCCAGATTGAATTTAACATCCTTTCTAAAAACCCCCTCTGTTTTGATCATCAACCCATAGATCATTACTTTCCCACTGATATTCAATCCACATTTCCTCACACCTTTAATTCTTCTCAGATGTACGATTAAGAACACAGGTACACTAAAAAAATTTTTTTTTAAACTGCCTCTAATGTTTCGATTGATTTTTATGTTTTTTGGTGCGCTGAATCCAAATCTGGTAACCAATTTGCTCCATCACGTACAGATTTTTTGCTACATTGGGTTAGCAGTTTGAGGTGAACGTTTCAGATTGAGTGCGATCGAGATAAAAGTTTCTTGGATGAATTCTTTATACTAATTGTTTAGTAGTTATTCAAATAAGAATAAAGAAAATTGTAACAAGGCAGCACATAAGAATAGAGTAATGTCAACAAAACACACTGTGATGGTAGCAAAATTGTCTGCACTTAAAACAGCCACATACAGGTGCACAAACATTGAGCATATAAGAGCGAGGTTAGACACAAAGCAAAGCAAAGAAATGTGCAAAAAATGTTGTACAGGTATGTATGTAAGAATAGAAAACGCAAACCGCACCATTGCAATACATGAAGACAAACACCCGATGGTGTGAAAATAAAATTCTAATAAATGAGATCCGACACTGTGGTAATAACTAGCAAATTTTTATTTCAAAGTTTAGTAAAAACACGATATTTGTCAAAACAGTTTAGATTTTAAAGTCATTCTTGGGTCAATCAATCTCCTGGTGGGCCCGTTTCTTCTTCCCCCGAATGCTTTTCTTGGTGCGCTGCTTGGCGTATTTTTCATCTGGGGTTTCCCGCAGCAGCAACCAGCAGAAATCAGCCATCATAGTGGTGTTCCATCTTCCTTGGTACCTTCTCTCTGCGTCCTTGATGTCCTGGTGAAACCTTTCACCTTGTTCTTCACTGTACGCCCCCAAGTTTTCGGGAAAGTAGTTCACATGGGAGTGCAAGAAATGGACATTCAGGCTCATGTTACAGCCTTGTTCTTTGAAGGGCATTGAGCATCCTGGCAACAATATCCTTATAGTTCTCATCCCGCCTGTTCCCCGAGAATTTGAGAACAACATCCTTGAAGGAATCCCAGACTTCTTTTTCCTTCTCAGACATCGTTTCAGCGAATGCTCCATCTGAAATGAGTTTCCTTATATCAGGGCCAACAAACACTACTTCCTTTAGCTTTGCTTCAGAAAGTCGGGGGAACTCTGAGCAAAGGTACCGAAAGCACTCACCATCATTTGGAAGGGACTTGATGAATTGCTTAATGAGACCCAATGTGGAGAGGTGGTAATAGAATTTTATCACGAGGTACCAAGCTCTCATGAAGAACATTTTTCTCACCGGGTCTCAAATACTCCCGAATTGGCCAGTCTTTTTTCCCCCAGTGTAGGTCGCGGGCCAGGCTATCCCACAAGCAAAGGAAGCAGGGATATTTGGTGAAACCGGATTGCTGCCCTAATAGCATGGATAGAATTTTAAAGTCTCCACAAATCATCCACTTATGCTCATCATAACGAATCTTCTGAAGAATCAGGGCCAAATTCTCGTATTTTTCTTGGAGAATAACAGAGTGAGCAATAGGAACTGAAGCGAATGTGTTGCCATTATGAAGAAGAACACCTTTTATGCTGTCTTTTGACGAATCAATGAACAGCCGCCATTCAGCAGGATCATACTTGAGTTTAAACTTTTCCATCACTCCGTATATATCGTTGCAAAATACCAAATCTTCCTCTTTGCTGAAATACTTCAAAAATTGTGTCTCGCGGTTGCGGTACCAATAAAAAGTTGTTCCTGGTGACAATAGATTTTTCTGTTTAAGCCGAGAATCTAGCAGTTGGGCAGCATCTTTTGGGAGTCCTAAATCCCGGATTAAATCATTCAATTCAGCTTGAGAGAAAAGTTCAGGTTTCGGATCTGGTTCAGTTTCAAACTCGGAAGTACTGGACTCATCGGGAAAAGCCATCTGATGAGTCTCATCATGATCAGAACCGTCCACACAAATATGGTCCAAAGATTTTGGTGGTTCAGGCACAGGTACTTCGTTGCTATGAGGCATAGGCCTAATTGCTGAGGGAAGGTTGGGGTAACTTATTACGTTCTTATTTTTTAAGTTGTATCCCTTCACAATGCAAGAGCAAAAATAGCAGTCACTGCTGTGGTCTCTTTGTTCATGCCACATCATAGGTGTTCCGAAACGAAATGCTTGTTTTTTACCTTTCATCCATAAGCGTAGATCTTCCTCACATGTCTTGCACACTTTGTGAGGAGCCCACGGTTTGTCTTGATCGCCTAACTTCAAACCGAAATAGGCGAAATATACTTTTTTAATAAATGCAGAAATGTTCCTCTGCCGCTTTTTCACGGTATATTCCCCACAAATAAAACAAAAACTGTCCGGAGAGTTGACGCAACCTCTGGCTCTGTGAGCCATCACAAATACACAGCACTGCAAACTACAACTGTAGTGAACCACTTCGGAATAAAGCTGGATTACGACTGAGCAAACAAAAGGTAATAATGAACTTGCAAGAAACTGAAATTTGACAGGAATGTTCATGTCGCAACCACCGTGTTTGAGCGAGCGAATGAGGCGAGGCGAACAGGAAAGAACATGCGCCAGCGTGAGTACTGGATTTAGCCCCCCGCCTCCCAATTGTCCTGTTAATGTATAAAATGAATACAAAACACTCTAAAATATCATGAGGGAATGTTTCTAGTTAGTTAACCATTACAACCTCTATTTTGGGCCAAGAAAATAAACTGCAGTCAGCTAAAAAGAAATTATGTGAACATTCCTTATATGGGTAAGAAATCTAATTTTGCAAGAAAACGTGACGTGATGGAACATTTTGGCTATTTTTCCTGGATTCAGCACTCCAAAATCTATAGGAATCAGTTGCAAAACTGGAGGCAGTTTTTTGGTAGTGTACCTGTGGAATCCATTGATTCATTTGGATATTAGTCTTCTATTACTAGTTTCATAGTTAGTGTAAGCCATAATATATCTACAGTGGCTCCTTCCTCCATTTTTAGAATTTGTGTCTTGTGAGGTCACTTTCGTTTCTGCATTTTTTTCTAGTACATCATCATGCAAGGGGAAAAAACCCCCACTGATTTACTTCAGTTGATAAAGATAATTTATTTAAACCAGTACTTTTTAGAGATTTAGATATGCATATCAGCTCAGGAATGGAGCACTTAGAAGCAAAGGAGTAGATTCTGACACGCGTTTAGTGGAGATATATATCCAAGGCATATGTATATGCCCCTCTAAATGTCTGGGGCTGATTCCCACCAAAGAGTTCCCCACACTTAAAGCAGAGATGTGTGGGGAGCTCTGTACCAGGGCGGGAGGGAACGTTCCAGAAGAGGAGTGAGGGTAGGCCAGTATCAGAGCGGTGTACAATAAAAGCAGGCTGCTAGAAAATTAAAGAGGGGAAAGGAACGCCATTCAATGGATAGGAAAGCACTGTAGAGATATATAGAAAGAAAGAAAGAGACAGAGCAATATGACTAAAGAGAGGCAACAGGAAGGATGAAGGAAGAAAGGGGGGGGACGGAGTGGTATACAGTGTGGAGGCCTGCGTAACTGTCAGGGGGGTGCTGGGAGATCAAAAGCCTGGGGAAACAGATGGGTTTTGAGGAGGGCTTTGAAATGTGGAAATGAAGGTTCGGTGCGGAGTGAGTGGGGGAGGGAGTTCCACAGAGCAGGACCTAAGAAAAAGAAAGCGGAATGACGGGTAAGTTCGAGATGGGCTTGAGACGGGGAGGGAAGAAAAAGGCGGTTACTGTGGGAAGAACGGAGAAGGCGAGGGACAGGTTGATGGTAGCATGACCCTCTTCCTGGACATACAGGGCTGATTCCGATGATGGCCCTGTATGTCCAGTGGAGTGGAGGAATGGCCTAGTGGTTGGGGCAAGGTACTTCAGGCCGGAAGGTCGGGGGTTCAAATCCCACTAGAGGACAGCAACCTTGGGCCAGAAGGACTGGGGTTTCTAGTCCCACAGGTGCTCCTTGTGGTCTTGGGCAAGCCACTTAACCCTCCATAGCCCATGTTCCCTGTAAAA
Source organism: Ichthyophis bannanicus (assembly GCA_033557465.1). Taxonomy (NCBI): domain Eukaryota; kingdom Metazoa; phylum Chordata; class Amphibia; order Gymnophiona; family Ichthyophiidae; genus Ichthyophis; species Ichthyophis bannanicus. The sequence continues at coordinate 454,280,301 of CM066035.1, forward strand.
TAGTTATCTCCAAGTTATAATGCCCTGTTCAATGTAATTTCAGTTTGTTCAATGTAAACCGCACTGATGCAGAATAGCGTGGTATATAAGAGAATGTAAATAAATAAAATAAATGTCCGGCCTGGGGAGACTTATTCCACCTCAGTCAGGGGAGGACTTATTCCAGCTCAGTCAGGGGGTTCCCTGCAGCCCGATACTAGCTTCAGAAGGCCCGATCCGGGGTCGGGCGGCAGAGAAAACAGACTTTGCTGCTGGTTCGGGTGATCAGGGCTCCTGCATGGAACCACAGTGCCATGGCAATGGGATGCCAGTGCGCTGTGGATCCATGCCAGAGCCCAGGCTGAGCTAGTTGGGGAAATACATGGATGTGCTGTGGGCCAGAATTGGGGCACAACCTGCCCATCCAGGCCCATTGCACCCGATTCTGATCCCGCGGAGATGTCTAGCCCCCCGCAGGATCAGAAGCAGATGCAAATCTGGCCCATCCAGATTTTGGACATCCATGCGGGCCCCGATCGGAATTGTCCCCCAAATGTATTTGACTAGTTTGATTTTTTTGTCAGTTTTGAAAGGGATGGATTTGGAAATATTCTAAGATGACCTTTGACCACAAACTCACATTTAGGAGCCCTTTTTTTAAAGTGCATTAAAATGTATCATTTATCATATATTAGTAGCAAAAAGTAATGCATTGCAACTGCAAAGCCTCAATTGTTCATGGTGTGGTACACATCTTACCCTTAGTTAACTCAGAGAATAAACGTATCGCTTATTAACTGCATTATAAGATAGCACAGGTACACTTAATGCTATCTATTGCACCACTGTATATAGCCCACTCTGTAAATAGATCATACCAATCTAACACACAACACGACACACACTCAATTTCCCCCCACTGCATGTATAACACACTCACTTCACCTGATTGTTTGCTGTGATACCACCTTGATTATTAAGATAAGGCGGTTTAGAAATACTGTTAAATAAATAAATAAATAAAAATCTATTGAAATAACATGAACGGTTCTGAATTATCTGCTGCATTAGCAGTTAACACACAGTTTCATTCTTTCAGGCAGAAGGAGATATAGTTTCCACACAAACAAAATTTAAGATCAGTCTAACCTCCCTACTGCCATGACCCACATTGTCTTTCCTAGCAATTTTCATGAACCTTAATAAGGCTACATTTTGATCGGTTATCAAAGGTACATCTCTGAAGCTCAGTTTCTTGAACCTTGTTAAGATTTATGAAGAGAAAAGTCAAACGTTGGCAAAAAGAGATCAGTTTAGAGTCAGATCTGATATCCTTGGTGGGCACTGTAAGCTAAAACACAGTGAATATAAGGCAGCATCTAAGCTGTGTAATACTTGACTTGTCTATTCTTAGTAAAATGTATTTTAAAGAAATGGCTTTTATGCCAGTCCAAGATTAATTACAAATTTGCCAGGATATGTTGTGCTAGATTTACTGCATTATTGATTAAGTTACCACGACCAGAAGTTATTGCACTTTGTGAGAATGACTTACTTTTAAGCGAAATTAATGCAACATATCACAGAACACTGAAAGGCACCTCATATTAACCTGTCAATTAATGGGCGGAACAACTACTACTATTAATCATTTGTATAGCGCTACAAGGACTACACAGCACTATACATATACATGTAGAAAGACGGTCCATGTTCAAAGAGCTACAATCGAAACAAGACATACAAGACAATAGAATAAAAGGGGCACAAATAGGGAAGGGTAAGGAGACAAAAGCAGCCTGAAAAAGGTAAGCTTTCAGCATGGATTTGCGAATGGGCACAGATGGAGCCTGACATACAGATTCAGGTTGTTTGTTCCAGGCATAAGGAGCAGCAAGCTGAAAGGATTGAAGTCTGGAGTTGGCAGTGGAAATAAAGAACATAGAAAGAAGCAAGCCAGTAGTAGTGTGGAGCTCACGAGATGGGAGAGAGGAGAGAGGAAAGGTAGTGATGAGCAGCAGAATGAACACATTTGTAGATCAAAAGAAGTTTGAATAAGATACGGAAGTGGAAGGGGGCCAATGAAGTGACTTGAAAAGAGGGGTTATATGAGTATAGTGGGGCTGGCGGAAGATTAAGTGTGCAGCTGAGTTCTGAACAGATTGAAGGGGACAGAGATGACTCAGAGGGAGACCAGCAAGGAGGAGGTGATTAAAGAGTGGATAAGTGTTTTAGTAGTGAGTTCAGAAAGGAAGCGGAGAATTCTGTTAATGTTAAAGAGAAGGAAATGACAGGTTTTAGCTACCTGCTGGATAAGTGTAGAGAAGAAGAGGGAAGAGTCAAAGATGACCCCAAGGTTGCGAGCTGAGAAAACAGGATGTATAAGAGTGTTATCAACAGAGATAGAGAAAAAAGGAAGGGGAGAAGGGTTTAGGGGGAAAAAATAAGAAGTTCAATTTTAGCCATGTTCAATTTCAAGTGGCAGTGAGATATCCAGACAGCAATGTCAGATAGGCAGGCAGAGATTTGAGTCTGGAGTATCAGGTGTAGAGAGATAGATTTGAGAGTCATCAGCATGAAAATGATATTAAAAGCCATGGGAGGATATGAGAGCAGCAAGGGGATGGTTATAAAGAGAGAAAAGGAGAGAACCCAGAACAGACCCTTGAGGTACACCAACTTAGAGTGGTATAGCAGTAGAGGAGGAGCCACCAGAACAAACACTGAAAGAGCGAGGGGAGAGATAAGAAGAGAACCAGTATAACACAGAGCCCCTAAAACCAAGTGAGGACAATGTGTTGAGGAGAAGGTGGTGGTCAACAGTGTCAAAAGCAGCAGAAAGGTCAAGAAGAATGAGGACTGAGTAAAGGCCTTTGGATTTGGCCAGATTATGGTGGATCTAGAAGGGCTTAAGAGGAGAGAAATTCAAGGCAATGGCGGAGAACTGTACGTTAAACAAGTTTAGAAATGAAGGAAATAAGGGAGATGGGGTGATAATTGGAAGGTTTTTAGAGGAGAGGTGTGACCATAGCATGCTTGAAGGCTGCTGAGACAGTTGTATTGGAGAGAGACAGATTGAGAATATGAGATATGGAGGGTATGACAGAGGAGGAGATGGAGTTAAAGAGACAGGTGGGGATAGGATCTGAGGAACAGGTAGTGAGTTTAGAAGAGGAAAGAAGCTGAGTGGTTTCCTCTTCAGAGATCATTGAAAGGGACAAAAGGATAGCAGAGACTGAGGGAAAGAGTTGATATTGAAGAGAGGGAAGAGGGGATGAAGCTGATCTTGTGGGGAACTGGAGTGTAATTTTGTAGACTTTGTCATGGAAATAGTTGACAGGTTTAGGCAGAAAGGGAAGGAGAGGTTGGGACAGAGGTATGTTGAGGAGAGAGTTGAGAGTTTTAAAGAGACAGCAAGGGTCAGAGGCAAGAGTGTTAGTTAGATGGACATTGCAATTTTGCTTGGCAAGTGCTATGACTGACTTAGGAGGTAAGCATGAATTTGAAGTGAAGAAAGTCAGAAAGGGTGCGGGATTTGAGTCAGATATGTTCAGCTGAGCAGGCACAAGAACAAAGATGATGGGTAGTTGAAGACAGCCGAGGCTGAGGCATAGTGCACTTCACAGGATGTGGCATGGGCAAAGCAAGAGCATCCAGAGAAGAGGAGATTGAAGTATTATAGGAAACTACAGCCTCATCAACATTTTTAGAAGACAAGGTAGAGGAAAGAGGTGATGAGACAATATTGGAGAAAGCAGATGAATCGATACCATGAAGATTTCTAAAAAGGTAGGAGGAGACAGGATGAGATTGAGGCATGAAGTGTAGAAGAGTGAAGCTTAGTATGTATATGGTCAGATAAGGGAAGGACGGTGGTATAGAAATTAGAGGGTAAGCAATTGGAGAAGAAAATAAGGTCAAGACAGTGACTGTGCTGATGAATGAGGGCAGAAGAGCAAAGCTGGAGGTTGAATGAGGAAGTAAGGGAAAGGAGCTTAGAAGCTTAGGGGTCAGAAGGGTTATCAACATGAATATTAAACTACTGCATCTCACCAGTGACTTGAAATTTTTCTTCAATATTACCGGGAAAATGGGAATACATTTTTTTCAATAACAAGAAACCAAACTAAAGAACCTAAGATATTACTAGAATATTAGCAATTCAATAGAGTCTGAGGATGGCAAATGGGTTTTTCCTGGTCGTATCCTCAGTCTTTCATGGAAAATAATTATCTTGATTGCACAGCAGAGAAATAATTGTCATTACCTACTTATTACATGAATGCAACTAAAATAGCAATCATCATAATGGCAATAAATGATAGGCTTTAAGGTTAATTACTGTCATGAATACAGGTTGACTATACAATACTGAAATCTACATATCTAAGGACAAAGTACTGTGATTGCCGTGTTAGTCCACTTTAATGATAAATAAAAGGAAAAATTAAAAAAGAAAATAAGGTGATACCTTTTTATTGGACTAATTTAATGCCTTTTTTGGACTTGCTTTTGAAGGTTAACGCCTTCTTCTTCCACTCAGGACAGTATGAGCAACATATGACAATACCGTAAAATACAAGTGAATCACAGAAGTATTCCATTGACAGTCTCAGGGAGAAAAGAGTGGGGGTGAGGAAGTGGAAGTGATCAATGGGTAATCAGAGAGTGACTGGGCTGTATATATTAACAGTTTGTAATGTGATAGAAAGCCCATATCTTTATTAAGTTTTGTCTGGTTCGATTGAAAGTGTCCTATCATCTTAAGTTCAAAGGTTTTACATTCTTGGATTGATTTTAACCTCCCGTTTAGCACTCTCACCATAAAATCATTGATGCTGTGTTCTGGTCCTGTGAAGTGCTTTCCAACCGTTGAGGTAACAAAAGTGACACCTTGGTCTGCTCTGCTATGAAATCTTATGTCTGTGTGAATTTATTCTTGTCTTTAACATTTGGTCTGTCTCTCCGACGTAGCATTGTTTTTCACATGCACTGCATTGAATAATATATAGCACATTAGAGGGAGAGCATGCGTAGGATCCCCTTATGTTGAATATTTTTCCCATGCAGGTAAATGTGGGGTCCTGTAATATGTATTGGCATAATATGCCATTCTCTTCTTTTTGAACTTCTATTGGGAGCCTGCTTCTCACTTGGTTTTGCCTCAGATTCAGTGGCTGTCAGAAGACCAACATTGGTGCAGCAGGGACTATCTCAGTAATTTGTTTTTCTGAAATAATGGCTCTTTATGATCTTTCTCTGTTTTTCCAGCTCTGGATTCAGGGCCAGTGCTATGTTTCTGGTGCCCCCCTGCAATCTTAAGATTGGCACTCCCCTCCCTCATTATTATTAATGCTGGCTACACTCCACCCCCATTTTCCCCAAAACTGTTTTGTGAACTCTTCACAAGATGCTAGTATTTCTCCTTCAATTCCAGTGTTGTAAGAAAATTGCAGTGGCAGGGCAAATGCAAAGCCAGAATAAAAATAACTACCGAGCGGTAAATACTTAGCATCATATGAACAGGCTGTGATAGTCCAAGAGCATGCTAAATTTTAGATATGGATCAAAAGAAAAACACTCAGCTATATAGACAGCTCAAAAATATTTTACTCATTGAAAAAATAGAAGAAAGGTTTTAGGCACTTGATATACTAACCTTTACTTGTGCATCAGAGTGGTTTACATGTTTGTATATACAGTCAAACCTCGGTTTTCATGATTAATCCGTTCGAAAAAGTCTGACTAAAACCGAAACGTATGAAAACTGAAGCAATATTTACCATAAGAAATAATGTAAATCCAATTAATCCGTTCCAGACACCCAAAAATATTCACAAAAAATACATTTTATAGAGAATAACTATATTTTTACATACAGAAAACAATGAGAAATAAATATAAATGACTAATGAAATGGATAAATGAACATTTAACATCACTGAAAGCAAGCTAAGTACAGTACTGTACAGTACAGTATGTTAGCAACTGGCCTTAGCCACCCCTGACAAGCTGCTGTGCCCAGCTCTCTTCGGAATCACATTGGATTCAGCCCATTAAAATACCTTTACATTATCTGCTCAATGCTTCAGAATGGCAGAAAATCTTAATGATATAGCTTCAGACGTACCCTGCAAGAGAAACAACTGCCTCCCACATTCATGCAACATCTCCTGCTTACGTTGACAGCTTTTCTTCCCTGCTACCTCCGAGCCTGAGGGGGCGCTCCAGAGAACGGGCAGGCGGTGGACGAGATCGGGGCCTTCCTCTCCGCGCAATCCTTGCCTCTCTAACTCTGACCAGGCTCGAGGATGTGTTTCATTTACGTGCTCAGCTGGCTTTCGCTTCTCATCACGCTGGCGATCGGTGAGTCCGGGGGGCAGTGCTGCCGGGACCGGGCGGGCATTCTGGCAGTGTATACAGACCCTGTGTGCAGCACGAGGGTGTATGTATTTACAGTACTGTACTTTACGAAAACCGAGGCAATGTACGAGAACCGGGACAAAATCTCAGTCAAAAAAGACGTTGAAAACCGAAGCGATGTATGAGAACCGGGACAAAATCTCAGTCAAAAAAGACGTTGAAAACCGAAGCGTATGAAAACCGGGGCAAATGAAAACCGAGGTTTGACTGTACTAACAGGGACTTTTTATTTTGTTGTCCCCAAAGGGCTCACAATCTAAGTGCACCTGAGGCAATGGAGGATTAAGTGGCTTGCCCGAGGCCACAAGGAGTGGCAAAGGGACTAGAGACCCCAATCCCTCTGGCTTGAGATTACTTGTCCCCATGTGGGAATTGAACCCCCAGCCCGAGGTAACCTGTCCCAAACACTGAGCCACTCCTCTCTACAGAATGTAGGAATCAAAAACATAATAACATACAGTCAATGTATATCTAGAAACTAAAAGCAAAATTGGTATAATGTTGATGCAAAGAATAGTTGCAATAGACAGTGACAACATTTATATATTGCTGATTTAAACCACACGTGTTAAACAGGTTTCAATGACAAATCAATAAATCCATGCTATCCCCTTGTGGTATCACAGGATGTCTTTTCATTTCTTGATCAAGCATGTGTTATTCTGGCTTTCTCTCATTCTAGCTTCACTTCCTACTGGCAGTCATTCAATGTACAAGCAATAGGAAGTGAAGCTGGAGCAACAAAAAAGCAAAAATAATATAGCCACTTTCCAGCCAGACCAGAGATCAAATTCCATGCTTTGTCCATTATTCTTAAGTTTTCAGGATTTTTTCCCAAAATTATGCTTTCCACCAGAGTTAGGCAAGAGAAAAAATTCTCACATGCAGAAACCAACATAATGGCTCAGCGCAAGTAGCATAGATGCAACTAAAGCCATCTCAGTGGGTGGCCTTAGTTGATCCTGAAGCCATTTTGCCATGATGAAATGTGGTAGCTGCAAGGGGTTGTAACCATCTACCTGAATTTAGCCTATGGCCCCATACCGGTAATGCGATACATAGGGGCGGCCCAAGGGGGGTGCAGGGCCATGTGCGGAGACTCGGCGCGGGGCCTCTTTTGCATAAGGGGTCTCATTTGAATAAATATTTTCATAATGCCACCATACACTGACTTTTAGTAAACATGCCTCTTAATGAGTGTATGGATAAAAAATACTAAAAGATTTCTACATTACTATAATCCAGTGCCAACCGCCAGGCACATTAGGAACTACTACAAACACTGTCCATTTAGAACCCATAGCAAACCCGCCGTATCGTAACAGCACTACCAGGACTCACAAAGCACCATACTCTACCTATCAAAAGGCAACACTGAAATATTAAACCAATACATCTCAGAGAATAACAATACATGACCTACTGGGGAAAGAGAACAAGTGGCAATATCAAATAGGAATTACATAAACAGAATACCTCAGCTCAGTTACACCTGCAGAACATAGACCATCACCAAACAAGGAATCACAATTTAGAAAAAGGAAGACAATAATTAAACTGGGAACCCCAAAAGCCAAACTTGGAATGTACAACACTGTAGAAATAAAACTATATTTTTCTACCTTTTGTGCATTTCTGTTTTGTTTGCAATTGCTCCAGCCACTTTCTTCTGGTTTCTTCGTGTCTTCTGCTAACTCTCCATCGTCTGCTGTCCATTTGTCCTTTCTTCTGTCTTCTAGTTTTTTTCCATTCTCTCTGTACATCTGCTTTAACATACTAATCTTTCTCTTTTTGCTCTTTCCTCATTCCTTTTTCATCCACTCAAATTTTACCCCTCCATCCTCAATCCCCACTTACTCTCCCAATACCCGGCCAATTGTAGATTTTTCTTCCCTCCCACACAAAAGGTTTTCCCCCCTCTCCATTTCACTCTCCAAGCTCCATCCCATTCTAATCCTCCCCCAGCATCAGCTCCCTTCTAGTTCCAGCCACACCCAGCATCCGCTCCCTTCTAGTCCCCGCATCAGTCCATTTCCAGTCCTAGCCCCCATCAGCCCATTTCCAATCCTATCCTAGCGACACCATCAGCCCATTTCCAGTCCTAGCTCCCCCCATCCATTTCCAGTCCTATCCGAGTCCCTCCATCAGCTCATTTCCAATCCCAGCCCCCCATTAGCCCATTTCTAGTCCTTTCCTAGCCCCACCATCAGCCCATGTCAAATCCTAGCTCCCCTCCACTCAGCCCATTTCCTATCCAAGCCCCCCATGAGCCTACTTCCAGTTCTAGCCCCTCCATGAGTCCATTTCAATTCAAGCCCCCAGCACAGCCCATTTCCAATCTTAGCACCCCCAACAGCCCATTTCCAGTTCTATCCTAGCCCCTCCATCAGCTCATTTCCTGTCCTTGCTCTCCCCCACCACTCAGCCCATTTCCAGTCCTAGCTCCCTCCACTCACAGCCCATTTCCATTCAAAGCCCCTGTCCCCATCAGCTATTTGCAGTTCAAGTCCCCCCTTCCACAGCCCATTTCCAGTACAAGCATCCCTCCCAGCCCATTACCAGTCCTAGCCCCCCCCCCAAAGCCCATTACCAGTTCTAAGCCCCCATCACCCCATTTTCAGTCTTAGCCCCCGCATAGCCCATTACCAGTCCTTACCCCCCATTAGACCACCTCCAGTCCTAACCCCCCATCAGCCCATTACCAGTCTTAGCACCCCCCCATAGCCCATTACCAGTCCTAACCCGCATCACCCTATTTCCAGTCTTAGCCCCCCATAGCACATTACCAGTCCTACCCCCCCATAGTCCATTACTAGCCCTAACCCCCCCCCCCCATAGTCCATTACCTTCCATAACCCTCCTATCACCCTATTTCCAGTCCTAGCCCACCCTATAGCCCATTACCAGTCCTAACCCCCATCGCCCCATTCCCAGTCTTAGACCCCCCTATAGCCCATTTCCATTTCCATTCCAAGCCCCCGTCCCCATCAGCTATTTGCAGTTCAAGTACCCCTTCCACTCAGCCCATTTCCAGTACTAGCAACCCCCCCAGCCCATTATCAGTCCTAGCCGCCCCATAACCCATTACCAGTCCTAAGCCCCCCATCAGCCCACCTTCAGTCCTAATCCTCCCATCAGCCCATTACCAGTCTTAGCTATCACCCTATTTCTAGTCCTAACCCCCCATCACCCTATTTCCAGTCCAGTCCTAAACACCCCATCACCCTATTTCCAGTCCTAACCCCCCCCCCCCATAGCCCATTACCAGTCCTAACCCGCCTCCCCCCCATCAGCCCAGGGAAACCTTAAAAAAAAAATAAACTTGCTGCTGCTGCTGCCGCCATGGCAATGGCAGAATGAAGTGTCTCCCGCGATCAAGTGTCTCCTGCGGGCCCCCCCCCCCCTGGCTGCCCGGCAGAGCCCGCCTCATTCACTCTCCTCGGCGTGGCTTTCAGAGCCACGAAGGGAGAGTTTCCCTCTCGCGGTTCTGTTAAGCCTGCCGGGGCTGATAAGAAAATTCCCATGGGCCCTGGCGAGCTTAACAAACAGCCGCGAGGAGAGGGAAACTCTCCCTTCGCGGCTCTGAAAGCCGTACCTAGGAGAGTGATTGAGGCAGGTTTTGCCGAGCAGCTGGAGGTGGGGGAGCCCCGCGGGAGACATTTCATTCTGCCGCTGCCATGGCGGCAGCGGCAGCAGCAAGTTTATTTTTTCTTTTAAAGTGACTGATGGGCAGAATATTGTTTGCGCGGGGCCCCCTGAAACGTGGGGCCTGGTGCAAACAACATTCTTGCTCAATGGATGGGCCGGCTCTGACGACACACACATGTATTACGAGCGTGCCAAACAATAAGAGGGGCTCAACACAAAAACAAGAGTGACTTGGCGGCTCCAACACAGCATTTTCCACCTTCACAAAAACAAGAGAGTCTCAGTAGCCCCTAAATAGCACTTCCTATCCTGAGAAAAACAAGAGGGGCTTTGTGACCTCAACACAACATTTCCCACTCCAACATAAACATCAAGAGGGGGGCCTAGCATCTCCAACATACCTCAAAACTGCATACTGAACCATCATGGTGTTAATGTAAATATATATTATGCAGAAAACAAAGGAAATGCAAGATGTTCACACACCAAGGAATTAAAAGAAAAAGCGAGAACCATAACATAGTTATAACACCAAATTATAAAATTATAACTAATTATATTTTGTTATTATAAACTGCATTACGGTTCTTGTTTTTTCTTTTTGAAAATATATTCTGTATCCACAGAACTCCCCGCCCCCACAATAATGGGTGCAGAGCAGAATTAGGGCATTCACCCACAGAACTCAATATCTAAAATAAATATAAATATATATATATATATATATATATATATATATATATATATATATATATATATATATATATATTCTTGTCATCTCATTAACAACAACATAAACATTTTCCAGTGCTAAGCATATTGTGAAATAATACATAATCCTACAGAAGTCACTGAGGATCTAATAGAACACATCTACTATACCATACCAGCACCAACTTCCAAAAATCTCAAGAGGTGCTTATCAAAAAAAAAGCTGCTCTGTAAATACTGGAGTGGGCCTTGTAACATTCAGACACCTATATGAAAAGCTGAACAGTTCAGATTACTACAGTACAGATCCCTACGTACAAACTCCATGTTAACAGAACAACTGGCCTTAGTCACACACTCAGAACACAGACCTTCACCAAGTACATGATAAGTGACCACAACCTAAAAATAAAAACATGGATATAAACATTAAACTGCAACCCCAAGAAGCTGGATTCTGCATACAATTCAATATCAGATAAATAGAAAGAGATGCATTTCTGTGTACTATATAAAATATACAGATAGTGCAAAGTTCAATCATTACATTTAAATAACATTTTTTTCTATCTGTGTTGCCTGAGCATTTCATTCTCTGATTATGCTGGTCCCAATCTGAGGTTTCTGCTTTCCTCTGTCTTCTTTTAGATCTCTTTCTATGGTCTCTCGTCCATCTGTCATTTCTTGTCTCCTCTTTTGTTTGCTTCACTTTGTTCCATCTTGGATATTGATCTTTTCCCTTCAGCTTTCTTCCATTTATTTTTCTCTCTTTCTGTCCAATCAGATTTCACTACTCTTTCTTACTATCCAGTCTTCAATCCCCCACTTTTTTTCTCTATCTATCTACCACTTTTCAACCCTCACCCCAGTCCTTCCATTCCTCAGATCTTTTCTCCTGATCCATTATTCACATCTCACTCACTCTCCCCCCCTTTCCCCCAAAATCCAGTGTTTTTCTCTCTCACTCTTTCCCTCCATCCAGTATCTCAGCTCTTTATCTCCCTATCCTACATGTTCACCCTCTCCCTTCCTATCCCCCTGTGTCCAGCATCTCCCCATCTCCATCCCATCCCATCCCATCCCCTATTACTCCCACGTAAAGCATCTTTCCATTTCTCCTCTCTCTCTCTCCTTATATTACCCCCATGTACTTCATTTCCCCCTCCTCTTATTATCCCCCATGTCTAGCATCTTTCCTCTGTCTCCCTCTCCCCCTCATGCCCATGATCTTCCTGTATTCTCCTTATAACCCATATCCATCATCACCACTCCAAAATCCCTTCTTGCTTATCGCTATGCCCATTCTTCGTATGCCCTCTTTCCATATCCTCTCATCTCTCTTTTCATCTCCTTTCATCTCACTAGTCGTCCCACCTCTAGTTTGTCACCTCTGCCTCCCTGTCCCTGCCCCTCCAATGCATTCAGCATCTCCTGTCTGTCTCCTGGTGCCCAGTATATCTCCTCCACCTTCCAATGCCCCCCCCCCCTGCCTACTTCTTCCACCTCATGACTGAGAGAGACTTGAGCCAGCCCGCAGGAGTAGTGAGTCCCATGGGCAGAGGCTCTCCTATGGGTAGGCTTGGCCCTCTGTCCACTGTCATTGCTGTGAGGCTCAGTCCTCAACAGCCTTAAATCACTGAGAGTGAAAGGCTTTTATGCTGTGGGGTGGTTGCACTGATGGGGATACCTGACTAGCGTCAGAGCCACAAGACACTTGTCACAAGCACAATGCCAAAACCACTAGTCTCTAGTTGTTGAGGGCATGGTGGTTGATGTATCCTTCCTCTATCAGCTATATTTATGCTTCAAGTAAAAGGATTGTAGTTGAGGCAAACCGAGGGTAAGGCTTATGACAGAAAAAGTTTATTTTAAACACAAGAGAACAGATCAAGGTTCCATTAACAGGATAAATTATAGGCTTTTGCTTAAGGTTCAGCAAACTGGGGGCAAAAACAAACAGAACTCATCAATGGCTTTTCAAAGTCCTCTTAAAGGTAGAAGCTTAGCCTTTTCACAGATAACAGTGTGCCACTTTCCTTATAGTCCTTTGTTAAACATAGCACAAAGAAAACAAGGTTAATTCTCCTATGGCAGTTTATCTTCACTCAGCCTCAATTCTCTGGGCTGCACTTCCAGATGAATATGAAATAAGCATTCCAAATGTCCTCAAAACTTTCAGCAGGCTTTTCATATAAAACAGGAGCAAAGCACAAACTCTTAAAGCAGCCAATTAGCTTTCTTGCTGTTGGATGTTTTTGGAGGGAGGGAGGGTACTGGAAAAAAATGTGTTTGTGTGGATGCTTGTGGGCAGTTGGGGAGGGAGAGGTGTATGCAGTTTTGACTTTGATTGATCCATAGTACGGTTGTTGACTTGAAATATTAGAGGCCTGCATAATCTAATTAAGCAGAAATGAGTGTTGATGCAGTTCTGGTGGGAGAAAGCAGATATTGTTTTCTTGTAAGAATCCCATACAGTGGGAGAATGACATCTGCATTTAAAATCCAAATTTTTCTCACCGGTTTTTGCAGCTAATTACTCCTCTCATAAGAGAGGAGTAATGACTCTCATAAAAGAGGAGTTGAGACTTATCAGTACTGTAAGAATTGCCCATTCTAGGTGGTTTATATGGTGCCTGATACTGAGGGCCGGTTTCTCCTTCTGAATGTAAAATTGTATAGCACTGCTTACTCTTTTGTTATGTGTATATTCCTCCTGCCAAGGTGGTCACGGGCTTGAAGGAGCTGTTTAAAACTGTGAAATGTAGCTCAAAGAATAAATTGATACTTGGAGGGGATTCAACTATTCCCTAACAGAGGAAGATAGGTCTGGGGAAGTAGTGGTGAATTCAAAAGGGACTAAGTTGCTGAAGTGGTATCTGGATGATTTTGGTTTGTTGGATGGTTGGCAGATGATAGACTCTGGAGAGAGGGATTACACAGTAATTGTTATTCTGTTCCTAATCATAGCTATTCCCATATTGAATTTTGGTTTCTCTTTCAGGAGCTTGACCCTATATTGGGGGACTTGGGTATTGACACATTTGGGGTTTCAGATCATGCCTCTGTGACTTTGCTATTGAATGATATGGATTTTGAATTACCCCCTTACTCCTGGCCCATGTGAATGGCATGCTACGGAACACCGAGTATCGTAAGGAGTTATAGGAGGGGTGGCAGGAGTATCTGGTACATAACGATGTCCATGACCTGTCTGTTTTCTCACTGTGGGAAGCAGGTAAAACAGTTCTTCAGGGGCATCTGATCTCTTTGCTCAGTAGCTTTCAGAAGAGAGAGAAATAAAAAATAGAGCAATTACAGCGGGAAATACGGGAGTTGGAGGATAGGAACAAGAAGGGGAGGGGGGAGAATGTGTGGTGCTTATTAGTGCAGAAAAGAGGTGATTCAAACTTGTTGGAAACAGAATCTGTCATCTCTATCATGCAGCAGGCCAAGCGTCTGTTTTTTTAAGAGCATGGCAATAAGGCCAGTAGGTTGCTACTTTGGCAGTTGAAGCGGCAGAGAGAAAAAAAGAGGGTTTGTGTGGTTCGGAAATCAGATGGACAGCTTATTTATGAGTCCGTGAAGATGGCCTCTTTATTTTCTGCATTTTATAAAGAAATTTACATTTCAGGTTTGGAGGCGGGGCAGGAAGAGATTGATAAGTGGTTAGTGGGTGCCGACTTCCATCTTTGACGTCTGATGCATGAGAACTGCTGGAGCACCCATTTTTGCAGCCTGAAATGCTCCGGGTAATCAAGAGCCTCAGACCTGCAAAGGCAACAGGGTCAAATGGGATGCCTGCTGAGTTATATAAGTGTATGAAGGACCTCTTTGTGTCAGTCTTGGTTAAGGTCTTTAATCACATATTGATGAAACAGAATCTTCCTGCATCCTTCTACCAGGCTGTGATTAGTTATTCTGAAGGATTTACAAGACCCTTTGCTGTGTAGTAACTACAGTTCAATATCCCTCTTGAATGCTGACTATAAAATTGTCACTAAGGTCTTGTGTGCTCGGCTGTATGGTCATATGCAGTTCCTGATTCATTCGCATCAAACGGGTTTTATGAAGAATCATTTTGGGTTTGAGAATGCCCATTGGTTGATCAACATTCTCCATTTGCTTCATGACTCTGATGTTCCCCATGTGATTCTCTTGTTAGATGCTGAAAATTTTTTGATAAAATGGAATGGCCCTATTTATTTGCTGCATTGTGTCATTTTGGTTTTAGACCTAACTTTTGCGGGTGGTTTGAGGCCATTTATGCCCATCCTGAGACCTCGGTGCTGGTCAATAGTTTTAAGTCTTCCCTTTTCCAGCTAGGGTGTGGCACAAAGCAGGGCTGCCCTTTGTCCTTGCTCTTGTTTGCCCTGGACATTAAGCCTCTGGCAATTCATGTTAGAGTGTGAATGGGGGAGTTGGGTACTGTGGTCAGGAGAGATGGTTATGCGATTTCCCTGTATGCAGATGATATCTTGATTTATCTCCGTGAGTTGGTGGTGTCCCTTCCCAGGATTGTGGATATTATCACTTGCTTTAGTAGAGTTTCTGATTTCACTGTCAATTGGCAGAAGTCGGCGCTGATGTTGTGCCAGACATGGGAAACTAGGGGTTCAGATGGGGGGCTTGCATCAGGATTTCTAGTGGTGGATCAGTTTAAATATTTAGATGTTCATATCCCTAGTGATATCTTTCATTTGTATTCAGCTAACTACACTAAGCTCCTAGTGACTATTCGAGAGGATCTGCATGAATGAATGGATGGGCAGTGCCCCGGATGGGTCGGATTAATGTACTTTGGATGCTGGTATTGCCAAAGCTTCTGTTTTTGATGATGCAACTCCCGATGCACATTCCTAGAGGGTTCTTTAGAAGCCTGCATGGTGAGCTTACACACTTCACTTGGCAGGGGAAGAGACCTCAAGTTAGTTGGGTCACATTAGTGACCCCAAAGGAATGTGGTAGTTTAGGAATGCCTAACACTTAGGTCTGAAGGTGGCCCAGTGTTGACACAGTGGCATTATCACAGATTGGATATGGTTGGAGGCATGGTGGATATCACCTTTTCCTCTGAAGGCACTGGTGTTCTTGAGGAGGCAGCTGATGTGCAGTGGGTTCTTTGTAGGGGCTTTATGGAGGGTCTGCTGTCTTTTGTGTAGGGGCACTTGAACCTCTCTGTGCTTTTCTCCATTCACACTGGTGTCAGTATTTGGCATCATTAGGGATATGGGTAAGGAGGTGTTTGGTTCCAAGAGGACTCCCCATCTAGCTTCCTTTTAATAGGATGGGGAGTTTGCCACTAAGAACTATCTGTAGTTGATGAGTGGTGCACCCTTGAATTTCTTTCCATTTTTTTCAGTTATGACACCTTGGTGGACAGCTTCCCCAGAAAGAGGAGGTCTTACATGATCTGAGACCCTAGGAATGACTGTTCTTTGAATCTCTGATGGTGATGCTTCTGATGGCATACCTCCACAATGCTGTTTCCACTGATCTAGCCAAGGCTGCCCCACTATTGCCCTCATGAGCTGCCTGAGATAAGCTATTCGGGGTAAAGGAGGCGGCAGCTTGGGCAGCCATTTGGAGTGACACTGATTCCTGTTTGATTTTCTTGTCCTTGGTCAACACCCAGGTTTGCATTCTCCTGTGCATGTATGCTAGGCCCCTCATGCTATTTAAGTAGGGGTGAAGTGATGATGATCTCTGTTGGAGGGGGGTGTGAGCTCTGAGGAGATTTGTAGCACTTGTAGTGGCATTGCCCAAAGTTGCGGTCCATTTGGGTAGCGATTCAGTCCCATATTTTTAGCGTCACTGGAGTGCGTCCTCCTTTTGAGTTGGAGGACTGGGTGCTGGGTTGCTTGCTCTTCGAGGAATGGGATGGGGGGTATGCCATCTTGTATACTGTAATGGGATGGGGGGTATGCCATCTTGTATACTGTAATTTTCAGTCCAGAATGTGATTGCTTGGTTTTGGAAGCGTGATTCACCAATGATTCTGAAGGAGTGATTCTCAAAGATTTGGGAAATCTACCAGATGGGAGAAGCTTACATATGAGGTGTGGGGGAAGTCTGGGCAGGTTCACGAAGATTGCTCACAGTTTGTGGACTATGGAGGCTTCTAAAGGCCTGGGGTGCCAGTGATATGTTTGGTTGTTAGTTTCTGTCTACATGAGGAAGGGAGTGTTCTACCCAATCCAGACTCGCAGTCTATGCAGGACGATAGGTTGTAATTTCCCCTTCTTCCTATCTACATGTCTGGCAAGCTTCTGTGAGGGTGGTGATGGGGGGGGGGGGACGGAGGAGCGGGGTGGAGAGGAGGGTGGGAGAAGGGTTCTGTGTGTGATAAGAGTGGAGGGGATACCATTTACACTTTTGAGATAGGTAGAGTAGGTATGGTCAGTCAGGAAGAGGGTTAGGGGAGTTGTTGTAGCAAGAGTTTTGATGTTCTTTGTGAATTTCCTTTTTGTCTTCTTTTGCTATATGGAGTACAGAAGCATAACTTATTTTTGACTCCTCTGCTCATTGATTGTTCCTCTATCCTTGTTGTTTTTTGTCTTTGATGTTCTCAATAAAAAAAAAGATTAACACAAAAAAATAAAAAATCTACAACTACAACTGGTCCAGAATACTGCTATCTGTCTTCTGACTAAATGCTTCACAATATGATCATGTGACACCTCTTTTTCACCCATCATCATTGACTCCTGCTTTCATACACATTTCATTTCAAAATACTCATTCTCACTCATAAAGCTTTCTACACCGGTCTCCCTTTTTAGCTCTCGACTTTGACGCCCTTCTGTCCTTGAATTCTTCGTACTCAGAACACAAATCTGTAAAACATTCCCCCTGTTTCTCTTGCCCATTTGGAAGCCTCACATCACTCCACAATTTACTTTCTGGACACATCTTTATGGAATGTCTTTCTTTTGCACATATGCTCTGAATCTTTTCATAAAAAATTCAAGATGCTCTTAAAACAAATGTTTCTTTAATGACACATTTTCGGGGATGCTCAGCCCAGGGTAAGGATTTCATTGGTTATCTGTTGTTTTACTTTATCTTGTCTACTGTTTTACTTTTTTCTAACTGGCTTTCCTTTCTATGTGTGCAATTTTTAATTGTGTAAATCATTTTGATGCCACCCAGCCTAGGGCAGTTCAGCAAGTTTTAATAAGCATAAAGAGATCTTACATATGCTCTTCTTCTAATGTGGTACATTATTATCCAGTGCAGGACATGTGAATAGAGATGCTGCATTGGGGAAACAGACCAAATGTTGAAGACAAGGATCAATTCACACAGACATAAGATCACACAGCACAAAGCAGATCAAGGTGCCACTTCTGTTACCTCAGTGGTTGGGGAACACTTCACAAGAGCAGATCACAGCATCAATGATTTTATGGTAAGAGTGCCAAATGAGGGATTCAAATCAGTCCAACAATGTAAAACCTTTGAGCCTGCTATTCAAAGTGATTAGCACAGTTAGCGGTGTTGCTAACTGCATTAACTGTGGTGAACAAGATATTCAGCAGCACTAACACAGTTAGTACTGCTGAATATCCATGACTGCTGGCTCTACCTGACCTGACACTAACAGCTTAACATCGGGGCATATTAGGGGCATTCCATGGTGGAGCAGAGGTGGAGCTGATCAGTAACCGGTCAGAGGCAATATTGAGCAACTGCACGGTTAGCGATATGTGGTGAAAGGCAGGTGCAGGTAAACCTGGCCTAACTTCTGCCACATATCGCTAACCTGGCAGTGGCCCAATATTGCTGCTGCCTTGTTACTGATCGACAAGAGTGGCTAACCTGGATATTCATTAATGGGGCTGGATATGATCCTGGCATTGAATATCTGGGTTTACTGTTCAGTGCCAGTGACTAACTGTTTTAGTAGCATCATGGAAGCAAAAACGCATAATAAAAACTTTTTCAAGTACATTCATAGTAAAAAAAAAAGCCTGTGAGAGTCAGTTGGATCACTGGATAATAAAGGGGTAAAAGGGGCATTAAGTGAGATCAAGGCCATAGTGGAGAGACTGAATGAATTATTTGCATTAGTCTTTACTGAAGAAGACACAGGGAAGTTACCCATGTCTGAAATTGTATTTAAAGGTGATATATCAGAAGAAATGAAAGAAATATTGCTAAACTGGGAAGATGTATTTCAAGTATTTGATAAACTGAAGAGTAGTAAATCACCTGGACTGGATGGTATATATTCAAGGGTATTGAAAGAACTGAAATATGAGATTGACAGGTCTGCAAAAACATTTTTTTCGAGAGCTGTTTTGGTTATTCCACGTAATCTTTATGTTTTTTGGTGCGCTGAATCCGAAAATGACCTCCATTTTGTCATAGGACATCACGTTTCCTGACAATTTAGGTAACTATGTTAAATAAGGCAATACCTCAAAATAAATGGAAATAGACTTATAAAATTAAAGTTTTATTACAATATTTTCATGAAAATCCTTTTTTGAACTGAAATGAGTTCACCTACACACACTAAACTCGATTCTTCTTCCTTGTGAGGCTCCTCTTGGTGCATTTACGCTTGTGAGTAGCATCTGGAATGTCTCTCTGAAGCATCCAACAGTAGTCTGCCATCATTGTAATGCTCCATTGGTATCTCCTTTCCATCTCTTTAATGTCTTGGTGGAATCGTTCACCTTGTTCCTCACTCACAGCTCCCAAATTTTCAGGAAAGTAGTCAAGGTGGGACTGGAGGAAATGCACTTTCAAACTCATCAGGCAACCTAAAGCTTGAAATGCTTTCAGCATTCGTCCGACGATCTTTTTGTAGTGAGGATCTTTGTTATTGCCTAAAAATTTCTGTACGACTTCTTTAAATGCAATCCACCCTTCTTTTTGAGGATCCGTCATGGTGTTGACAAATTCTTGATCAACTATAAGCCTTCTAATGTCTGGTCTGACGAACACACCTTCCTTCAATTTTGCCTCCGACAGTCCTGGAAACTTGGTGACCAAGTATTTGAAGCATTCTCCATCTCTTGGAAGTGATTTTACGAATTGCTTCATCAATCCCAATTTTATGTGGAGAGGTGGTAGAAGAACTTTATGGGAAGGTACCAAAGTTTCTCGGAGGTCATTTTTTTCACCGACTGTTAGCACCCTCGGCTGCCAACTCTTCTTGGTGCAGTGATTTTGTCGGTCTCAACTGTCCCATAGACACAGAAAACAAGGATATTTGGTATAGCCAGCTTGTTGCCCGAGCAGCATGCACAAGACCTTCAAGTCCCCACACACTTGCCAACAATGGTCTTCATATTTACGTTTACGAAGAACCAATTCAAAGTTCTCGTAGGTTTCCTTCAAGTGTACGGAATGACCTACAGGTATGGAAGCGTAAAAACCATTGTGGAGTAAAACTGCTTTGAGACTTCTTTTTGAAGAATCTATAAAAAGACGCCATTGATCTGAATCATATTGGATTTTAAATTGACCCATCAGACCTTCAACATCGATGCAATAAACCAACTTGTCTTCCTGGGCGAAGTAAGGAACAAACTCCTTTTCACGATGTCTGAACCATGAAAATGACACTCCTGGCAACAATAAATTCCTGCTTTTCAGCCTTGATCCGAGTAACTCAGCGGCATCTTTGGGAAGATTCAAGTCTCTTACCAAATCATTCATCTCCTCCTGAGAAAACAATTTTGGTCTTGTATCATCTTCAAAGTCAGAACTTGATTCATCATCTGGTTCAGGTATGACTTCACCTTCATGTGAGCTAGGTATCTCTTCCAAGGTAGCAGGGGGCTTGGGTACTGGTATATCTGTGCCATGGGAGATTCGACGAATTGCTGAGTGAAGATTGGGGTATGAAATGGAATGCTTCCATTTGGAATTAAACCCTTTCACATCGCATGAACAAAAGTAACAGTCGTCACTATGGTTCTTTTGCTCTCACCATACCATAGGAATCCCATAACGGAAAGGTTTTTTCTTACCCTTGAACCAATTTTGGAGGTCCTCAACACACCATTTGCACACTTTATGAGGCGCCCAGACTTTATCTTGATCTCCAATTCTTCGTCCAAAGTATGCAAAGTATACTTTTTTCACAAAGTCTGTAATATTCTGCTGTTGCTTCAACACTGTATATTCACCACAGATGAAACAGAAACTGTCTGGCGAATTAATACACTTTTGTAGAGCCATAACATAATGGTTGAAGAATGACGAGCTAACACGAATTGCGATGAAAAAGTGTGAACAGCCTAGAACCAAGAACCTGATGATGATTTGTGCACAAGTGTGCATGCAGGAGAGAGCAGCTCTGTGTCTGTACACGAGACGTCACAGTGCTGGCCACGCCCCCCTGCACTGACCGGAGCTGCTGCTATCTGCCCTGTGTCTCCCTCCCACTGGATTCTTCAGGAAAGATTAACTCCTTCTACCATTAGAAGCATGGACTTAAAACTTGCTTAGCTTATGTATATATTGCTGATCATCAAATTTACAGTGCTATATTTTTTTTTACATAACTCGGACAACCCCTTTAAGGTTTTTTTGGCATTTTATATCTTAAATGCACATATGTGAATTAATTAATAGTAATTTGAATTAATTAATAGTAATTTGAAAAAAAAATTATAAATTTGAAGACAATTTTGCATGTTGTGGCAAATCATGACGCCTAGGAGTTTTTTCAATATTTTATTTGTTTTCAGCACACCAAAATACATGGAAATTAGATGAAAATAATCAAACAGCTTTTTAGTCGCAGACCTGTGTAGTGATCTGTCAACTATCAATAAAATCATCTGTAGTAATTGAAGAATGAAGAATGGCCAATGTAACGCCGATTTTTCAAAGGGTTCCAGGGATGATCCGGGAAACTACAGACAAGCGAGCTTGACATCTGTACCAGGCAAAATGGTAGAAACCATTATAAAGAATAAAATTACTGAACATGTAGCTAGTCATTGTTTAATAGGAGAAAGCCAATATAGATTCAACCAAGGTAAGTCTTGTCTTACTAACTGTTATATTTTTTGAGGTGTGAATAAATTGGTAGACTCGGTTGATATAGTGTATCTGGATTTTCAGAAAACTTTACAAGGTCCCTCATGAGAGACTCTTGGCCAAATTAAAAAGTCATGGGATTGGAGGTAGTGTACTATGATGGATCAGGAAATGGTTAAAAGATAGAAAGCAGAGAGTAGGACTAAATAACCAATTTTCTCAAAGGAGAAAGGTGAATAGTGGAGTATCCCAGGGATCTGTGCTGAGCCCACTGCTTTTTAACATATTCATAAATGACCTGTAAATGGGAATAAAGAGTGAGGTGATCAAATCTGCAGACAAAACAAAATTATTCAAAATTGTTATAACGCAAGAGGATTGTGAAAAATTGCAAGAGGACCTTGATAAATTGGAAGACTGGACATTCAAATTGCAGATGAAATTTAATGTGGACTAGTGCAAAGTTATGCACCTAGGAATGAACAACCAAAACTACAGTTAAATGATGCAAGATTCCACATTAGGTGTCATCATGGATAATACATTGAAACCCTCCGCCAAGTGTGCAGTGGAAGCCAGGAAAGCAAATAGAATCCTAGAAATCATAAGGAAAGGTATAGAAAATAAAACCAAGGATATTATAATGCCTCTATATCATTCCATGGTGCGACCAAACCTTTGATATTGTGTGCAATTCTGATCACCATATCTTAAAAAGGATATAGCAGAATTAGAAAAGAGAAGAGCCACCACAATGGTAAAGGGATGGAAGGATACGCTTATGAGGAAAGGCTTAAAAGGTTAGGGCTTTTCAACTTTGAAAAGAGACAGCTGAAGGGAGATATGATAGAGGTCTATAAATTAATGAATGGAATGGAACGGGTGAACGTAGATTGCTTGTTTATGCCATCAAAAATAGAAAGACTAAGGGACACACAATGAAACTACAATGTAACCTATTTAAGACTAATAAGAGAAAATATTTTTTCACTCAATGTGTCATCTCTGGAATTCATTACCGGAGGATGTAGTAAAGGCTGTTAATGTAGCTGGGTTTAAAAATGTTTGGACAAGTTCCTGTAGGAAAGGTCCATAAACCATTGTTAAAGAGGACCTGGGAAATCCACTGCTTGCCCCAAGACAAGCATTGTGGAACCTGTGTGCCTTTTTGGGAACCTGCTAAATACCTGTGACTGGAATTGACCACTGTTGTAAACAAGATACTAGGCTTGATGGACCTTGGTCTGACCCAGTATGGCATTTCTTATGTCCTTATGTTAGCCACCAGTGCTGAATATTGGGCCTTTTGAACCAGACAGGACATAATAAAGATATGGACTTTCTATCACATTATAAATTGTTAATATTTACAGCCTGGTCACCTTCTGATCACCCATCCATCACTCCCATTTCCCCACCCCCACCCTTCTCCCCCTGAGAATGTCAATGGAATGCTTTTGTAATTCAGCTATATATTATGGTATTGCCATCTCCTCCCTCCTGGTAACACTTTCCTGAGCAATGGATTCCTGTCACATCTACATTCTCAAGGCACAGGATGGGGCAGTGGTATTCATATTTTTCAATGAAAATGCCTTTGGTCCAATGCTTTTAAAGAGCCAAGTGAATGTCTGCTCTCATTCTGAAAAGTCCTGCTAGACAAAGGTGTGTTGCCATGTTTCAGCCTAGCACTCTTAGGGAAATCTAGGACTGTTTACAGTAGTGATTCTCAAACATTTTGGACAGAGGCCACATTGGACCTTAAATATCATTGAAAGGGCTGAGGATTTTCAGTGGGAAGAGGGGTCTGCCAACCAACCCCTCGTCCCTAAAAAAGTAGCTCCTTCTTCCTTTTGCCCGCAGCTCCATGCAGCAGATGCTCCTGAGGTTCTGGGGCAAAAGCTTGAGAACCACTTGCATCTTCCTCTCTCTTTAGTTCAGCATCTCTTAGCATCTGTTTCTCTCTCCGTTCTCAATTTCCTCTCCCTCCATGAGTCCAGCACCTCTCTTTCTGTCTTCCTTCCATCCAACCAATGTCTCCATCTCCCCTTTTTCTCCAACATTCTCCACAGTCCAGCATTACTCCTCTCTCCCCCTTGTCCCTTAGGTCCAGCATCTCTCCCTTTTTCTGTTCCATTCATGTGGTCCTGTGTTTCCCCTCTTCACCAGCCTCACCCCACCCTGTGGACCGGCATCTCTCCTTCTTCCTCCCCCTGCAGTCCTTTTACTTGCATTTATTTCAGGGGGCACCAGCAATGGCCTGGCTTAAAAATCACCACTAACCTAGACTGCACCATGTGGCAAACAGAGGGTGCCATGGATAGCTGCCTACAGTTGCACATACATAGACACTATTTTATAAAGAAAAGTAGTCACCTACTTATCTTTATAATATACTAGCATACATAGCAGAGACCATGACTTGAATGAAAGCATGATCATTTACACCTTCTCGCAAACAGGTGTAAATGTTTGCATACATGTACATATGAAGATTAAGGAATTTTATAATATGCATGAATTCTGCACGTGCTCAAACCAGATCACATCCCTAGCTGTGCCTTCTGGCAAAGTACACACCTTCATGCCAAAGTGCATACTTTTACACTGTTGCATATTTCATGAGGTTATTTATGTGTGCATGTGGCAACATATGTGCAGGAATGACTTTAGAAATTACCTCTTTACAAGCAGGGACATCCTTTCCACTAGGCAAGCTATGTGGCGTTGGCAGCACACATGGGGGCCATGCCACCATCCCTCTAGCTGCTGCCAGATCTGTTTGGGGAGGGAGGCAGGCAGCAGCAGTATTTCCAAAAGCTGCGGCAAAAAGTCCCCTCCCAAGATAGAATCAGTGGCAGCTGGAGGGGGTGGCAACGGCAGCTGGGGGGGGAGGGTGATGTCAGCTGGGAGGGGTGATGTCAGCTGGAAGGGGGCATCAGCTGGAGGGCATTAGCTGGGGGGGGGGGGGTGGCATCAGCAGGGTGGGTGGCGAGGCCTGGATAGGGTGGCAGAAACCTTTGGGCCAGCCCTGCTTAAAGGTAATTTTCTAATAGAGTGCCTAAGATATGGTAAGCAGGCACTTATGGTAAGCCTAGTTTATGAAGACACTCTGGCACCTATTTATCTTTATAAAATACTAACATACATGGCAGTGTTTGTGCCTTAAAAATAGGCACAGACATTTGCACCTGCTCTATAGCTGGTGTAAATGGAACTGTACACAAGTATGTGAATAAATTAAGACATTTTATAATCTTAATCCCTGTACTTGTGAACTCCACCCATGTTATCACCCATATTATGCCCAGAATGTGTCTCTTGCTATGCCTAGCAGCAAAGTATCCATGTTCATGTCAACGTACATATGTTTGCACTGGTGAGTATAATAAGAGTCTATTAATGCATATGAACTGCCACATAAATGCATTCATGATTTTATAAAATTACCTCTTTACTGTTTATAACTTTATAATAAGTCAACAAACAAAATAGTGATTACTAAAGCAAAACCTATTTTGCATGAACTAATTAACTTTTTTACTGATATAGTGGTATGTTTACTAAACTGCCCTAACCATTAGAGTGGAGCTTAATGTACCATAAGTGAGTCACTCTAAGGGGTATGTTTAGTAAAGGGCAGTAAGGGAGCATGAGTTTCTGAGCAGTAACGGCAGCGAAAAGGGGTTTCCGTGCGAAAAAGGCTCTGGATGTGTAGGCGGCTTCCCAGCATTAAGGGCGCTATGGGCTATTTAACATGCGGTAATGGGACATCGGGCAGTAAGGTGTCAAGCAGGCACCTTAATGTCCGAAAATGACTGTAACCCTAATGCTGGATAAAGGAGCAGCCTGGAAAGTGAATCTGGAGGCGATGGATGGAAGAACAGCTGGGAGCTTATGGACCTGCCTGAAATGTGGGTACCCTACACGGCAGCCAGTAAAGTGGATGAGCATATGGGAGGCAGGTCTACCAAAGCACAAGGGGGTGCCAATCTAATATGGTGCAATGTCAGTGTGTGGCATAGGATGGGGAACACGTGTCCCCCAGCAGAGTCAGAAGTGGCAGGATGTATGCAGCAACAGGAGGACAGAGTAGGAGTGATGATGTGCAGATCAGGTACAGCAGAGGTGTGTGTGTGTGGTCCCAAATTGTGGAAAAGAGTACCAGTGTAGGCCATGGTATAGCAGCCTGCATGAAAAGACATGACTGCACCCAGCCGACAGAGGGGGATGGATGGGCTGAAGGATGGATGGCAGCGGAGGAGAGGGTGGTATGGGCTGGTTGCACTGATGTGCTGTAGGTGCCCATCCCCAATGTATCTGTACTATGCATGAAAATGTGCGGCATTGCCACCTGGAAGATCTCATACCAGACATGTTGGACTCACACCTGTCCTAGCCACACAGCCACCAAACAACACCTCAGAGAAATATGCTGATAACAACTGCACAGGTGTTATCCATACTGGACACATAGGGTACATATGGACATGAGCTGAGGCCTGCAGCTGGATATCTGAGGGGTAGGATGTATCCGCATGTACTGGAAAGATGTAAGGGAGCCAAAGCTGTACAGTAACAGATATGATGTCAGACATGACTCATGTTGTCCAAGTGGGTTACAGCTATACGCATTTAACTGCCTGTTAGTATACAACTGTAGCAGTGAAGTCACATTAGGGTATATCTTACCGTCAATTGGTAATGTCTGATGTTAAACAGGACTGTATGGACCTGCAGTCAGCTGAGCCATTGGTGGGTTAAGTGATCTGCTCAAGGTCACAAAGAGGTGTTGTCAGTCCATGAAGATTGTGGCAGACATAAAATATGACAGTAACACATTCTGAAATGTCACATAAGGAGTGGTAGTAGGCCTCAAACCATGGTATCTTGGCCACCAAGCCATCGGCATGACGATCATGCCATGCCTCCCAGCAAGGGCCTGACATCTGCAGGGTGAACATATCTGACCCCCCTGCAAGCCAAGAAAGTTGTGCTCTCAGAGGGGCATGATGGGGAATAGCATGTGGCCAGAACACATAACAAAGTAGAATGTCTGTAACACACAGGCACAAAATGGACAAGTGTGAATTGAACCCTTGCCCCCTGTTTATTGGAACATTGCACTAACTAGTATGCTACACTTCCACACCTCTCTAATCTTAAATGTCTAGATTCAATTAGCCTAAAGGTCTCTGCCTAACCTGTCTGTTGTGTGTGCCAGTAAAGGTTAGCCCCTCCAGTACCCATGTTGCACTGCACATGCAGAACAGCAGTCTGCAGCTGATCACCAAATGGAGAATGGACTGATCCATCGCATCAGCTCAGTATAATGCCCTGACTGTGTGTGCTTCAATCACTTAACAGCTACAAACTGTTGAGCAGTTTTAGCAGTCACCCTGAAGGTGTGGATGGGGGGCACAGCACCTGGTCCCCAGAACTTGCACTGCTAAGGATGGTTTCTGCCAGCCAGGGCCGGCCTGTCCATTGAGCAAGAATGTTTTTTGCACAGGGCACCGCGTTTCAGGGGGCCCCGCGCAAAAAACATTCTTCATCATCCCAAGTTTAAAAAAAACAAAAACAGCTGCTTCTGCCGCGGCAGCATCAAGAGTGCCGCCGTGGGCCCCCCCCCCCCCTGCCCGGCAGAGCCTCCCTGCATCGTAGGCTAGCATTCAATCCCTGAACGCGGGCTTCCTTCAGAGCCGCGAGAGTTTCCTTTCTCGCGGCTCTGTTAATCCCGCCGGGGCTATGGGGGGGGGCTAAGACTGGAAATGGGCTGATGGGGGGTTAGTACTTGTAATTGGCTAAGGGGGGGGGAAAAGACACCAAATTGTATGATGGGTAGGTTTAGGACTGGTAATGGTTTATGGGGGGGGACTAAGACTGGAAGTGGGCTGATGGAGGAGGGTTAGGACTAGTAATGGGCCATGGGGGTGCTAAGACTGGAAGTGGGCTGATGGGGAGGTTTAGGACTGGTAATGGGTTATGGGGGGGGCTAAGACTGGAAAAGGGCTGATGGGGAGGGTTAGGACTGGTAATTGGCTATGGGGGGGGGCTAAGACTGGAAGTGGGCTGATGGGGGAGGGTTAGGACTAGTAATGGGCCATGGGAGGGTGCTAAGACTGGAAGTGGGCTGATGGGGAGGTTTAGGACTGGTAATGGGCTATGGGAGGGGTTAGGACTGGTAATGGGCTGATGGGGGATTAGGACTGGTAATGGGCTATGGGGGGCTAAGACTGGAAATAGGCTGATGGGGGGGCTAGGACTGGAAATTGGGTGATGGGGGGTTAGGACGTAATGGACTGATGGGGAGGTTTAGGACTGGTAATGGGTTATTGGGGGGGGGCTAAGACTGGAAGCGGGCTGATGGGGGAGGGTTAGGACTAGTAATGGGCCATGGGGGGTGCTAAGACTGGAAGTGGGCTGATGGGGAGGTTTAGGACTGGTAATGGGTTATGGGGGGAGCTAAGACTGGAAATGGGCTGATGGGGGTTAGGACTGGTAATGGGCTATGGGAGGGGTTAGGACTGGTAATGGGCTGATTGGGGCTTAGGACTGGTAATGGGCTATGGGGGGCTAAGACTGGAAATAGGCTGATGGGGGGGGCTAGGCCTGGAAATAGGGTGATGGGGGGGTTAGGACGTAATGGGCTGATGGGGGGGTTAGGACTAGTAATGGGCTATGGGGGGCTAGGACTGGAAATGGGCTGATGGGGGGTTACGACTGGTAATGGGCTGGGGGGGGCTAAGACTGTTAATGGGCTGGGGGGGTTGCTAGGACTGGAAATGGGCTGAGTGGAAGGAGAGCTTGAACTTCAAATAGCTGATGGGGACGGGGGCTTGGAATGGAAACGGGTTGTGAGGGGGAGGGAGCTAGGACTGGAAATGGGTGAGTGGGGGGGCTAGGACAGGAAATGGGCTGATGGAGGGGCTAGAATAGGACTGGAAATTGGCTGTTGGGGGGGTGCTAAGATTGGAAATGGGCTGTGGTGGGGGTTTGGATTGAAATGGACTCATGAAGGGGCTAGAACTGGAAGTAGGCTCATGGGGGGCTTGGATTGGAAATGGACTGAGTGGAGGGGAGCTAGGATTTGACATGGGCTGATGGGGGGCTGGGATTGGAAATGAGCTGATGGAGGGACTCGGATGGGACTGGAAATAGATGGGGGAGCTAGGACTGGAAATAGGCTGATGGTGGGTCTAGGATAGGACTGGAAATGGGCTTATGGGGGGCTAGGACTGGAAATGGGCTGATGCAGGGACTAGAAGGGAGCGGATGCTGGGTGGGACTGGAACTAGAATGGAGCTGATGTTGGGGGAGGATTAGAATGGGATGGAGCTGGGAGAGTGAAATGGAGAGGGAAAAAATATTTTGAGTGGGAGGGAAGACAAATCTACAATTTGTCGGATATTGGGAGAGTAAGTGGGGATTGAGAATGGAGGGGTAAAATTTGAGTAGATGAAATAGGAATGAGGAAAGAGCAATAGGAGAAAGATTAGTATGTTAAAGCAGATGTAGAGAGAGAATGGAAAAAAACTAGAAGAGAGAAGAAAAGACAAATGGACAGCAGACGATGGAGAGTTAGCGGAAGACACAAAGAAACCAGAAGAAAGTGACTGGAGCAATTGCAGCTGAGAAAAAATGCACAAAAGGTAGAAAAATATCTCTTTATTTTGAATTTATTAATTGGAATATTTCAGCTCTGGGAAATGTGCATCATTAACGTCTGCGCTTTGTTTAGTACAAGAGCAAATTAATGTATAGTTTTATTTCTACAGTGTTGTACATTCCAAGTTTGGCTTTTGGGATTCCCAGTTTAATTGTTGTCTTCCTGTTTCTAAATTGTGATTCCTTGTTTGATGATGGTCTATGTTCTGAATGTGTAACTGAGCTGAGGTATTCTGTTTATGTAATTCCTATTTGACATTGCCACTTGTTCTCTTTCCCCAGTAGGTCATGTATTGTTGTTCTCTGAAATGTATTGGTTTAATATTTGCAGCGTTTCCTTTTGATAGTTAGGGTATGGTGCTTTATGAGTCCTGGTAGTGCTGTTAGGATACGGCGGGCTTGCTATGGGTTCTAAATGGGCAGTGTTTGTAGTAGTTCCTAATGTGTCTGGCGGTTGGCACTGGATTATAGTAATGTAGAAGTCTTTTAGTCTTTCTTTATTCATACACTCATTAAGAGGCATGTTTACTAAAAGTTAGTGTATGGTAACATTATGCAAATATTTATGCAAATGAGGCCCCTTATGCAAATGAGGCCCCGCACCGAGTCTCCGCACATGGCCCCGCACCCCACTTGGGCCGCCCCTGCTGCCAGCCATGCTGCAGATCCACATCACTGCCAGTGTGTGGCAGGTATTGTTTTCAGTGTGTTATGCTAGTCACCTTGTTCCTACATAATTGCAGCATGCTGTAGGTGCCAGTTATAACTGGGCCCTGTATCCTGTTCCTGTTGGACAGGTACCCTCCTAGAACAGTGCATGTCAGTGTCAAGTGTTACAAAGCTGCTGCCATGGATGACAAATGTAGTGGGGGCTTCTAGAACTATGTCGAACACTGCTACTGTCCTGCTAGCACTACAGTGAGTAGGCCAGGAACATCTGCTGCCCCAACCATCTAGGACTAACAGTCCACAACAGCAAGCTCAGTCAGACTGTACCTGCTGCCCACAAGTGGACTGCTTCTGCACATACCAAGTGTGGCTGGACCATGTGCACCCTGGCTTGGGATAAACTGCAGAAACACCCAACATTAATTCAGTTAGTGGGCTCCCAGACAGAGATTTCAGTCACATTACTGGAGTCAGGCAGTATATAAGCACTATGTGGATGCATAGCCGTGCCATGGTCACTGTTCAATCAGAGTGAGAGTATCCTCTCAGCATGACATGCTGTGGCCACCCAGGCAATGCACATGTCAGACGGGCACTAACATATTTCAGCCATTGACCCTACTGCCAAGGCAGACACATTCTGGCCAATCCACTCTGCTTCAGGAAATACCCACGATCTCCTCAGCATGCACATTTGCAGACTAACACTGGGAGCAGCTTAGGCAATGCGAGGCACAGTGACGTGCAAAAAGCCACAGAACAATGGAGAGACAGACACACAAACTCACACACACACACACACACACTCATATTGCTGTGCTGTGCAAAAGTGGGGATGGTTGGCATTCTTGCCTGCCACTTTGGTCTCCATATCAGCTCAAGCATTGTTAACGTATGATCATTGTGCAGGCACTAGTAGCGTGCTCTGACATTAATGCCCAATCAGTGTGGCTATGAGCCTGCTTCTCCATCCAGCTGTGGATGGTGGAACCTGTCTATGTGACTGATGGGTGTTTGTACCCTAGCTGGCCAGTTAATTGGGGGTTGCACATGCTGGTGCTGTACCTGCACTGTAGGCTAAAGTTTAGCCACAGGGACATGCAATATATAATCCTCAGCCTGGACTTGAATCTGGGACCCTCTAGCTTATATGCACACTGCCTATGTGTGTTGAGCCACAGTGCTGCTATGGGGGCTGATATGCTTCCCATCAGACAGACCCTGGCACATGTTGTAATGTGCATGGTACACAGGACCAGGACATGGCTTTGGTCTGTTGCAGGTAGGTGCCGCTGCTCCCTCTGCCAACACCCCCACACCATGCTGACATGCTCACGTGCTGTCAGTGGTGGTGGTGCGCAGTCCCAGCCCATCAAACATGTGGGTTTGGTGGGTGCCTAGGGTGCAAGGTCTGTATGAGGAGGGGGAAAAGGCACACATGGATGGCCAGGCAGTCTCCTCAACCACCTGCCTTTGCAGAGACCCCATCCCACCTACCACTGATATTTCTCAGGGGGAGGATGTCAGTCATTGCTGTGGTAGTTCCTCAGGTGCTTGCATGTTGCAGCTACCTGGAGGGCTACAACTGCTGGCACCTTCAGCCTCTTCCTCCAAAGCTCGGTTCAGTGGCAGCAGGAGGGGGCCAGGCAGGATCTCTACCTAGGGTGCCAGGACCCTTGGACCACCCCATGTGGCGCATCTCCTTTCCACAGCAGCAGCATGTCTGTATGCCACCACTGTCATGACTGACATCACAGATGGCGTTGCAGATGGAAGGAGAGGCCAAAAAAGTTAGGGCTCTTAAACCTTAGTCATTCCAGAGGCCCCTTCATCATGTCCTCTATCCCTGTTCTTTGGCACTGGAGGCCCCCCTCCTTCTGCCCCTCCAGGCCTTGCCGCAAGGAACCTCTCCAACCTTATTACCTGCTCTTCTTCCTCTGCTTCCCCTTCTCCTTTGCCCTCCCTGTTACTTTTACAATTAGCTCTCTTAAACTGCCGCTCTCTTTGCTCTAAAACAACCTTGGTCCATGCAGTGGTTTCATTCTTTTCTCTCTTCTAGATTCTTCTCTGTCCTCTCTGGTTCTTCCTCTTCTCCTTCCATCCCCCTTCTCTGTGGGGTACCCCAAGGCTCCGTCCTTGCCCTTCTCTTATTTAACGTCCTTTTAGCACCTCTTGCACTCTTAATTCAGCAGCACAGTGTCTCAGCTTATCTCTACGCTGATGATATCTTTCTTCTCTATCACACAGACTATACTATCCCCGATATCACTCCTCTTAATTCCTGCTTAGCTTCTGTCGCATCCTGGCTCGTTTCTAATTTTCTCCATATCAATCTTTCTAAAACCTTCGCCATCTGGTTTACTTTTGGAAACCCAGTTCCCCCCTTGTTCCCCTCCTCTCTTCTGCTCCTATCCCAGTTGTTCCATCTCTGCGCTATCTTGGGGTTACCTTGGATTCTTCTCTGTCCTTTAAAGAGCACATCTCCTCGGTGATGAGACTGGTTCTTTCTCACTCTAAAACAGCTTCGTGCGGTCCACCCTTTCCTCTCAGTCCCGTCCATGACCACCCTCCTCTTGTCATTAGTAGTATCACGTTTAGATTATTGCAATGCCTCCCTTGCCAGCCTTCCCCAATCCCAATTATGAAGATTACAACTTGTTCATCACACCACTGCCCGTATTTTGACCAATGCCACACGTTTTGACCATATCATCCCCATTTTGATTCATCTCCATTGGCTACCATTCCCATACAGAATTCAATACAAAATACTCCTTTTTGTTCACAAGTCTATTCAGTCTGGTTCCCCACTTTATTTAGCAGACCTGATTCACATCCACACTCCTCATCATCTCCTTAGGTCCATCCATGCTAACCGCTTATATCTCCCCTCCCCATCCCAGGCTCATCTTGAATCAACACGCTCTTCTGCCTTTTTGTTTCTGTGTCCCTGGCTCTGGAATTTGCTCCCTCTTGCCCTCCGCCTAGAGCCCTCCCACAAAACATGTAAAAGAAGGCTCAAAACTCACCTATTTTGTGACGCCTATGACCTCCCTCCCCCCACTTCTCCCCTCTCTCTGCCCCCTCATTGATATTTGCTGTCTCTCCTCCGCCTTGGTTCCCTAAATTTCTCTATCTGTCTCTGCTCTTACTTTCCTGTCTATTTTATTTGGCATTCCTTTCTATTTCCCAGCAGACTCATAATTTGTTTGTAAACTGCTCTATTGCCTATGGTAAGAGCGGTATATTAAATCCTCAATAAAGATAAAGACAATAAAGATAAACCTGGAGAATAGACAGCTGAGGGGAGATATGATATAGATCTATAAAGTAATCAATGGAGTGGAATGGGTGCACGTGGATCGATTATTGACACCAACAACATGTAGAAAGACCAGGGGACATGAAATGACACTACAGTGTAATCCGTTTAGGACTAATTAGAGCAAATATTTTGTCAGTCAATGCGTAATCAAACACTGGAATTCATTACCGGAGGATGTAGTAAAAGTTGTTTGTGTAGTTGGGTATCAAAACGTTTGGACAGGTTCCTGGAGGAAATGTCCATAAACCATTATTCAAGGGGACCCGTGAAATCCACTGCTTGCCCCAATACAGGCATTGTGGAACCTGTGTGTCTTTTGGAGAAACTGCTAAGTACTTGTGACCTAGATTGGCCACTGTTGGATACAGGATACTGGGCATGATGGACCTTGCTCTGACCCAGTCTGGCATATCATATGATCTCCTGTTCTTATGCTCTTATGTGCCACCTGGGCAGCTGACTGATCCTCCCTGTGCACCAGCAACCCCCACTGCATGACCCACATGCCAACTCCTTTGCTCCATTTGCACCATCAACATTGTATCCTTTCATTCTTGTACCCTTCATTAGCTAATGCTTCTAATGAAGCACTACTATCACTGTCTGAGGCTTCCCTATCCATGCATAACATTGCAGTTGTTGAAATGGGCTCTAAATACACCCTTTCCATGAGGTTTTATTTGGCGTTAGGGTTCCCATCATTAAAGGGCTTTTAGGCATGTTGCACAACAAGCATTAAGGGAGCACGTGCTGTTACCACCCACTCTCTTCCCATTAATGCACACTCTCCGCCTACTGTACCCTTAATGCTGCTTGGGTCTTTACCCCCATTAAAGTCACTTTTTTGCAACATTAAGGGTGCCAGGGTGCCGATAACAGGCGCTAACAGAACACTGGCTCCCTTAACACCGTTTAGTAAACATACCCCTAAACATTAGCATGTGGTCTCATGCTATTGGGGCACGGACTGGGCAGGTTAAGAGCAGAACAAGAACATTGATGGGGAATCATGGTTAGCACAGATGTTATGGATGCATACTAGCAGCTAATGTTGGCATTAGAGCTGGCACACTTCGCACCACCTCATTGGGAGGCATTAAGTGCACCCACATGCCAGTTAGCATGCTGCTGTGCATTTCTAACATGCTAATATAAGGGGGATGGATGCACCTACCCTTTGAAGTTGGCACGAGCCTCTGCACTAGATTTGCAGCCCAAAAGAATGCTACCAGCATGCTCTTTAGTAAACATGTCCTATAATGTCTTTCAGTTTTATAAGAGCTGCTGAATTGGTTTCTGGTTGCAGTAGATAACTTGCTTAACAAGTACAATTTTCAGCTCCTCCCACCTGTTTTGAGTGTCTAACTATGTTGATTAATAGCCTCCACACAGCTTGCACTCCACAGGGGGAAAATCATTGCCACTGATTTGTGATTGCTGTATGGGGACACAAAGGACTGGGTGCTATTGAGGGAACAAAAAAAAAAAAAAAAGAGGAGACGCATGGCATTCCCCCTACTTAGCTATCCTCACAGAATCAAACAACAAAACTCTCCATAAATACTAATTATCATTCATGAATAGATTATGTCTTAGGGAAATGAAGTGGGATCACTGAGCTATTACTCATTCAGGGATGTGTGAATCTGTCTTACTCAGCTTGCAGTGAACACCGATAGAAGACCTTAGTGAGCTGTTAATGGAACTGGATGATGCAGATAACAATGGCAGTGTGTATGCGAGAGCTAATCAAACTTTATGATGGAAACCCATCTGAGATACGGGGTGGAGGGTGTCTAAAATTAGTAGTGTTCCACTAGTTTGTTCCTATAGGCCTAGATGTCCTAAGGAGTTGTCCACCATGTGAGATGCAGCAGATGGGCTGACTAGGTGTCATATAGACTAAATATATCTTTTCTTGGAGTAGTCTGGTGGTTAGGGCAGCAGCTTTGAATCAGAAAGTCCATGGTTCAAAACCCACTGATGCTCCTTCTGGCCTTGGGTAAGCCACTTAACTCTTCACTGCCTCAGGTACAAACTTAGACTGTAAGCCCTCTGGAGACAGAGAAATAGCTACTGTACCTGAATATAACTCACCATGAGCTGCTACTGGAAAAGTCCTGAGCTAAATAACTACAATAGATGGTTTGCCAAACTGCCTTGGATATGGTCTTGTGCTTATAAATTTTAATGGAGCCTTGGTCCTTGATATACAAGTTTTATGTTTTTCTTTGTCAAATAATTATGTTGATACAGGATTTTGTGAAGGAGGATACATGCAAGATGAAGGCTAGATAATCTTAGCTGCCCACTTCATAGATTCTGGTTGAAGACTCTCTATTTTCCCCTACTGTTTCCCTTTCTCCAATATACATCAGCTCCCAAAAAGCCACTGTCAGATCATAGCCAGCAAAAGTATTTTCTTTTTTTCTCAGGGTTAGCTGCATTTATGTGGCCTCAGACTATATTTCCTCATATCAGAGCAACATGTCTCTTCCTCCCTTGGTTGTAAAGCTCCCCTCCAGCTAGCATCAGCACCTACATTACACTTATCTTAATTAATTTAGCTGCAGAAAACACATTCCTCTGGTGCTAATTTTTTCATGCTGGTGTAGCGATAGACCACTTTGGCTAATAACAGCTTCTTTACAGATGATATAACACAGCAGTCCTAATGTATGCCCTCTTCACAAAGACAGCATTAAGTGTAAAACTAATGGGTTTTTTTTCATTAAAAAGATCATTCTAATGACACTATTGTGAAATTCACTATGTGTTATGTTCAAGAGACCACACCTGCTTATGGAAAGTAATGCAACCAAATAGTGTAGATATCCACAGCAGTACTGCTCTTTGCAAAACATGTCTCTCTACCTGAACATTAATGTAGATGTACTTTTTTCATAATGTAGCCTTTTGTGTCAAAGGACACCTATTCATTCACACCTTTTTATCTTGTAGATGCGTAATCATTAAAAGCTTGTGTCACTAGAAAAATCATGCTTATGTCTGCTTAAATCTCATTCAGCATACTGTGCTTTAGAAGGGAAAGAGTTAAACCCCTACATCTTGCTTATGAATCACACTCTTGCTTTGTACATGTAGCATGACTCCCACTTAGAGGACAGAAATAAAATTAGCTTTACACTTCCAAGTGACCCTGAATACTTGAATTTTACAGCGTATTATATTTCAGAATGCATATTGGACAAATTACATCTAAATGTTGCAGCACAATAGCAGCTTGTTGTTAGTATTGGTCGAACTATATAAACATGGAAGCTGGTTTTTGCCTAGGTGTAAAATATCAGTATCAAACAGCTAATGTCCTTAGAAACAGTACAACATTGCTTAAACCTAAGTCAGAATTGGGCAGATAATTTGACATCAAACACTATAGCAAACTATTTTGCAGTTTTTTTGTTCCTATATTGTCTTGCATTCTTATAAGAAAACATACAAGAACCCCAGGTATCTTCTTTTGCAATAGCTGACAGAATGTGTGACTAGAAAACCGCTCTCCCTGTATACAAATTACTTTTTCATTTATATCTTGTGCTGGTAATTTTAAAAGGCATCTCTGCTCATAAAATGGTGTTATAAACATACAAATCATCTTTTATAAAATTGCCCCAGGGATGGGCACCTGAAATTATGCGCATGTACGTACACTCTCCATGTGCATCACTTAATCCAATCTGATTAAAGGAATTCCTGAGGGCGGACTTTGAGCAGAATTTGCACTTATGTGCATGTTTTTATAAATATGCACATAAGTGTGTACAATTAGTTGGGGACATTGAGCATGATTCAGAAGAGGTATAAATGTGCATATGCACATCTTGTGGGGTAGTGGGAAAGTATAGGCATATTTTCCCTCTTAGAATGCATTGCACTTATGTGCATTCCTGTTGCATAAGTTAGGTTGTCATCCTTCACATTTCTTAATTATTATATTTTAATCAAGTTTTCTGCATCTAAACCAAGCAGTCTAACATGTCATCATCTATAATGCTTGAAAGTGAAATTCAAGAAGACAGTCTATACAAAAGTGCATGTCAGTTCATTGCAGAGCATTGGTGCAAGCAAAAACGTGTTCATGAAAACATCAAATTGTCCCATAATATACAAGTTATAACATTTGAACCAATAAAACTATAGAATGTATAACTATATAGTTTTTCTTTATGGCCACAGATTTTATTCCCTTTGTGATTTTATTAGAAAATGGAAAGTGAAAAATCAAATCAAGGCATGAAATAAACTACACTGTCATCGTTTTGTAAGCCACACAGAAACTGCAGAACTCTTAGAAATGTCAGTGAACACAATATCTGTGTTTCTCTCTTGTCCATCTGCCACTAGCAACATCTCTTTTACCTTGATAAATAGAAGATCAATCCAACTGGAAGTAGTATACTATACTTCACATACAGCTTATAGCAGTGGTTCTCAACCCGGTCCTCAGGACACACAAAGCCAGTCAGGTTTTCAGGATAACTACAATGAATATGCATGGGATTAATTTATATACACTGCCTCCTTTATATATGCATGAGATTAATTTTCATGCAGTACCTCCAATATATGAGACCTATCTCATGCATATTCACTGTGGTTATGCTGAAAACCTGAGAGATGAGAACCCCTGTTCCAGAGAGAAACATTGATCTGGAAAGTTAGCCAACAGAATACTATGCCCGCAAATAAAGTGAGAACTAGAGGGACAAAAGATAAACTATTTATTTTAAGTATCTTGAACATGGTTTCCATTTATAAAAAACAATGATGAACACTTCATATATTTTAAGAAAAAAATATGAACTACATATATCTGTTATTACTTACAGTAATCGAGGGGAATACTTTTTTCTCTGCTATCACATCTTTACTTTTTGTATGTAAGTCTTGAAAAGGCACAGAAATAGTTCTAATTTTCCAGAGAGCTATCTTATTTACAAGTGGGTGTGCAGTTCCTACAATTATTAAATGGTTATGTCATTTTCTGTACTCCTAGTTCAAATGCACCCTTGTTAAATACTGTATGATTACCAAGTAGACTGTAAAATTGTTGATTTCTGCACTTTATGTTCTACAACTGTTAAATGGACTCAAATAAACAGAGATATTGCCCTGTCTGTACACTGCTTACATGTTTTACAACTTAGAACATGTAAAGCTATGGTTATAATTTGATTAATACATGGTATATCTTCTGAAACACACATTTGTATGTTCATAATAAACTATTTTGTCAAGTGTCATTCTTGATCAGCTCTCAAATAAATCATGAATGTGTGTGATACATAGTTCAGAACTGTTTTAATGTCTGAAACTGCTAAACCAATATCTCTTCCTAGTGGCAAAAAAACCCCATATTATATAATTGTACATATTCTAGCATGGAAATGCTTCACAATACTTTGCATTGGCATAAGAGATGCTGGTTTCCTAGTTCTCATTTTACTGATTTTTTTCTCAACATACTTTAATGAATTCAATGTTATATTATATCATTAGGTGGAATACTTTTCACTGCTGCCATGGTATCAAACTTTTATCATCTTTGCTACATTCATTTGAGCCTGCAAATATAATTTCAATAATTGCACCAGTTTTCACTCTTAGTATCCTCTTCTCATGATGCTCTTCTGGAAGACTAAGGTGTCTTTAACTAAATCCATGTAAGGTTGTGCACTTAATGTGAATTTTTAATGCGAAGTAAGTGTAAACCTCCATGGCGCCTGCTTTGGGCATGACCAGCATGTTTCTGACAGCTAACATGCTGATCCCTATGCTAATTGCAACACAATTAATGCAAGAGCACTTAACTGATAAAGTTACGGGCATTTGTGCTAACTGCCACATTGCCACTGAGCATGTGGCAATTGCCTTTGCACTACAGGGAATGTGCTCTCCGTGCCCACACTCTGCCCCTAACTCACCCACTTGCCGATTAACACACATCTTTATGATCACTCACTCTCATGCCCACAAGTTAGGTGTCACCGCAGACAGCAAGCTTATGTGAACATGCACATTAACTATCTAGTGGGCTTTAGTAAAAGGTCGCTAAGAGCGATGTGGAAGAGTCAGATGTACTGAAAATATTTTTCTACTGTTGTCTATGTGAAAAATGCTTCTTACTTCAGACCCTTATTGCAGTGACTGTCACTCAGATATTATAGGGCCAGCTAGCCCAACATAGTATTCCAAATATCCTAAATGGATATGTATATATAGAGAGAGTTGCATACAATGGAGGCAATATATGTAAATTTATATTGTGCATATACATTGTGGCTACCAGACTAGCCAGGGTGATCCTTGAGGATGGAGTTGAAAACCACCAATTCAAGGCCATATTTACTAAGGCTTTTTCCCAATTTTGTGTCTATCAGAAAAGGCATTAGAGATCAAACGCAAAATAAGGCCCCTGTAACTATAAATCCAATGGGGTTAATTTAAATAGTATTAATTATGTTGATAAGATTTTAGTGTAATCATATTTACAAAGCAATATGAATACTCTAGTGCTAAAATAGCATAGTATTTTTCTGTGAAAGTTAATAATATTACTGTATCACCTGAAAATTATGTGCCTTCATTTCCATATGGAAATATACTAATAGTACCAATAAAATAATAAGAGAAGAGCAAATACCTTTATGTAATTCAGTGAGATCTACACCAGGGCTTCCAAAACTTGTTCTAGAGCCCTCACAACCAGTCAGTTTTCAAAATATCCACCATGAATATGCATGAATAAATTTGTATATGCTGATTTTTCAATGCATGTATATTTATCCTATGTATATTTATTGTAGAGGTCATTTAGCTCAACTGGCTGTGGTATTCTCAGAGCAGGTTTGGGGAAAACCTGATCTAGATTTTAAAAAAAAAGGATCCTGCCTAGAGCTTTATTTTTCCACTCTAAACTTACAAGTACTGAAAAGCAGGGTTACATCCAGTTTCAAAATTTAAAAAGATTTCTCAACTATGATTTTTAATAATCATTGCAGTTTCATCACACAAAGCTGGGGTAGATGTGAAGGCTTCCTATATGACTAGGAATCAATGTGAATTTTCTTTACCTATTGACTTCTCACTTGCTGAGCTAAGGGTAACGCTTGTACTAACGCTAGACCTTTCTTCCCCCCCTCCCCCCAATGCAACATGGATTTCTTTGTGATTCACTATCTTGTTGCTAGATTGGAAGTGCTGTACATCAGATGGAAGATTTATGCTTCAACACAGTATCTGACAATTTAGTCTCAGCTTGGCCTGGAATATCACTTGACTTTGAAAATAAATCTTAGTAGGCCAAAATATGCATCTGCATTCTTGAATCTTCGTGAGCTGTACCACCAACAAAAAACATGTTGCAGTACGTGAACATAAGAACATAAGATATGCCATACTGGGTCAGACCAAGGTCCATCAAGCCCAGTATTCTGTTTCCAACAGTGGCCAATCTAGGTCATATGTACCTAGCAGTTTCCCCAAGAGACACAAGTTCCACAATGCTTGTACTGGATCAAGCATTGATATCTTCGGTCACTTCTTAATAATGGTTTATGGACCTTTCCTCCAGGAACTTGTCCAAACCTTTTTTAAACCCAGCTACACTAACAGCCTTTACTACATCCTCCGGTAACAAATTCCAGAGTTTGATTACACGTTGAGTGAAAAAATATTTTCTTTTATTAGTCTTAAATAGTTTACCCTGTAGCTTCATTGCATGTCCCCTAGTCTTTTTATATTCTGATAAGGTAAACAATCGATCTACGTTTACCCGTTCCACTCCATTCATTAATTTATAGACTTCTATCATATCTCCCCTCAGCCGTCTCTTTTCCAGGTTAAAGAGCCCTAACCGTGAGTTCTAAAGATTTCCAGAACACTTCTCTTGATGTGGGCCTAAGTAGGCTTAGGTAAGAGTGGCTCTGTGAGATCACAGAGCATCTTCCTTGCTGGTCCTTTTAAAGCTAGCTTAGCCTACAAAGATTCTAGGTTCTCCAAGATCAACATAGCTACTAGTACTATTGGGACATCCACCAACTTTTCAAGCCTAGTTCAGAAGAACAGAATCAATACCATTGACCGAAATACCATTGATTCTACCAATTAGATTGTGTTTAAACTGGGCTTTCTCTGTTTTAAGGTTGGCATCATTTTAATTTTTAACATGGAGGAATTTGGCAGGATCACAGGGTCAGCAGAGAAGTAACAGCGACCACTAGTTGTATAAGGCTACTGAAAGCAGTCATGATTTGTTGCAAAAGGATATTTTATTACAAAAATGTTTTACAAATCAAAGAGAACACAAGCCATTGTTAGATATCACTTGTTTTACAAATTATTACACCTGTGATGCTGTGGTTCTAGATGCAGAATCACATTCTTCTTTGGACGTTCTTCTGTGTCTAGGCTTAGGCTTTTCCCAGCTTTCTAAATTAGTGTCTGAACTCTTTTCCTGTTTTTCCCCCCATTACATATCCCCAAGGTGGCTGTTTTCTATAAAGCATGCCTGATCGGTATTTGAAGTTTCCCTAGTCCCATAAGGTTTTTTACTCTTTACACAAATCCTCTGCCAGAAGAAAGCCAGAGGCAGCTTGACAAAATGTTTCCTTTTCCCAGTGCAACCACCCATATAGGTTGCACTGGATTTCAACAGGCTTTATGTCTATGTGCATATTATCAGATTCCCACACCCTCTGATAGTGGGTGAACCAAAGAATGTTGAGCAGGACTGGGCATTATAAGATGCATTACTATATGTTTTAGAGGTCCTGCTGCAGGAGACCCCTCATCATTAATTAGTTTTCAAATTTCCAAGAGATTGTGAAGCCGAATTCTGAGCAGACTAGACTACCATTTATACAGCATAACATCGGTAGTACGTGCTGACGAATGAAAGCCGGAATCAGCTTGAGGAGTGATCTATGCAGACTCAGTTAAATCGAATTTAGGAGAACATCGCTAAAATGTCTGCAGAGTGCAGGAAGATGGAGCTTATGAGCAAAGGGATTACTTTCACTATGGCATGGAAAAGGAGACATCTGCATATTTACATCGTGGTGAGACCCAATGGGTTCATATTGGCTATGCGGCACTATAATCCACTCCCAAATACCAGTCACTCCAGATTCAAAGTGAATAATGTTCCAGCAATGAACGACCCGATATTGAAAACAGTTTCACTTTAATACTGAAAAAATATGCCATTATAAAATCCTTCGAATATAATTAGTGAGCATCACTGGCGTACCCATTTCCTTACTCCCTCAGCTAAATTAGGATTTAAACAGCACAGGATTTCTACCATTAACTTTGCAGAATAAGCGCTGGAGTGACGTTAATTGGACATACTCAACTGCTTCGAGATTTTCCGAATGTTTACACTGTCATCATAATAAAAATAAAAATAACATAAAAATCAAACACATCAATACTGCAGTCAAATAGAAGGACTTGATTGAATGTGTTTAAAATAAAAAAATAATAATAATAATTAAAAAAAAAATACCTGGCAAGGTATTTGCAGAGGGGAGGGCCGCAGGGGGATAAATGAAACTGAACCGCTGAGATCCATGCAAAACTGTCCTAAATAATATCATACATTTTTTGTTCACAGTAAAAATACGATTTGTACTGAGCACCAATCACACAGAAAAATAGAGAAATGGCATTTTGATTATATTTGATCGGCATACAGAAAGTTGGGTACGATAGGACTTATCCGGGTATGGTTGGTGCGAATAGACGCTGTCTCCATTTCTGCCGGTGGTGCGTTGGATCCATGCGAGCCATGCAGCACTTGGTTTAATTAGTCACTTATATACAATACATTCATGCTTTCGTGCAACGTTCTCCCTCCGGAATTGCCCAAACAGACACCCGACACGGTGCCCCCTCACACTACGCTTCAGATCCACAAAGAAAGCAACCTTTGCAACAG
This sequence comes from Ichthyophis bannanicus, assembly GCA_033557465.1. Taxonomy (NCBI): domain Eukaryota; kingdom Metazoa; phylum Chordata; class Amphibia; order Gymnophiona; family Ichthyophiidae; genus Ichthyophis; species Ichthyophis bannanicus. The sequence goes on from CM066035.1 coordinate 454,323,686, forward strand.
TATATATGTATATAGAGATATTTATACTTTATATGTTACAGTCGATGCACCATTTCGACCAAGCACATGGTCTGCGCGGTGGGGTAGGCGAACCATAGCTCAGTGCCGCTCCGAAATGGTTGTGTTCACACGGACTGTGGTTCGCTATCACTGAATGCCAGTTTTGTTTCATTCTTGGGAGGAAAGTAGCTCTTCATGTAGAAACCGCCTTTTAAGCTTAAATCACACAACGGCAGCGAATGATATAGCAATGCACCTATTCGTCCTCTGTTGTGTCTGATTTCTTTTACGCTGGGGTGTTTTAAACGGGGAGGTAATTTTGAATGTCACCCACGTCTAGTCTGACAGCGAATGCGTCGCACAGTCGTACACTCTGTGCGTCCCGTCTGCATTATAGGGTCCACTGTGCCAGTAGGAAGAGTCGCAGACTGTCTGTAAGGAATTGATTTCGGATGCAGATGAGTTAGCATCCCTCCTCTTTGATCTCTTTCTGTTCCTTAGGATAAACACCAGCATGCCGACCACTGTGAAGGCAGAAGTGACAAAGACTAGCAGGAGTCCGGGTACCAGGACAGAGATGGACACCCTGCTGGTTTCTAAGTACGAATTGGAACGAGTACCTGTCTCTACCAGCCCCGTGCTGTTTTTATTGGAACTGGAGGTGGGGGATATTTTTGTATACAACAGAGGGCACATCATATCATTGGAAAGGAATTTGAAATCCTTCCCCCAAAATTCTTCTGGGAAATAACACTTAAGATCGCTGACAACCACTTCGCTTCCCAGTCGTTCTGCCCATTGCTTGAAAGGCACGTTATTACAGGAACAGTCCCACTGGTTGCCATGTAGGTCTATTTGTATGATGGAGGTCAGCTGATCTAACACCCCAGCTACAGGGAGGTACATAAAATAATTGTTGTGCAGACTGAGTTTGGAAAGAGAAATCCCCGCAAACACATCCACAGGGAGGGATTTCAGAAGGTTGTTGTTGAGAATCAGGATCCTTAGATTAGGCATAGGGTTGAAGGTGCCGGGAAGGATCAACTGAATGAAGTTAAACTCCAAATTGAGATACTCCAGGTTTTGCAGTCCTGTGAATTTTTCAGGCATTAAAGTGTCTAAGCAGTTCTTATCCATGTACAACCATCGGAGATCGAAGAGATTCTGAAAGGTGTTGTTCTCTACAATTCCGATGTTGTTGTTGCCCAGATCCAATAGACTAAGGTTTCGGTAATCCAGAAAATGCGATTTCCTGAGTGTATGTATTTTATTCTCTCTCAGGAACAGCTCCTGCACATTAGAGGGTTTAGGCTCCAAATCAGCCACACTATTCACATTTTTGTTACTGCAATCAACCTTTAATCCCGAACCAGAGACCTGATGGCCGCAGCTACAAACCAAGGGACAGGGGAGGCTAACCGACATCTTTTTTATTGTGGATATAGCAGGAGTGGGTCTATTTTTTATCTGCCAGTTGCCTGGAACCTTTGTACCTCCGTGTTGCGCTAATCCAGAAGTAGCTGCTTCATTTTGGCCGTTTATCTTAAAAGGGGTTGGTATTGGGCCAGGATCGCAGGTCTCCTCTTGGGCGGGGGGTGCAGCCAGAGCAGAATCCACTCCATTTTTCAAAGGACATAGGTCTTGCTCGGTGGTCTCATTCAGATCGTTGCCCTGCAGTCTGGTGGGAGCTTCGCAAATTATCCTACCGATCAAAGCATTTTTGGGGATATTCTCCAACCATTCCTTCAAAGAAAACAGATCACAATTGCAATCCCATGGGTTATCCTCTAGAAGGATTTCAGCAATGCCTGGTATCTGCTCCAGGACCCCCTCATAAGGCAGGGTTTTAAGCCGATTTCCCCTGAGGTCCAGGTGTGTGATCGGAACATACTGAAACACGTTACTAGGTAGGGTACTGATGAGGTTATCATTTAAAATCAAAACCTCCAGTTTGTTCAAGTCCCTAAAGGCTCCCGGGTCAATATCCCTTAGCAAATTAAAATCAGCCTGGAGGTATTCCAAATCGTCCAATCCAAGAAAAGTATGCCGTCTAAACGATTTGATCTTGTTGTTATTTATGTGCAAACGTTTCACCAGCTGCAATCCAAGGAAAGACCCAGGAACAATCTCATGCAAGCCGTTATTTTCCATGTGTAAACTGACTGCATTGTAAAAGTTAGCAAACTCATTAGGGAAAAGTCGCGTTAGGGAATTTCCGTGCAAAAATAAATGATAAAACTGTGAAGTGGGCGCGGTAAAATGCTGCAGGTTTGAAAACCCCTTTTTCTCACAGTCTACGTGTAGGTCCCCTTCTACCTCGTTGCAGGAACAGATCTTCTCTTTGCAAACGTCCCTTGTAACGTTTCCAGCGGCAAAACAAAGAGACGTCTCCAGCAACAAAATCCAAAGCAGCATTTTTAAAGACAGCAAGTCATCCCCGATCTCATCACAAAGTAGCAACGATCATCACACGTCCAGGCAAATCAGCAATAAGAAATAAAGTTAATTTGAAAAAAAAAAAAAAAAGAAAGAAAAGTGCGAGAGGAAGGGGTTAATTCAGACTTATTCGTCTTTTATTTTCTTCCCCCCACTGCAACAAGCTCAGATGCCAGTCAATAATATTCACAAGCAATAATTATATCCACAAACTATCCAGGCACGTACTGCTAGGCACAAAAAAAAAAAAACATAAAATAAAAAAAAAAATTAAGTATAAGAAAAATCCCTCCCCCTTTCCCCTTCAAGAAAGGGGGGGGAAACTAATTGGTTCTTTGGCAGGTTTCAGTATTCATAAGAGTAGAAATGCTGCTGCTAATTATAAGCAAAGGCATTTTCGAGACAATCGGGCAGAGTGCAGTGTGGAGGCGAGCTATGCATGGCTTTGCTCAGAAGTGAAGCACTGACCTTGCTGTTCCTTCCTTTTTTAGTTTTGTTTTAATAAAGCAGGGTCGATGGTCGGTGCTCGTCGGTTCCCGGATGCAGCTGCTGCCCGGTGCTGCCCAGCAGAAATCCCTCTGGTGCTGTTCAGTCCCCCTTGGTGCTGAAATCACGCCCCAGCATAAGGATTCGCCGCCGAGCCAATGGCGCTGTAAAATTTCCGCAATCACTGCGTTTTTTTGCTGTTCATTTCACCCTCCTGATCTCTTCTGCTTCTCGCCTTCCCTCTTTTTTCTTCTTCGTCTGTTTCTGAATCACACTGTGTCTGTATTACAGAGAGCGAGAGAGAGAGAGAGAGAGAGAAAGAGATTGAGAGAGGGAAAGAGAGAGAGAGAGAGAGAGAGAGAGAGAGAGAGAGAGAGAGAGAGAGAGAGAGACTTGCTAAGAGGCTCTGCTTGTTCCAGCCTGGTGCACTTTGAAAGATCTGACACCCTCTGCTGAGCTGCAGTGGCAAAATTCCATCTGCTGAGGGAATGCTGAAAAAAAAAATCTATCCACGTACAGGGCAAGCGTTAAAAATGTTGGCACTAATAGGTGTCGATCCTGAATGGATTATTATGGTTATCGTCCTTATTGTTTTAAGGTTGGGACGTTTATTTTTGTTCTGCACCTATCTTGGGTTTTCGTGAGGACATTTATTTATTTTTCCAAGAGGCTTGAATAAAATTAATGTCATGGTGTCAAGCGAATAGCAATTTGAGGTAATTATACTGTACGCCATTTTATCGCTCGTTTAAATGCATTTCTTTCCTTTCCTTGACGTTATTTTATATCTTTTGCCTTTTATCTCTCGAAATGTGAACCATCGCTTCAGCTGCATTTGTATAATTGATGTAGTCATAAGGAGGAGTGGTTTGTGATAGAGTAGACATAATTCATACTACAGAATGTCTCTATTGTATTTGCAGTCGGTTTTCAAAGCTAAGGTGGGGGGGGTGGGGGGGGGCTTGGGTGTCTGTCCCCATTCTGGATTATTTTAAGGTGGATATTATTCCAGTTCACTTGTTTACCCTACTATTTCAGCCCCAATATATGATTGCACTTGAAGAAAGTAATGGATAGCCCGTGAAAACAGTGCAAAAGTTTCTAAATCACTGAAAAGCAAGTCTACACCAACCACTAAGGATGTATGGAGAGGGTTATACATAAACATATATATTTTTGTATTTTTTTTCTTGTCACAATAAAACTGTAGAAGCAATTAAATTACAAAAACGGGTAGCTAGATTCCTATGCAGTATGGACTTTATATTTTATCCTCATTATTGTAGCTGTCTTTTATACCAATACGGATATTTACTCCTACAAGGAACTTTTTTATGTCAGAAGGGGTTGAGGGTCTGTGATCAAGGTATGTGATCAGGGTCTATGTATAGGAAAAGTCAGGCTAAAACATATGGAATCTACATTCAGTTATCCCTCTTGCCTCCTAATCACTGTGCCTGCAGTTTCCAAAAAAACATTAGATGGCCTACCACTAATGATTTTACAAAATTAATTTAATTAGATTGTACACAAGTTGCAACAGCTGTAGTCATTTCAAATCCTCTTGATAAATATCTGGTTATTTAGATTTGTCCATTTTGAGGAACAGAGTTGGTGGACAAATTAAATGCACTGACAAAATGCCAGGAATACTGGCATCTGGCAGGTAAAGAGAAAAAACATAAAATGCACAGAACCAGACAGCCTTTTCCTTGTAAAGAATGATTCCTTTATTAATTGTGAATAACAAATTCTGAATCAAGGGCAAAGCGGTTCTAAAAGAAAAGAGTTATGCCAATGGACTTTAGCTCAGATATTGTGAAGTGACTGAATCAATTCTTCCAGTAAAATACTGATGCAATTAGGCCTGTGTCGTGATTCGGGAGTACTGTGGTTTGAAGCTCTACTGAAGGTGATCCGATCTGTATGCACCACAGAGATGGTGTGCTTCCTTGTCTTCTGAAAATGATTTGGCCGGGTTGTGCAATGGTGGTGGTGTGTGTAAGCTTGGTGAGGAAAAGAAAACAATTTCTGCTGTTGTGGTGGCCTCTAATGGCCAAAGAGCAGCTCTAAAGGTGAACTTGGAGGAGATGTCTCTAATATATTTGGGCCAGTGATGGTTTCTGTTAGAGTATGCTGGTGGGGGTCCATCGGGGGGGGGGGGGGATGTTTCAAAATAGCATGTATAAATGAAAATAAAAATATTAAATTTATTTCCTAACCTGCCCCTGCTCTTTGCTTCACAAGATGCATGCACACATACACAAATACACTGCTCAGTTCTTCCTAAAATTCCACTCTTCATCCTGCTCATCCATACATTTCCTCTCACGTTCTCTTTCTCCACCTTCCTCATTCTCTTGGACTTACCAATTCCCCCACTCTCAAGAACACTGCTGCCTTCTAGCTTTTGCAACAAGCATAACGTTTTTCTCAATATTGCCCTGCAACCTCACATCTGTCTTCTAAAAGAACTTCTTTCTTCTTTTTGCAACCAAGCATCCAGTCTCTTAATTCATTACCATAATTTTGTTTACAATTTTTCCCCATTAGAATTTAAAATATCTCACCTACAAAAAACATACAGTATCTACTTTCTAGTGACGACTTCAGATCTACTGATCTTATTACCAGTCACAAATTTCTGTACTAACAGAGAGAAAAACAAGACTCCTGATAGCCTTGACGCTTAAACTGCAGCTTGCCTCTTTGAAGTGATGACATAAGGAACCACACTATTTGCCTGCTCTGACACCTTAGTGGCCTTGTTTACAGCAATCATCAGTGACATAGTAATGTCCCTGTCTGTCCCATCACACAAGGTACATACAGTATCTCTCACTTATTTTCCTAACCTCTGAAATATATTCACGTCATGACAGGATTGTTGACTATCTAACTACCTGCCCTTCCTGGTGGGAAATCAATTCTCCTATCTATGTGTTTCCCTGGGGGCCCAGTCCAATGATGTTTATAGTACCAGTCTCTGGCTTGCTTATGTTAAAAAGCATTTGATCTGTGTTATCTTCCATTAATCCTAAATTCATCTGTCTCTAAATTATTCATTTTGGAACAGTGCAAGGTTATATGGTGCTAGGTTGCCATAAATAGAATTACAATAATAAATGAATCCTGGGTGTTGTATAGATTCTTACATTTAGAATCCCCAATCACCTACTCTCACTTTCACTTTCTTATGGCCTCATTCACTAAGCTTTTTTTCTCATAAATGGAAAGTGTGTGTGTGTGTGTGGGGGGGGGGGGGAGTCTTACTAAATCAGGCCCATGGTTGCTCATTTCTTTTTCTGTTACCCCAATTCCTCAGTATCTCCAACTACCACTTATATACTTTTCTTTTGCTCTCCAGATTGCTTATCTCATTTTCTGTTATCTCCAGTATCTCTTGCTTACCTAGTAACTTATCACCTTTCTTCATCAACCACTTAATGGCATTGCTTCTACCATTCTTCACTCTCCATTGCATTTTTCATAGAAACAGAAAAAAATAAAGCAAATAAAGACCAAAGGATCTATACAATCTGCCTACAGGATCTATACAAACTACTAAGCTCTACAACTCCTTAGTCTCTCTTAGAAATCCTCTGTTCTTGTCCCAGACTTTTTTGAATTCAGATACTGCCCTTGTCTCTACCATCTCTGCTGGGAGGTTTTCCATGCATCCACCATGCTTTTAGTAAAGAAATATTTCCATAGATTATTCCTGAGTTTATGCCCTTCAACCTTCATCCTATGCCCCCTCATTCTAGAGCTTTCCTTCAATTGAAAGAGGTCTGCCTTATGTGCATTTATGTCACAGAGATATTTAAACATCTCTTTCTCCCCTTTCCCACTTTTTTTTCAAAATATACAATTTTAGATCTTTAAGACTGCCCCCACATGCTTTATGACAAAGACCATTGACCATTTTAGTGGCTGCCTTCTGAACTGATTCCATTCTGTTCTGTCTCCAGAACTGGAAGGCCTCGGGTCCGCGTCCCCGTGGCCGCCGCTAACCGGGGGGGGTGGCAGGCTGCCCTCCCCCCTCGGGATTCGGCAGCGCGCGGGCACAGGGAAGGCTGTGCTGTCCGGCGGTGTCATTGGCTCCCGCGGGTTTTCCAAGCGCGCGGGAGCCAATGGGAGGCCGAGGTCTGCGGGCTGCGAAGGGGGGGGGGTGCGGGGACCCGGCGCTGCTCCAGTCTCTCGGTTGTTGAGGCTGGGGGCGCCGGACGTCCCGCCCACCCGCCCTTTATATGGACACGCGGGGGTGTGGGGGGTATGGGTTGTTGCAGCTTGGGGGGGGGAGTGGCGGGATCCCGGAGGTTTCTGGGGTCCGGAGCCGGAGGCAAGCAGGAGGGCGGGGGTGGGGTACCCCCGACCCAGTTAATCCCTCAGGTTTTTGCTAATAATATGGCGAAGCCGAAAGAGGGAGGGCGTGGAAAATTATTGGGCCTGTGCCCGGGGGGAGCGGAAGCAGCGTCACCTTGCTAATAACATGGCGGGTGATGGCTCGCTCTGCTGGGGGGGGGGGAGTTATAATGTTTGTATTTGTATTAATTGGTTTGTTAAAAGGTTATTAAAGCTGCGACCAGTGTTGAAATCCAAATAATGTTGTTGTGTGATTGTTAACATGTATAGGTAGAGTAAATGGAAAGGGGGTGAAGAGGGGTGGAGGGTGACGTGTCCGCCTTACCCGGTTACTGTACACATTACGCCAAATGAGGTCTCACTTACAGAAACCATATCACCTTCTTTTTCTGTTTTCTGTTCCTTTCACTATGTACCTTTTGCTACCACCTTTTCTATTTATTTGGCCACCTTAAGATAATCAGATATGATCACCCTCAGGTCTTGCTCTTCTTTTATGTACAGAAATACCTTATTCTTTGGAGTTTTTTGCATCCCAAATGCATAACTCTGCATTTTTTAGCATTACATCTTAGCTGCCAAATTATACACCAAACTTTGCTAGATCCCTCATGGTATATATACCTTCCAGGGTGTCTACCGTAATGCAGATTTTTATATCACCTGCAAACAGTCATTCTTTACCCAACAGTACCTTTGCAATATCACTTATAAAAATATATGTTAAAAAAAAAAAAACTGGACCAAGAACTGACACCTGCAGCACACCAGTAGCAATGTCCTTATCCTCCGAATAAACTCCATTTAACACTATACTTTGTCGTCACCTTCCACTCAACCAGTTTCTACCCCAGTCAGTCACTTTAGGCTCCAAGGAAAGGACACTCAGTTTATTTAAAGTTGTCTATACAGAACAGTGTCAAAGGCTTTGTTGAAATCTCAAGCATACTACATCTAGCAGTCTCCCTCAACCCAACTCTCAGGTCACCCAGTAAAAGAACGTAATCAGGTTCATCTGATAATACCTATCTCATGCTGCCTTGGATTGTTCAGTCCACTATATTCCAGAAACTGGACTATCATCTGTTTTAGCAGTGTTCCATTAATTTACTCACCACTAAGAGGGATTAACTGGTCCATATTTCCCAATCACCTCCTTCCGTTTTGTGGAGAGGGACCACCCCACCCTTCTCCATTCATCCAGGGACATTCTTGATTCTAAAGAGGAATGAAATAGTAAAACAAAGGAACCACCAAACCTTCTCTAAGTTCCTTCAATACCCTTAAATATATCCCACCTGGCTCCTTTGCTTTGTCTTTGTTTAACTTTGACTAGTCCCTTATGAATACAGTCTTCTGAAAATCATTCAAGATCTGCTTTACTTCTATTCCCATATTTTTTGAGTTTCAATCTTTGTATTTAGTATTATCCATACGTATACTCCAAAATAAAGGGAAAAAGGAGCACTTACAACATTTTCAGATGCACTGCAATTCTATTTACATCATCTAATTTGTAAGGTAGGTTTCAAACGTCTCCAATCTATAATGCTATTGAATCATACTGCTTTATCAATATATTGTTCATTCATATTTTTATATTAGGCAGATTAAATTTCACTAGGCATTGAAGTCCACTATTAGAGGATCTTTTTTTCAATTATTCACAATTCATTTCAATGCAATATTCCAAACAAAATCAGTAGCTGCACATTTTTAATGAGATCCATCTGAACCAGAAGTGACCTTCCAATCACTATTTCTAGATCAATTCTTCCTGAAGGGATAGGATCTCACAAATTTGTTTCTAAACCATGTTCCAAAACTGAGATTGGCACATTAATAGAGCATATGGGGATGAGTTCTAAGTTAGTATTAGCTTCACTTTTATATTTATCAGCTTTCCCCGGGGTCAGTAGCACTTTATGGGCAAGAAAATCAAATTGAGATGGAATCCAAATGAGAAATACGAGTAACGTTATCCCAGAATAGCCTCTACTCTTTATCAGAAAAGGTCAGATTCAACTAGGCCTCCCATACCTCCTGAATTCCTAGTGTCTGAGCCTGAATATCCTAATTCAGACAGGCATTGCAACTGAACATGCCTTTGGCATCATTGATCATTCTTAGACAAATTTTCTTCACCTCCTACTCCTGCTCTATAGAAGGCATCAATAATTTAGAATATCTCAAACAATGAATTGGTGCAATACAAAAACAAATTGCTCACAGGAAGATCAAACTCTGCAAAGTTCTAAGAAGGTATAGAAGACAAAACCCCTACTGGGGCATAAATGTTACATAAAATATATCAGTGGAGTAAATTCTGCCCAAGAGGCCCCTATGATGTAGGGTGGCTCCAAGGAAGAAGTCAGCCCAATTGAATCTGCTCTTGTATCTTTTGAAGTGGATATCCCAACTCTAGGGGCCCTTTAAAAATTATTGCTTGTAGTCCATAATTTAAATTTCTGCCTTCTACTCTGAATCAATAACTTGGATCATCTCCCTGATCTGACTCCTATTTTAGAAGTTATAAATGGCAATTCCTCAAAATAGCCACCCCATTATGCTTACCCGTAGCTGGCAAAAAGGCCTTTATAGAGTAATAATTGTGTTGCACCTTGAGGGATTCTCTTATAATCAAGATGTGTCTCTTGCATGTATACTATGTCTGCATCCTTCTTTTTCAAATATAGAAGGATTTTTTTTTCTTTTAATATGATTGTTGATACCTTTTACATTCAAAGACACAAACTGAAAGCTACCCATGAATTGGTAACACAAACATAACTAAGCCTTTCTGGAATTATATAGATGTAGTCTGAGAAGCTGGATAAAATAGGTATATCACAAGTTTAATTAAAATACCTGAAGATCATCTATAGACAAAGTTCTGCCAGTTCCCAACTATCATTACAGTGCAATCCAAATCCTAACACTTCAGCTAGCAGTATATAACAAACAAACCCAATATGGTTTAGTTAAGCACACAAATGCCTAATAGAAAAATGGTATAGCAAAACAGTTAAGTAAATGAATAAATAAATAAATACATGAAGATGGAGCCTCTGGCCCACTTCCAAGGCCTAATTATCTGCATATAGAAATCCACTCCAATATCTAAACTCACAACAGAGATAACAATCAATAATTTCAGATCCATTCTTCCCTCCACATGCAGTCCCCACCCAGCCATACATCTTACATAGGATTCAGTTATTCATTCACTCAAAACAGGTACCCTCTACTCATATCCTAAATGCAATATTTCACCATCCATCTCCTCACACTATCAGTCCTACTCCTGGTCTCAGATAATTCTTAATGTCTTACCAAATTACTCTTATCCTAGCAAACATTCTCCATACACACCATATGCTTTCCCTAACACAAACATACATGAGTCTCCCTATCCTACATTACCCCATTAATTACTACAACACTGCCTAATACAACACTCTCATCCACTCTTCCTGCCATACATTCTGAAAGTTATTCTGTCATTAAACACTTGGCAGTTATAGCAGAAACAATTGCAGTATATCAGATAGGTACAACGGTATCCACAGTAATCATGTACTCCATTGGTATATCCACTGAAGCAAAAGAAAAGAATCAAATTGTCCTTTTTACCTCTTTTCCCTTGACATAAGACCATTGGTCTTCAGCAGCCATTGCTAGGGGCAAAACTTTCCCAGGCTCATTTGCAAGACACCAACGTAAATATCACAAAGATGGGATTTTTAGAGTGTTAATGACATTTAAACTAAAGGTCAAGTGCCTCCAATCGACTATTAATAAACTGTTATCCGTTAAACAACTATGTCCACATCACTTCTCGCTGTGTTTTTCTGAAGTTCATATGTTCATCATTTAAATTTTGAGGTACGTGCTGCAGCACAGATGGATCTTCAAAGGTGTGGGTCAAGCTTTTCACTGTAACTCTCATTATTGCTGGAAAATGCAGTTCATACTGTACCCTTGCCCATTTGAGTTTCTCACTCATAGCCAGGAATTGTTTACCCTGAGCCATCAAGGAAGGAAATATGGAGATCAAGTGGTCTAATGCTATAGTGGAGCCTTCGGTCTGGCCTGTTGCAAAACCTGCACTGCCTGTGTATATTAAAGGAATTTCACCATAATTGCTCATGGATATTTGTTGGCTGGGTTGATTATAGCAGGCATGCAGTGTATCTGCTCTAGTCCCAATGATGGTTTAAAAGTGACTTCCAATGTCTTTGCATACCAATGGTTAAGAATCTCAGACATGTTTCCGGCTTCATTATCTTCTAGCAGATCTATTCAAAGATTGTTATGTCTCAAATGATTATTTTGTTCCTCTGTACTTTGCTCCAGCATTTGCAAGGCCTTGCTAGGCTTCTGCAATGTCTTCAATTGTACTATTCGGGCCTCTATTTTTTCTTCCATCACTTCCACCTTTGTATTTATTGTGTCCATAGTCATTTTCACTGCTGCGACTTCTCCTTTGAGCTCTGCCAGGAAATCTCAGTTCACCTCCATGATGTCCTTGAGTTTCCAAATTTCTTGGAGCAATGTATTCAGTGTAATCTCTGTGTCCATTTGCGCTTGGATGCTTCTGATGAGAAGGTGGGTCAGGTTTGGCTCTCTTGACTCCTGAATTCATAACTGAATAGAAATTGAGTTTTCCTGTTTTCAACTTTGGTGCTTCAACAGACACGCCAGAAAATTTAGGGAAGATTTTTAAATCATACAGTGGGTGTTAGTACTTGCATTTTGAGCTTTGATGGAACATAGTCTGGGGTATCCGTCGAAGCTCTTGCACTGGAATGAGCCTCCCCACTCATTAAGCTCATCACAGGGGCATTTGTTGATGGTCCCCTGTTTAGAGGCGGTGTACGAGGGGGTACCCAAAAAAACAGGAATTATTTTTTAAAAGCTATTTATTTCAAATTCTTTACAAAACAACCTTATACCCTTCAAAATACTCTCCATTACAACTGATACATTTGTCCCACCAGTGCTTCCACTGTTCGAAACATTTTTTGTAGTCATCTTTAGAAACGGCTGACAGCTCCTCCCTCGTTTTTTTCTTGACTTCTTCAATGTTGTCAAATCGGTGTCCTTTCATGCCCCTTTTCATGCGTGGAAATAAGAAAAAGTCGCACGGAGCCAGGTCAGGCGAGTAAGGTGTGTGGGGCAGCGGAACCATGCCATTTTTAGCCAAAAACTGTCTAACAGAGATGGCTGTGTGTGCAGGTGCGTTGTCATGGTGGAAGAACCAGTCTCCTGTCTGCCACAAATCGGGTCTTTTTTGACGAACACTGTTGCGCAATCTTCTTAAAACTTCCAAATAAAAGGTTTGATTGACGGTCTGACCTCTGGGAACAAACTCTGAATGAACTACCCCCTTGGCATCAAAAAAGCAAATCAGCATTGTTTTGATGTTTGATTTGACTTGACGACATTTTTTTGGACGGGGTGATGATGACGTCTTCCATTGGCTTGACTGTTGCTTTGTTTCTGGGTCATAACCATAACACCATGACTCATCACCTGTAATGACCTTTGACAGAAAATCTGGATCAGTTTCAAGCTGTTGTTTCAAAACACGACATGTTTCAACTCGATGTTCCTTTTGATTGTCAGTCAGAACCCGAGAAACAAACTTGGCAGCAACCCTTTTCATTCCCAAATCTTCCATTAAAATTCGCTGAACCGAGCTCCAAGATAACCCACTAATCTCTGACAGTTGATCAATTGTCTGTCGATGGTCTGTGAGCACAAGCTCTCTAATTTTTTCAATATTTTCGTCGATTCAGGCAGTTGATGGACGCCCAGAACGAGATTTGTCATCAATCGACATGTCGCCATTTTTAAACCGAGCAAACCACTGGTACACTTGACTTTTTCCCATAGTGTCATCTTGATAAGCTGTTTTCAACATTAAAACAGTTTCAGCAGCATTTTTACCGAGTAGAAAACAAAATTTCACAGCTGCACGTTGTTCACTTAAACGTGTCATCATAAAAAAGAAACAAGAACAAAACAGCGCTAGCAAAAACAATCACTGCAGATGAACAGAACAAGCCAGGTCGACAACACAGGCGGCACTGAACTGACAATGAGTTGCACTATACACGCCTAGCGGCAGAAGTGCGTACTACACAAGCTCCACCCACGGCAATGTTATTCCTGTTTTTTTTGGGTACCCCCTCGTAGTTGGTGCATTGGCGTGACCGTGCCTTTTGAGTGGTGGCTAGTGAGAGAAGGAATGTCCTCCCTTTGGAGCTTAGGGCTCAGTCGTCTTTGTTGGGTTTTCTGGTTTGAAGGGGATTGAGATGTTGCTTATATGGGGAAACCTCTGTATTTGTATTTGATCTTGTGTTAATGTTTTGATTTTGTACATCCTTTTGATTGACTGTGTCAGAATAGGGGCATAAACTTTTATAAATAAATACATATTTATGTCAAAGGTCTCATGAGCTCCAATCTTAGGCTGTTATGCAATGTATAACTCATTAGTGCCATCAGTTTATTTATCTCGGCAAGGCCAATCAAGCTGCCACAACAGTTTTAAAAGTTTGCCAGCTCAGAGGTGCAAAGAAGAGCCACCAGAACACCATCCTCCACACCAGCAGCCTGATCAGCGTCGGGGAGTTGAGCAGGAAGGAGCGCTCCTCCCCAATCAGCTCAGCAAGGCAAATCAAGCTGCCGCAACAGTTTAAAAAGTTTGCCAGCTCAGAGGCATGAAGAAGAGCCACCAGAACACCGTCCTCCACACCGGCAGCCTGATCAGCGTCGGGGAGCTGAGCAGGAAGGATTGCTCCTCCCTGATCAGCTCAGCAAGGCCAATCAAGCTGCTGCAATAGTTTTAAACGTTTTCCAGCTCAGTGGCGTGCCTGTGCTTGGCAGGCCCGTGCCTGAGGGCCTCGCCAGAGGGCCCTTTGGTTTGGTCCTTAGGCGAGGAAGAGAGGCGCCCACCAAGATATCAGTTTTCTGCCACCCTCCTGAAGTTCAATAGATCCTGCCAGCACAACAAAGACCCTGCTCTCCTCCCATTTCATAAGCCAAAACTGCTCACCAGGAAACCAAACAACTCTCACGGTGAGGTAAGCCACCTGCAAATTTACTCAATGTAAGCTTGCACCAACTATCTACCGAACAATCTGAACCATAGCAGATCACACATCTCCACAGCACGCTAGCTATCCTTTTGTCCCACGACCACCATGGCAGGACACCATGCACTACTCCTCATCCTCCTCTGGATAGCACAGCTCATAACATGGGCACAATCATTACAACAACTCCAAGGCCTGATCCCTACAGTGAAAACCCTGGGGCATAGAAGTTCTGATAATCCTCCTCACCATAGCAGACCACCTTTTGCAGCAAACCATCACCGTTTGATTCACATAAACTGCCTTCCCCTAGAAAAACTTAAGAGACACAAGACTCCATTCCAGGAAAACCTTAGCAGCATGCTAATTAATGCTCGTTCCATCCATACCAAATGGCCTGCCCTCACCGACTATATTAACCACCGGAATCTAGACCTACTCCTTGTCACTGAAACGTGGTTAACAGACACAGATACAGTGAACACCAACCAGCTAAAACATCCTGGGTACGACCTCTTCAGCTGCCCCAGAACTAACCGGCGTAGAGGCAGGGTCATAATAATAGCCAAAAGCAACCTCCATTTCCATTGTACTTTAACACAAAGTTCTATAAACCTAGACATCATCCAAATCGCCAATAAGACCTTAACAATCTGTCTCATATACCGCCCACCCTCTTCAAGTACCAATGAGTTGGCCACAATCTTGATCAAGCATGCAACAACAATATCTAGTGGAAACAGCTCTGGATCCTTGGTGACTTTAATCTTCCCTCTCTCCCTGCCAAACACTCCACAGCATTCCTGGATGCAATGATCACAATGGGCTACCACCAAATCGTTCACACTTCTACCCACACTGGAGGCAACACCTTGGATCTCATTTTTGCTCCACGACCTCACAACTTATGCAATCAGTACTCTCCACAGGTACACCCAGTGCCATGGTCCGACCACAAGGCCATCCTCTTTGACAGTCCACACGATAGTAAAGAACAGCAATCTACCGCACCAAGCGCTCTTGTTCACTGATGATTCAGGCATTTCAACAAGGAAACCTTCCTCAGCAACACGTTACATCACCTCAACCCCGACACTAATGATCTGGATAATCTACTAGACACCTGGAACAACCACCTTTCTGGAGCTGCACTCCTCCCACCATCCACAAAGCCTTCCTACAAAAACCACACAGCAGTATGGTTCACCGCTGATCTGCGTGAATCTCTAGTGCAACTCAGGAAGCTTAAACGCCGCTGGTGATGCTCTAAACTGATTAGTGACAAAGATGCCTACCTGAACAAACTTCAACATCATCGAAGAAAGATCAACAACAAGAGAAAGGAACATCACACCAATACCCTCATGCACTCTCTTAATAAACCTCGCAAACTCTTCAACCTAATCAAATCACTCACAAAAGATCCATCCACAAAACAACCAATAAACACTCCAAGCCCTGATGACTTTGCCACCTAATTTCAAAGTAATACTACTTCACAAACAACCATCCCATCTAATCATGAACTACCCAAGCACCCCAACAACTCCACTGGCACTCCCTCACCAACTCTGGAATTCTTCTATCCATACCTTCCTGAAGAAATAGAAAGAATCATCAGTGGGATCAACACCACAACCTCCCCAATGGACCCTTGTCCACCATTCTGGATCAAGCAAACACAAACCTACCTCAGCCCAATCATAGCTAGAATCGCCAACATATCACTATCTGAAGGCATCCTTCCTCCCCCTTTGAAAACTGCCTCTATCAGACCTCTGATCAAGAATAACAAACTTGACCCATCAGATATCAAATCCTACAGACCTATCTCAAGCCTCCCCTTCCTAACCAAAATCATAGAAAAGATTGTCTAGCAACAGACCCAAGACCACATTGACTCCTACACACCTCTAGACCAGCAACAGCACGGATTTTGGCAACAGCATGGTTTTGAAACCCTTCTCACAACTCTCCTTGACAGACTCCATACAGGCCTTGATAAGAAAAAAACAAGGCTTCATCCTCATATTTATGGACATCTCCTCAGCTTTTGATACTGTCAACCACAACTTCTTGCTCACCCAACTGTATCAAAAAGGCATAAGAAACCTAGCCTTAGACTTGTTCAAATCCTACCTATCCGACCGACAATAACAAGATAACCATGCATCCAGGCCTTTACAACAAACACAAGGGGTCCCCCCAAGGATCTTCCCTCTCAGCCCTACTCTTTAACATCTACATGCAGCCAATCTGTTCTATCATTCAATCATTCAACATACTCTACCACATCTATGCCGATGATGTTTAACTGTACACTCCATACCCAACATTTACCCCACCGCCCTCTCTCAAAGTGAAAGACTTCGACCTCATAACCAAACAAGAAGTCCACTATCTGGGAATAACAATCGACTAACGCCCGTGCTGGGAGAACCACATTCAAAATATCTCCAAAAGAGTCTACCATAAGCTGAGAACCCTCTGGCACTTATGTCCTCTCCTCAAGTCCTCAGACGTCTGCTCAGTTGCTCAAGCTCTCATGCTCCCTCATCTGGACTATTCCAACATCATCTTTCATGGTATGTCGAAGCACACTCTCCAACCACTACAACTCGCCATGAACACAGCTGCCCGCACAATCCTGTCTGCATCCAGATATGACCACATCACTCCTCTTCTGATTCAGCTTCATTAGCTCCCCATACCTACAAAGCACTGCTACTCACTTTTAAGGCCCTGCATATAATGTCGACAAACTCGCTCTCAGAACTTATACAATGAATGCTGGAGACCAGGACCAGGAGAACATGCATGGTAAACTCTCTCATGACCCCTTCAACAGTAAGAACCTGTACCCAATCAACTAAAAAACGTGATTTTTCTCTATTTGCGCCAACCAAATTGAATGCCCTACCCTAATGATACGTGCCATCCCGGATCTTACATCTTTTAGGAAGGCATTGAAGACTTACCTCTTCCAACTAACTTATAATCATCCACCCTAGATCTGTCATACAGACAAGCTGATGGCTCATGCCAAAAACTTAGCTTTAACGCCTAATAATACCAAGCTGTTTTAATTACATCTTAATGCTCACTTTCAACCGTTCACATTAATGCCAACCTCATATAAATAAATTCTTAATGATGCCAACTTAATCCTGTGTTAATGTAAATATGCTCCAGTAATGTAAACATGCTTCTAGTTATAATTCCTGTAAGGTAAATATGTTCCTAGTTATACCAACTTGCTGCAAATTTGTCATATGTAACCTGTTCGATGTAATCTAGTTATTATTCATGTTATAGGTAAACCATGCTCAAATGTTATTTGTAAAACAAGTTCATATGTTTCATGTAAACCACACTGATCTGTAATAGCGCGGTATATAAAAACAAATAAATAAATATACTTTCCCTTTATCGTGTGTCTGGCAATACCTGTTTTGCACATCCTTCTGCCACTAACATATCAAAAAAGTATTGTCCCCACATTTACAGCATCTGCTTTATTTATTTTCATTTGTATGATTATCTGCCATCATATACTATTTTGCTATGTATATATGTATTTTGTTTCCTGACTACTTTCTCAGTTTCTCTTAACTTTTCTAGATATTGTTGTTTGTTTCTCTCTTTCTGCAATTTCTTATACTTTATGAAAGCTAACATTTATTCTTACCTTTTCAGCTACTTCTTTTGTGAATCATGGAGAATCATTTTCTTCTTGCTTTTATTAACTTTCCTAACAAAAAGGTTAATTTTTCTAAAAATATGACTTTTAGTTTTGCTCACTGCTTTTTTACTTCTAAATCTGGAAAGAAGTAAAAAGATTATGGATGCCTTCCAAGAAGCATTGCTCAGACAAATGGTGATGGAACCAACCAGGGAAAGTTCAATGCTGGTTTTAGCACTCATAAATGGAGATGGCACGTTGAATAGCTGGGTGGGTGCCCATGTGAGCAGCAGCGATCATCACACAGTGTGGTTTGAGGTAAAAGCCACGACAGAGTCCAATCCCAGCAAATTCAAAATCCTAGACTTCAAAAACACTGACCAGTAAAATGGCAAAATGTCTGAAGGAGGAGTTTGCAGGGTGGGAAGAGATAAGGGAAGCGGAATTGCAGTGGGCTAAACTAAAGAAAGGCAATAAAAAGGGCAATAGATACATATGTAAGAAAATGAAATAAAAACAAGAGGAAAATAAAACCTATATTGTTCTCCAAAGAAATGGCTGCACAGAAGACAGCTTTCACAAAATTCAGAAGATCACAAACAAAGAAACACAGAAAATAATACGGGATAAAGCTAACAGAGACAAAGAGATAAATAAGGATAGAAAAAAACAAAGGCGGAAGAAATTATGGCTAAAGATGTGAAGCATGGAGACAAACATTATTCAGGTATATTCAAAAGAAGAGGAAAATCAGAGGTAGACTTGCAAGACTCAAAAGTGCCAAGGACGGATTTGTAGAAAGTGACATTGAAAAGTTGAAAATGCTAAACAAATACTTCTGTTCTGTATTCACTAAATAAAATCCTGGAGAAGGACCACTTCTGATTGACAACTATAGAAATGGGAATGGAGTAGATACCACACCATTCACAGAAGATGATATGTTAGAACAGCTTGCAAAACTGAAAGTGGCCAAGGCCATGGGAATGGATGGGATACATCCCAGGATACTGAAAGAGCTCAGAGAGGTTCTGGCAGGCCCTTTAAAGGATGTTTTTAATAAATCCTTGGAGATGGGAGAGGTTCTGCAGGACTGGAAAAGGGCTGATGTGGTTCCTCTTCACAAAAGTGGTAATAGGAAAGAGGTGACAAATATAGAATGGTAAGCCTTATCTCAGTGGCAGGAAAAGTAACGGAAGCGCTCCTGAAAGAGAGACTAGTGGGATTTCTAGAAACCAATAGGTTGAATGATCTGAAGCAACATGGTTTTACCAAAGGACAATCATAGCAAACAAATTTGATTGAGTTGGAATGCAATGGATATGATTTACCTAGATTTTAGCAAAGTCTTTGATACTGTTCCTCATTGGAGGCTTATTAATTAACTGAGCAGCCTGGGGATGGGTGAACTGGATCAGAAATTGTTTTACTGACCGATGACAGAATGTGGTAGTAAACTGAACTCTCTTGGAAGAAAGGAAGGTGAATAGTGGTGTACCCCAGAAATCTGTCCTGGGATCGGCACTGTTCTATGTAGTATTTGTGATAGATATTGCTGAAAGATTGAAGGGAAAAGTCTGCCTTTTTAAAGATGATATGAAAATCTTTAACAGAGTGGACTACTCAGAGGGAGTGGACAACATGAGGAAAGATCTACAAAAGCTGGAAAAGCGTAGTTACTCACCTGTAACAGGTGATCTCTGGGAACAGCAGGAATTGGGTTTTGGTGATGGAATCTGCACAGGAACGCTCCCTATCGACCTATAGGAAAGCTTTAGGGAGCATCCCACTGTGCCTGCATAGCTGCCTTCCCGCCTTTCCAACTCTCCCTCCTCACTTGGGTTTGTAGCTGAGAGAGAAGGAGAGAGAAAGAGAGAGAGAGAGAGAGAGAAAGAGAGAGAGCAACTCCTAGGGGAGGAGGGTGGGTTGTAAAGACTCAATTCCTGCTGTTCCCAGAGATCACCTGCTATGGGTGAGTAACTACACTATCTCCAGGAACAAGCAGGAATGTAGTCTTTACATATGGGACTCCCTAGCTTGGAGATGCCAGGGAGATGACCACCGATAGAGCAGTGAAACACAGGCCTAAGTTGGTCATGCATCCTCTCAAGGATCTCTGGTATCGAAACCCAGGATGGGGGGTAGGAGTTGATCTAAATCTGAAAGATAAGCTGGAGAGCAGCCTGGCTGAATGAGGCATCCCGGCGGGAGTCCTTGTCCAGGCAATAATGAGCCGCAAAAGTGTGGACAGAGGACCAGGTTGCTGCCTTGCATATTTCGTCAATTGCCATTGAGCGTTGGTTTGCCATGGAGGCAGCCATTGCACATAGATTGTGAGCTGGGACATGACCTTCAAGAGAAAGTCCCTTACTCTCATAGGCAAAAGATATACAATCTGCAATCCATTTGGAGAGTGTTCTTTTGGAAACTGGTAGACCTAGGTGACTGGAATTAAAAGCAACAAAAAGCTGTGAAGCTTTTCTGTGCTGCCTAGTTCTCTGAAGATAAAAGGTCAAGGCACTCTTGCAATCCAGAAAATGTAGACTCTTTTCTGCACTAGAGGCATGAGGTCTAGGGAAGAAAACAGGAAAGTAAACCGACTGGTTTAAATGAAAAGGTGAAACCACCTTTGGCATAAAGTGAGGATGAGTCCTAAGGACTATCTTATCATGGTGGAAGCGTGTATAAGGAGGGTCAGCCACTAAAGCCTGGAGCTCACTGATGCATCTTGCAGAAGTGAGGGCAATTAGGAAGATAACTTTCCAAGAAAGAAACTTCAGAGATGTAGAGGCTAGGGGTTTGAAGGGTGGCTTCATGAGCTGTCCAAGGACAACATTGATGTCCCATGCAACAGGTGGTGGCCTAATGGGAGGCTTCATTAAGAGTAGGCCCCTCATGAAGCATGCTACAAGTGGCTGAAAAGAGACAGGTTGTCCTTCAAAGGGCATGTGAAATGCCGCAATGGCACTTAGGTGGACCCTTACCAAATTGGTTTTGAGCCCAAAGGATGAGAGATGGAGGAGATACTCAAGTAACACCTCTACGGTAATGGAAAAAGGATTAAGATCCTTTTTGGAAGACCAGATTGAAAACCTTTGCCACTTAAATGCATAAGCATGCCTTGTGGAAGGTTTCCTTGAGGCCAATAGGATATCTATAACCTGTTGAGAGAGGTTGTTATCCTGGAGTTCTAAGCTCTCAGCAGCTACGCCATCAGATGTAAGGACTGAGGGTTTGGATGCAGAAGTGTCCCGTTCTCCTGGGATAGGAGATCCATAGCATGTTTGGCTTGAGAGAGACATAGAAGCAGTGGATACCACGCTTGACGTGGCCAATGCGGGGCTATGAGAATCATGTAGCCCCTGTCTCTCTGGAGTTTGAAAAGAGTCTTGGGGATTAGGGGAATGGGAGGGTAGGCATATAAGAAGTCCTGACCCCATTGGAGGTGGAAAGCATCCATTGCCTGACTGTTCTGAGCAGGTATTCTGGAACAGAAGCGGGGAAGTTTGGCATTCTGAGGACTTGCAAACAGGTCTATATCTAGGGTTACGAAGATCTGAAAGATTCAAGCAATCTGATCCACATAGAGAGACCACTCGTGTGGCAGTAGAACTCGACTGAGTTTGTCTGCCAGGAGATTTTGTTTGCCAGGGAGATATACCGCTAGTAGGTGAATCTGATGCTGTATGGCAAAGGACCATAGATGTAGGGCTTTGTTGCACAATGCCTGAGGACCTGTTCCACTTTGCTTGCTCACATAGAACATGGCTACCTGATTGTCTATCCAGACTAAAACTGTTTGGGAGTGAAGGTGATCTTGGAATACCCTGAGAGCATTGTGGATGGCCCTGAGTTCTAACAGATTTATGTGAAGTCGTGCCTCCTGCTGAGTCCAACGATCCTGGGTGGAGAGGTTGTCCAGATGAGCTCCCCCCAATTTGGACACATCCATCATCAGGGTGGATTGGTGTGGTGACATCTGAAAAGGTGACCCTACGAGAAGGTTTTCTGGCGATTCCACCATTGGATGAACAAAATTAGACATGCAGAGATCATGATTCTGTCCCTCAGATGACCTGACGCTTGAGTCCACTGCAAAGCCCGGGTCCATTGAGCTGCACGCATATGCAGACAAGCATAGGGAACCACATGTACAGTGTAAGCCATATGACCCAGCAACTGAAGCATTTCTCGAGCAGTTAGGAAAGTCTTCATACCTGCTTGAGAAGCTAGTTGAACTATTCGAGCACAGCAGACTTGTGGTAGAAAAGCCCTTGACTGCTGCATGTCTAGAAGAGCCCCTATGAACTCTAAGGTTTGAGAAGGGATGAGTTGGGATTTTGGAAGGTTTATTACAAATTCCAAATGTTGAAGAACCTGCATTGTGCGAGAGAGAGCAGAGCTGGCCTCTGGAGCTGATGTTGCTCGGATGAGCCAGTCGTCTAAGTAAAGGAAGACAAATATCCCTAGAGATCTTAGGAATGCTGCCACTACTGCCATTCATTTTGTGAAGACTCTTGGGGCAGAAGCCAGGCCGAAGGGTAAAACCATGTACTGGTAATGTCTTCCTTGAAAGAGGAATTGAAGAAACCTCCTGTGTTCTGCATGAATAAGGATATGGGTATATGCATCCTTTAGATCTAGAGAACAAAGCCAGTCCTGACTCTGGAGGTAAGGGAGAAGTGTTCCGAGAGAGATCATCTTGAATTTCTCCTGAAACAGATACTTGTTTAATTCTCGGAGGTCCAGAATGGGCCTGTATCCTCCTATCTTCTTTGGGATAAGGAAGTAGGGGGAGTAGAAGCCCAGGCCTTGTTGAGAGAGTGGCACCTCCTCTATCGCACCCTGAGTGAGAAGGGTGGTAATCTCCTGGCACAAGAGAGCAATGAGAGGAGGCCGAGAGCTGAACTCTCTTGGAGTAGAAGGAGGGGGCATACTTTGTAAGTGAAGTTTGTACCCCTCTGCCACTATGGAGAGAGTCCAATGCTCTGATGTTATCTGGCACCACCTTTGAGCAAAGTAACATAGTCTGCCTGGAATGTTGGCTGGCTCTGGAATTTCCAGAGGTAGGACAGCTAAGTTCTCTAGAAAGGAGTCAAAGACCTTGTGGAGGCTGGTTCTATTGAGCTGGCTGAGCTCTGGGGGCCTGAGCCTTCCTTTGTTGCTTCGGTTGTTGCTGCCCCTTCTCGGAAGCATGGACCAGAAAGTGCACAGCATGGGTATAAGAAGGATAAAACTTCTTTTTCTTGTTGAAAAAGGGCTTCTTTATAGCCTTTTTCTTAGCTGGGTAGGCAGTGGTTCTAGAAAGCCTATTGAAAGTGGTTTTCTCGGACTCTAGTTGAGAAGCCTTGTCCTGCCAATCCTTGCCAAAAGGTTTTCCCCTGTGCAAGGAATATTCCCCAGATTATCTTGCACTCACTTCTCAAGATCAGATGCCTGTAACCAAGCAATCTGATGTGCACCGATGCAGATAACAGAAGTCCTGCTAATACAGTCAAAACAATCAAAGGTTGCCCTGTTCATGAATTTGGAAACATTCTGGGTATGTTTAACAAGTGTCAGGTAATCAGCCCTCTTGTCATCAGGAAGAAGAGGAGCCATTAGCTCTAAATCTTTAGCCACCTCCCAAAGGAACATACCCATGTAGAGTATGTAAGAACTTATTCTGGCTGATAACATGGAGGCCTGAAAACATCGACGACCAAAGGCATCGAGAGTTCTCACCTCATGGCCCAGAGGATTAGATGAATGTGTCTTGGCACGTATGATTTGACGCATTGGCGATTCCACTACCCGGAAGTGGTGTGGTAACTGTGTCTTCTGGAAGCTGAGACACTGTGGTACCCAGTACATGGTATCGAGCCTCTGAGAATGTGGAGAGACCATTAAGGGTGTTTCCCACATCCTAAGAATGAGGTCATGCAATATCCGGTGAATGGGTAAGGTAGCAGCCTCCTTTGGGGCTGCTGGATACTGAAGAATTTCAAGTTCCTCAGTTCTCGATTCCTTCTCAGAGGTCACTATAATGAAGAGGCCCCGAGCCACATCCTGTATAAAGTCTTGAAAAGACATGTCCTCCGGAGGAGACATATGGTATTGTGGGAAGGAGAAGGATCTTACGGAAGAGCCTCCCTGGTACCGATCAATTCATCGGAGGAATCGGAATCGGAAGACTCGAAGTATCGACGGGCCGGGTGCTCCCGCCTGGCCTGCCGACGGTACTGATCAAAATTGGCATCGGAATGCTTCGGTACCGGACCCTTGATGCTTGACACTGATTCTAGGGCCGGCATGGGTGGTAGAGTGGAGAGAAGCACAATAGTCGATGTAGATACATTCTATACCGCCGCTGGTACTGATGACTGTGGAACCGATTGCAGAGGCTTTAGCGGTACTGAAGCTGCTAGCAAGGCTGCTAAACTCCGCTCAATGGCCAAGATATGCTGTTCCATGGAATGAGTCGATGCCTGGGTATCGGTACCTGAACAGCGGGTCACGACCCCAGAACATGGCACCAAGTGCTCTCCAGAGGTGGAAGCCTCGGAACATCTTGGGACCCTGTTAATGCTTTGGAGACAAAGACCTCCTGCCGGGGTTGTTTGGCTGGTGTATTCTCTTCTAGGGCAATGCCTAATGCATCTCAATGCTTAGAAGGAGATCTGGCCAGTCTTCAAAGATGACCTCGGTTTCGTTACCTGAGATCCATGGGAGGAAGATGAAGACTTTGACGGCATCGATGCAATGGACAATGCATCCGTGGCAAGGCTGGTGCTGAGTTTTGAAGCTCTATTCTGCAGGCCCCTCTTTGTCATCTTCCTGCAGAGAAGACATTCCGATGGCAAATGGTCTGATCCCAAACATTTAAGACACCAGTCATGGGTGTCGGTAGCAGAAATAGTACTGCTACTTTTGGAACACTTTTTGAAACCACTAGCTGGTTTATCCATTTTGAGGAAAAAAAGGTGCCTAAGGCCCAAAATGGTACCTAAGCACCTGGAGGGCAAAGACCCTCAGAGAAAAAAACAGAAGTTTTTCCTTCTTTTTTTTCTTTTTTTTTTGAAAGAAAAGAAAGAGAAAGAAAAGAAACATGGACGATGACGGTGCTAGCATCGACAGGAAGGCAGACACGACCACAAAAGAAGTAAATTTTCTGCGGTGACAGGAATTGCTCCCTGTCGACGCCTCAGAAAACGAAAAACTGAGGAGGGAGAGTTGGAAAGGTGGGAAGGCAGCTACGCAGGTGCAGTGGGATGCTCCCAAATGCTTTCCTATAGGATGCTGGGGAGCGTTCCCGTGTGGGCTCCGTCGGTGTCGACATCACCCATATGTTTATTTATTTATTTATTTAACATTTCTTATATACCGCCTTTCATGATATCAAGGTGGTTTACATTGAACAAACTGAAATTACATTGAACAGGGCATTATAACTTGGAGATAACTATTTTACACTTATAACTATTTTACAATTATAACTTGGAGATAACTATTTTACACTTAACCCTTAACCTTCAATACTACATTCCTGCTTGCTCCTGGAGATAACAGTCTAATGCTTGACAATTCAGATTTAATGTGAAGAAGTGCAAAGTCATGCACTTGGGATGCAGAAAACCAAGGAAATTGAATGTAATAGGGTGCGAGAGGCTGGTGTGCATGGATCAGCAGAAAGACTTCAGAGTGATTGTTTCTGAAGATCTCAAGTGGCAAAATAATGTCACAAGGCAATGGCCAAAGCCAGGAGGATTCTGGGTTGTATACAGAGAGGAATAACCAGCAGAAAGGAAGAGGTATTAATGCTTCTGTACAAGTCATTGGTGAGCATTTTGTTCAGTTTTGGAGAGCATACATCACAAAGGATATAAAAAAGACTTGAAAGGGTTCAGAGGAACGTGAAAAAAAAAATGATTTGGAGCCTGTGCCAGATGACGTATGAGAAGAGACTTAAGGAACTAAATACTGTTTGTATACCCTCAAGAAGAGGAGAGACAGGCAAAATATGATACAGATGTTTAATACTTAAAGGATATTAATGAACAAACAAACACTTTTCAAAGAAGAGGAAGCAATAAGTCTAAAGGGCATAAAATGAAGCTGCAAAGAAGTAAACTTAAAGGCAACACCAGGAAATGCTATTTCACTAAAAGAGTGGTGGATGCTTGGAATGCCCACACAATAGAGGTGGTGGGGGCAAATACAGTGACGGAATTCAAAATGGCATGGGACAGACACAGTGGATTCCATTATAGCAAGAGGATAAAATCAAAATAAACTTAACTATCTTTTATATTTCAACAAATAGAGAAGTGTGACCTGCATGGATCAGTGAGTACAACCCTAAACAAAGGTGTGGAGCAGGTTACCTGCACGGACCGGTGGATTCAACTATTCTAGCACCTTATTGGGCAGACTGGATGAACCATACTGGTCTTTATCTGCCATCATATACTATATTACTACTATACATATGTTCCCATCCAGCCAAGTCCTTTAGGTTTTCCCCCAACATGACAAGGTTAGTTTTCCTGAAATCTTTGACCCATCTCCACCCATGCCCTAATACTGATCTATACACAATAACATAGTATATGATGGCAGATAAAGACCATGTATGGTCCATCTAGTCTGCCCAGCAAGGCAGCAAGAGTAGGTGCACTTGCTGCTCCATGCAGGTCACCTCTCCCCATGCCTTTGTTTAGGGGTATACCCACCACTCCGTGTAGGTCACCCCTATATATTCAGATATAAGAGATAGTTATGCTTATTTTCATTTTATCCTGTTGCTATAAAGCGATCCATTATGTCTGTCCTATGCCATTTTGAATTCTGTCACTGTGTTTGCCCACACCACTTCTATCGGGAGGGCATTCCAAGCATCCACCACCCTTTCAGTGAAAAAATATTTTCTGACGTTGCCTTTCATTTTACCCCCTTGCAGATTCATGTTCTGCCCTCTAGTTTTACAACTTCCCCGTTATACTTTAGTCAATCATGGACTCTTTGACAATTAGGCATCCTTCATATTCAGTAGATCAGGTCTCTGAACTTTAGCCCTTGTAGCAGTTGTGGGAGATACCCTTTATGCCCGATAATGAGAATCTGCAGCCCATTATAAGGCAGTATCGTATCTCACTCTTGATGCCTTTGAGATTAATTATGTTGACAGCTGCTGTAATCAGTCTTTGCATCATGGGAATAAAATTCTAAACTTCAACTAATGTCTGATTTTTTCAATGGTAAATTTAAATCATTTCCATACAGACTCTGCTGAAATGACCATTGATAAATCAAATAATTATGACTGGATTAATGCTGGCTATAAGAAAAGTCATCCGTTATTTACTAAAGAACTGAACAGACACATTCATTCTTATCAACCTATGTTCAGATGGTTGCATTCCTTTTCTAGTTGCAAGACCATGAGTGTGGAATGTGTGGACTCCCATATTCTAAGAAAGCTGCATTACAAATGTCAGATTGGGCTTCTGAATTTGAGAACATCTATGGCAAAAGGAAGTAACAGGCCTGAAATTCATGGTAGAAGCAAATATGAGGTGATGATGGATTCACAAACCCTATGATACATTCAACAAAAGATGGACTATTTATTGGTCTTTTGGAGACATGAATGCATAGGCTATAATTGATACAGAATGTGGTGTCAAGAATAATTGTCAATTACCTTGAGAATGAGCTCCTTGATGATGGTGCTACTATCCTTGCACTGGCTACCTGTTAACAATTAGCGTGTTTTAACCAGGAAAAGCCCAAGGGTTTCTGCTGCACTAGGCAGAAGCCTCTGCCGTTCCGCCCCCGAGCTGTGCCACCCCCCTGCATGACGAGCCATGCCCCCATGTACTGAGCCATGCTACCACAGATTCCGGCAGCAGGGTCAGGGGGGCGCAGCTCGGCTCGATAGCAGGCCATGTGCTTTGGCACATATGGCCTGCTGCTTCTGACCCCCCTCTGACATAACTTTGAGGGTTTAGAAGTGGTAGGCCATGTGTGCTGAAGCACATGGCCGGCTGCCGAGCCTAGTCACCCCCTCCCAGCACTGGAATCAGCAACAGTGGGGATGGCAGTGTGGTGCGGCTCAGCATGGGGTGGGATGGGCAGCACAGCTCAGCATGCGGGAAGTGGTGGCAGGCCATGTGTGCTGAAGCACATGGCCAAATGCCCACAGAGATTTTCTGCCCTTGGTTTTAACTCTGGCTTTTAATGTCATTGAGATGGCTGGGGGAAGTTTATTTGAGAGATAAATTGAATGGTTTTCTTTAAGAGAAAGCTGAGATTGAACTAAGCAGACTTGTTAGATTTCCCATCATAATGAATGAAAAACATGGGCTGGACTATGAGGGTGGATCTTTTCTATAATGGCTCTGACCCTATGGAATAAACTTCCACTGGAGATCAGGCAGAAGCAAAACTATCTGGCCTTCCAAAAAAGGATGAATTTGTTTTTCTTTCTGAGTGGATGACTGATATGGGAGTTCCTGGGATGCCAGGACGTTAGGACATTGTGGAGATATTTGCATACCCTTTTGTGTATGATTTTGGTGCATGGCTGGATAGTATAGATAAATAATATATTGTAAAGGCTCTTCTACTTTTTGTTACCTGATATTGTATTTTGTTTTTATAGTTCATTTTATATTTTTGTTTTGATTATATTTTATATTCTATTTTGACTTTTGTTACTATGACCACACCACCCTGAGTGTGCCTGATTTCATCTGATCTTGAAATTTAAGCATGGTTGGGCCTGATTATAATTGGTAAACCACCTTGGAATATAGGCTTGCTGTGTGGAAAAAAAGCCTGGCAATTGACTTTCAGTCACACTTTGCCAAGAAAACCAAGACTACAGTCACAACATTGATATGTATCCACAGGTTGCCAGGAGTCAACAGTGAATTGATGGAACTTAACAAGAACAACATACTTTAGTTCCACCAGTGGAGATCTGAGCTGAGTTGCCCGGGCTCTTCCCTAACTTAGAGATGTCTTTGGACCTCTCTGAGCATGCGTGTGCTCTTCCCGCCTGTTTGCCCCCCGTGAGATCAGTTTTTTCTGTTTATCACACCAAGACTTTCATGGCTTTCCCCCCTCTCCTCTACATAATTCTCAATTGCAGGGTAATCACCCAAGCGTACCGCTGTTGCCGGATCGCACCCCCCCCCTTCCCGAGCCACAATTTCCAGTATAAAAAGGAAAAA
Organism: Ichthyophis bannanicus; assembly: GCA_033557465.1. Taxonomy (NCBI): domain Eukaryota; kingdom Metazoa; phylum Chordata; class Amphibia; order Gymnophiona; family Ichthyophiidae; genus Ichthyophis; species Ichthyophis bannanicus. The sequence continues at coordinate 454,352,974 of CM066035.1, forward strand.
AGCAAAACAGCAAACATCAAGGGAGCCACAAGTCCCAAGCACAGCAGGCAAGTTTCTTCAAACCATGATCACTTCCACCTGTGGGGCCACAAAGGCAGTCACACAGCCAGAGGCAGCTCCTCCCCCAGCACCAGCCTTATCTATGGGGGGTCAGAGTCTGCCAATTTTGCTGGCCAGCTCTGACCGCCCTGCTCCCAGAGCTATCTTTGTTCAATTTGGCCTCCCCACCAAAACTGCTGAAGTCAGGGGTCTCAGGGATCAAGGCAAAATCTAAACACTTGCAGCCTCAGACTACATCAGGTGAGGCCTCCATCACCATCAGGCCCTCAGATAAATCTGGTGGTCCTACTAAACGTCACAAAGGACTACACCAGGAACAAGCCACTCCAAAATATCTGAACAAATAGGGGTAACCTACATGGAGCGGTGGGTATCCCCCTAAACAAAGTCATGGGGAGGGGTGACCTGCATGGAGCAGCAGGTGCACCTATTCTTGCCACATTGCTGGGCAGACTAGATGGACCATACTGGTCTTTATCTGCCGTCATATACTATGTTACTATGCTACTATGTTAAAATCTTTTATTGTATTTCATGTAGTTTTATTTATTTTATTAGTTTGAAAATGTTTGTTTTTTAGGGCCTCTTTTACTAAAGCTTGTTAGCTGGTTAACAGGCATTATAACATGTGGCTAGAGGCAGTTGGGAACCCTAATGCACGATAGTGTCTGTCTTCATACGCTAAAATGCATATTAATCAGTGATCATGAGATGGAGCAGGGAACGGGCATAGCGTAGACATGGCGAGTGCATTACTAGGAGCACCAGGGCAATTGCCATGTGCTCAGTGGCAACACAGCTCTTAATGTAAGTGCACATAAGAACTCTTCTATTGAAGTCATTATGGGCCCCACTATCCACCCTAGCAGTATTCAGCTTGACTTTCCCACTGCACTCACAGAGCCGCTGTGCAAGCAGTGGGGGATGTGGGCATGACAGGGAGGGGTGTGGGTGTGGGTGTGGGCGGGCCCGACTGCCGAACATACAGAGCTGGTTCCATTCACGGCCCTGTATATCTGGGGTCACCGGAGGGACAGCCTGGTTATTATACCTTGGAGATGGAATAAGGATAGGCTACCCCCGCCCCCCCCCCCGATCCCGCCTGGCAGTCCCCCATGGGAGCATGGCAGCCCACCACCAGAGCAGCAGACCATCAGAGATGTGTCCCCACTGCCCGATCTGGGTGTTGGGCGGTGGGGTAAGTGCTAGGACACTGTGGGCATGCATAGGCCTGCAGAGTGGATGTCCTGCAGGCCATACTGGGGCACACTGTGCCATCCTTGGGCCCAATTCTGAATGCCACAGGAACGTTTTGCTCCCATGTTACAGAATCGGATCCTAACTGCCCCCTCTTGCTCGGGGCCATCTGGACAGCCCAGACATGCCCCTTCTTGAATTGGGCTCTATGTGAATCCGACGTAGTGGAGCACACATTAATACTTCATGCATTAGCTGCCAGGGGCATACTGAACATGCCCCAATAGCTAACATTCAGCCTTTGCCATTAGCACACATGAGATCAGCATGTTAATAGCAAATCCTTAGCAAGATTTAGGGGCTTGTTTACAAAGCCGCGGTAGTGGTTTCTGATCGGAAATGCAGAAAGTTACATTTGTGAAAAGACATAGGACAGCTTGATTGTCCTCACAGAATTAACAAATTTTACATTTATATGACAACATTTTGCAGTGGTTTTGGGCTAGCCCCAAGCAATTCTTAAAAGTATGACTTCGAAGGGAGGGATGAGAGAGACTGGCACCTTGAGGAGGTTATTTTCTCAATAAGAGATAGGGAAATATGGGGATGCTCTGTGTGAGGCAGAATGTTGCCATGAGAAAAAAGGGGAAGGAAGGAAGGAAAAAATCCCTCATGCTAGTCAATGCATTCATGTTAAGGCACTTAGTAGTGGATTCTTTAGATTTTAGGGGTAATTTTTAAAAGCACACTAAAAAATAGTTCATGCTATTTTTTAGTGTGATTTTATAGGCCACAAAGGAAGTAAATTTATAACATCATTAATGTGTGAATGTGGTAATTTACATGTGTTGATGGCTCTTTTAAATTCTCATCAGCATAAAAGTGCAGGCATTGCAATGATGGCATGTAATCTTCTGGTAGGCATAGCTGGGGGTGTCATCTGGGTGGGGCATGACTGGCATTCACAGTTATGCACGTTGATTATAAAACACATGCTATACCTGCAGTTGAGCAGGTGTAAATTTCCGCACCAAAACTTAAGGCGTGATGACTGGAAAACATCTATGTTTATACCAATTCTGAAGAAAGGTGATCTGACTGACTGTGAAAGTTCTCACACAATTATTATGATCCCACATGCCAGCAAGATTCTACTCAGAATCATTCAGTGGAGACTACAACCATACCTGGAAATGGAACTGCCTGAAGTGCAAACAGGGTTCAGGAAAGGCCGAGGAATGAGAGACATCATTGCAAATGTGAGATGGATCCTTCAAAAGACAAAAGAATACCAAAAGGATATCTATATGTTTTTACTGATGACAGCAAGACTTTTGACTGTGCAAATCATGAGATACTCTGGGCCACATTAAGAAGCATGGGTATACCTTAACACCTGATAGTTCTCATGCACATGTTTTAAAATCAGCAAAGGTGTATGACTTTCCTTCTACCTGTTTAATTTATATGCAGAACAATTCAAATTAACAGGACCATATGAAGACAACTGAGATGTGAAGATTGGTGGAAGACTCGTCATGATACCATATTACTGGCTGAAAGTGAAGATGATCTAAAACATTTGCTTCTCAAGATCAAGGAACATAGTCTTAAAATGGTACTGCACTTTAACATGAAGAAGACAAAGATCCTAACAACTGACAAAATCAAAACTTTGTTTTTAAATTGTATGTTTATGCAGTTCATAAATATAAAAGCATACTACCACTTGCATAGGAAATGAGGATTACAAGGAAATAAAATCATCATAGAAAAGAGAAATTCAAAACAATGAGGAGTAACACATGCAATCCTATCTCTAGCCCACAAATGAGGACCCAAGATGAAAAGAAATAATATACATTGGTACTCTTTTAGGAACAAGCAAAGACTAAACAGCTGGTACACACTATCACAGAATAGGAACATTGCCTTGCCCCAACCCAGGAGTCCCATGGGCATTCAAAAAGGAAATTACTGAGAAGGAAAAAGAAAAATATAGGAAATACCTTGCAACCTCACAAAGCACTTGCAGGGGTACTTGAAGAAAAATAACCCCGAGGCCTCAGGATCAGAAACATGTTTCTATGGCGTTGAGTTTCTCTGGCTAGGTTGGGGAAAATCTGACTAAACAGTCCTTGAAGTGAAGGTTTCTCTTCTTAAAAAACATCTTAAGGAGCCACTCCCTATCTGAAACAAGCACTAGCATAACCAAAGAAGTAGCAGGAGTAATCGATTCCAAATCTGAATTCTCCTGTAAAGCAGAGACATTCAAAACATCAGCAGATTGAGGGCCAGGGATCTCAGCACTGGCCAAGACTTTCTGGCCACTAAGCAAGTAGTATACCTTTACCAAAGGCTTTAGGTAAGGCTCAGAAGGAACACCCACAATTTCTGATAAATATAATTTAAACATCTCTTTAGCTGAGGTGTTAGGAGACCTTGAAAAGTTTATCAGTTGGAAGTTAGCCAATCTGCTATGATTATCTAACTGTTCCATATGAGCCTTTAGGCAATTAGCATCTTTCATAAAGGCATCTGAGTATGTTTCCAAATGCTCACTTCGCTGAGATAAATCTGCAACAGACACCTTTAAAGTCTCAGTCAATGTCATATTCTTAGTGCTGTAGGGATTATTAGTAGCACAAAAAATAAGTTAGGCTGTCAGTTATGTCCAGGGGTAATTAGCTACTAATACCCAGCCCGAAGTTCTATGAGTTATGCTGGTAATGAGCCACGGAAGGAGTCTGGTCTGTAGATAAATATATTATGTTTATTATGGACAGCAAGGTAGATAAATATACAGACATACAGCTAAGATATATAATTAGAAACATGAGGTAGCAGATTGTTGCGACACAGAATTAAAGTTAGACAAAGTGATAAATCACTGATTAGTAACCAGAAGTCACTTATTCGCTCTGCACTGAGAAAAGTTATGGAATAAGTTTCTAGCTAACCATTTCCTGCTCAAAGGAAGAGAGATAAGATGGTACCTTGGCTTCGGCTGGCACTCTGGTGTCTGAGGTCCGATAAGACTCTGGAGCAGCACAGGTCCAAGGAGGCAGCTAGGCTAGATAACGCAGGCTACAGCCCTTTCAGAGGCGAGTCATAGGAGAACACAGAACCAAAGGTATCTGTGAAAGTCTTATCTCAGTCCTTAGGAGAATGGCCTTGCACACACGTAATGTGCGCCTGTCTTGCAGACAGATCAGGTAGCAGACACAAGGTAAGCAGGGCACAAAACAGTGAAAAAGCGTAAGTTCTTCTGCGTAGACTGTATTATTCTTTGTGATGAGTCTCCATCATAGGTCTGGTGATTGGTTGGCTCAAGACAGTCCAAGGTGTTCTCAGCGAATCAGGAGGTGGTCTACAGGCATCTTTCTTGCAGACAAAGGATCCATATTAAGATGTCATGCGGAGGAAGTGGTATGTAGTTTCTGGGCATAGGTGCAAGTGTCCAAGGCCAGTAGAACCATCTATAGATAAGAACCGGAGAAGCAGATGCTCTTGCATGTGGGCAGTAAATTGGCCAGGAACAATGGGCTTCAGTATGCACACATAGAAACGCTTGGCAAGCAGTTGCTTGAAGGTCAAGTCTGTGACTGAAAACACAGTAAAAGTCCTTTGTAGCAGGAATCCATCTTGTTTGGTCAACTTTGGTTCAGGCTTTAGCTGCTAAGCAGGCCGTAGAACTGCAGGCGCAGAATTGCAGGGGTACCAGCTCTACAGTGCAGATCTCTTCATTATAGTGTACTTTAACTTGCAGCACCAGAACCTGAGGGACGATAGCTTCTCAAGTGTTGCTTGATAGCAGTCCATATCACATCTAAAGTAAACTGCTCTGGCCACTGGAAAGCAAAGGAAAAACCCGAAGCATCCTGCTCAGTGTTCACCATGACTGCTGCAACTGTGGCGACCATGGGAGGCAACCCGATGGCTCCTTTAGCCGCCAAAGGCAATCTTCCTCTCTCAGGTTGTACACCAGGTGAAAGCTGACCCGCAGAGTCTCACTAGCTCCCATGTCACATCCAGGAAGTGTCCCCAGTGAAGAAACAGGAGCTCCAACATCAGAAGAACCTGCAGCCACCAAACCGCCCGGACTAGCACTGGCGCACACCTGCTTCAAGGGCCTCAGTGCTTCCAGAGGCATAAGAGGAGGAGAAGGCCTAGTGATTGGGGCAAGGTACCTCAGACCAGCAGGTTAGGGGTTTAAATCCCACTAGAGGACAGCAATCTTGGGCCAGAAGGACTGGGGTTTCTAGTCCAAAAGGTGCTCCTTGTAGTCTTGGGCAAGCCACTTAACACTCCATTGCTCATGTTCCCTGTAAAATAGTTATCTCCAAGTTATAATGCCCTGTTCAATGTAATTTCAGTTTGTTCAATGTAAACCACCTTGCTATCATGAAAGGCAGTATATAAGAAATGTTAAATAAATAAATAAAGATCAGTGCCCAAAGGAAAATCTGAGCTACTCAACTCCAGAGATCTCTCAACTACACTTACCACTTCCACATTTGCCAACTGCTGCTCATGACAAAAAACAAATGCATCCAAAGGAACCACATAAAGATTTGCACCATATGCATATACTTGGTGAGCAGTGCCAAGAACTAGGCCAAAATAACTCCATGATGAAGCCATTTTGTGTGGTGAAATAATTGGCTGAGGTTGGAGATGGCTTACATGAGCTGTAATTCAGATCAAAAGGAACAATGAGATCTGAAGAGAAAACCAGATACATTTCATAGATCTCAAGCGTGTATTGCATTTTACAAAACACCATTTTTGAAAATTTGATGTGATGATGAAATAGTGATCAGAATTTCGCTATCAATAAAAACTGAGGACCAATAGGTGAGCTCCATTCAACAAATACAGATATATTTCAGGTCCATGCTATCTGCTATATTGAAATTTAATGAAGAGTTGTGAAAGTTGTGAATAATAAAACAGAAACATGATGGCAGAAAAAGACCACATGGCCTATCTAGTCTGCCCTTCCATATCAACTATTACAATAGTCCCCCTTTTTCCTGTAGAGATCCTCTGTGTTTGTCCCATGCTTTTTTGAATTCAGATACTGTCCTTATCTCTACTACCTCCAGTGGAAGACTATTCCACACATCTACCACTCATTCTGTAAAGAAATATTTCTACATATTACACCTGAGTTCAGGGACGGCCCAAGGGGGGTGCGGGGCCATGTGCGGAGACTCGGTGCCAGGCCCCATTTGCATAAGTGACCTTATTTGCATAAATATTTGCATAATGTTACCATACACTAACTTTTAGTAAACATGTCTCTTAATGAGTGTATGGATAAAGAAAGACTAAAAGATTTCTACATTACTATAATCCAGTGCCAACCGCCAGGCACATTAGGAATTACTACAAACGCTGCCCATTTAGAACCCATAGCAAACCCGCCGTATCCTGACAGCATTACCAGGACTCACAAAGCACCATACCCTACCTATCAAAAGGCAACACTGCAAATATTAAACCAATACATTTCAGAGAATACTGGGGAAAGAGAACAAGTGGCAATGTCAAATAGGAATTACATAAACAGAATACCTCAGCTCAGTTACACATGCAGAACATAGACCATCACCAAACAAGGAATCACAATTTAGAAACAGGAAGGCAATAATTAAACTGGGAACCCCAAAAGCCAAACTTGGAATGTACAACACTGTAGAAATAAAACTATAAATTAATTTCCTCTTGTACCAAACAAAGCGCAGACGTTAATGATGCACATTTCCCAGAGCTTTCATATTCCAGTTAATAAATTCAAACTAAAGAGATATCTTTCTACCTTTTGTGCATTTTTTTTCACTGCAATTGCAATTGCTCCAGCCACTTTCTTCTGGTTTCTTCATGTTTTCTGCTAACTCTCCATCGTCTGCTGTCCATTTGTCTTTTCTTCTCTCTTCTAGATTTTTTTTCCATTCTCTCTCTCTCTACATCTGCTTTAACATACTAATCTTTCTCCTTTTGCTCTTTCCTCATTCCTATTTCATCCACACAAATTTTACCCCTCCATCCTCAATCCCCACTTACTCTCCCAATACCCGGCCAATTGTAGATTTTTCATCCCTCCCACACAAAATATTTTCCCCTCTCCATTTTACTCTCCCAGCCCCATCCCATTCTAATCCTCCCCCAACATCAGCTCCCTTCTAGTTCCAGTCTCACCCAGCATCCATTCCCTTCTAGTCCCTGCATCAGCCCATTTCCAGTCCTAGCCCCCCATCAGCCCATTTCCAGTCCTAGCTCCCCAATCCATTTCCAGTCCGAGTCCCTTCATCAGCTCATTTCCAATCCTATCCCCCCCCATCAGCCCATTTCTAGTCATTTCCTAGCCCCACCATCAGCCCATGTCAAATCCTAGCTCCCCTCCACTCAGCCCAATTCCAGTCCAAGCCCCCCCCCCCATGAGCCTACTTCCAGTTCTAGCCCCTCCATGAGTCCATTTCAATTCAAGCCCCCACCACAGCCCATTTCCAATCTTAGCTCCCCCCAACAGCCCATTTCCAGTCCTATCCTAGCCCCTCCATCAGCCCATTTTCAGTCCTAGCTCCCTTCCCTCACAACCCATTTCCATTCCAAGCCCCCTCCCCATCATCTATTTGCAGTTCAAGCCTCCCCTTCCACTCGGCCCATTTCCAGTCCTAGCAACCCCCCAACCCATTACCAGTCCTAGCCCCCCCATCAACCCACTTCCAGTCCTAACCCCCCATCACCCCATTTTCAGTTTAAGCCCCCCTATAACCCATTACCAGTCCTAACCCCCCCATCAGCCCACTTCCAGTCCTAACCCCATCAGCCCATTTCCAGTCAGCCCCCCATAGCCCATTGCCAGTCCTAACCCCCCCATCAGCACACAGCCCATTACCAGTCCTAACCACATCAGCCCAACTCAAGTCCTAACCCCTCCCCATCAGCCCATTTCCTTTCCCAGCCCCCCTGTAGCCCATTATCAGTCCTAACCCCCCATAGCCCATTACCAGTCATAACCCCCATCACCCCATTTCCAGAGAGCCCCCATCAGCCCACAGCCCATTACCAGTCCTAACCCCCCCCCCAACAGCCCACAGCCCATTACCAGTCCTAACCCCATCAGCCCACCTCAAGTCCTAACCCCTCCCCATCAGCCCATTTCCTGTCCTAGCCCCCCTGTAGCCCATTATCAGTCCTAACCCCCCATAGCCCATTACCAGTCCTAACCCCCATCACCCCATTTCCAGACAGCCCCCATCAGCCCACAGCCCATTACCAGTCCTAACCCCCCCCCCAACAGCCCACAGCCCATTACCAGTCCTAACCCCATCAGCCCACCTCAAGTTCTAACCCCTCCCCATCAGCCCATTTCCTGTCCTAGCCCCCCCGTAGCCCATTATCAGTCCTAACCCCACCATAGCCCATTACCAGTCCTAACCCCCATCACCCCATTTCCAGACAGCCCCCATCAGCCCACAGCCCATTAGCAGTCTTAACCCCCCTATAGCCCATTATCAGTCCTAACCCCCCCATAGCCCATTACCAGTCCTACCCCCCCCAACAGTCCACAGCCCACCTCAAGTCAAGTCCTAACCCCCTCCATAGCCCATTACCAGTCCTAACCACCCCCCCCCCCCATTGGCTCATGGAAAATTAAAAAAAAAAAAAAGCTGGCTGCCGCCACGGCAGCAGCAGAATGGAGTGTCCCGCGGGGCCCCCTCTGCCCGGCTGAGCTCTCCCGGCCCAGCTGAGCCCCTCTGCGCCGGCTTTCAGATACGTGAAGGGAGAGTGTCTCCCTCGCGTCTCTGTTAAGCCCGCAGGGGCAGATGGGAAATTTCCCATCAGCCCCTGCTTCCCATCAGCCCCTGTGGGCTTAACAGAGACTCTGCGTATCTGAAAGCCGGCGCAGAGGGGCTCAGCCGGGCAGAGGGGGCCCCACGGGACACTCCATTCTGTTGCTGCTTCGGCGGCAGCGGCAGCAGCCAGGTTTTTTTTTAATTTATTTAATTTTTAAAAAAGCAGAATGTTCTTCGCGCGGGGCCCCCTGAAACGCGGGGCCCTGTGCAAAAAACATTCTTGCTCAATGGACTGGCCGGTCCTGCCTGAGTTTACCCCCTTTCATCCTCTTTCTATGTCCCCTCGTAGCAGAGCTTGCTTTCAATCAAAATTGTTCTTCTCCTGTGCATTTATGCCACAGAGATAGTTAAATGTCTCTTTAATACCTCCTCTAACCCACCTAAAGTATGCATATTAAGATCCTTAAGTCTGTCCTCATATGTTTTATAATGAAGATTGCTAACCATTTTAGTAGTCACCCTCTGCACCGACTCCAACCTGTATATATCCTTTTGAAACTGCAGTCTCCAGAACTGCACACAATATTCCAAATGACTTATACAGAGGCACTATCAGCACTGTTTTTCTGCTAGCCATTCCTCTCCATATGCATTCAAGCATCCTTCTAGCTTTTGCTGTTGCTTTTTCTATTTGTTTAGCTACTTTAAGATTGTCAGACACAATTACGCCCATGTCCCGCTCTTCTTTTGTACAACTCCCTTGGATTTTTGCAGCCCAAATCTATGACCCTGCATTAGTTAGCATTAAATATCAGCTGCCAAATTCTAGGCTATTCTTCAAGCTTAGCTAGATCCCTCCTCATATTATCTACTCCTTCCTAGGTGTCTATTCTATTGCAAATTTTGGTATAATCTGCAAAGAGGCAAACTTTACATGACAGCCCTTCCGCAATATCACTAACAAAGATGTTAAAAAGAATCAGACCAAGGACAGATCCCTGCAGCACACTACTGGTAACCTCCTTTTCCTCAAAGTGAGCTCCATTTACCTGTCCCCTTTGTCGCTTCCCAGTCAAACAATTTCTAACCCAATCAGTAACTTTAGGGTCCATCCCTTGGGTGTTGAGTGTTTATAAGTCGCCTGTGTGAAATGGTGTCCCAGGCTTTACTGAAATCTAAGTACACCACATCTAAGACTCTCCCTCGGTCCAACTCCCTGGTCACCTAGTTCATTAGATTTGTCTGACAAGACCTGCCTCTGTTGAATCCATGCTGACTCGGATCCAGTAATCCATTGGATTCCAGAACCCTCACTATTTTCTCTTTCAGCAGTGTTTCCAATAATTTACTGACCATAGAGGTTAAACTAACCAGCCTGTAGTTTTGAACCACATCCTTACTTCTGCTTTTGTGTAAAGTTGGCACTTGTGCCTCTCTTCAGTTCTGGCACCACTCCCGACTCCAAAGAGGTATTGAAAAGGTCAGTCAGTGGAGCTGTTAGAATGTTCTCCAGTTCCTTCGGTATTCTTAGATGTATCCCATCTGGTCTCATCACTTTGTTTACTTTCAGTTTACCTAGTTTCTCATGAACACAGTCTTCTGAAAATCGTTCAAGATCCCTGTCGCTTCTGTTCCCGTTTCTGGGTGTTTTCTGAGGTTCTGCTCCTTGCCATTCGTCCGTGAACACAGAACAGAAATATTTGTTAAGCAACCATTTTATACTCATCAGCTTCTACGTATTCCTCCCTTTCACCCTTGAGTCTGACAATACCACTTTTTCCCTTCCTCCTCTCACTAACATATCTGAAAAAGGTCTTATCGCCTCATTTTATTGCATTGGCTATTTTTTCTTCTTTTTGTATCTTTGCTTTCCTGACTGCTAGCTTCTCTAAGTTTTTCCAAATGTAAATGCTTGTCTTCCTCTCTCTGTGATCTCTTGTAATTCATGAAGACCTCCCTCTTATTCTTCACCTTTTCAGCTACTTCTTTTGAGAACCACAGCAGCCTCCTTTTCCTTTTACCTTCATTTACAATTCTAACAAAAGGGTTGGTTGCCCTTAAAATATCTCTTTTCAGTTGTGCCCACTCTTTTTCAACGTCCCTTAGCTGGTCCCATCCTACTAATGACTCCTTGAGGTATTGGCCCATCTTGGGAAAGTTAGTTTTCCTAAAATCTAAGACCCTCACTTTTGAATGGATTTTATCATCTCTAGTCCTAATACTGAACCACACTATCTGGTGATCACTGGATATGATATGGTCTCCCACTATAACATCAGAAACACTTTCACTATTGGTAAGCACATAGTCCAGTATGGCCCCTTCACATGTGAGTTCTGTTACCAGTTGCCAGAACAGTTCTCCCTGTAGAGAATCCAGAATCTCCTTACTTCAGCAGGGATATGCCAGTCAACATCCGGCATATTGAAATCACCTATCATTAGCATTCCCCCTTTCCTGGCAATGCTGTGTATGTCTTATATTAAATCTCCAGCCATTTGTTCTTCCTGTGAGGGAGGTCTGTATACCATGCCAATGCAAATGGATTTCTCTTTCCATCTTTCAAGTTTAACCCACAGTGCCTCCTCTCTCCCTTTTAAGCCCTGTATTTCCATAGCTTTAATATTATTTTTTACATGTAGTGCCACTCCTCCTCTCCTTCTTCCTACCCTGTCCTCATGTCTCTGTAACCACTACTAATGTCTCTATAACCACTATTAAATCCAAGTCAGCCTCTTCCAATAAAGCCTCAGCATCTGGAACCTTATTTCCCATGCTACAGGCATTTATACACACAGCTTTCCAGATGTTGCCCCTTTTACCCATTTCTATAGAGGTTTTTAATGTTTCATTTACTGGGGGCTTTCATTTACCTGGAAACTTTCTTCACCCATCCCCAACAAATCTATTTTTAATGAAACATGAAGTTTCAGAAGATTTGGAATATGAAGATTGAGAAGATATAAAAAGAGATTGTTAAAGACTTTTGAAAAAATATATTTTATCACTGCAATCATTTTGGTATACAGTAAAGAAATGTAAATCATTTGCTACAACATCTTTTACTGGAATGTCTGCAATGGTTCTGCCTATCCCTCCATAAATCAGAGGCCTGTATGGTATATGTGGTCATATTCAACATGAATTTTATTGGTGAAATAGTGTCTTTTGGTTCATACTGTGATAAGGAAGCTTATCATAGCTCAGGAAGGAGCTATAGAAAAGGTGAAGTGTCTCTGAACAAGCAACCTGTCAGTTCTGGTAGACATAAGAAAACAGAATTTTCCCATAAAAGACTACCAGTCCCAGAATGCACCAGGTTTCCAACAGCCATTAGAGGAGCTGAAGTGGGGAAACGTGTGTTCAATCAGGAGGGCTATGAGGTAATCCCTAAGCACTCATCTCAAAGGGCAGGGCCTGATTCAGCACAGCTGCGCTGTGTTAGGGAGGAGCACTCATCTAAGCAGAATAAAGGTAGAGTTTATTCTACAGAGAATCAGCTTGAGCTTGATCATCTTCATCATCAGGAGGATCATCAGAAGCAGAAGCCAAACCGGACGGACAGAGAGGGAAAGAAACCCTTTGGAAGAAAGAGGAGAAAAGCCTTTGAGAGGTCTAGAAGAGTCCAGAGCAGTACGTATACTAGGAGGCATTCCAAGGGCCAGCATATGCCATTGGACTGGGGAAAGCCAGAGGAATGGTGCTGCAGAGCTAGGAATCTCCAGACGGTACCTGTGAGGGAGACGGCTGCACGTGGAAGGGACCCTAAGACCTGTGCCAGAAGGTATGTGAAGAGAGATCCAGTGTCCAGGGATCTGGATTGGAAGGCTGGACATAAGAACTGGACTACATACTGGGCAGGCTATATAGAGAGGAACTCTAACAGCAACGGGAGCTCAGGTATGAACACTGATCTATGCCCTAGCTATAACCTTGAAAGACAGCAGGGAAACAAGTATTCTCCTGAAAGTGCTCCATTGGGAGATTCATCTGTGCCAATCCATGATATTGAACCCATGCTTGTTGAAGAAGAGGGGGTGATAGCAGATGAAGAATCTGTTTACATGGACTGCTCTCTGTCTAAACTCCTTTGGTGATTTTCTGTTATAAAGTACAGCAACCATCACAAAGAAATACAAACTTGTTCTTTAATCTACTCAGAAAAGCTCATGAGTAGGATTTTTAGCCACGCAGTAGAAAGCAAGCCAGCTAAGGGGTTTCAGCTGGATAACTGCTAGCAATTGAGCCTTACCTAATTGCTTGTGAGCTCCAAGAGAATCACTTCTGAATCTATGTGGGAAGATATAAGAAGTTTACCTGAAAAGAAGAGTTTTTTTTCCTTCTTTGTGTCTTTTGGTTTGTTGTTTGATACATTGCTAAGAGAATATTAGCTAAAGCCTACAGAAAAGACCAGTTTGTTACCAACCAGGTCTTATTTCTTTTGCTTTGATTGCCTGATAAGTTAAAATGTTGTTTTCCTGATTTTGTTTTTCCAAGTTTAACACTGAAAGCAAGTAACCTGATTTATGTGCTACCAAGCATATCTGTGTTGGGAGAAATAACCCCATAAATAAATATCTTATTGGCTTTACCTAAAAGCACAACTAATTATTGTGAGCAGCTGTGTCTGGTGTGAATGAACTGCATTGCCCACAATCCCTTGCAAATCATATAGATATATGCACTTGCCAAGACTGTGAAGATTCTCACCCAGGCCGCCGTCTGACAAATGGCGTAGTTTTTCGGATTGCTTTTGCACAAAGGTAATTTACTTGCTGAGGATTACAACTAAAGTTCAAGTTTAAAGCTGGAAAAAAAGATTTTCCCTCAACTGCACTTTGGAGGAGAAGTGGATGTTCCAGGCAGCTGTCCCAGGAGGAAAAGACCCTGTGCAGAGCTGGATTCATCACTGACACAAGGTAATAAGTACCTGGGCATGTCTAGTGGTGGATGGGAGTAAGGCACAGGGGTAATTGAAAAAAAAAAGTGAAAAACTAAACAAAAAACACATCTGTTTGGAAGGTGGTGCACTTTGTTTTTTTTTCTTTGTTTCTTGCAGGGATCAAGATGGATCCAAGGGAACTAGCTGAATGGATGGCAGCCCAATTTAGCAGGCAACAGGAGCTAGCACAGCAGGCTCAGGACACTGCTATGAAAGCCCTAATGGACTAGCAGAAGCAAGTGCTTGATCTGGTGCAAGCCCTAGTTAAGCTGCAGAACCAAAGTGGAACAGATGCAAGACCAGCAGTGAATACTAGTACACCACATATGGACAGTGTGGGACTCAATCAAGGAATTGGGGCATTTAGTTTTGGGAAGCTAACTCCAGATGATAATGTTGATGATTTTCTAGTCTTTTGAAAGAGTGGCACAAGCATTAGCATGGCCAGAGACCCAGTGGGCAGTAAAGTTGGAAGCCTCATTAACTGGAGAGGCGCTTGCAGCTTATAGAGCAATGCCAGCAGCCCAGGCTTTGAATTGTAAGGATGTAAAGGCTGCTATTAGAGATCGCCTAGGGTTGTCTATTTCGGAGTATAGGCAAATGTTTAGAGCTACTACATTGAGAGTGGGTGAGAGACCCAGGGCTCTCAGTCAGAGAATCAGAGGTTTAGCTGTAAAATGGTTGGAGCCTGAGCAAAAGACGGTAGAAATGTTATTAGACATTATAATGCTTGAACAATTTATGTCTGCGGTCCCTAAAGATTTGCACACTTTCCTTATACAGCAAAATTGCCAAAATCTTGGAGAGGCAACCATGCTAGCAGAGAGATTCTTGGAAGCCACGCAGGCTTGCCATAGAATGGGTGGCCCTCTGAAGATTGGTGCTGAGGCAAGATGTGCTGTATCAGAAAAGAAAATATTTAAAAATGCTTCTGAAAATGAATGTACTGTATCAAACCAGATGACACAACGGAGTAGAAGGAAATGTTTCAAGTGTGGAAAATGGGGACATTTAGAAAAGAGATGCCAGACACACACTAACTTAATGGGGGTGGATTTAAAACAGCCCAAAGAAGGATTTCTTTTGATGGTTGATGTGCAAGGAATTACCACAAATGCTTTGTTAGACTCTGGGGCAGACCAGAGTATGATGTCAAAAAGGCTTTGGAAGAGAATAGAGGCCCAAGAAGGATTTGTGCCTAGAACCCCTGAAAGCCAAGTTCACATCAGATGCATTCATGGTGCTGCAACATCATATCCCACCTATAGGCTAAAGGTTAAGTGCCTGGAGGAACAAGAGGAAGTCCTGTTAGCAGTGGTGCCTAGGCTACCCTTTGATTTGGTTCTAGGAAGAGACTGGCCAAGATTTAAGCAGGGTCTAGTGGAAGGACTAGGAAAGAAGGAGGGAGAAGCTTTAATGGTAATAGCTCCAGGGCCTTTATTTGGAAGTCCTCAGACCCCAGCTAAAAAGATGGTTAAGCGTCCAGAAGACCAAGCTACCCCAAAGCAGACATTCGTCCTAAAGTACCATAGGGTCACAGAGAAGGCCCAAGCTCCTAAGCGGGCAACCCCTCAAGCTGCTGGGTTTGACCTGTGCAGCATAGAAAATGTGACTGTACCTAGCCAAGGGAGAGCCCTGGTTGACACCGGTCTCCAAGTGGAAATACCTATTGGATGCTATGGGAGAGTAGCCCCAAGGTCCGGATTAGCCCTTAAATATTTCATCGATGTGGGTGCGGGAGTAATTGATCCCGATTACAGGGGCAATATTAAAGTTCTGTTATTTAACTTTGGACAGAATGATTATCACGTGAAGACAGGAGACAGAATTGCCCAATTGATCTGTGAGAGGCTGGGTTTTCCACCTGTGGAGGAGGTCACATTTCTGGAAAATTCTGAGCGTGGAACCAAAGGCTTTGGTTCTACTGACGTCAAAGGGGTTAAAAGCCTAGCTGCCACCTGTGCCCGAGAGAGAGAGAGGTGAATGAAGAGGAAGATTTGGGACCCCAGGTATCTGATTGTAAAGAAAAATCAGAGCCCCAAATAGACGAGGACCTGACAGTGGTACAACAGGAAGAAATTAGGAAATTGCTTAAAGAATTCCCAGATGTGTTGACACCCATACCTGGGGAGACACATTTGGTTGCCCATGAAATAATAACTCCACCTGGGAAATTAGTTCGTCAAAGGCCATACCGCTTGCCTGAAGCCAAGAGACAGGAAGTAGTGGCACAAGTCCAGGAGATGTTGGACATGGGAGTAATAGAGGAGTCAAAGAGTCCCTGGAATAGCCCCATAGTCCTGGTGCCGAAGCCTGATGGATCTTTAAGATTTTGTATTGACTTCCGGCAGGTAAACGCAATATCAGTTTTTGATGCATATCCAATGCCAAGAATTGAAGAGCTGTTGGACCAGCTGGGACAGGCTCAATACTTAACCACCCTTGATATGACAAAAGGATATTGGCAAATCCCTCTCAACAGGGAGTCGAAGCCGAAGACTGCGTTCAGCACCCCCGTTGGCCTTTTCCAGTTCAAGAGGATGCCTTTCGGACTGCATGGAGCAGCGGCTACCTGCCAAAGGTTAGTGGATCAGGTACTTCGATCCCACCAAAATTATGCTTTTGCATATATGGATGATGTCATAATCCATAGTAACACCTGGGCGGAGCATCTAAAGAGGATCAGGGCAGTCTTGTGCTCCATGAAGCAAGCGGGAATCACTTTAAACCCGAAGAAGTGTGCCTTTGCAAATAGGGAGGTAAAATACCTGGACCACCTAGTGGGAAGAGATAAAATTAAACCTCTAATGAGTAAAGTAGATTGCATCTGAAATTTTCCTCCTCCAACAACAAAGAAACAACTAAGAAGTTTCTTGGGACTAATTGGATACTACCGCAGATTTATACCGCAATTTGCAGAGAAAAGTGCAATTTTCACGGATATGCTGCGGAAGAATTGTCCAAACCAGCTAAAGTGGACACCTGAAGCTGAAAAAGCTTTTTCAGTCCTAAAAGGAAAATTGTGTACAGGACCAGTACTGAAAGGGGTGGACTTCAAGAAACCCTTTCTGGTTCAAACAGATGCATCGGATGTAGGGCTAGGAGCGGTTCTATCCCAGTGTCATGAAGGGGAGGAGCATCCTGTGATGTACCTGAGCAGGAAGTTGTCACCGGCTGAACAAAAGTATTCCACAATAGAAAAAGAATGTTTAGCTATCAAGTGGTCAGTGGAGGCGTTAAGGTTTTACCTTACAGGGAGAAAGTTCCAGTTGGTGTTGGACCATGCTCCACTTAAGTGGTTGCAGCAAATGAAGAACCACAATTCCAGTTTGACACGCTGGTACATGGCCTTACAGGCATTTGATTTTCAAGTAGAACATCGTGCTGGGAAGTTACACAAGAATGCGGATGCCCTTTCCCGTATTACGGACTGTAGAGAAGAAGTTTCACCAGTTACACCAGTCCGTAATAACTTAAGCAGGGGGGTATGTGATAAGGAAGCTTATCATAGCTCAGGAGGGAGCTATAGAAAAGGTGAAGTGTCTCTGAACAAGCAACCTGTCAGTTCTGGTAGAAATAAGAAAACAGAATTTTCCCATAAAAGACTACCAGTCCCAGAATGCACCATGTTTCCAACAGCCATTAGAGGAGCTGAAGTGGGGAAACATGTGTTCAATCAGGAGGGCTATGAGGTAATCCCTAAGCACTCATCTCAAAGGGCAGGGCCTGATTCAGCACAGCTGCGCTGTGTTAGGGAGGAGCACTCATCTAAGCAGAATAAAGGTAGAGTTTATTCTACAGAGAATCAGCTTGAGCTTGATCATCTTCATCATCAGGAGGATCATCAGAAGCAGAAGCCAAACCGGACGGACAGAGAGGGAAAGAAACCCTTTGGAAGAAAGAGGAGAAAAGCCTTTGAGAGGTCTAGAAGAGTCCAGAGCAGTACGTATACTGGGAGGCATTCCAAGGGCCAGCATACGCCATTGGACTGGGGAAAGCCAGAGGAATGGTGCTGCAGAGCTAGGAATCTCCAGACGGTACCTGTGAGGGAGACGGCTGCACGTGGAAGGGACCCTAAGACCTGTGCCAGAAGGTATGTGAAGAGAGATCCAGTGTCCAGGGATCTGGATTGGAAGGCTGGACATAAGAACTGGACTACATACTGGGCAGGCTATATAGAGAGGAACTCTAACAGCAACGGGAGCTCAGGTATGAACACTGATCTATGCCCTAGCTATAACCTTGAAAGACAGCAGGGAAACAAGTATTCTCCTGAAAGTGCTCCATTGGGAGATTCATCTGTGCCAATCCATGATATTGAACCCATGCTTGTTGAAGAAGAGGGGGTGATAGCAAATGAAGAATCTGTTTACATGGACTGCTCTCTGTCTAAACTCCTTTGGTGATTTTCTGTTATAAAGTACAGCAACCATCACAAAGAAATACAAACTTGTTCTTTAATCTACTCAGAAAAGCTCATGAGTAGGATTTTTAGCCACGCAGTAGAAAGCAAGCCAGCTAAGGGGTTTCAGCTGGATAACTGCTAGCAATTGAGCCTTACCTAATTGCTTGTGAGCTCTAAGAGAATCACTTCTGAATCTATGTGGGAAGATATAAGAAGTTTACCTGAAAAGAACAGGTTTTTTTTCCTTCTTTGTGGCTTTTGGTTTGTTGTTTGATACATTGCTAAGAGAATATTAGCTAAAGCCTACAGAAAAGACCAGTTTGTTGCCAACCAGGTCTTATTTCTTTTGCTTTGATTGCCTGATAAGTTAAAATGTTGTTTTCCTGATTTTGTTTTTCCAAGTTTAACGCTGAAAGCAAGTAACCTGATTTATGTGCTACCAAGCATATCTGTGTTGGAAGAAATAACCCCATAAATAAATATCTTATTGGCTTTACCCAAAAGCACAACTAATTATCGTGAGCAGCTGTGTCTGGTGTGAATGAACTGCATTGCCCACAATCCCTTGCAAATCATATAGATATATGCACTTGCCAAGACTGTGAAGATTCTCACCCAGGCAGCCGTCTGACAATACTCAGGCCTTGGTCCTAATTAATTTATGTCATGTGAGACACTTCCTTTGAGTTTTAAGTTATGTCCTTTGTGAAATATATGTGAAAAGTTGGAGAGTATATTCACCCCTCTTCCTGACTGCATAAAGCAAGGACTAAATTCTTGAGCTTGAACTATAAGTAAAAGGAGAAAGACACAACAATTTGATGCTTGCCCAGTGGATGAAAGAAGTATGTGTGGAATGAAAAACATTGATATGTTCAATCAAGACGGAATAAATTCACCCAGCAATCAGAAAACCATTTACTCAACAGCACTGATAAACAGTGTAAAAGAATCATAGACACAGATAACGAAGCTGTATGGTGTATTACTAACTGAACAATGTTTACTTAATACTATGAAACCTCTGGAAGGAAAGAAAGAAGTATATGTTTTGCATGTTTTTGGTAAAATGTCCTTGGAGCACTCCATAATAGTTCCTGAGTATTTGTGACAAACCGTAAAATCGATACTTGGGTCTTGAAGGGGAAATCCCTCCCCCTCCCCCAACGAGAAAAGACCAAGAAAATATGGCAGAAAGATATAGCAATATTTCCCATTGTGTTGGGAGTAACAGGCATGATTAAGAATTTCCAATTGCACATTGACAAATTACCCATACATGTTACATCTTATGAACTCCAGAAGGAAACTCTCTTTGATACAATGCAAGTTTTACACCAAGAATTAGCAGTAAATTTGAGAGACTGAGATCATACTCCACATACCATGGCTTAGAGTGAGGCTCATGATTGTCATGGTATGCACACAACAAACATTTGGAGAACTTGTACCTGAAAAAAAGCCCTTTGAGAAGCATGTGTATATGCTGAGTGAAGAAGCCAAGAGGACCAGGAAAGAAAATTTATGTAAACCTTTTAAGAGGAGTATAACAAAAGTGACCTTTCCTGAGATAAATACCTCCTAACAAGTAAATTAATCTAAATCTCAGGATATGAATATTTTTTTGTCCTCAGTAGGATGATTCTACCTTTAAAATCATAAATGGTTAATTTATTTATTTTTTATTTTATATTTATGAAATTTTACACACAAAAACAAGAAAGTTCAAAGAACAATCTTGAAAGAAAAAGAGCAAATACAATTAGCAAATAACATAGCAAGAAAATATCTTATCTGATACTAACAGAAAACAAATACAATGTATCAGCTCTACAAGCCCACAATAAGGGAGGTGAAAAAAGAAACATTTTAAACACAAGTAGCAAAAAAAGCTAGGCAACCAAAAACCCCCGATGTATACATTAACCAAGCTCAGGGGAGGTTCCTATAGAGGATTCCACCCGACGAGCAGAAATAAAAGCTAGCAATTGAGAGGGGTCATAAAAAATATAGGAAAAAGAGTGATATTTCACTAAACATTTACATTGGTGTTTCAAGAAAAACAGGCCCCCCAACTGTAGCACTCCAGAACGTAATAACAGAAATTCTCTACGCCGCCTCTGAGTTTCTCTGCATAGGTCTGGATAAATCCGGACCAGCAGACCCTTGAAAGACAACCTCCGCTTCTGAAAAAAAAGCCTCAATAACCACTCTTTATCCGACAGTAATGCAAAAGTAATTAACAGAGTGGAGGGAACAGGAGGCTCACTAGAAGACTTTTCTATCAAATCAGTAACATTTAATACATTTACATGATCAAGATCCCCCCCCCCCCAATATCCACCAGTCCAGAAGAAAGCTTCCCCTTAGGTAAATAGTAAATCTTCACCAAAGGTGGCACTAGTTCAGGGGAAACCCCCAACACCTCTACCAGATATTGCTTAAACATATCCCTGGGGGCCACAGTTAAAATTCTAGGAAAATTAATTAATCTTAAATTATTAGCTCTAGATAAATTTTCTAAATGTTCTAACTTGGTATTCACCGCTGTAAAGTTCTTTATCAACGATTGAGACTGTTCTTCCAAGTCATCTACTTTCTTCCGATATTCCACAACTTCTAACTGCAAACCATCCACCTTCCTCTCCACCATCTCCAACGCCAAAATGGAATCATTCACCTTCTGAGATACAGAGGCAATCTTCGTGGCCAAGGCTTCTCCAAGGGAAAGGATAGCTTGCCAAATGGACTCTAAAGTGAAACTAGGCGGTCGCTGCAAAGAAAAAACAAAAGCAGAGTCCACAGAAACTGCAGCTTCAGTTCCTTTCGTCGGCGCTCCTCGGGGCAATTCAGAAACAACCGCCCCAGCTTTCTCCTCCCCATTCGGCGTCGAAGTTGGAAGGGTACTGTGCTGCCCAACGACTGCACTCCCCATGCCTCTCTGACCTGAAGCTTCCAGCCCACTTGGAGCTTTGTCCAGCACCTTCATCGAGGGGGTATCCAGCTCCAGGAAACCAACAGGAAGAGGCTGATTCCGCTGAATCTTCGGCGCAGGGCTCTGGGGGGAAATAGATGTATTCGACACAGCCAACGAGCCATCCGACTCCAAATCAGCCGAAGCTCGAACAATTTCCCCACCGACCACCGGGTTGCGAGCCGTTAAGCTAACGAAGGCATCCATAGGACCCGAAGTAACTGGCGTCGAGGTAGCCGAGGGTGGAGAGGGCTGACCACCCCCCTTCCCCTTTCGCTTCCTCCCCATAGAAGCACGGCTTACTCGATGTAAACGGCTTCCGCCATCTTGAATTCACCTCAAATGGTTAATTTAGATGTTATTTGCAACTATGACTATTAGAGTATTAACTAATACTAAATATATTAAGTTCATATTACACCAGTTCATAAAAAATTAAGCATGGTTACTGATATTCTTTGATGCACAGTTAACAGGACTCCTAAGTGAAATTTCCATAAAGAGGCCTTCTGTACCTTTTATAAAGGCAACAAAGGCATTTATATGCCTTTGGAGCTAATTCACTAAAGTGCAGTAATTTTATACACTTACGTGGATTAAAAACAAAAAGTAAGGTGTGATAAGTGTAAAGACAATACGTTGCTGTGGGCATGCTCAGAAAATTCCTTGCAACTAGCATACAGGGCACACTTTTACCTCAAGGTCCTTCGTTACATGACTTTGCAGATAGTACAGATACAGTCATGCTCTCTGCTGAGTCAAGTAAAGTAGGCCTCATAGCTAACCCAAAAACCCTTCCTTTGCAGCCCTGATCAAAACACTCCCCTTACGACCATAGCAGCCTTGATCAAAAGTCCTTACCCAAAGAGAGCCCCCTTAACAAGCTCATATCTGATGAGAACCCCCCTGAAGAGAGTTAATGAGAATCCCTTACAGACCATTCTACCACCCTCCCTCAACCACCTTCCCCCCAGCATTTACTGAGGTTGTCCACATCCCATTGCTATCTGAGTTCAAAATGGCGACTAAGACCCCTAGCAGTTGTCTCACTATACTAAGCTAGGAGTCAGTCTTGGCACATTGACTCCTAGTGGTAGTGTCACAGAACTACTGATTTCATTCACAGCTGCCATTTTGAACCTGGGTGGCAACAAGGGAGGAGCAAAAGAGGATCACCCTGACCTATCAACTAGATTGCCAAGGGGGTTGGGGGTGGGGGGAAGTGTGGTGGTACAGTATGTTATGCAAGGGATATTTTTATCAGGTGGGGGGCTCTTCTGGGAGTTGTGATTGAGTAGGGGCTTGAGTAGGGGATTGAGTAAGGAATTCTGATTGGATGTGTGGGTCTGTGATGAGGGTTTTTATGACCTCGTGGTAGGTGTTTGATTGGAGATATGAAAGAAGGGGGTTTTGGGCTGGACAACAGTAATGCTATCTGGCTATAGTTAGTGCAACTGCACTTAATGGCACCTCTTGAGGTAGCATAAAGTGTGTATGCACATACGATCATCTGCCTTCACAGTTAGCATGCCGTATCATGATGTCCATAGCCTACAGAGCTGTGTATGCCTTGTAGCGCTATACAAATGATAAGTAGTAATAGTAGTAATAGTATCTCTGCCCATGACCTATCTTGTTACTACCCCAATCCATGCAAACCTGTTGGATTTTTTTTTTTTTGTGGCTGTTCTTAGCATGCAATAGCCATTAATGCAGGCCTGAATTAAGAATTAGTGCACATTAAATCGCATGCTAACTTCTTAGCACACTTTAGTAAACATCCCTGGCTCCCAATGGTAGCAAGAGCTAAATACAAAACAATCATGATCATCTTCAAAGTCATTCACCATCTCTCAGCAGATGTACTTCAAAACGTTATAACAAGGGATATCAGCAACAGACCAAGAAGAACCAATAATGACAACATGATTGGCACACCTGCAGGCTATCACAAAACCAAACAAACAACTTCAAAAAGAGCACCATCACTACTGGCAGCCACACTATGGAACTCCTTCCCAACGAGCCTGAGAGCATTAGATGACCTCACAGAATTCCGCAAAGACCTCAAAACATTTCTATTTATAGAAACATATGAGCATCCCGACAACATCCCAAACCCATACTGAAATGCTACTTCCGCCGCCAACTAAGTACGCACCATCCTATCCACACACACATGTTTATTAAATACCCTCATGTTAAATGTTTCCTTCAATTGTACTGTCTAAATGTTTACACATACCCTAATGTTAAATGTAACCCTCCAATTGTGATGTGACGTGACCACCTTGATTGAAGGATAAGGTGGCATACAAATCTGTCTAAATAAATAAATAAAAGAAACTTGTATAGTGATCACCATGGCACACAAATTTTGTATCCCATATTTACATCTGTTCAGGGGAAGGTTGAAATGTGTACATATATAATTGTGTACATATATATTTAAAATCAACATGCACATCCCAAATTTATCCCACCAAATTACACTCATGGGAATGTCAGCACATAGATCCTGTAAATACTGATGCACTCCTGTAATGCACCTACTTTTTATGCTTTCATACCTATAGACAATGTTATAATAGCCATTTTCTGCATATAAACATGACTTATATTCAGAAAGATCTTTACAAAACTTCCTCCAATATGGGCAGTATCCTACTTATTTAAAAACGTGCTTATTAATGCAAATTCAGAGTCAAGTGCTAAGATCATCTCAGAGAGCTTTCTGTTGCCTTTTTTATCTATCTGAAGTAAAGCTAAATAGATGTAAGAACAAGCTATTCTTTATGCAATTCCCTGTTTATGGAAATCCTTTCCGTGAAACACCCATCTACATTTTAGTGCAAATATGTTATAAGAACATAAGAACATAAGACATGCCATACTGGGTCAGACCGAGGTCCATCAAGCCCAGTATCCTGTTTCCAACAGTGGCCAATCTAGGTCCTACACACCTAGCCATATCCCCAAAAGACCACAGGTTCCACAATGCTTGTACTGGGTCAAGCATTGATATCCTGGGTCCCTTTTTAATAGTGGTTTATGGACCTTTCCTCCAGGAACTTGTCCAAACCTTTTTTAAACCCAGCTATACTAACAGCCCTTACTACATCCTCCGGTAACAGATTCCAGAGTTTGATTACACGTTGAGTGAAAAAATATTTTCTCTTATTTGTCTTAAATAGTTTACCCTGTAGTTTCATTACATGTCCCCTAGTCTTTCTATATTCTGCTAGCGTAAACAATTGATCCACGTTTATCTGTTCCACTCCATTCATTAATTTATAGACCTCTATCATATCTCCTCTCAGCCGTCTCTTTTCCAGGTTAAAGAGCCCTAACCTTTTTAGCCTCTCTTCATAGGAGTAGCCTTCCATCCCCTTCACCAATTTGTTTATTAACTTATCCAAATACACAACAATGAACAAATCACACTGCATACTTTGCAACACCAAGGGATACAGGAAATTAAAGACTGTTTGAGATATATGTGTTCAGAATTTTCCATCTTTGTGGACCTTTAGTCATTCAATTATATTTCCCAGCCACTATATTTTAATGCATCCACCATCAGTTAGATATCTTTCAATTGTTTGTGCTTATCTTTAGTGCCATCAAGTCAGTGTTGACTCATAGTGACCCAGCTCCCTCTGGGATTTTTTGGTAATGTATCACTTGGAGTAGATGGCCAGCCTTTTTTCTAAGGCAATGGAGAGTAAAGTGACTTGCTGAAGGTTGCAAGGAGTGCCAGAGGGAATTGAACTCTTGAGCTTCATGGGTACTAGGCAGTTGCACTAACCACCAGGCTATCTCTCCATGCCTTATCTTTGATAATAATGAAAGTAAAAAAAAAAACCTTTAACAAATAAGCATCAGTGTTTGATAAGTCCATGTCAATACATAATGACGTCCATATAAGTAACTTGAAAATCAGATCTTCATCAAACCCCAAAGCATCTGTGATTCTCCTCTGCAATGGGATCAAGTAGAATTGCAGAATAAGATAACAAGTGCATGTGAGGATGAGGCCCCACTTTCATTTTGCATAACCAACATAAATTATTTGCTTATACTTTTCAGTTTTGACTGAGGTCCATAGAGCATGATGGGCTAAAAAGATTAAGAAATGTTTCAGATACAGAAAGTGGCACGCAGATCACATAGGCCCAAAATGTCTCTCAGTCATTTTCTGATAGCACCCACCCTCCCCAAATCTGCTTCCCTAGCCTTCTCTATATCCCAATGTCATTTTTTCATCCCCATTTCAGAAGATGTAGAGATAAGTCATCCAGAGGTCATGCTCCTGGATGTGTACAGTACATCATTCCACTTTTTGTTGATTAATGCCATGCATCCATGAGAAAAACTGATTTCCAGGAAGGTGAAAATCCTGTTGGAACTTCATAAAGGTCTTGAACTGACCTTCAAAAATTGACACAAACACAAGATATTTTTTCTTTGTCATAATTTTCAGTTTACTACCACCTTATGGATAAGGATTTTTGACTTATTCCAAACAGAGGATTATTTTGAGCAACTGCACCTGCTAGAGCTGAAGGCCTCTATGGTTCTAAAAACCATAATGTTGTTGCCATTACTGTCCTTTGCTTATGCTCCGTGAGAAAGTGATGTTAGGAAAGAGCTTACTTGGAACAGAAAAAAAATCAAGTTGTCTTCCATCCTGAATCAATTGGGCTTTTCCAAGGCATCTAGCATATCGAACCACAAGCCCTCTTGCTGCAATATAAAGGAAGCATGATACTTAAGAATATCTAGGAAGTTAACTCTGCTCACAAGCTTCAGTAGTTTCAACTCATCTTGGGAAATATGAAAAGGTTTATTGCACCATAAAAATTGTATCAGAGTACATTTAATATCTTATATGTTGAATCAGGAAAACTGAAGTAAAAAGAAGCATACTAGAGATATAGAGACCCTTTTATTAAAGTGCTGATAACCAGTTACAATGCTGTATCGTGTGAGGTAACTGGCTGCAGTGACCACTAAACGGGCATGCCTGCTACTGACTCCTATAAGATACAATAAGCAGCATTCACACATTAACAGGCTAATATGGAGAGTGGTGTTTAGGTATGGAGTGTTGGCGTGGAGAGCACATTAGTGAGTGAGCACCATTAACATGGCAGTTAGCACGGGTGCACCTAATGATATCTCAATGGGGAGTGTTCAGTGCATCCGAGTTAAATGTGCCACACGTTAACTACTCATTCATGCATTAACTACTGGAAAGAGGTTGGTCAGGACCCCAACAGCCAATGTGGAGGCTTTGCACTTGACATTGCAAATGTGTATTAAGTGCATAGCCTTCCCAAGCTTTAGTAAAAGGACTTCATAGTTAAATTTAAGAATAATGACCCTTTTTCTGACTTCCAGTGAACCCCACCATGAAAGATACAAGAGAGGCTATGAAAATGTTAAATTCCTTATAACTTTACATAAATAAAAAAGAACTCCCTATAACTCAAACATTGAACAATGTAACACTGAATAAGTTATCATGTCTCCATGCTAAACCCACAGGGACTCTACTTATCTGAGTTAAAGAGTAATAAACTACAAACACTCTTTCATGCAGGGGCTCAGAGATCTAAGAGAGAATTGAGAATTGAGGAAGCCTTAGCACTAGGTACGCAGTTTCTTAACCCCTTCCAGGCCGAGCCCAAAATTCTCTGGATCCAAAATTCTGACTAAATATTCCTATCAAATGGTATATAATACATGACCATAGCAGAAGGAAAATCACTATTAGAACATATTGAATAAGATGGGTACAATTTTCCTGAAATATGCAAAAATTAACCCGGCTGCAGAATGTGGATTAAAAATTTAAAGTAAGCCTTCAAAGGGTTAAGTGGCTATTATACCAGCAAACTTTGAGCCGCTCCACCTGATTTATCATTCAAATGAGTTTACAATTTTTTAGATGCATGTAAATGAATTGAAACACTTACCTCAATCTACCACCCCGTAATGATCTCCAAGACTCCCACACTGCTAGACTTTGGTCATCAGGTTGTTGACTTGAGTTTTGCCTTATAATTGAGATTGCTGCATCAGGACACCACCAGTCAGCATCAAGAGATTCCTCACAAATAACAAGACTACCGCCCCCCAAGGTTAAATAAATGAGGTGGTTAACACTATCAAACAGACTATAGCCAATCACTTCAAACTGCCATTATCCAGTCTAAGGACTCATTAAGACCCATTGGTTGCACAGATTTTAACGTGAAGATCCATTTCTGTTCAAGTCGTATCAAAACCTGTATTGCATCACCACTCTGGACCCCATGAAGGCAGCCAATGATGAACAAATCTTGCCATTGATAATGTAGCGCAAGGCAATGTTGCACCATCAGTGCCATTAGCATATGAGTGAATAACCTTGACTTGTGTTCTGTTAGATATGTTTTAATTTTGTGACAAGTTCTGCCTCAAGCAAGGGCAGATAATTACATAAATAACTCATTCAGTCTGGCAATCAGTCGTATGCCGCCACATATAGGTCTTCTGTGTTTGGGGGTCAATCCATGTCTGTATATCTAGAGATGTTGAACACATGGCACAGTAGCCACATGGTTTATATGATGCCTATATGACCACTCTGACAAATTCTGCTATTCAAAATCAGTGTGCACTATATCTTTCAAATTGTGTGCTTGCTTGAATGCAAAGCAGGGCCCATTTTGCAATTGCTTGTGCTCTGTCAGAATATTGTAAACCTACTACTTGCTTGTCCATCTCTGGAGCATATTGTTTGATGAGCAATAAGGAGTGATTAGCAAATATTGCTCTGAGGTAGGCTTTGCATAAAAATTCTGAGGATATCCTCAAGCTATCAATTTTGCCTTTAAAATATTGGCCTTATAACTGACAACACCACAGTTTGTCATTATCTCTTCCAAGGTGCACCAAAACCATCCCATAGGTGTTTAATATAATTCTTTCATGAACAAGGTATCACTCTAAATCTTCCTTAAATGTATATTTATTTAATGCGGTATATTCCAGCTTATCCCAATTGATTTCCTATCCTGACACTTTTGAAAACAGATTTATAACTTGAAGCACAACCAGTATCAAGGTTGCTGAGAAAAATGTAGTAATATTTTCTTCATATATAGAAAGCTTGTGATATTGTCTGGCTATATAGAAATCTTGCCTTCAAAGTTGCTCTCCTGATACAGTGGACTATAATTACAAGCATACTTGGAATCTCTCCTTAGTTTACCCAGTACTATTATCTTTCCCTCTGCAAAGGAATACTTAGCCCTGCCGAGATCAAAGAATTTATGAAGTTTCAGGATAAGTTTCCCTTAGAAAGCTCTATAGACTTTGACAGTGAAGCCATCCAGTCAAGGAAATTTATTAAGTGGCAGAACCTTAATTACTGACTTAATTTCCTCCTTGGTAATATGTGAAACTTGCAGCTCCGTTTGCGTGTCACTCAACTTGGGATACCTAATTGTATCAAAAAATGAATCAAACTAAGAGGGAGATGGAAGGTTGTGCAATAAATATACACTTACATAAACATCTTGAAATTGGTGTATTATATACCCTAGCTCTTTCCTCTTTTAAATGCTGTGCCTTTTTTCTTAGTGTCTGAATAGTACTGTTCTCTTTGTGTAGACAAGAACATATTTAACTGCTTACTAATAAGTAAGTTTTCTTTATATTTTATCCCTGGAGAGACAACAGAGAAGTGTTCTTTGTTGCAATATGGTCAGATTATAGCATAGTAATATAGTATATGACAGCAGATAAAGAACAGTATGTGGTCAGTAATGTGGCTAGAGTGACTGAACCTGCTGCTCTGTGCAGGTCAGCCCCCCTCTATTAAAATATAATTGTTTGCTTTGATTTCATCTTCTTACTATGAAGGGATCCACTCTGTCGGTCCCATGCCATTTTGAATTCTGTCACTGTATTTGCCCCCACCACCTCCATCAGCAGGACATTCCATACATCCACCACCCTTTCACTCTTTTTCGCTTTTAAGTTTACCACCTTCCAGCTTTATTGTATGCCTTCTATTTCTACAACTTCCCCTTTTTTGAAAAAGGTTTGTTCATTTATACCCTTTAAGTATTTAAAAATCTGTATGATATCGTCCCTGTCACTCTTTTCCTCTAGGTAATACATATTCACTTCTCATATGTCTTCTGGCACAGGCTCCAATTCATTTTGGTCACCTTCCTCTGAACCGTTTCATGTCCTTTGTGAGATACTGCATGGTCTCCAAAACTGAACACAATACTCCAAGTGAAGCCTTCTCCTTTCTGCTGGTTATTCCTCTCTGTATGCAGCCCAGCATCCTTCTGGCTTTGGCTATTGCCTTGTCACATTGTTTTTCCACCATGAGATGCTCAGACATTAGAACTCCAAGGTCTCTCTTCCAGTCTGTACACACCATCTTCTCCCCCCTATTGCATACAATTTCTTTGGATTTCTGCATCCCAAGTGCATGACTCTGTACGTCTTCTCTTTAAATCATAACTTCCAAGCATTACACCATTCTTCCAGTGTTTTTAGATCTTTCCTCATGTTGTCCACTCTCTGTTGCAAATTTTTGTGTCATTTCAAAATTGAGATTTTAGACCTACTATTAATAATCTGTGAACTATCTTTAAAATCATCTATAGTACCAGAAGATTGCAGAGTGGCCAATGTAACACCAGTATTTAAAAAAAAAATTTAGGGGTGATCCAGGAAACTACAGACTTGATGTCAGTCCAAAGCTATATGGTAGAAACCATAATAGAGAACAAAAATACTGAAGATATAGATAGTTATGGTTTAATGGGACAAAGCCAAAATGGATTTTTCCAAGGAAAGTCTTGTCTCACTAATCTGCTATTTGTTTTCAAAGTGTGAATGAACAGGTAGATAAAGCTGAGCTCCTTGATATAGAGCCTGATTCTGAATGGGGCACATTCCCACACATACAGAATTGGGCCTGAGGATGGCCCGGCATGCCACTGCATGCCTATGTGGACGCCCTCCTCGCAAGTTCCCCTGGCTTCCGTGGCATGGGACCCCTCTTCCCCACCACCCAACCCATGGCTGGCCAGCCAGAGCCTGGATCGGGTGGCGGGGACCTCCCTACACCCGGCCCAGGCCCTGGATCTGTAGGGGGGGGGGATGTTTGGCCCCGATCGCCCGGTTCATGCTGATTATTCCAACTTCAAGGTGGTATAATCAGCACATTTCCCCTGACTCTGCAGAATAAACAGGGTCGTGACCTGAATTGGCCCTGTACATCCTGCTGCCTGAGCCTGCCCCCACTTTGCCTAGACCCTGCCCCCTCCTGCCCCCCCACCCACCCACACCAGCTCTCCCAATCCTGCTGCTCTAGCCATGTGGGGATAGTCGGAGGGGGAATAGAGCAGGGCAGCTTGCAGGGATGCATGTCCCAATGGGATATGCAGCCCTGTAAGCCGCATCTCAGAATTGGACCTATAGTTTATCTGGATATTCAAAAAGCCTTTGACAAGGTCCCTCATAAGATACTCTTGGGGAAATTAAAACATCATGGAATAGGAGGCAGTTACTTTTGTGGATTAGGAACTGGTTAAAAGATAGAAAACAGAGAGTAGGGCTACATGGCAAATTTTATCAATGGAAAAAGGTAAATAGTGGAGTACCCCGAGGATCTTTGCTGGGCCCACTGCATTTTAACATATTCATAAATGACCTAGAGATGGGGAATATGAGTAAGGTGATCAAATTTGTAGATGACACAAAATTATTCAAAGTTGTGAAAACATAAAAGGATTGTGAAAAATTGCAAGAAGGCCTTGATAAATTGGAAGACTGGGCATCCAAATGGCAGATAGAATTTAAAGTGGACAAGTGAAAAAGGTTTAGTTGTGGACACTGAAATCATGGTCACATCTCCGTAACCATTCTACAAATGCTGTTCGCAGACCCTCCACTACAAGGATGTTCAAGTAGGCATGAGGGTGTGACAGAGGCATGTCTGGGGAGGAGCAATGGACTTAGATTTCTCCGTCCGATCCCAGAAGCAATTGAGCCATCTGCAGGCATGTGCATGTTTATTCCTGCTCCCGGCACAAATAAGTATCAGGAAAGTGCTTGTTTTCACCATAAAACATCCAGACAGTGTAGAGAAGATAGAGAATAAAGTGACTAGCTTTTGATTACAAAATCCAACACTGGGATTTGAACCCTGACCACCCAGCTCTTAAGCCACTTTTTTATATTTTTTTAGAGTCATGCAATCAGTGCTGACTAGATTTCCTTGGCAACATATCACCGGAAGTAGTTTTCCAGGCCTTTTCTTAAGCCACTACTTTAATCATTATGCTATTAGATGTCTTGGTTTTGAAATGGTCTCCTGGTGACATCTATTATAGACATTTGATACACGTGCATATTGGGCACGTCCACGTTTCTGGAATTGTGCCTGTAACTTGCACGTGCCTATCTTTCTTTTCTGAAGTTCTGGCTTTAACATCCCAGATTGCACTTGATTCCATTGTGAAATGTGCCTCTTAGGGAAGAACAACCCGAACTGCAGTTACATGATGCAAGGTCCCATATTAGGAAACACCACCCAGGAAAAGGATATGGGCATCATTGTGGATAACACATTGAAACCCTCTGTCTAATGTTGTATTATAAACTGTAAATATTTACAGCCTGATCACCAAATCAAATTGAAACTTCAACATTCACTCTCTTAGCCATCTTTTCAATGGCCTTGCATTTCTTGCATATTTCCAAACCCACCTAAGAATGATTTAGGGGGGTTCTTTTTCAAGATGGCGGCAGCAGCCTTAGCGGTGTGAGGACGTTTTTGCTATGGGCAGGAAACGAAAAGGCAAAACGGGGCCGTTGCCCTCACTGCCCCTTGTTGCCTCGACGCCTGTTTCTGCAGTGATTGGTCCTATCGACGCTTACTTACTGCGTTCCGCTCCGAATTCAGGAGCTGGTGGAGAGTGCCGAGCTGCGGTTTCGCCGGAATCGGGTGGTTCGGCGTCTGCTTCGGCAATATCTTTCTCCCCTGTGTTGAGTCCAGCGCCGAAGGTCCCACGCAGCTCTCTGTTGCCGGAAGGCTTCCTGGAAGTGCTCTCTTTTGCAACGACAGGAGACGGTGTTTCTTCACGAGGGCCAGGAGAAGGAGGGCTGGTGGAGTGTGATCAGCAAGCTGGTGGCGAGATTGTCTCCTCACAAGCTTCGGTGCGAGTTGGAGGTGTCTCGACAGAAGGAACAGCTGTTTCTGCGGGAC
Organism: Ichthyophis bannanicus; assembly: GCA_033557465.1. Classification (NCBI taxonomy): domain Eukaryota; kingdom Metazoa; phylum Chordata; class Amphibia; order Gymnophiona; family Ichthyophiidae; genus Ichthyophis; species Ichthyophis bannanicus. The sequence continues at coordinate 454,385,641 of CM066035.1, forward strand.
GAGTCGACCTGCTGATGCCTATGGAGGCTGAAGGTTTGCCTGCCAATTCAGGGTTGACTTTTACTTTACAGCGTCCTGCGGACTTTACTTTAGAGGCAATATGGAATGCTATGGCCTCTTTGGGTGAAGCTTTACTCCCTCAATTTTCTTCCTTGGTTTCTCAGGTGAAATCTGTGACGACCTCTGTTACGGATCTAGAAAGGAGACTTTCAGAAGTGACTGTGACTGTGGGGGGTCTACAAAATAGAGTTGTTAATGTGGAGGATCAAATAGATATTTTCAAGAAGAATTTCTTATCAGTACAATATAGAATGGAACATTTGGATAATCTTTCTCGGGCACATAATTTGCATATTGTAAATTTTCCTAGGGTTCCTTCTGTTTCTGCAAGAGATATGTTTCAGGAATATTTGAGTGAAATATTAGGGGTTTCTCCTGAATTAATGTCCCCTCTGGTTAAGATCTATTATCTCCCTAAGGGGAAGAGAATATCTGGTGGGGCCTTAGGGGTAGGATTGGGTCAGGGGGAAGAATTGAATGTTACGGATTTGATAGAGAATTCTGGGCTTAACTCTCAGGAATCCTCCACTTTACTAATCACATTTGCCCTATTGTCTGATCAAGAGTGGATGTTGAAGTTATTTTTTAGGAAAAGGAAGCTTCCCTTTAGGGGTTTGGCTGTCCGTCTGTACCCTGATTTGGCTCGTGATACTCAAAAAAGACGTAGGGAGTTTCTCCTGCTTCGTTCTGGAGTCCTACAGCTGGGAGGGCTTTTCTTTCTTAAACACCCATGTAAATGCCTGGTGAAATACCAGGCGGTTTCCTATATTTTTTATGAACCCTCTCAGCTGGTAGCCTTCACTAGTGCTAAGTGGCCAGACTCTATAAATGAGCCTCCTTAACTCACGATAGTATTGTTCTGAATTTTGACTGCTGCCTTGTTTCTTACGTATTTGGTATAGTTTATTACTCTATAAGAGTCCCCCCCCTTATAGTGGGCTAGTGAGGTTGGCATTGTTTGTATTATTTCTTAGTATATTGGTCACGGGGGTTGTAGTGGAGCCGTGTATAATTTTCTATTGTGTTATGTGTTCTGTTTTTCTGCTTGTCAGCCTGCTTCCGCAACTTTCTTGATTATATTGTAAAATTTCATAAATAAAAAAAAAAAAAAAAAAAAAGAATGATTTAGGTATCTGGAAAATAACAGTGCAAAAGGAACAAGTCTTTTTTTGGGGTATGTTTACTAAAGTGCGTTAGTGCGATTCGCGTTAGGAGCCGCGGTAGAGACAGAAACGCCCAAATAAGGACATGGGCGGCACATCGTTACGCGCAACGCGCGTTCCAAAAACTAACGAGCGTGACAGGGCGCAGTGGCTCATCCCCGCGCGTTACCATGTGTCAACCCCAAGAAAGCGTACAGATACAAATCACAGGAGCAGAGCTGTAGCACAATGGTGAGCTCACTGACCGCTGTCACAGGCAGCATGGGTTCAAATCCCCTCTCTCCCCAGTGTGCACAATGCAGAAGGCTGGCCCAGCCATCACCCAGTACCCAATGTTGGGAATGAGGAGGCAAGGGTTTATATTTTACCACCAGTAGCGCTGCCAGCAAATACACCATCACAGTGGTGCAACCAAAGGTGCTGCAGATGGCATCCCATAATGCACCACACAGGCCACAGTACAAAGTGCACTGTCCACAGAGGCACACCAAAATGTCACCTTCAGAACACCATAGCAGGCAATGTAAAGGGTGCCAGATAAGGTGCCACATGGGACGCCCCATGAGGCACTGTAAGGTGACATTATGCTGAGGGTGTCTTGCTGGCAGGACCAATGTGCGTCCAAAATAGACAATGCTGCAGTCAGGCCGATAAAAAAGACCACTGTGTTATGAGTCCATGACCACTGGCCCCACAGGCTGTGATGGAACCACCGGGCAGCAGCCCCATAGCTGCGAACACCCCCCTGGCTGTCACCTGAAGGGCAGCAGGGCACCACCCAAATGACCCGCTGTGATGTCTAGGATCTGTCCCAAAGCAAACATACCCATGGTGCAAGGCACAGGAAGATCAGCGGGCCAGAGATGAACACAACAAGGGGCATGTACCTACACAGCTCCCTGGGATGGCAGGCCGAAATGAGTGTGTGTCACTGTCACACAGTAGCAACAGACAGTAGCCCAACAGGATGCCCCCTAAGAATCTAGAAAAGGTGTGTCCTAAGGTAGCGTGACCTGTCGCACAATGGTGAAGACACAGGCAGATGGTGCAAGGTCTGTGAGTTCAAACCACCCATGGTCCCAAGGACAAGCGCTGCCTGCAACAGTACCCTCTGCAAACCATAGTTAGTGACGTGGATAACCAGTCAGTACTCTTCTGAAGCCATACATATCCCCCAGTTTTGGTCGCTGACAAACAACCTGAGAGGTGGGAGAAAGTGCCCACCCCCCTCATATGTAGGGCCCCTATAATCCAGAGAGCCTTAGCCCTCACAAGAAGAAAATAGTATGAATGTGTAACCAGAACCATTTTTGAGATATGTACATAGTCAAATATATCCACAAACCATGGAATGAAGGAAAGCAAACCCCAAACAGTGCTGGAAATAAGGCAGGTAAGACCAGAATGGTCATGTCACCGTACACCTGTAGGGAAACCCACCATGCCATGCATATGTCTTGCCAACTCTGGGCTCTGTATCATGTGAATGTGTACCTGACAGGAGGGTGGATCTGTGGAGGCATCAGCGACATCACCCACACACCAATATAGTGATGGCAGAAGCAGCTTGTGCTGTACGTCTAACAGACTCAGGTGGCAAGCACACAGTCACAGAGCTATACCCTGCAGGTGCTGTATAGGGCACCCTACAAGTCACACCAGTGGGTAAAGGTAAATGTGCACTGTCTGCCCGTGTACCCTATAGGGCAGGGCTGGGGAATCCTGGTCCTGGAGAGCAGCAGACCAGTCATATTTCCAGGATATCCCTAATGAATATGCATGAGATATATATGCATTAGAGACATCCTGCCAACCTGACTGGTTTGGGGCCCTCCATGGCTGGACTCAGAGACAACTGCCTTACTCCTCTGACATTTAAGATTGTGAGTGGGCAAGGTGCAGATGTCCAAAACATCAAATGGTATAGAGAGAATGTGTCACATTCCTCCTCACCGTCCCACCACCACCAAAATATTGTCAATTAGACAACCTTTGTGGTGGTGGTGAGAATCGAGGACGAATGTGACACATTCCATATACCCTTTCAATGTCTAGAATATCTGCACCGTGCCCACTCACAATCTTAAATGACAGAGGTGTAAGGCAGGGGTCGCCAAATCCAGCCCTGGAGGGCGACAAAACAGTCAGGTTGGCAGGATATCCATAATGCATCTATATCTCATGCATACTCATTAGGGATATTCCGGTAAGCGGACTGGTCTGCGGCTCTCCAGGACCATGGTTCCCCACCCCTGCTATAGGGCATGTCACATAGAGCCCCACAGGTCATGCCATAGGGGTTCCGAGGAGGCACCCTGAGGAGTCTGCACTGTGAGGGTGGTGCTGCTGTCAGCACCAATGTCATGTAAAACTACAAGATGACCCCCAAAGGGTCACCTAATCCTCCATATGTGGTCTGAAATCCATGACATAGGGGCCCCCACAGGTAATGAAACAGCTATATGCCCATAATGTCTTTGAAAAATACAACGTCACAAGAATGAGGTGACCAGCTCATGGAGCAGAACTGTGAAATGCTACATATCACCACACCAGACCCCCAGTAATTACCCGATGCACATACAAAGAAAGCCTGTCAATGGAACAAAACAAGGTCTCAGCAAACAAGGGCATATGGCAAACACAACCCAGACCAAGGTCAAGATCATTACCAAATATGAAGGGCCCATTAACATCACAGACCTGTTTCATTACCTGAAAGCCACTGGCGAAATGAAAAGCAAACACGAAAATACTATGAATTTTCTGCAGAAAGAATATGCAGATGGCTGTACCACCAAAACCCACAACCTCTAGACTGTGCAAAGAAAGTGCACCATGTCACCACCCAAAGTGACAGCTGGGGGGTAATGATATGATTGTAAGCAAAAACATTCATGGTGTACTGCACATGGACATCAGCAGTCTCTAGAGGAACATATGAGGGGGTAGGCACCCACACAGTGCCGTCCCATGAATGGGCAAATGAATGTGTGCATCACTGCAATAGAACAGGAAAAGACAGTAGCCCAACAGTGTGCCCAAGAAGAAGTATGAGAAAGATGACCATCATAGTCCTGAGAAGGGTACCCCATGCAAAGTGACATATGAGGTACACACGGATAGGAGAGGTCAGATGGAACCTTGGCTCACAGAACCATGTGGCATGGTGCCCCAAAAAGGGTATGTGGGACAACGTCAGTGTGCCCTAGGGACTACCAGTGGTGTCTGCAGGACCTGCGGAACCAGCGTGCAACAGAGACAGATGTAGTACTAACACCACACAGAACCCACGTTGAAGACAATGGATAGGTGACTGACCGAGGGACAGTAGGGAGTTACTTGACCCACATTCCTGTGGACATTTCATGTGTCAGGAAGCAGCGCAGACAAACATGTTGCTGCCAAAAGCAATACAACAAAGGGTGTTGACAACCTAGAGTACTAGAACAAATGTGTGTGGCAGCTGAGGGGAAAATGTGTCAACCTGTGTAGGCGGAGGTGGCCAGAGGAGTGGCCCTGCCACGCAGAGCAGGCACAGGTCCACCAAGAACACAGAGATGCAATGCAGACAAGGGTAGCAGCGTAGGATAGGGGGTGACAGTGCACAGCAACATACAGGACATGTCACATCACACTGATGCAGACAGATGTACCAAAGGATGATACCCAACGGTGATGAGGATGATAAGAGCGGGCAGGACCTAAAAGCAAAGAGATGACTGTTACAGTGACTACAGGTACCAGTGAGGGAAAGACATAAAAACAGGGGAACAGAGAGAGCGAAAAACCATGAACACTAGGATGGAGGGCGCTTCAGGAAAGGAATAACTACCGTAACACCAGTAGGCATACAGAAATGAATGCAGACAGGACCACAGCATGTCCCCATACATAACCACAGCTGTGTGCAAGGTGAGGGCACCCCAAAGACGAAACAAGATGCACCACACATTCAGAGCAGGGGTCCATAGCCAACATCACAGTCCACAGGTGGGATGGGAGGTACATATGAACCGGTCCATACACGACCCACGAAATATCATGCAGTGCAAAACGAATACAATATATCATGGGAGCGACAAGTAAGGGACAGAGGGGGTCAGGGCAATAGAGAGCCATGTGGATGGGCTGTGGTCAGGGACAAGCAACCATAAGAGGAGCATGTGCTTGACCAAACAGTTGAATGATGGCGGCTGGACCAAACGGCAGCAGCGGCTCCAGTAAACAGGCAGCCCTGTCACATGCCCCGCCACATGTGTGACAAAACGAAGCCAAGGGTAATGGGGTAGTGGGCCAGAGAGCAGTGCACCACCATAGGAGCAGCAGAGAGTAAGCAATATATATGGGTCCGACCATGGCGACAGCAATGCAAACCGCACTATATTGCAACTCACCTGAGTCACCTGCCTGTTGTAGTTGTTTACACACCAACACCACATGTAGCACAGCATCGGCCAGTATGATCTGCAAAGTCCTGTGGGCCCGGAAAGCAGAAGCCCATCCTGGGGAGGCAAAAAGACATCAAACATGTTGACACATGACACGGTACTGCTGCACAATCCATACACCAGCCCACACATGGGCAACCCAGATAAATGTCACCAGCAGAAGCAGAACTTACAGGAGAAGAGCTCCCCGATCAGATGTTGCCTGGCCACCATCCCAGCACGTGTGTCAACATGTCCAGGTGCAGGAGGGCACACAGGATCCACCCCAAGATCCTCATTAATATCGACTGGAAGATTGTGCCTGAGAGCAATGTTGTGCAGGATGCAACAGGCTATTATGATCTTTGCCACAGTCAAGGGCCCATACTGTAAGGCCCCGCCAGTTCTATCCAGACACCTGAAGCGACTTTTGAGAACGCCAAAGGTTCGCTCAATGACTGAGAGGCTGGAGGCATGGGCCTCATTGTACCGCATCTCTGCACCTGTCCGAGGGAGACGCACAGGGGTCATCAGCCAGGCATGACACCCATATCCTGCATCACCTGCAAACAGAAATGGAATTAAGGCACATGTGCGAAGAAGAACCTATGGAAACCATGATGTAGCAATGCACAAATGGACAGCAGGGAAACATGGTCACACACATATGACGGCACAGCATTGCACACATTTGTGGTGCACCAGAGTCTGCATCTGGGAGATCAAAATAACACTGGCCGGTAAAAAGATGGTCAGGTGGGCAGGTCGCTGGGACATGGTGTGATATGGCACACAGGGGATATGTCAGTGTACCACAACCCGGGTGGGCAAGGCGGGGGTGTCAGCGCAGACAGGCAAAGGCAAACTGTCATGCAGCAGGCATGTGTGATAGCATGTCCGCACATACACCCTGACACGTGCCAACACCTACATGGTGGATGAGTAGGCCACATACACACTGTACAGTTGGGCTATGTTCCCGTTCCCAGAGTTTCCCAAAGCCCCCCTGCTGGCACATGCACAATCCCGTGGCACATTGGGCATGTGATGGACACAACACACAGGCCGACATATGTGAAACCGTTGCACCATGCATGCCCTGAATGACCGTGAAAAATGGATGATAGCCAAATAAGCAGCTAAGGCAGGTTAGAGACGACATCACATGGGTGCGGCGTGACACAGATGAGCAAGAATAGGCACATGGTAGGCAAGGGTATGTGTGTTGCCACACAGAGGTACGTGAGCACAGTCCAGGTAACAGGGCGTGCTGTGGGCACAATCCCAGAATAGTCAGCACAAGTACACAACAGCACCATGTCATGGATGCAGAGGACACAGTTGACAATGGTGCCCCCGTGAAACACATATGTGCGTTACACACATGATGCGGTGAATACCTACCCAGCAGGATATAGTCCTCATATTGCCCGGACTCAAACAGGCCAAACAGTGCTGAGTTCTGCAGGATATAGGAGTCATGGGCTGACCCTGGGAACCGCGGGACCACATTCAGGATACGTATACCTGCATCACAGACAACCTGCACATTGAGGGAATGGAAGTGTTTGCGGTTGCGGTACACAACCTCCCTGTCGCGTGGCGGGATGAGGGCAACATGTGTGCAATCTATTGCACCCAGCACATGTAGTATCCCTGCAATCTGCTGGAATGCACGTCCCAGGGCCACCCAATGTTGCCTCCTGTTGGGAATGGCAATGTAATTCCCAACCTGGCTGACCATGGCCCGCAGTACCTGGTGGAGGCAGCGAGAGAATGTTGGCCGACTCATCCCACCCACTGCGGCCACCAAGGTTTGGAAACAGCCAGAGGCAAAGAAATGTAGGGCAGCAAGGAGCTTGGCCATTCCCGGTATAGCATGTGACCGGGCAGTTAGGGGCTCAAGGTCAGGTCGTAGATCCTCATAGAGCTCCCTAATAGTCCCTGTGTCCAGCCGGTAGAGGGAGATCACCTGGTCCTCCCTGATGTTCTGCAGCATGGCCCTGGGCCTGTAGAGGCATTGCAGGCGTGGCCGCCCCTCAGGATGCCTATGGCGCCGTAGGTCCACCACACCCGCCTGTGGACCTTCCACAGCTGCAGGCCTGTGTTGCAGCGGGTGAGGACCCATGCCCAGGGCCTCAGCCCCAGGACCATCATCTCCCTCAGCTGGAAAATGCAGACCAGCTTGCTCCAGCAATGCAATGACTGCACCACCTGCATTCACAGTCTGAGCCATGATAGACACAGGATGTGGGACAGGTGGCTGTGAAATAGGGTACAGGGTGGGAACACAAATCACACAAACAATACACACCTGATTAACAATATTCCTGAAAATAGAATAAGACGGCCTGCACTACTCAACATGTTAATAGTACCCAAATTTACCACAAGGTGCACAAAGACAACTACTAATAGAGCTTTCTCGATTTATGCTCCGACAACCTGGAATGAACTTCCCACCTGGATTTGATCCATACCAAGCCTCACCACATTCAGAAAAGAAATAAAACACCATCTATTTCAAATCTACTATCCTGAAACCAGTCCTGAAAAACATAAGTCGCAGGCATCCACCCCTGCTCTAATTATCCCAACGCACTAACCCAACACGAAAACGGTTAGCCGCCCTCTCCCTATGGCTGTATCCTGTCCCCCATCCGATCTAGCTATAACCAAATATCAGTTGTATTTAACTCTATGTAAATTTATGTGTATATATCTTGTAAATAGTTTCCCCCGTTATTCTCCCGTTATGACTGTACCCTTGTTCTATGTAAGCACATTGTGTTATGTAAAAAACATTGTTGCATTGTTCAGTTGTAATGTAAACCGCACTGATCTTAATAGCGCGGTATATAAGAAAAGCAAATAAATAAATAAATAAAAATAAACACCTGGTGAACCAAGAACATCAACCACACCCAAAACCATGGAACCAGCACAATGCTGTAGTCGGCGACGTAGCACACGAAGGAGCGCGCGTAGGAGGGCGCGTACCCCCGCAGTGAGCCCGAGAGGAGCCATTGCGATAATAACCAACTCCGTGTGACGCAGCACAGTGTAAAGGTACTGCGAGCTATACACCCTGCCAAATAAGGAAGACGCTAAGATGTGACAGACACGCCCACCGCGTTCACACGTGCGTACCTCATAATGCGCTATACATGACCACCAGCCAATGTGCGTGGTTACGTGCAGAACAAATATACACGGGTAACCCAAGTAAAAACATAGGTCGTACCTACCATCACCACATAAATTGTAGGGAGAGACCACGTGTAATGAGTACATAGAGGGACGAATATCTGCAGAACAGGCGATAACCATGCACAGTGCGTCACAGAGGGCACATATCCACCTTACATCCGTGCGTGCGGAAGGGGAGAGCGTGTTATAACGCACGTACGCAATGCGCCCACGTAACGCGCCCACGCAATGCGCACAGAGCCACACCCACACGGGACCTATATAAAGCTGGGGAGGACAAAATGGCATGCACCTCAGCACGCATTCTCGAGGACTATGGCAAGCCAGATGTCAAACAGTGCCGGGGCAGGACAGGCACCATCAATGGCACCCCCCAATGACGATGGTGAGAGGTCAGGCCCATCAGGTGCACAGGGAACAGCATGTGCACAGGGCACTGCCACAATGGGCCAGAAGAGGCGCAGGCCCACCCTCCCTGACAACCTCCGCAAAAGAGCAATAAGGTTCAGCCAGGAGGAGAATGAGCTACTCCTCTCTGCCATCCTGGAATGCTATGACCTCCTGTTTGGGCAGCTTAGCTCGACCACTACTGGTGCAACACATGCTCGTGCATGGGCGGAGGTACAAGCAGAGGTCGCAACCGCTAACGGCCCACACAGGGATGTGGAGAGCTTGCGCAAACATTATTGCAACATAAAGAGAAACATCAGGACCGAGTCTGGATGAGAGCGGACAGGGGCACAAGGCACAGGAGGGGGCCCAGCACATGTCGCCAACCTGACTCCCCTAGAGCGGCACTTGGCGGAGAGCCTTGGCCCAATGTATATTCATGGCCTCCCCCCAGAGTTGGACACAGTGCACCAAGGTACAGGTAGGTTTATGAGTGATCTGTACCAGTGTGAGCCTGCAAGCCCACATGTGTGTGGGTGACCAAGGGTGGACAGGGGTGTGGGTGGCATGATTGTGCAATTTGAAGACACAGGGGGCAGCACAGGCATACAACCAGCCCCTGGGACGTGGCCCATTCGGGGACTGAGGTCCATGATGGTCAGGGAGTGGAATGGAACAGTGGATGTGTGCTGTGACAAGGGGAAAGGTCCAATAGTATCAGCAGGGGCTGTCAACGTGTAGCAGTGGGTAGGGTGTAGGGTTGGTGGGGGCAACACGGACACACAGGTGTTGACAGGGACAATAGGACAGCACTATGCACCTGGGTTGAACAAGGACTGTGTATGCAGGGCTGACAGCGGTGCCGGCGCTTCATGGGGGGCGTGGTAGCATGCCCGGGGGGGTGGTCACCTGACGTCGCAGGGCAACGGCCCCTCTCGCCAATGGGGAATAGGTGAGGGGGGTGGGGGAGAGGGGCCCCCACCAAGACCCATGTGGCTCACCCATGCACATGTGCTGTCAGGGGAGTGGGATGAGTGCAGACAGGCAGCCCTGCCGCATATGACCTATATGATCTTGTGTCCCACAGGCAACATAGCTGCCATAGATGCAGCTTAGGAAGCTCATGGGGACAGCCACCCCTGGCCGTGCACCCCCAGGGACACACTACCGGAGGTGTCGAGCGTGAAGGCAGGAGCTCCCCCAACCCCCCCCCCCCCCGGTGAGGATGGTGGGACCATCCATCAGCCAGCCTGTGCAGGGGACCCGCACACGGATGGTGCCACCGGGAATGAGTTTGCTGAGGCTGGGCAGCACAACAGTGCTGCGGCGCTGTCTGCAGTGGAGAGCGTGATCGAGCAGATGCAGGTGCACACCGCTGAGGCACACAGGGATGCGGAGGGTGAGTACCACACTGTGTGATGTTGACCAAGCGTGAGCAAAGGTGGACGATTAGTTTCAGAACACCAATGCACTTCCTGCTGTCTCCACAGGTATACGGCATTTACTGCGTGCATGTCTGCGGGACCTGCGGTGGCAGAGGTATGCGCAATGCAGGCACAACCGCATGATGTCCAGGGTAATGCTGGGGGTCCCTAGGCTCGTTGTAGCCACTGAGAGCATTGCAGAGAGCATGCATATCATCGCAGCGCACATGGGGGTGACGCCACCACCACCACCACCACCACCACCACCTCCTCCTCCACCAACAGCAGTGGATGCAGTGGCAGCAATGGCGGCAGCAGGGCCACCAACATCACAGGGTGGGAGGGGCTGCGCAAGGCATGGTAGGGGCAGGGGGCGTGCAAAATAAAATGCATAATATGCGGATGACACACGTCATGTCTCCTGTGTTGCTTGAGGGGACAGTGGTACGCACAGCCCACACGTGCATGACCCTGGGGCGTGCCCAATGGGAACTATTATGCCAGACGGTGTAGACACCGACACTGCTGTGCCCAGCATGGGATGCCCCATTTGCTCCTGGGTGCACACCAGCAGGCAAACACTTCCCAGAATTTGCCCCCAACATCTGTTCCCCGCATCCCATCCCTGTGTGCAGGGGGGAGGACATCGGGTCCTTGGCTAGGGGGGGGGGGAAGGGCATGACATGAGGTGGGCTGTGGGTGATGGGGGGGAACGGTAATGGGCTGGGGTTGTTGGGGGGGGGTGTTTAGGCCTGGCAATGGCCTATGGGGGGCTGCCTGGTAATGAGTTGATGGGTTGGGGACTGGAATTGGGCTGATGGGGGTTAGGACATTGAGTGGGTTGATGGGGGGGGGCTAGGAATGGTCTGCAGTTTGGGGGTTGCTAGGACTGGAACTGGGCTGATGGGTGGCTAGGAATGGATATGTGCTGCTGCAGGGACTACAGGGAAATGGATGCTGTGTGGGCTGGAACTAGGAGGGAGCTGATGGTGGGGGTGGATCAGAATGGGATGGGGCTGGGGGTGTACAATGGAGAGGTGGAAGTTATTCGGGTGGGTGTTGTCCAACATCTCCAATTGGTCGGGTATTGGGTGAGTACCTGGGGGTTGGGGATGGAGGGGTAAGAGGTGAGTGTATGGACTAGGAATGCGGAAGTGGAATAATTTATTTAAATTTATTTATTTATTTAATATCTTTTATATACCGCGCTATTTGTTGTCAGTGCGGTTTACATATAACAAAGGTTGCACATTCAGAGGACAATTGTGTGCTTACATTATAACAGGAAACTTAAACTTGGAACAACAGGGTAAAAAACTGTAACTATGTACAAAAACATATTAGATTCTTTAGTATTCACAGGAGGGCTAAGGCAAGACCGCAGAGAACTTGAGGTGGAATTGCCTATGAGGGAATTGGGAGTGGAGATTGAGAGTTTGTAGGTTTAGGAGTGCTGATGATTGGATGCTTGTGCAAAGTGGAGAAGGAAAATGTGGTGCTTGATTGCCTTGCGGAATTGAGTGAGGTCTTTAATTGCTCTTATTTCAGGTGGGAGGTCATTCCAGCATTTAGGTGCATAGAAGGCGAAGGTCCTTTTCTTGGTTGTCTGGGTGCATTTGATGGACTCTTTAGGGATGATCAGGGTGTTGTCCGTTGTTGACCTTCTCATTCTGTTTTTTGGGGTGAGGGAGATGAGATCATTGAGGGGCGTGGGGGCAAGGTTGTTGATGATCTTGAAAGTGATGAGGAGGATTTTATAGGTTAACCTGCAATGAATTGGTAGCCAGTGGAGTTCCATGAGAATCGGGGTGATATGGTCTGATCTTGTTAGACCACAGAGCACCCTAGCAACCGCGTTCATAGCGATTTGCAGCGGATTAATGATGTTCTTGGGGAGTCCGTATAAGACGACGTTTGCATAATCAAAGTGAGGTAGTGTGAGGGCCTGGAAAATGGTCCGGAAGTTGTTATGAGGTAGCATGGGTCTGAGGTGCCTTAGCGTTCTGATTTTATTGTAGACAGATCTGGTGGTGTTCCGTATGTGTTCCTTAAAGTCAAAATGCTGATCCAGTGTAATGCCTAGGTAGCGAATAGATGGTTTACTAGGGAGTTCCGCATCTCTTACTCTTAGGGAGGATGGGGGGGAGAATTCTTTGTTTCTTGATATGAACAGAACTTCAGTCTTCTTGAAATTTATACGGAGGTTTTGAGATAATAACCAGTCTGTGATGGCGTTGAAGCAGTGAATAAGGTTGGTGAAGTCTGGTTGTTTGACTTTAAATGGTGTAAACAGTAGGACGTCATCAGCATAGATTAATGTGGAGATATCGAAGGTGCGTATGATGTCACATATAGGCTGTATATATACATTGAACAGAAGTGCAGATAAAGAAGATCCTTGCGGAACACCTTGATGTTGGTGGAAAGGTGTGGATGTGGTGGAGCCGACTCTGACATGCTGCCAGTGCTCCGATAGGTAAGACCTACACCAATCCCAGGCGAGGCCACGAATTCCCTTCTCCAGGAGGCGGGCGAGGAGTTGATTATGATTAACGGAATCGAAGGCAGCGGAGATATCTAGGAATATTAGGGCGAAGCCGTTTTCAGCCTTATCGAGACCTCTGTTCAGTGCATTAGTTAGGGTGGTAAGGAGAGTTTTTACACCGTGTGATTCCCTGAAGCCATGTTGACAAGGATCAAGTGGTGAGGCTATATCGATGTGATGTTGTAACTGTCTCTGTACAACCTTCTCTATTATTTTGGCTAATAGAGATATGCTCGAGATTGGGCGGTAGGAGTCAGACTTTAATGGGTCAAGTCTAGAGTTCTTCAGGAGTGGTCTTATGGAGGTTTGTTTGAGGAAAGAGGGGAACGAGCCTGTTGCAAAGAATAGCCAGATGATGTTGATAATGAGAGGGATTAGTATGCTAAAGCAGATGTTGCGAGAGAATGTTAATCAACGACAGGATGGAGGGGAGGACACATGGACAGCAGTCCCTGGAGAGTTAGAAGAGGACACGAGGAAGCCAGGAGAAACTGGCTGGGACACTTGCAGCTGACGAAAGTGCACAATAGGTAGACGCATATCCCTTTCCATTGCATTTTCTATCTGGCATAGGTCAGCTCTGGTAAATGTGCATCGTTAACGTCTGCGCTTTGTTTAATACAGGAGCAACCCAATGTCTATTTATATTGTTGCAGAGATGTACATTCCACGTTAGTCTGTTGTGAATCCCAGTCTAATGGTTGTTTTCCTGTTTCGAATTAGTGCTTACCTGTTTGGTGAGGGTCTATGTTCTGCATGTGTATGTGGCCGGATGAGTTCTGTTTAAAAGTTTCCAATGTGGCATTGCCACATGTTCACTCTCCCCAGTGGGTCAGGTATTTTGGCCGTGAGAAATGTGTTGGTTCAGTATTTGCAGTGTTACCTTTTGTTTTGTAGAGTACGGTGGGTAGTGAGTCCTGGTATTGCTGGTAGGATACAGCGGGTTTGCAATGAGTTTCACATGGGCGCTGTCCATTAGCCCACCTGCTGTGTCCATGCCATCCACCGCCCTATTCTGCACCCATCACAGATGCTGCACATAGCCTTGCAGGTGCAACCACAGCTGACCCCTGGGCACAGTCACATGTCTGTGCATTGCTACATGTGTGGCACCAGCCCATGTAATGGCCGTAGTATGGCTGGACGCATTACACATGTAGAGTGCCCTGCACGCACCCGTTGTAGCTCACACCGACACACATGTTTGTGTCCTCATGTGTCTCTCACACAACACTGACACAAAGCACAGAGTGATATCTGGACAGCACAGTTAAACGGTAATAATGTAAAACTTTATTTACATAACAAACTGTGGGTGGGGGTGTTCATTGGCCCACATGCAAACCTCGCTGTCAAACAGCTCTGCTGCCCTCCATGTGTGGGGTAGGCCATAGCATGGGCTGTCACAGGGCAGGTGTGTACTGCGTATCCACGCACTACACACCCCGGGGACTCCTGTCACATGGTGGCTGCTCCGCCACGCCCCCAGCTACGCGCTCCTCCAACAAGCGTAGGCGGTCAGCCACCATGGTCAGGGTCGCCAGGACCTGCCCCATGATAAGGGCGTTCTGCCTCTGGGCGTGTGCATGCGCATGCACAGCCACGGCCACTCGCAGCCCACACATGCAGCCACACAGACACAGGTCTCCCCGTGTCTGTGTGGCTGCATCCACGGTGCGCATGTCCTCGGCTATGTGTGCCATGCCCACGTCCAGGGGGTGTGCGTTGCCATCACCATGTTGCAGGTCGCTGGTGCCCCTGTAGCCCTGTGACAGCTCATGTAGCTGGCCACCCATCACACATGCCCCCCCATACCCCCCACCCAACCCATCCCCCACCAGCGCCATGTTGGGCAGGTCACCCTCTTCATGCCCCTGTCCCACCACAGCAGGACCCAGACCCGCCCGACCCACCTGCGCACGCCCCTCCTCCCCCTGCCCCGCCAGCACCTCTGTCCTCACCCCCTCCCCCGCCTCCTCCCCCACCGTATACGCACGGGGTAGCTGCCTGTGCTCCTCAGCCGGACCCCTACCCTGCCCCACATCCGACTCCTCCCCCTCTGCGTCCGAGGGTTCCTCAGGCCCATGAGGTGGTGTGTGTTGCTCCAATACCATTTCCGCTGGATCAGGCAGCACATCCAGCTCTTCAGCTCCGTGCGGTTCACCGGGCCCGGCATCCTGCACCACCTGCTCCTCCGCAGCGCGTACATCCACTGTGGGAGAGGGGGACACGTATCATTTCCATGTTCACACATGTGCCACAGCAGTAACATACATCCTGTGGTCATGTCAGCCACTGGTCCACAGGGCCATGTCACATCACTCACCGTCCTGTTGGGCCAGCCGCTCCCTCTGAACCCGGCGCACAAAATGGGGATATCTTGCCCGCAGCTCCCGTGCCTTCTTCCGGAGATCCTCAACCTATAGGGGTGGAAACACATATTGAAATTAGTTGTCAAACACCCTTTGGTGGCCTCTGCCGCTACACATCTACAATTATCACTGTGCAATATGGTTTGACACGATGGGGCACGAACCTGTGCATTTCCCAGACCACCAGGATGAGGGGTAGAGCTCTGAGGTGAGGCCTACTGCATCCTGGGGATCTGGTTTGCCTCCTGTGTTGACTGTCTGGGGCATTCCCAACACCACCAGGATGAGGGGTAGGGCTCTGAGGTGAGGCCTACTGCATCCTGGGGATCTGGTTTGCCTCCTGTGTTGACTGTCTGGGGCATTCCCAACACCACCAGGATGAGGGGTAGGGCTCTGAGGTGAGGCCTACTGCATCCTGGGGATCTGGTTTGCCTCCTGTGTTGACTGTCTGGGGCATTCCCCACACCACCTGGATGAGGGGTAGGGCTCTGAGGTGAGGCCTACTGCATCCTGGGGATCTGGTTTGCCTCCTGTGTTGACTGTCTGGGGCATTCCCCACACCACCAGGATGAGGGGTAGGGGCTCTGAGGTGAGGCCTACTGCATCCTGGGGATGTGTGTTGTTACTGTAGTCACAGCCAGGCCCAGCTACCATAGCACAGGGACAGGGGATGGGCTCCTCATATGGGACCCTCCGCATCCTGGGGCTATGGCCTGATCCTTGGGAGCACTAACAAGGCCTGTATCCATAGCACAGGGACAGGGGATGGGCTCCTCATATGGGACCCTCCGCATCCTGGGGCTATGGCCTGATCCTTGGGAGCACTAACAAGGCCTGTATCCATAGCACAGGGACAGGGGATGGGCTCCTCATATGGGACCTTCCGCATCCTGGGGCTATGGCCTGATCCTTGGGAGCACTAACAAGGCCTGTATCCATAGCACAGGGACAGGGGATGGGCTCCTCATATGGGACCCTCCGCATCCTGGGGCTATGGCCTGATCCTTGGGAGCACTAACAAGGACTGTATCCATAGCACAGGGACAGGGGATGGGCTCCTCATATGGGACCCTCCGCATCCTGGGGCTATGGCCTGATCCTTGGGAGCACTAACAAGGCCTGTATCCATAGCACAGGGACAGGGGATGGACACCCTTTAGGGGCCTGCAGAATTCCAATATGTCCTTGTGCTGTATGATAGCTGACAGCAGCATATGACAGACCCCTGTGTGTATCTTTGCCTTCGTTTTGGCCCTGTGGTTTTCTGTTGATTGCCCACATCACTGAGGATGCAACTGCACCCCGTAGCATACCAATGTGGTAATTTGTTCATCTCTGCCATGGTTGCTTCTAACCCCTGTAGGCTTGTGGGTTCTGCTATTGGGTGTGTTGATGACCCAGCTACAAGCAGCCCACGGTAACACCAGACATTCTCCAGCAGTGCAGATTCAAATGGTGCTTTGGTTACAGGCTGTTCTTCACCACGCCCTCATTTGGGGTGCCTGTCCCCAGACACTTACCTCATGTGGGTAATCAGAGCTCCTGTTGTATCTATTTGTGAGGCGGTCCCAGGCCCTCCTCACCCTTGCTAGGTTCTGCCTCCTGGAGGAGCCAGGGAAGAGGCGTTGTTGGCGGAGACAGAAGAGCTCTGTCAGCAGGTACAGGTCTGCTTGTGTGAATGCAGGCTTTCGTGACATGGCTGCCATCTGCTCAGAATGTATTTTAGCTGCGTAGCCACGTGCGTTTATAAGTGCGTACCCACGTGCGTTCATGGAGGCGTAGCCACGTGCGTTCATATGGGCGTCGCTACGTGCGTTCATGGAGGCATTGCAATGTGCGTTGCGACAGCGTTCATAGGCCATGACACGGCGCGTACCTATGTGCGTTGATATCGGCTGATGGGCGTTGCCTCGTGCGTTGGCATGTTTGATTTTATAGCCTCATGGTGTACTGCAACTCACATAAACACTACCATCTATACATGTGTTGGCCTATGGCTTATCCTAGCCTGTGGGCATGGGCTGGCTTTTACATCCCCCACATTGTTGGCCTACTGCTATTTCTTGCAGGGTCAGCAGCATGTGTTCTGATACCTTCTGCCTCTGACATCTCACATTATGGATATTTCACATTGCTTTGTAGAGGGCTGACCTTGATAAAGAGATGTCTATGACATTTGTAATGTCCCTTTTGTTTACATGGGTTGAGGGGGGGGGATGGGGACCAGGGCACAGTGAGTGTCCCTGATTGGCATACTGTGGAGGTGGCATCTGGACCACTGTAGAGCATCTGTTTATCTGTGTATTTTGATATGTATATATCATTATTTGTAGCTTTCTCATGCATGACCTTACACCCTTTCTCTCTATCATTTCTTGCTCTTTGCTGTCAAAGGACGGCTTGCAGTCTGTACCTGACCTCTGATATTGTTGGGTTAAACACACCACTACTCCAAAAGCAGCTGCACCTGCCAGTCCTGCCATGTATCTCCGCAGAGGCCTCATACCCATAGGTTCTGACTGCACAGTCAGTGCATTTGCCAGTGGAGTAAGCCTCTGTAGCTCCTTCTACATGCCTAACTGGCTACAGAGTGACTACAGTTCACCGCACAGTCCATCTGCTGTGATTCGCAGTGTTTTATTGGAGCAGACACAACCATGATGCACTACACATGCAAATCAGCTGTCCAATGATTGACACAAGATGTGAAATGCAACCCTACAGCAGCTCGGCCTGGTGGGGGTAACTGACCATGTGTGCCCCCACAGCACCTCAGCCTGCTAGGGGGCACTGACCGTGTGTTTTACTGCCACACAGTGGCTACACGACGTCACATTGTGTGGTTGCTGTGCTCACCCTGAGGGTGCAGTGAGGCGCCCAGCATGACGTCCACCGAACCATCCATGGCAAACATAGGCCACGCTGGAGGTCCACAGCATTGATAATGTGTGAGATAGTTGGTGACTGCCCAAACACCTTGGATATATCTGCTTGTCTCTGTCAGGTGTCATCCCTACGGACCCCTAGGGGGATTTTGGTGGTAGACCGTTTCTCCGAGCAGCAGATCCACATTCTGCCTCCCTGCAATAGGGGCAGTAGGGGGGTTCTTCAACCTCAGTTCTACTGTGAATATCACACCCTACAGTGCAGTCACTGCAGCGCTCTACATATCCATAGCACAGGTGCAGACAGATGGTAGGGTTGTCTATACTAGGCTGAACCCAGACACTATCTGGTATTTTCCTACAGCAGCTTCACCCTGCTATGCGCTCCATCGAGACACATACCAGCTGCATAACGTCTGCTAGTTGGTCCATTACTGCATGTTCCTGTTGGACTTGCGTGCACCCAGACATGGGATGGCAGCAGACACAAGATGCAGATCAGTCAGTGACTGGCCCCCACAAGGAGACACATACATATCACATAATAGAGGTACTATATGGCACTATGGGGATGCCTAGCCATGCCGTGGTCATTGCACAGTCAGGGTGAGATTGATCTTCCTGCAGGACATACGGCGGTCGCCCTGTCTGTGTAGGTGGTGGCCAGGCACTGCTCTGTCACAGTCAGTGGCCTATCCGCTGTGCAGCTGCAGCCTGTCCAGGCCACCCTGTCAGGGCTATACCCATGGTTCCTTGCTACTCATTATGCATTATTTGTGGCAGCATTGGACCTGACCGTTGTGTTGCCCTCCAGGACTGCATTTTGGGGACTCTGCTCTAGGTTCTGCGCCTGTTTTTGGTGTCTGTGCTCGGTGTGGTTAAAAATTGGCGTATTAACCATGCATATCTTATCAGCAATAAATTGTTTTCCTTACTAGCACGGTTTAATTGTGAGGAAAATATGGGTACTGGATTGGCAGTGGCCCCAACTGGGCTTTGAACCTGTGACCTTCTATTCCTGCGCACACTGTCTGTGTGCACTGCACCATGGTGTTGCCACAGATAGGCTGCACCCCCTAGGGAGTCCATGACTGTACATCCGATAGGGCCTGTGTGTTGCGGTGGGCGTGCCAGCCTACACATGGCTGGGCAACTGTCTGCTGTGGCTAAACGCCACTGGCCCCTCCACCACCTGTACCCTTCCACCGACATGATGACATGTCGTTATCTTGGCAAATGCCTATGAGCTACTAGGGTGTCGCACTATGGGAATGCATTTGTGGAACTCGGTTGTGGGAACTGACCATTGTTAGTGGGGGGAGGGTAAAATATAGTTCTTTGTTCCATGTTCTTTGGGGTGAAGGGGTGTCTGTACTATCTCTGTTGTGTGGTGAGTAAAATATGGGGACAGGGTTGGTGGGTGCCCCAGCTTGGATTTGAACCCATGACCCTCTGATCTTACAGGTACTGGCTGTGTCCACTTCACCACACTGTAGCCACAGAGACAGTGAGGTTCCTGAAGATAGGTAACCTGGCAGAGTGAGTCAGACACCCTGCTCTGCACATTTTTACTGTCGGCTCATTCACCTTCTATGGCGATACACGTGCACATCGACCCCACAATTGACCTCGGGAAAAGGGGATAGACCCTCACCAGACTGGCCAATGGTGATAGTAATGTGCAACCATTGCAGACACTCCCAGGTGAGCTCAGGGCAGGACTGACTGGGGAATGATTTGTGGACGGGTCTACGCTCCGTTGACCCTTACAAACATCCTATTTCGGTTTTTGTAGCTTTCAAGGAATTGTTTGTTACATGTGCCCACTAATATCTCTGTTGCCCAGCTGGTTTATACTTTCTTTTTGCTGTTGTTATGTTGTTTTTACATTTCTATTTGCTATTTTGTTCTGTGCACATGTATCACACTGCTCACGTTTCTTTAGGTTTCACCGGTTTTGCTGTACATTGCTGACGTAAATGGTTTCTCTTCCCTTTAATATGCCTTTAACGGCAGGTTTTCATTCGCGTTGGGATTGAGCTCTGAAATTCAGAGCGTTAGTATAGGGGGAACCTCTCCCCGCCCACTCTCTGCCCATTGACTCCTTCTCTCCGCCCACTCTCCACCTTCTGCGCTGTTTTAACGCGCCGCGGAGGTTTACGATCGTTAACTGCGGTTAACGTGCGTAACGTACGTTTAACGATCGTTTGCACATCAGAACGCGCATTAGGACGTGCGAACGATCGTTAAACGTACTTTACGCACGTTATTCATGATTACCGCACTTTAGTAAACATCCCCCTTTGTCTAGCAAATAAGCTTAACCACTTTAACATAACTAACATTATTGCCCCACAAATGAATAGGCACCACATGAGAATAGGAGAAACATCTGGCTTGAAGTAATGGCAGGAGAAGTCAATCCTGCAGCTTGCCTCATAACCCTAATGAATTCTCATTCCCAGGGACATCAAAAGAGGTGAGGGTCAGTCAAGACTCCATCTCCTTTTTGGGCTCAGAAGATAAAAGAATGACCACACAGCCATATACATACTTCTGAACACAAAGGCTCTGAAATAGAAACTAAGAAATAAGATAATTAACAAGAAATATCATACACCCACTCACATATAACAGTTACACTTGTTTTTGCCCCCCCCCCCTCCCATTGATGCACTAGATGACATATCCATGTGGAAGGGATGATTGACCTTCTTTGGCACTGATAGAAGCTGAAATGTGGTGCCAACCGATAATTTGCATCAAAATGAAATGTGTGCCATCAAGTCAATGCTGATTCCTGGTGATCTAGTCCCTAGGTTTTCTTGGCAAGCTGCAACTGGAAATAGATTGCAAGGCCTTTCTTATGTGCAGTGAGTTTTACAGCCCCTGGTATTCCAAGGTCGTCACTAATCCAAGTACTGGTCAGGCACAACCTTGCTTAGCTTCAGAGATCAGCCAAGAGCAGGGTCATTCAGGAGAGCTGAAGCATCAAAGTGCATCATCAGAACTGAAAGGAAGGAAAACACTGTCATACAATGCACTGGAAGGGTAGCTAAGCCCAAAGGATGGTGTAAAATGACCCACACACCTTTCCCCAACCGATCAGTCTTAGGCCAACAGATCCACAATTGAACCTACTGGTTCTCAACCCATACATCATTCCATAACAAGTCCATGCAGCCCAAAACCACTTTTGGGGTTGCTACCAGCTCAATCACCCTCAGAGTCAGAAAGAAAGAAAGAAAAGGAAAATGCCA
Source organism: Ichthyophis bannanicus (assembly GCA_033557465.1). Classification (NCBI taxonomy): domain Eukaryota; kingdom Metazoa; phylum Chordata; class Amphibia; order Gymnophiona; family Ichthyophiidae; genus Ichthyophis; species Ichthyophis bannanicus. The sequence goes on from CM066035.1 coordinate 454,407,380, forward strand.
CTTGAAACAGAGCCACTTCGTGTTTGGAAGTACATATAGCTGTTAAAAGGTGAAATAGCATCTCAAGCCCATCATGGAGGATTGGTAGCCACACCAATTTCTGGTCCTCAAGCCATCTGAGCATACAAAGCTGTGCAGCAGCTTCTGCACCAAAAAAGAAGTAGCAACATTAAGGTCTTGCAATTTACAGGGGAAATTTGCACTCACCAAAGCAAAAGCCAATGTTGGAACCAACATATCCATCCAATTGGCATTCTCAATTACTTCCAAGACCACTACCAGGCAGAACAGGCCATAAATAGGCAGGTTTGGTGCCTTAAAAAATGAAGCAAATCTTCACCAACCATATGAATAACACATACTCACTGCTAGGGACAATCTTAGGAGGCTTATACGGATATCATTCTATAATACCTCTGGCATCACTATAGGAGTGGCATCTGCATACTCTAAAGCAGTGCTCCCCAACCTTTTTATCGCCGCGGACCGGTAAACGTTTGATAATTTTTCCGTGGCCCGCTTGTTTTAATTTAATAATTTTAATTTAATTGTATTTAAACATGCCTTCAAAATAAAATACAGCTACACCAAAAAATGAATATAAAGTGATTTATTTTATTTAACTCACTAGAATTCCAAATCAATGAGAACCCTGAGCTTGTTTCTTTGCAACGAGACGGTTCCATCTGGTAATAGGAGACAATGACACCCAAAGTGTGTTGCTTATGTCCAGTTTATTCCGTTGTTTTGTTTTGGTTGCTGTCACTGCAGAAAACCCCGCTTCACACAGATAGGTTGTCAGAAATGGTAATAGGGATTTAAGTGCTGTGGTGGCAATCTCAGGATATTCCACCATGACTTTAATCCAGAACACCGGTAGAGTTGTTGTCTCGAATGTAGTTTTAAGGCCACCGTCATTTGCAATCTCCAGCAGTTGTTCTTCTTCTTGCATAGACATGCTAGATTTGCCTGATTTGTTGGCAAATGGGTCGCGGATCCATTCCTTACCAGTTCGTGGGTCTTTTGTGGTTGGGAAGTAGCGCTCAAACTCTTTTAAAAGCAAAGACAGGTGATCGTGCACCAACTGGCAGAATGAATGTTCAAGCTCAGTCTCGCCTAAAATCCCCGCTAATGTCTGAAACATGTCCAAAATGCCTCTGTTCACACGCCGTCCCCACAACTCCAGTTTGGCTTTAAATGTAGCTACTTTGTCTGACAACTTGAAAACAGTTGTCATTTTCCCCTGAAGGCCCAGATTGAGTTCATTGAGCAGGCTGAATATGTCACACAGGTAAGCCAGTTTTGCGACCCATACCTTGTCACTGAAATGTGCTGCCAGCGGTGACTTCTTTTCTGAGAGAAATCTTTGCAATGGCTCTCGTAATTCAAATACTCTGGTTAGCGATTTTCCTCTGGATAACCATCTTATTTCTGTGTATAAGAGAAGGCATCTGTACTCTGCGTCCATCTCCTCACAAAGCTGCTCAAACAGGCACGAGTTAAGTGCGTGTGCTTTAATGTGGTTAATAACTTTAACGACATCACTCAATACGCTGTTAAATTCCGGTGACATTTTTCAGCTTGCCAGCATTTCCCTGTGAATGATACAATGCGTAGATTCACTCTCAGGTGCAACCTCCTTAATCCGAGCAGTTAAACCAGACAGTCGTCCGGTCATGGCAGCAGCTCCGTCTGTGCATATGCTGACACAAAAGGACCATTTCAGTTTTCCTGATATATAACCATCCAGTGACTTGAACAGTTCTGCTCCTGTGGTGTTGGTTGGCAAAGATAGTGCACATAATAAATCCTCATGCACATCCTCCTGATATAGATATCGCACATAAACAAGTAGTAGTGCCTTGTTGTCGATATCTGTAGATTCATCAACCTGGAGTGCATACCACGGTGATGTATTAATCCTCTCCAACAATTGTGCCTCAATGTCTCCGGCTATTTCCTCAATGCGCCTAGTCACAGTGCTAGCTGACAAAGGCACATGTGCTACCTTTTCCACAGCAGCCTCTCCTAGAAGTTCACGGCAAATGTCTTTAGTGGAGGGCAAAATCAATTCTTCACCGATAGTAAATGGCTTTTTAGCCTTAGCAATGCGGTGAGCCACCAAATATGATGCTCTCAGTGCATTCTCCTTTATTGATGTGATGGCCCTCATAAATTTCTTCTGTGCTTCGTGCTCCCGTTTTTTTCTTTCAAAATACTCCAGGGGCTTGTCTTTTATGCCAGGGTGCTTGGCGGTCAAGTGGCGAAGCAGTTTTGAAGGTTTCATTGCCTCATTAGAGAGCTTCTCACCGCAAACTATGCAGATCGGTTTTGGTGCGTGGGAATCACTTGTCCCGATAAATCCATATTTCAAATAGGACTCATGGTATTGTTTGTTAAAGGTTGCATATTTCTTTGATGTTGAAGGTTCTTCTTCTGTCTGTTCACTGGGCCTTTTTTTCTTCCCAAGAAAACTTTCTAACGATGTCTGTTTCATACTCATTTTTACTAATTTGTCCTCAGTCCTCCCGCGGCGCCTCCTCCTCGACCAATGGCATGGGGTTTGCCTTTCGGCCAATCAGGAGGCGGGAGGATCCACAGTGAAATTATTTAAAGTTCCTCGGGCGGCCCAGTACCGTTTGATCCACGGACCGGTACCGGTCCGCGGCCCGGGGGTTGGGGAACACTGCTCTAAAGCACAAAAATGTGGCCTCTGAAAATGAGAGAGCATTAGAAAGCTCATGAAGTACTCCTTAGACATGTTTAGCTGACAAGGTAACATTCAAATAGAGACATTTTGGAACCAATACATGCAATAACTCTGCCATCTGCAGGCACCATGTAGACTGTCTGTTAAGAGATTATAGCACAGTCATGTTGTCAAATGTCATCTCCATCAGTCACCCACCACATTCTTATTCTATCCTCTATGAATCCAACTCAAGGACCACACTTCTGTTCACAACAATACAACCCCAAACCATTCCCCCAGAGACATCCAATAATAAATCCAAATCCTAGTTGAACACAAATAGAACCTGCCAGACCTAAATATCATTGAAATCAGCCAGAAATAACTATAAAATGCACAAATCCTCTGTTACTGGAAAGGGAATCCACAAAAATGAAGCAATCTCACAATCTTCATTTACTAAGTACCCTGCACCTAGGGAAGAACAACACAAACTATGGTTACACAATGCAAGGTTCCACATTAGGAACCACCACCCAGTAAAGAGATTACCCGCTACCCGTTAGCTGTTTTCTGTTGCCTGATTGCTGCCTGCCCCTTGCTGTATCGCTACTCTGCAGTGTCCTTGCTGTGTCTCCCTGTCTCCCCAGGTACCGGCTGCATTCCCTCCTTCCTGGTTCGTCCTACCGGAAGTGACGTGGGGGCTCACCGTGCATAAGATCTGCTCTGGTGCGGCGCCCTGCGCCACAGGCGCGCACCGAAGGAGTGCGCACAAGGAGCACGACCTGCTCCTTGGGCGAGCTCCTTGGGGCGAGGGACGGGGCGTGAATTCCACAAGTTTTAGTCATTTTGCGTCTTCTAAGACGCGCTCCCAGGTCCCCTCTTTATTCTGTTCTCACTCCGGTTCCCCTTGTCCTCCCCTGAGTGTTTTGTCTCGCAGAGGAGGGCTTAAGGGTTTTAAGGTGTTTTTTTGTTATCTGCTTCTAATCCTTCCTTTTGTCATGTCAGCTATCCCTGTTCATTGGGGCTGGCGCCCTGCCGTGCCTGACATTGCTCCTCCTGGTTCTCTGGCTCGCCAGCTCTCCAACCTAACATACTGCTCACTGGCACCATCACGCCCGTTGGTCCCATCCCTGCCCCTGTCCTCCCTTGTGTTGCTACAGCTTGCCTTGTTAAACTGTCGGTCGCTCCGTTCTATGACACTTCTGGTCAATGATCTTATTTCGCACCACACTCTCGACCTCTTCTTCCTCACAGAGACCTGGTTGAGAAAGGGCGAAGAATCTTTCCTCAATTGTTGTCTCCCACCTGGTTATTCGTTTTTGTCCACGTCTCGTCGGGGTAGAAGCGGAGGGGGTGTTGCGGTTGTATATCGTTCCTCTCTCCCTCTCTCGGAACTTCCCACCTCTTCTTCTCTGCTCTACCCAGAATCTTTGCTTCTCCGGCTAAATTCCTCCTCCCACCCCTGCTACTTTCTTCTCATTTATGCTCCTCCCTCTCTTTCTGCGTCTCTGTGGGTTTCTCTTCTGGCCACTATTTCTGAAGCTTTGCTTCTTTATCCTAATCTTCTGATCCTGGGAGATTTCAACGTTCATGTTGATCTACCTTCTTCAACAAGGGACCTCTCTTTTCTCACTTTTCTATCTGATATGTCTTTACGCCAATTCGTCTCCTTCCCCACTCATGTTTCAGGTCATTCTCTGGATCTCCTTATTACTTCCAACTCTTCCTCTATCCCTCCCTCTTCTCTTTCCTCTTTGCCCCTTCCCTGGTCTGATCACTTCTGTCTTCTTTTTTCTATCCCTGTCCGGTCTTCTTTGACAGGTTCTTCTGACTCCTCTCCAATGCCTCTCAACCATGCCCCCACTTCTGGTTTTCCCTCTTCTGTACCAACTCGTAAGCTTATGGCTGATATTTATTTATTTATTTTTATTTATATTCTCTTATATACCGCGCTATTCTGCATCAGTGCGGTTTACATTGAACAAACTGAAATTACATTGAACAGGGCATTATAACTTGGAGATAACTATTTTACAGGGAACATGGGCTATGGAGGGTTAAGTGGCTTGCCCAAGACCACAAGGAGCACCTGTGGGACTAGAAACCCCATTCCTTCCGGCCCAAGGTTGCTGTCCTCTAGTGGGATTTAAACCCCCGACCTTCCGGCGTGAAGTACCTTGCCCCAACCACTAGGCCACTCCTCCACTTCTTCAATTCCCTCCTTTTGCTTCTATATTCCCTAGTGACTTTCCTTCACTTTCTGTTGATGCTCAAGCCCATCTTTGGCATTCCTCCTTGTCCGCTGCTCTCGATGACATTGCCCCACTTCGTCCTCATCTACCTCCCCGCCGCTGTCCCCGGCATCCCTGGTTTCATTCTGGTCTTCTTCTTCATCGGAAATATCTCTGTCGAGCAGAACGCCTTTGGCGTAAGCGTCCATCTTCTTCTTCTCTCCGCAACTTTCGCTCCTGTCATAGTCACTATTGTACCCTCCTTCACTCAGCGAAACGTAACTACTACTCCAAGCTCATTTCTTCTTCAAATTCTTTCCGGCAACTGTATACTATCTTTCTTTCCCTTACGGCATCCCATTCTGCTCTACCTCCCCTTCCCCCCCCCCCTTCGGCCTCTCCCAACCCTTCTTCCCTTGCTTCCTTTTTTGTTTCTAAGGTCCAAACCCTCCGCCAGTCCTTCCCTTCCTGTCCTCCCCCCCTCTCCCCTTTGGCAGTGTCTTCCCCGCTCATTCCTCTTTCTCCTTCCCCTCCTGCTCCCACCTTGTCTCACTCCTGGTCCTCTTTTGAGATGATTTCCCCAGTTGTTCTTTAAACTACTTTCCTTTCTATCCACAAAACAACTTGCCCAGCTGATCCCATTCCCTCTCGTTGGCTCCTGGAACCTTCTCTATCCCTCTCTCCTTATATTCTCTCACTTTTCAACTCTAGTCTATCTTCTGGTTTTTTCCCTACTCCCTGGAAGCAGGCTACTGTTTGTCCAATATTGAAATCCCGCACTTCTGACCCTACAGTCCTCTCCAATTGGTGCCCTGTCTCTAATCTCCATTTCCTTTCTAAATTTCTCGAGAAACTTGTCTTCCTTCAGCTCTTTGCTCATCTCGAAGCCTCTCTTGTTCTGCAGCCCCGGCAGTCTGGTTTTCGTCCTGGTCATAGCACAGAGTCTATCCTTCTTTCTCTTCTCAATGAAGTGCATGCTGCTCACGATCGTGGTCTTCTCACTCTCGCTGTCTCTCTCGATCTTTCTGCAGCTTTCGATTTGGTGGATCATTGCACTCTTCTTACTCGTCTTCAAGACGCTGGTCTTTCTGGTATGGTTCTTCACTGGTTTCGTTCTTTTCTCTCCTGTCGTTCCTTTTCGGTAGTGGTTGGGTCTTCTTCTTCAGCTTTCACTCCTCTCTCTTGTGGTGTACCTCAGGGATCTGTTCTTGCTCCCCTTCTCTTTAATGTTTTCCTGGCCCCTCTTGCTCTAGTAATCCAGCAGTTTGGTATCTCTGCATACTATTACGTGGATGATATCATTCTCCTGCACCATACAGATTCCCTTGTGCCTGATATTTCTCCCCTTAACCTCTGTCTCTCTGCTGTTGCCTCCTGGTTCACCTCTAATTTTCTCCATGTCAACCCCGTTAAGTCTTTTGCCATATGGTTCTACCTCGGGAGTCCTTCCCCCACCTGTGCCCCTTTTCTTTCTTCCCAGCCCATTCCTCTTGTTTCTTCCCTCAAGTATCTTGGTGTTATTCTTGACTCCTCTCTCTCATTCAAGGAACACATCTCTTCAATAGTTCAGCGCTCCTTTCTCTCCCTCAAACAGCTTCGGGCTGTGCGCCCTTTTCTATCACCCTCTGCCCTAGCTACTCTTATTCTTTCTTTTGTAATGTCCCGTCTTGATTATTGTAATGTGTCTTTAGCTGGTTTACCACAATCTCAACTTTCCCGTTTACAGCGTGTCCAGAATGCAGCGGTCCGTGTACTATCTTGTGCTTCTCGCTACGATCACGTCACTCCCCTACTTTTGCACCATCATTGGTTACCAATTTCGTTTCGTATACGGTACAAGATTCTTACATTTGCGCACAGGGTGATTCACATAGGTACCCCTCTCTATCTTGCAGATCTGATTCAATTCCGCACCCCCCATCGTTTGCTCCGTTCTATCCATGTTAACCGTATGTCCCTCCCTTCTCCTTCCCAAGCCCACCTTGAATCCACTCGTTCCTCGGCTTTCTACTTCCTGGGCCCTAGACTTTGGAATTCACTCCCCTCTTCCCTCCGCTCAGAGCAATCCTACCAAGACTTTAAAAAGCAACCCAAAACCCATTTGTTTGGTCTGGCATTTGATCTCCCTTCCCCGTCCTTATCTCCCTCCTCTTCCTCCTGTTGATGTTTCTCTACTTGCTATGTTCTTTTATCCTTTGCCTCTCCTCTATCGCTTTTATTATTTTAACTGGCGTTCTTTTCAGTTTCTTAACAGCCTGTAATGTAATGTTATTTTAATAATTGTAAACCGCCCAGATGCCACTGGTATGGGGTGGTATAGAAAATATTTTAATAAACATAAACATAAACATTGTGGATAACGTTAAAACTCTCGGCCCACTGTGCAGCGGCGGCCAAGAGAGCAAATAGAATGCTAGGTATGATAAGGAAAGGAATGGAAAATAAAACAAAAGATATTATAATGCCTCTATATCATTCCATGGTGAAACCGCACCTTGAATATTGTGTGTAATTCTGGTCGCCGTATCTTAAAAAGGATATAGCGTTATTAGAAAAGGTTCAGAGAAGAGCCACCAAAATGGTAAAGGGGATGGAAGGATACTCCTATGAAGAAAGGCTAAAAAGGTTAGGGCTCTTTAACCTGGAAAAGAGACGGCTGAGGGGAGATATGATAGAAGTCTATAAATTAATGAACGGAGTGGAACGGGTAAAAGTAGATCAATTGTTTACGTTATCAGAATATAGAAAGACTAGGGGACATGCAATGAAGCTACAAGGTAAACTATTTAAGACTAATCAAAGAAAATATTTTTTCACTCAGCGTGTAATCAAACTCTGGAATTTGTTACCGGAGGATGTAGTAAAGGCTGTTAGTGTAGCTGGGTTTAAAAAAGGTTTGGACAAGTTCCTGGAGTTAAGGTTTATAAACCATTATTAAGAAGGGACCCAGGATATCAATGCTTGACCAAGTACAAGCATTGTGGAACCTGTGTCTTTTGGGGAAACTGCTAGGTACGTATGACCTAGATTGGCCACTGTTGGAAACAGGATACTGGGCTTGATGGACCTTGGTCTGACCCAGTATGGCATATCTTATGTTCTTATGTACACCCATGCAGGAGGACCTAGCGGTGAGGCAGAAGTTCCTGTTCCATTGTAATGGCAGGAACATATAGAAGGTGCTGGCCATTTGTAATAGGGAATTAGAATTCTTAACGGTTGCTTCAGGGGTGGTAGGTTTTGGAATTTATTTGAGAGGGATGTGGTGCCATGAATGGTGGCCAGCCAATTGGCACCAAACCAACATAACCAAAGATATCACATTCCTGGAGATGTTCTCGATTGTGGTGGCCATGGTCATTTGGCAGCAGCAGTTCACAAATAGGAGGATAGTTTTCCATTTGGATAATGCAGCAGTGGTGTTCACCATTGATAAACAGATAGTGAGGGCAGAGAGAGTGATACAATTGGTCAGGAAATTGTTGCTGCTGAGCCTGGAGCTGAATGGCTTTATTACAGACAGGCATGTTTCAGGGGGAGAGCAATGAGATAGCTGATGCTCTTTCTTGTTTCCAACTCCAGCGCTTCTGATTCCTTATCCCAGATGTGGTGCCTATAGGGACTTGCATGCCTAGGAGATGTGGACCATTGGATGTGGAGCGCCGACAGACTGCTGATGGTTTCTTTATCAGCTAACACCTGGACGGCATACAAGAGAGCCTGGGGGAGGCTGGAGATCTTTTCAAGATCCTACCTCGGCTAGAGGATGGCAACAGGCCTCCTGCTCGAGTTCCTGATGCATCTACAGGCTGAGGGAGCTTCGGTTAGCAAGCTGGGGTGGCCTTCTTCCTCAAATTGTGGGGGTTCAAGGATGTAACAAAGGAGTTTGTCATATGGAAGGTGGTGAAGGGCCGGTCACCTTAGCCATGCTGAGTGGGGCTATGCATTGGGCAGCAGCAGTCACCAGAGACAGGTATGAAGACAGGCTGTTCTGGGTGGCCACTCTGCTGATACTCTGGGGTGCCTTTCACATGGGTGAAATCCTGCCCTGGTTCACCAGGGACATGGCAGGCCCCGCCATGTGACTGGGTGATGCCTCGGTGGTGGGTGACATGGTGTGCTTGTTCCTGGTCTGGTCGAAGACAGACTGGCTCTGGAACAGTAGGATGGTGTGGCTGAATGCCACAATGGTGCAGGAACTGTGCCCAGTCTAGGCCATGCGGGATTATATGCAAGCACCCCCAATGGTGGGCTGTCCCCTGCTGCGGAATGCGGATGGCTCCTGTCTCTTCCATTATCAGTTCTGGGCCCTGTGGATAAGGGCGGTAAGGGAGGCAGGGTTTGGGACTTCCAAGCTGACCCTACATTCATTCAAGATAGGTGCAACAACTGCAGACCATGGGTTGAACCCGGGGAAGGGGCAGGTTCAGGCTATCGGGAGGTGAGCGTCAGAGTGGTATAAGTTGTATATCAGGCCTAGTGCCTCCTGCTGACGCTGCTTTCCTTCTTGCCCACCAAGTCCTAGAACACTGTTAGCATGGAATATAGGGCATTCCTATGTTCATTTGGCGGGAAGAAGGACAGTGGAGAGACCCTTCGGCAAGCAGCTTGACTTCCACCCCAGCAGAATCTGTATATGATGGATAGGTCAAAGAAGGATGTGGTGGGGCCAGTTGCAGCCTGCCCTCAAACACACGGGCGTTTCACCGGACTGGGTGGTCTTGCATCTTGGGGATAACAATCTGGTGTCCATGAAAGGCATAGATCTTATCATCAGAATTAAGGCAGATGTTGCCTGGATATGCAGCATGCTGGGGGCAGGTGTCATGTGGTCCCACATCATGCCACGTCAAAAATGGTGGGGAGCAGAAAGACCAGCAGGTATTGAGAGGAGCAGGAGGAAGCTAAACAAAGAAGTTGGGTCCTTCTTGTGGCATTGGGCGGTGTGATAGTGGAACACCAAGGCATATTGGTGGGGGGGGGGGGGAGACGGCCTACTAGGGTGATGGGGTACACCTGAACAGCATCAGCTTACAACTGGAGTGGAGGAGTGGCCTAGTGGTTGGGGCAAGGTACTTCAGGCCAGAAGGTCAGGGGTTCAAATCCCACTAGAGGACAGCAACCTTGGGCCGGAAGGACTGGGGTTTCTAGTCCCACAGGTGCTCCTTGTGGTCTTGGGCAAGCCACTTAACCCTCCATAGCCCATGTTCCCTGTAAAATAGTTATCTCTAAGTTATAATGCCCTGTTCAATGTAATTTCAGTTTGTTCAATGTAAACCACACTGATGCAGAATAGCATGGTATATAAGAGAATATAAATAAATAAACTGTTCCTCGTGGGCTTGCAGCGGGCCATCGGTTCAGTACTCACTAAGGGGTGAGTCAGGCCACAGGCCCTCCTAGTGGCAGGATCTCACCAAAGGAAAAGGAGGAGAGGAGGGGTATCATGGGAAAGGGGAGGGGGGTCCCGGGTACTGAGATGGAGGTGCTGGGGCCAGGTAACAGGTAGGCCAGTTATCAGGGGCCTGGGGTGCCTGGCTTCGGTTATCAGGAGCATAGCACAAAATTGGCCACCTGGGCACCAACATGGAGTGGTTGATGATGGGGGGAGGGGTACTGGCCAGGGGGAAGACCAGGACTGCTGATCAGGCAATAAGGACAGTAGTACCCCTCCACATTAACCACTCAGGGTCATGGCTAAGTAGGCCTGGTGCTGATTATTATTATGTTTATAATGTTTTGTTTATTGTATACATATTATGTACCTATTGGGTATGGCATGCTCACTTCATTTTGTACAGAATTCATGTTTGTTAGAGTTGAGATTGTTAGCAATGTAATAACTGTGTATCCACATTCTCTGGCCTTCAAGATCCACAAATAAAGCAGGTTGCACTATACATAAACAACTGAAAAAAAAGCAGGTTGCAAAGCAATGGATTGGGCCTGTTTGTTGTATGCGGGGCGAGGAAAAGGAGTGAAAGGGGGGGGGGGGTGTTAGTGGAGCAGAGGAAGCCCAAAGCCAGTCTGGCATGCCACAGGTTATGAACGATGGTATCTCTCCCTAAAACCCAATGTAAAAAGGTAGAAAACGCCTCAAAACAGGCATACATCACTGAACATCCCATGGGCAGACATCGGTAAAAAACTCCCCTTGAAATTTCAACCCAACAAAGGAAAAGAACCAGGATGAATAGGCAGTGACCTGAATGTTGCCTCAATATCTGATTTAGCCAAAGCACCTGGACCCTGCACCGTAACATCTCCATCACCTGATCAAAAGATGCATACTGCACAGTGCAAAGCCTTAGATCAATAAAATCATTCACACTACTGCTGATTGGAAAGGAAAGATTGTAAATAAGGTGGAACTTCCCCGGTTCTTTTATAGCAGGCATGTCTAACTTTGAACAGGTCATGATCTACTTTTTCCGGCCGAAAGTGCCGGTGATCTACCACCATGAAAATTAAGTTTTAAATTAGTTTCAAATTAAAAATTTAACCCAATAAAGTTGGAGGATTCTAGAAAAGTCAAGATGTTCAAATATGTGCATCGAAAATTAATGACAGAAGCACCACCTAGTGGGAAAATGAATTTATACCTAGAAGCCCCAAAGTACATCAATTGACACACTCAATTGTCTTGGATGCGTCAATTGACATACTTTGGGGCTTCTAGGTATAAATTAAAGTTCCCACTAGGTGGCGCATCTCAATCACTGTTTACAGTTTTACTCCGACATTACAAACAATAAACACACGATGACATCATGTAATGACGTCACATACTGCACGTATTTAACAAATAAGTAACTTCACATTAATTCACATCTGCATTTCATGCTAAACACAGTCATCATGATAATGCGTCAATTGACGCACTTTGGGGTTTCTAGGAAAAATTCCTTTTGGGGCTTCTAGTGTTAATAAATTCTGCACACAGTGTAGAATCAATACAAAGGCAAGGCAAAATAAAATTGCAGTGTAGAATCAACGTAAAGGCTAGGCAAAATAAAATTGCAGAGGCAAGCAAAAGTCACAGTGGTTTGAACCAATTTGAAGGCAAGGCATAAGCAAATTAGAACAAAATTGGAAAAGTCCTCCAAAATCACCAAATTCTTGACACTTTGTTGTGTCTGCCCAAAAACATTTAATGAAAGCGAATGATAGAGTGACCAACAACCAGCACATGACACAACTATTACGAAAACAACAAGCGCCCCCAATACACCCGCAGGCAGGGAAAAAAGACAGGCAAAGGATCAGCAGCGGCGGCAAGCCCTCGACAGATGACCTGCCAGCACGAGCTCTCTCCTAGCGATGGGGCGAGTTGCTGGAGAGATGGAGCCAAGTGGGGCTGGCGATCTACCTCTGACCCCCCTCTGTGATCTACAGGTAGATTGCTATCTACCTGTTGGACATGCCTGTTTTATAGAAACCAATCACAGTGGAGTAAGCCATGAAAACATAGGACCTTTTCAAATAAGAATGTCTAAACAGTAAATCTCATTCAGATTGCATGTCATCTGGATTGATATCTCTAGTGTTCAAGCACGTAAAAAAAGTTTTGTAGGTATTTATATCACTTTCACATATGATCGATATATCTTTTATGGAGACATATATATATTTTTTAAAAGATGCTGTTTTAGAAATTGTTCTTAAAATTTTGCAAGATAAAAGTTTGCAATATCAGGGACCACGATGGCCCTGATTGCTATACTTTTGATTTGTTCATAGAATTTCTTGTTAAAGAAAAAATGTTTTCTGTAAGCTATTTCTCCCAAATCAACTAAAAGGTCAGGCGACCTCATCTCTTTTTAAATGTTTTTCTAATGATTTCAATTGCCTTTGGATTCCATATCCATTGTTACCAAAATAATATTTTGATTACACTTAGGGGCATGTTTACTAAAGGGTGTTAAGCTTTTGCAGCTAATGCCCAGGCGATATCTGTTGGGAGCATGTACAGCATTTTCTTAGCAGATAACACAGTGAAATTGCAGAGATTGTGGTGCGGAAGCATCACAGATGCAGTTAACTCCATCCATTGAGTTGATGTTAGTTGCATCTGCGATGTCTGCAAAACATGCAGTTACTGTGTGCTGCCAATGTTCATGTTAACTACTCGTGGCAGACTGGCTGAACCATACTGATCTTTATCTGCCATTATATACTATGTTATGTTACTCTGTGGCAGGCACATCCCTTCTCTGCCTACACCCTACCCTCATGCACTGCAAATGCATGGTATGAAGATAACATGAACAATTCCCTGCACTATCTCCATTTGGCCCACATTAGCTGTTACCGGATTACATTTTTCCCACATTATCGCCATGTCAACAGCTAATGTGCTTTAGTAAACATGAATTGAATCACTAATATATGAGGGTGTCAAGGGAACAAATGGTTGAAGAAAAGTGCCTATGAATTTTGAAAGTGGTTCCAAAAAAGAACCAGCGTTGCTGTGTTGAAACTATTGCTTTCTCTGGAGGCTTGGACAATGATTTGTATATCTTTGGATGTATGTACATTGTGGGTATAACAAAGAATACAGAGAGAAATTAAACCTTAGCTTTATATAAAAATCCACCTTCTAAAGTCACCCGTCCATGTTCACAGCCCCAGACATACAGGGCCAACCTCAGAATCAGCCTTGTACATCCAGGGTCATGGCCCACCCATGCTTCACCCTCGCTCCATCTCAGTAACGCCCCCTTCTGTCCCCTCTAAGCCTCTCCTTAGAAATGAGCTGTTTGTATGGGGATGCAGTAGTCGGGGCATCAGGGGAGTAAATAGCGGAGATGGACGTCCTATCCGGATGTCCATCCCCGTTATTCGCTGTACTGAATGACCCTTAAAATGTTTAAACCATTGCATTCTCTCTCCACCTCTGCTATGTGAAGTGGTGTTTTAGAAAGAGAGTCCAAGTGCAATAGAGGACGTTCAGGGCAAAGTGTGCAGGAAAACTCTGGAGACATCTATGTTTCAGCCTTATTTTTAGATACATATTTGGCCCTGTCATGGAACCTATGCAGGCATCCACATAGACATACTGCTTCAAAAGCTTGGGGTGGAGATGTCTAGCTCATGCTATTTTGCATATGGGGACATCCATCAGCATGGCAAGATGAAAACAAGAACCCTCATTGCCCAACAGTGGTTGTTGTCAACATCAAAAAGATAGGAGATATGAATATACCCCTTCTCCACACCCTCCTTATGTTTGGCAGGCAAAATGAGCTATTTTCTAAGCCTGTTCATGCCTGGAGCAGAATGGGCTTGGAAAATAGACTTTGATGTGGCTCAGGATGTGCAGGGCATTTCTGAGATTGTGTAAGGATGTCCATGTTCTTGAAAACGCTCCAGACCTGCCTTACCACATCCCTGCTCTGACTTGGATGTTCTCGCACTGCTTCCAAAGGTCCTGATGCAATAAAATATTCTAAACTTTGCAAAATATTTACTTCCAAGAGGGCAGAAAGGCTGCATTGTTTAAACAACTTTAATATATGGCTCCAAACCTAGTGCAGACAAGAAGGATTTAGATATATAGGTGAATGGGGAAATAGATGGATCAACAAGAGACTATACTGTGCTGATAAGACTACATCTCTCCATCGCAGGGAAAAGAATCCTAAGTTAAAAATTCAGGCAGTATGTGGACAGGCATTTAAACTAGGGAAAGGGGGTGATGGATGGAGAAGGACAAGTTCAGGACATCACTCCCAGCAAAAGCAAAATGACATTGGAAACAGCCACACCTTTAAAACACACATCAAGGGCAAGTGGGAGGGGGCATGTAGAACAAAATCCATGCAAAACACAGGCAAGCCAGTCAACAAATGCTGGAAAGCAATGAGCACAAATGCTCAAAGCCTAGCCAACAAGTTCCTGATCTGGAAGCCCTAATGGTAGAAATTGATCTGGACATTGTGACCATTACAGAAACATGGTTTAATGAGTTGCATTAATGGGAAATAGCCATAATTGGCCATAATCTATTTAGAAGAGACAGAGGGTAGAAAAGGAGGAGTAGTACCCTATATGTCAAAAGCAATATTAAAGCTGTTGAAATACAAAGGATGTGGGGAAAAGAAGAAGCACTGTGGATTGTGTTGGAAAGAAGAGATGGCACTGTCGTCCATACTAGTGTAGTTTACAGACCTCCAACTCAAACCGAAGAAATGGATAGTGTGATGATGTGAAGGCTGCAGAGCCCTTTAAAAGTAGAAAAAACTCTGAGATTTGTTCCCACAAGCGGGGGATGGCATCACAGAAGCACATTTCCCACAGAGAGAATGAAACTAAGGCACATAGAAGCAGGGTTAGCTTGAAGCCACACCCAACCTCTAGGACAGCTGCAAGCAGAGAGAGGGTGGGGTCAGAGAAGCAAACAGTTCACAGAACATATAAGCTGCGTCACACAGGAAGTGAGGGGAGAGATGAACAGGAGCTGGAGAATCAGTTGAGAGTTGATTCCAGAGCTTCACACACACGAGGACTAGGCACAGGACGGTGCAAAGGAAATTGCAATGCTAAAGGGAAACTAGCAAAGCCCCGAGGACAAAGTTTCTTTGAAGAATCAGCTGAGTGGGAGGAGGAATCAGGTACTGATCAAACGGTATGTGCTCATACACCAGAAAGACTGCAAGGAAGGTCTGTTCAAAGGCAGGACCGGTTGCAGGCTAGGAGCCAGAGGAAAAGGCCAGTAAACCAGGGAAGGAAGCAGGATTTAAAAGCTGTTAATTCTGCTAAGCCCAGAAGGACTGACCACTACTTACAAGGCAAGTGCAAAGGGTGTGGGCATAGAAGGAACCGGCAGAGAAGCCTGGATTTTACCTCTGAATCAGAATATAGCAGTTCTAGTCTTGAACCTCCACACAGATATTATAGAAAGCCTGTTAGGAGGAGAGTTACTGCTAGTCAAGAAGCTTTTGCATTTCCTGATGAGAAACTATTAAGGGGGAGAAAAGCAAAAGGTTCAAACCCAGTTACAGAGGGGAACCGTGAGCTAAAGTGGAGAAACCTTTGTAAGCTTCTGAAGAACATACAACAGGTTAAACCAGAGATTACCCCAAGTTCAGAGCCATACAATTCCCCAACAGAAATGGACGTGGACTGTCTCTCTGATAAATCAATGTCCTCTGCTGAATCGATGGATTGCAGTTTGTGTGTGTCTAATGTATAAAGCTTTTCCTGTATGCTGTATGAAACAAGTAAGAAGACGTCAGGAGTTCAGATATCATTGTATGCTTGGAAAGCAGACAAGTGGATAAGAGAAACCTCATGTGAAAGCCTAGCTAGTTTTATTGCTGCTGTAACGTCAGCTGAGAAAGCTAGTGGTAAAAGCTAAGAGGTAGCACCCTGAATGATGTTTTAAACTTGAAGTCAGCAAGGAAAGTGAAGCTTTTTATATTGCCAAAGTTTGTGAGTAATGCACAAAGATATTTCTACTGCGTTTGTAAATACTAGAAAATACTGCTATCAAGGTTGAGAAGTTTATGGAAGAAATTCACCTTGCACATTTTGGAGAAGAATCCTATACCTTGGTTGAATGTGTTTTCCCTTTCTGGAATTTTGCCACGAATGATTTCCTTACAGAAAATAAAAATAAAAGCAATTTATGTTATAAATTGTCCTGTGCTCCTTCTATTCGGACTGCTAACAAAAGCAAACCACAACTACAATTAAGGAGGTGATCCACCGTCTCTCATTAGGCAAGTGTCTATACTAAATAGCACTATAAGTGATCAAACAGAGACAATCTGCCGTGCCACCCCTAGGGGCAGTGCGGTGGGAGCGGTGGAAGGCGTCACAATAGCGAATTGATTAACGATATTGCAAAAATGGCCATGAAGTGAGAAGTGATCATATTGGGTAACTTTAATCTATCCAGTGTGGCTTGGAGTATTCCTTCTGTAAATCTGGAAATTGTGGATGCCTTCTAAGATGCACTACTCAGACAAATGGTGATGGAACCGACCAGGGAGAGCTCGGTGCTGGATTTAGTGCTCACCAACAGAGATAGCTGTCGAATATCCAGGTGAGTGCCCATGTGATCAGCAGCGATCATCATACAGTGTGGTCTGAGATAAAAGCCAGGGTAGAATCCAATCACAGCAAGCTCAAAGTCCTAGACTTCAAAAACACTGACTTCAGTAAAATGGCCCAGTACCTGAAGGAGGAGTTGGCAGGTTGGGAGGGGATAAGGGAAGTGGAATTGCAATGGGCCAAACTAAAGGAGGCAATAAAAGGGGCAACAGATACATATGTAAGGAAAGTAAATAAAAACAAGAGGAAAATTAAACCTATTTGGTTCTTTAAAGAAATGTCTGCACAAATAAAGGTAAAAAACACAGCTTTCACAAAATTCAAAAGTTCTCAAACAGAGGTACACAGAAAAGAATACAGGATAAAACTAAAAGAAACAAAAAGAGAAATAAGGATAGCAAAATCAAAGGCAGAAGAAAAGATGGCTAAAGTTGTGAAGTGGGGCGACAAAACATTTTACAGGTATATTCATGAGAGGAGGAAAATCAGAGGTGGAATTGCAGGACTCAAAAGTGTTGGGAACGGATCTCTGGAAAGTGACATTGAAAAAGCAGAAATGCTAAACAAATACTTCTGCTCTGTTTTTACTAGAGAACATCCTGGAGAAGGACCACCTGTGATTGACAAGTATACAAATGGGAATAGAATAGATACCACACCAATCACAGAAGATGATATATTAGAACACCTTGCAAAACTGAAAGTGGCCAAGGCCATGTGACCAAATGGGATACATCCCAGGATACTAAAAGAGCTCAGAGAGGTTCTTGCATGGCCGTTAAATTATGTTTTTAATAGATCCTTGGAGACAGAAGAAATTCCACAGGACTAGAGCAGGGCTGATATGGTACCTCTTCACAAAAGTGGCACCAGGAAAGAAGTGACAAGCTACAGGCCAGTAAGTCTTACCTCGGTGGTGGGAAAAGTAATGGAGGTGCTCCTGAAAGAACATGTGATGGACTTTCTCAAAACCAACAGGTTGCATGATCTGAGGCAACATAATTTTACCAAAGGATGATCTTGCCAAACAAATCTGATTGAGTTCTTTGACTGGGTGACCAGAGAACTAGAAGAAGGGCATGCAATGGATGTGATCTACCTAGATTTCAGCAAAGCTTTTGATACTGTTCCTCATAGGATGCTTATCAAAAAACTCAGCAGCTAGGGGATGGGTCCCAAGGTGGTGAACTGGATCAGAAATTGGTTGACTGACAGATGATGGAAAGTGACGGTAAACGGAACTCACTCATATGAAAGGAAGGTGATTAGCAGTGTGCCCCAGGGTTCAATTCTGGGACCAGCACTGTTCAATGTATTTGTGAGTGATATTGCTGAAGGACTGAATTGAAAAGTCTGTCTTTTTGCAGATGACATGAACATTTTCAATAGAGTGGACTCCCCTGAGGGAGTGAATAACATGAGGAAAGATCTGCAAAAGCTGGAAGAATGGTCTAATGGTTAAGATTTAATGTGAAGAAGTGCACTGTCATGCACTTGGAAAGCAGAAATCTAAGGGAATTGTATGCAATAGGTTGGTGTGTACAGACCAGGAGAAGGACCTCAGAGTAATTGTTTCTGAGGATCTCAAGGTGGCAAAAGAGTGTGACAAGGCAGTGGCAAAAGCCAGAAGGATGCTGAGTTGCATACAGAGAGGAATAACCAGCAGAAAGGAAGAGTTATTAATGCCACTGTACAAGTCCCTGGTGAGGCCTCACTTGAATATTGTGTTCGTTTTTGGAGACCATATCTCGCAAAGGACATAAAAAGGCTGGAAACAGTTCAGAGTAAGGTGTCCAAAATACTCGTAATTTGTAACCTGCGTCAGTAGACTTATGAGAAGAGAAGTGACGACCTAAATATGTACACTCTGGAAGAGAGGGGGGTCAGGAGAGATATGATTCAGACCTTTAAATACTTAATGAGTATTAATGAACAAACAGACTTCTTCCAAAGATGGGGAAACTGTAAAACTAGAGGGTATAATATGAAGCTGCAAGGGAGTAAATTGAAAGGCAATGTCAGGAAATACTTTTTCACTGAAAGGATGATGGATGCTTGGAATACCCTCCAGATGGAAGTGGTGGGGGCAAATACAGTGACAGAATTCAAAATGGCATGGGACAGAGACAGTGGATCCCTTTATAGCAACAGGATAAAATCAAAATAATCATAACTATCTCTTATATCTCAGCAAATAGGGGTGACCCACACGGAGAGGTGGGTACACCCCTCAACAAAGGCATGACCTGCAAGGAGCGGCAGGTGCACCTACTCTTGCCACCTTGATGGGCAGACTAGATGGACCTTACTGGTCTTTATTGGCCGTCATATATTATGTTACTATGTTACTATTTTCATGCAAACATTATGTGTGTTAAAAGTATGTAACCACTAGTTTCAGGACACTTCACATAAAGATAAGGAGTTCAACTTCAAGGGTTGTAGTACAGAAGTAATCAATTGACTGCTATGTCTTGAACTTGGGTTCTAGTTTGGGGAACAGCTATAGTGGTAAGGTCCTTGGGGGTAATGCAGTCAGTCAGTTGATATCTAAAAAATAATCCATACACTGAGTGTGTATTCCAAAACTAGAAAATATGTTTATTGAAAAAAAAAAGTATTAGTTAAACAGAATTAGTCAGCTCAGTAAATTCCACGATTTCAATCTTCAGCAACATGTTCACAATTGGAAAACATTCAAAATCCTCTAAAATTAATTTTCCAAGCTTCTTAGCTGAAGAGCAGGGAATTGAAAATCCCCAATGTTCTCACTTGGTTATTTTTCTCCCTTAATCCCAGGAAAAATAGCAGAGGCCATCCACTCCCATCTGAAATAGAAAAGTTGCATTGGTGGCAAATACTGCCACAAGGCATGAGATTCATATTCCCATGACCTGGGAATACTCACCCTCCTAGTTACAGCTCAGATGAATCCTTCCTCAGAATTCCTCCACTGGTATGAGGATGGAATTTCACTCTCCTAAAAGGAAGAAAGAACCAGTTCTCCTCATCTCCCTGGGGAACCAGAGAATGCAGCCTCTTGCTGCCTCCTATTAGCCTACTAGTAGATGACTTTCTGAAGAACTCATTCTTTCCCTTTATAACTCTGCCTTACCATTGTGGATAGGCAGTACTAGGTAAGTGTATTCATTTTCAATATGAATGAAAAAAAAAGTCAAAATTGCAATTTGTGGTTCATTATGGCATTATAAGAACATAAAAACATAAGATATGCCATACTGGATCAGACCAAGGTCCATCAAGCTCTATTTCCAACAGTCGCCAATCTAGATCATAAGTACCTAGCAGTTTCCCCAAAAGACGCAGGTTCCACAATGCTTGTATTGGGGCAGTGGATATCCTGGGTCCCCTTTAATAATGGTTTATGGACCTTTCCTCCAGGAATTTGTCCAAACCTTTTTCAAAACCAGCTTTACTAACAGCTTTTACTACATCCTCAGGTAATGAATTCCAGAGTTTGATTGCACATTGAGTGAAAAAATATTTTCTCTTATTAGTTTTAAATAGGTTACCCTGTAGCTTCATTGCATGTCCCCTAGTCTTTCTATATTTTGATGGCATATACAATCGATCTATATTTACCCGTTCCACACCATTCATTAATTTATAGACCTCTATCATATCTCCCCTCAGCCGTTTCTTTTCCAGGTTGAAGAGCCCTAAACATTTTAGCCTCTCTTCATAGGGGTATCGTTCCATCCCCTTTACTATTTTGGTGGCTCTTTTACCTTTTCTAATAACACTTCATTGCATGTCCCCTAGTCTTTCCATATTCTGATGATGTAAACAATTGATCTACGTTTACACGTTCCACTCAATTCATTAATTTATAGAGCTCTATCATATTACGGGGTATGTTTACTAAACTGCGGTAACGTAACAGCAGCTACGTTAAAGCACGTTAACGTCACCGGCTGCAGTAAGTCCCTCAGAAGGTGGAGAGAGGGTGGAGAGAAGGGGTCAATGGGTGGGTAGTGGGCGGAGAGAGGCTCCTTTTACACTAACGGGGGCAATGAAGGGCCGAACATTACCGGGACTGAAAATCTGTCATTAGATGCACATTTGCAGAAGGGTGAAACAATTTCAGCATCAGCAATGTACAACATAGGCAGGGAGCCCAAGAAACATGATAGTAGTGCTCCATTTGCAGCAACAGCATAGTGTCCAAGTATGAAAGGCCACAATGGCATGGTCTGTAGCTACTCTGTGCCAGTATCACTGTCAGTTCTTCTTTCCAAGCAAAGGTACTGGAGAGGTGCAGACCCCATTTGGTGATAAGCTGCAGACAGCTATTCAGCATGTGCATTGCATCATGGGTACTGGTGTGGTTACCCTATCCTGGCACTCAGAGCAGACAGTTTGTGTGGTGACCTGCAGTCCTTCTGTACCCAGCCATTGCTGTGAGATACACCATGGAGGTATAGCCCACTGATTAGTACAATGCCGTTCCCAGCAGTGTTCATGGGTTCAATTCCTCATTGTTCCCTCCTTTCATACCTGTCCTACTCAATTAGTTTGCATGCCTGTAACAGTCATACTTTTGCAGAGCTGTGCTGCCAGCCCATAATACCCTCATCATAGTTGCCAACATTCCTTCGGTCCATCTATCTGCGTCTGTCAGCTGTGTAGAGTCCTGTCTTCCTGTGTAGGCTGCCACCCCATGTCCTGCACTGCTACCCTTTCCTGCATTCCACCTCTTCGTGCTTGCCTCGCCTGTGCCTGATCTGCATGGCACCACCACTCCTCTGTCCACCCATCATTGTAACTATCCTGCCACTTCCGTCTCCACTGGGGGACACGTATTCCCATTGTCTGCCACCCACTGTCTTTCCAGTACTTTACATTGCCAACACCCTGTGCTGTGGTACAGTTGCCCCCACCATGTTTGTCAACAGTACTGGCAGCCACATGGGATGCCCGTAGATATGGCAGGTCCAGCAGCTCCCAGCTCTCCCTCCTTCACTCACCTGTTCATTGCATTTTCTCAGTGCTCTATCTAGTGTTAGGGCTACATCTGTCTCTATGCCTCATAGGTCATGCATGTCATCCTGAAGCACCTTGCAGCCCTTAGGGCACACTGACCTAGGGCACCGTAACATTGTTAGGCCACCTTAACTTATGGTTCCGTAACCCAGGGTGCCTTCTAAGGTGCGTTGTCCAGGGGTACCTAATAAGGTGCTTAACCTAAGGAGTCCTATAGGGCGCCTTACAAAGCAACTTATGGGCACCTTACAAGGTAACTTATAAGACACCTAACAAGGCACCTTATGAGGCACCTAACACGGTACCTTAGAAGGCACCTAACAAGGCACCTTAGAGGGCACCTTATAAGGCACCTAACAAGGCACCTTATAAGGCACCTTATAGGGCAACTTGTAAGGCACCTTATAAGGCACCTAACAAGACACCTTATAAGGCACTTAACAAGGCACCTTAGAAGGCACCTAACAAGGCACCTTATAAGGCACCTAACAAGGCACATTATAAGTCACCTAACAAGGCACCTTATAAGGCACCTTACTTATAAGGCACCTTACAAGGCACCTAACAAGGCACCTTACTTACAAGGCACCTTACTTGGTGCCTAACAAGGCACCTTATAAGGCACCTTACTTACAAGGCACCTTACAGTGCGCCTTATAAGGCACCTTACAAGGCACCTTGTAATGTGCCTTGTAAGGTGCCTTATAAGGCGCCTTGTAACGTGCATTAGTCTAAGACGCCTTGTAACGCGGGTTAGCTGATACGGCTTGCCATAACGATGCACAGCCCACGCCTTTATATGGGCATCTGTACCATTACCGCGGAACCTAACGCGGGTAACATTACTGCGGTTTAGTAAACATACCCCTATATATCCTTTTTAAGATACGGCAACCAGAATTGCACACAATATTCAAGGTGCAGTCACACCATGGAATGATACAGAGGCATTATAATATCCTTTGTTTTATTCTCCATTCCTTTCCTTATGATACCTAGCATTCTATTTGCTCTTTTGGCTGCCACTGCACACTGGGCCGAGGGTTTCAACATGTTATCCACGATGATTCCTAAATCTTTTTCCTGAGTGGTGGTTCCTATTGTGGAACCTTGCATCATGTAACCATAGTTTGGCTTTCCTATGTGCATAACTCTGCGCTTGTCCACACTAAATTTCATCTGCTCTTTGGATGCCCAGTATTCCAATTTGTCAAGGTCACTTGCAATTTTTCACAATCCTCATGGATTTTAACAACTTTAAATAGTTTCGTGTCATTTACAAATTTGATAACCTCACTCGTTATTCCCATTTCCAGGTCATTTATGAATACTTTAAAAAGCAGCGGACCCAGCACAGATCCCTGGGGTACTCCACTATTCACCTTTCTCCATTTTGAAAATTGGCCATTTAGCCCTACCCTCTGCTTTCCATCTTTTAACCAGTTCCTGATCCACAATAGTGCACTGCCTCCTATCCCATGACTTTTTCATTTTGCCAAAAGTCTCTCATGAGGGACCTTGTCAAAGGCTTTCTGAAAATCCAGATACACTATATTGTGGTAGGCCATGGCCTACCATGGCCTATATAATAGCCTGTACATGTACAAGAGGCCTGCAAGCCAGGCCTGAGTCCCCACCCCCACTTAGAAACAGTAGTGCTGAGAAAGATCAAAGTCAGTGAAGGTCTGAGGATCTGCCTTAAACCGCTCTCAACTGCTTTTGATAAGTTTGTGTTAATCCTTATTCAATTCTTTTATGCTGATGATAGATATGTTCCAGTGTTTTGCATTCTCACATTCTCTGAGCCTAAAAATGACCTTGAAGTAGGAATGTATTTATGTCTAGAAACTGAGCCTTTGTTAGAATAGAATAGAAGGGGGAACAGGGTGTTAGGCCCAGTGAGGGTCCCTGATTGGATAGATGCAGGGGGCGTTGGGACCAATAGAAAGTTTGCCTGTATCAAACTGTGAAACTTGTATATAAGGAAGTTGTTCCTGTTCTCCATTGCTCAGTCCTTTTTGAAGCTTGACTTTCTGAGCCTTGTGCACAATAAAGTGGCTTGGATCCTGAAGTGACTCCTGGTATTATTTGGATGCATACACTCCGCTGCTACAATATCAACCGACTCACCTTTGTCTACCTGTTTATTGTATTTTGTTTTTATGTTTCACTTGCATTATGAAGTGTGTTTAGTAAACTAGTGTATATAAAAATTAAAAAAAAAACATGAAATAACCCCCCTTCAAAAAAGGCCTCCTTTCTTCTTGCCTCTTTCTACTGCTGCTGTCTGCATCACTGTTGGCACTGCTTTTATGCCTTGCCTCATTGATGCTTTCATCCCTCCCCTGATGACTTGGTTGCTTCATGGCACCCTTCTAGCTGTGTGGCTCTGTGACCAGTGTTCACTCGTCTTCATTCATCCTTCTACTTTGCACCATTGTGGGTGCACCGCTTTGAATTTTTAAGGGTGCACTGCTTAGGCTTTTCATTGTATGACTTTCACCTTCTCGAAATGCCATGACAATTTGTTGCCACCCTTCTAGTGCATGACTCTGAAACCAGTCTGCTTTTGCTCTCTCAGGGCCACCCTTCATCATCCTCCTGCTTAATATCTTTGTGGACACCATTAGCTTGGTATTAAACACTTCTTGGGTGCTCTCCTACTTTCTTTAGCATGCGGTTTCTAACAATCCAAGCCTGGGAGAAACTGAACCCGATGCAGTGGGGAGACACTACCAGCCTACCATATTAAGCTATCCTTGAGCTCTCTCTTCACAGTTCTTTTCAAGTTTCCATTATTGTACCCATTTGGAATATATAGCAGGGGAGCACAGCAATGATATATCTATTAGGAGAAATAAACATGCAGCTCTTACAGAAAGTCGGATGGACCCTAGCTAACATGGAGTGACAGATTGCCCTCATATCTACCATCTTCCATTACTGTAATTATTGACTATTAGCCTTTCATTATAGGATGTTTGAGCCTATCTTGCCACTGCATTGGTGTTCCTCAACTCTTCTGGGTTGTTGCAGCTGGTGCTAGAATT
This sequence comes from Ichthyophis bannanicus, assembly GCA_033557465.1. Lineage (NCBI taxonomy): Eukaryota > Metazoa > Chordata > Amphibia > Gymnophiona > Ichthyophiidae > Ichthyophis > Ichthyophis bannanicus. Next base: position 454,432,417 of record CM066035.1, read on the forward strand.
CTCCACTCTCACTGATTTTTTGGCCTTCAATATGGTGCATCCTCTGATTCTTCTTTACATCCAATGGCATGTCATGTAGGCACTCCATGAATGATTCTTCCACCCAGGGGGATCTTCTTCTGTACTTACGCTTCCTATGCTGGGACCAAAGTCCTCAGTGCTAGGACTCTAACTTGCAAACTCACAGCTTAACCGAATTCACCCCATTCCTGAAGGCTGAACTCCTGCCACATCTTTTGCTTTTGTGTTAGCTTTCTCCTGCAGTTTTAGTGATGTCTGGTCAATTTGGGTGCTGTGTTAGTCTTCCCTGAATAATTTAGGGCCTTCCAGAATCTGGGTGTTGCTCTGGTCGTCCTGGCATAATTTTGATCTTTCAACGCAATTCATGCTGAGCTGGTTCTCCTGGAATAATTTAGGGATTTCCAGGCAATCTTGGTGCTATGCTGTGCTTGTTTTCCTGGTATCGTTTAGGTCCTTGCAACTGATCTGGATGCTATGCTGGTCTACTTGCTATTTTACTCTTTTCAAAGTGCCATGGTGTGCCTCCATCAATTGTGGTACTGCTTTGTCCTCTTCTACTATTTTGAAGTGTTCATTGCATTCTTTGTACCACTATGCTCTTCTGACAGTGATCACTGGTACTCATCTTGCCACTGTCCATTTTCTTTACCCCCTTCTGGTGCCCCTGGGGGATTTCTGACACTCTTTATGGCATGCAGTGCTGTTACAGAGGCCTGCCATCAAGGTTCAAACAAATTTGATTCTATTCTGTTCTAAAATAGCTTTCTCCACAGACTTTAATGGGGATAAATCGGATGAACTAATGAATGCTTTGATTCCCAAATGGATATATTCTGATGAACAAAAAATGAGCTTAAGGATATTCTGATATGCACATGCCTACGCAGCATGTTTCTTTCCATTGCCTCACCTATAAAAAGTCTCCCAATTCTGTAAATTTCTCCATTTTCAAATCATAGCCATAAGTATCAATAAGCGAAATGTGTGCTAAAAGGATGGTTAAAGATTGTGATCATTTTTGTGTACTTTCCATGCAAATACTTTCCATGCAAATACTTTCCAATGCAGCAAAGCGCAGAAAGATTAAAGCACTTATTTATACTCCTTTTATACTTTACTTATGTATTTATCACTCTTTGCTTATTTATTTATCACACTTATTAACCATCTATCTGATAAGGCACCAAGTGGTGAGATGGAATTTTGACTTCCACTTAATGGAAACTAAATGAAGATAGCCACTAATGGTTTAGTATTATTATGAGTAATATACATTTGTAGAAATGGCATTTGTTTACTCAGCACTGGGGAATTTTAGATGTGCGGGTAAATGTGTCAGGTATAGTACAGGAGACCGTGCACAAGTATTATTGCATGCTACTGCCAAACAGGATGTCCCAGTTCTGAGACATCACCATGGTGGAAGAACAGGCGTACCACATCACCTCAGGATCTAACCTTTCATATCCAACTAAGCAACTACTTGAGATATGCCAACTTAGTTTTCAACTCCATCAGTACACAAGTATCCATGTTGAAACAGGGCCACAGATACACTCGCAGAACAGATACAATCTCCCCATTAGGCATTTTTGCTTTACTTTGTAAATGAGCATCTAAAATATAATCAACCTGCCTTCCATCTTCTATCACAGTGATTCACACATCTGTCCTGTAATCCCCCAGGTAGTTGGGTTCTCAGAATGTCCACAATGAATATTCATGATATGTTGAATGCACTGGCTCCAGTACATACACATTTGTTTAATTAGTGTTCATTATGGACCTGTGTGGGAACAATTGTTTAAGCTTATGAATACATTCATCAATCAGGAGGAAGTATATATATCTTCTCCCATCTCTAGGGGCATTTCTATAAGTGGACTATCATGGCATTCTTATTTGGATTGTGCAGTCATTAGTGCACATTCAGTTCATTAGCATGTCTTAAAAAATTATTATGTACAAAATCAATTTAACATGCATCAACCTATAAATGAATGTACACAAAATCGATAGCCTTTAGCCATATAAATCCACTATCTATAGATATTAAGCCCGTATATGGATTTGGGCAGGCTGAATATCTGTCCAACTGCTCTGCCATTATCCATTTAGAGATAAGTTGGAGTTAGGGTAGAAAAAGGACAAGAATCATAAATTATCCTTAGAATGGTGATATTCAGCCACTATACAGCTAAACCTGGAGGAGTAGCCTTGTGGTTAGAGCAACAGCCTAGCCCTCAAAAGATAAGTGTTCAGCTCACACTAGATGACCATGTGCAAGTTACTTTACCCAACAGTCCAGCCGGAGAGCACAAACTCCTAAGAACATAAGAACATAAGATATGCCATACTGGGTCAGAAGTCATGTGTTGTTGGAGAAGCGAGGAGAGAGTCAGGAGCAGGTGTGTTAGAACATAAGATATGCCATACTGGGTCAGACCAAGGTCCATCAAGCCCAATAATCTGTTTCCAACAGTGGCCAATCTAGGTCATACGTACCTAGCAGTTTCCCCAAGGGACACAGGTTCCACAATGCTTGTATTGGTTCAAGCATTGATATCCTGGGTCCCTTCTTAATAATGGTTTATGGACCTTTCCTCCAGGAACTTGTACAAACCTTTTTTAAACCCAGCTACACTAACAGCCTTTACTACATCCTCCGGTAACAAATTCCAGAGTTTGATTACACATTGAGTGAAAAAATATTTTCTTTTATTAGACATAAATAGTTTACCCTGTAGCTTCATTGCATGTCCCCTAGTCTTTCTATATTCTGATAAGGTAAACAATCGATCTACGTTTACCCGTTCCACTCCGTTCATTAATTCATAGAATTCTATCATATCTCCCCTCAGCCGTCTCTTTTCCAGGTTATAGAGCCCTAACCTTGGTATCCACAATGACGCCTAAATCTTTTTCCTGGGTTCCTAATGTGGAACCTTGCATCGTGTAACCATAGTTTGGGTTGTTCTTCCCAAGGTGCATAACCTTGCACTTGTCCACATTAAATTTCATCTGCCATTTTGATGCCCAGTCTTCCAATTTATCAAGATCCTCTTGCAATTTTCCACAATCCTCTTGGGTTTTAACAACTTTAAATAGTTTTGTGTCATCTGCAAATTTGATAACCTCACTCGTTATTCCACTTTCCAGGTCATTTATGAATATGTCAAAAAGCAGCGGACCCAGCACAGATCCCTGGGGTACACCACTATTCACCTTTCTCCATTGGGAAAATTGGCCATTTAGCCCTACCCTCTGCTTTCTATCTTTTAACCAGTTCCTGATTCACAATAGTACACTGCCTCCTATCCCATGACTCTTCAGTTTTGCCAAAAGTCTCTCATGAGGGACCTTGTCAAAGGCTTTCTGAAAGTCCAGATACACAATATCAACCGACTCACCTTTGTCCACCTGATTATTCACTCCTTCAAAAAAACATAACAGATTAGTAAGACAAGATCTTCCTTGTCTAAAGCCATGTTGGCTGTCTCTCATTAGGTAATGACTATCTACATGCTGAGTAATTTTATTCTTTATGATGGTTTTTACCATTTTTCACGGTACTGATGTCAGGCTCACCGGTCTGTAGTTTCCTGGATCACCCCTGGAACCTTTCTAAAAATTGGTGTTACATTGGCGATCCTCCAATCTTCAGGTATTAGAGATGATTTTAATGATAGTTCACAGATACTAATAGCAGATCTGCAATCTCATATTTCAGTTCTTTCAACACCCTTGGATGTATACCATCCGGCCCAGGTAATCGGCTACTCTTCAGTTTATCTAATAGTTGAAATACATCTTCCCGATGTATCGATATTTCCTTCAATTCTTCCGCATCTTTAAATACCACTTCAGTCATGGGTAACATCCCTACATCTTCCTCAGTAAAGACTGAAGCAAAGAATTCATTCAGTCTCTCCGCTATCGCCTTGTCGCCTCTTAGTGCTCCTTTAACCCCTTTATCATCTAATGGACCAACTGACTCACTCACAGGTTTTTTGCTATGAATGTACTTGAAAAGGTCTTTACTTCGCGTTTTTGCTTCCGCAGCAAGCTTCTTCTCAAATTCTCCCTTTGCCTGCCTTATCAATGCCTTGCATTTGACTTGCCAGTGCTTGTGCTGTTTCCAGGTTTCGTAGTTTGGCTCTTTTTTTCCATTTCCTGAAAGATGCTTTTTTGGCAACAACAGCCTCTCTGACCTCACCTTTAAACCATGCTGGCAGTTTTTTGGACTTCCTTCCACTTTTCTTAAAGCGTGGAATACAGCTGGTCTGGGCTTCCAAGATAGTATTTTTCAACAACAGCCAAGCCTGATGTACGTCTTTAACCTTTGCAACTGCTCCTTTTAGTTTTTTCTTAACTGTTTTCCTCATTTTATCATAGTCTCCCTTTCGAAAGTGGCCCCAACAACCTTATCTCTTGCACTAGATCTGTGTTCCACTAAGGATTAGGTCTAATATGGCTTCCCCTCTGGTCGGTTCATGAACCAGCTGCTCCAAGAAGCAGTCATTTATTTCATCTAGGAACTTTATCTCCCTAGCATGTCCTGCCGTGACACTGACCCAGTTCATACCGGGGTAGTTGAAATCATCCATTATTATTACTGTGCTGTAACTTTTGTTAGCTTCCTTGATTTCTTTGAGCATTTCATCATCCATTTGGTCATTCTGGCCAGGCGCTCGATAGTACACCCCACTGCCATTGCCTTCCCCCTTTTACATGGAATTTCAATCCATATAGATTCTACAGCAGATTTTGTTTCCTGCAAAATTTTAATCCTTTCTGACTCAATGCCCTCTCTAACATAGAGAGCAACCCCTCCACCAATTTGATCAGCTCTATCATTACGATATAGTTTGTACCCAGGTATCACAGTGTCCCACTGGTTGTCCTCCTTCCACCATGTCTCTGATATTCCAATCATATCTAACCTTTCATTTAGTGCTATATATTCTAACTCTCCCATCTTATTTTTTAGACTTCTAGCATTTGCATACAAGCATTTTAGAGAATGTATTTTATTCATATTAATTTGGCTATTGTTAGACATGGGTAATTTAGGATCTTTAAGCTCTGTCTGCTCCATACTTGAGGGCATTTGGGCTACTTTACTCTTTTGTGGAACCGCTCTGCTTTTGGTAGTATCCTTCAAAGATACATTCTTCCTTTTTTTTTTTTTAATTGAGATTTTTAGTCAATTACAATAACCAAATAGGTACAGGTCAATCAAGAAACAAGACAAGAGATAAACTAGTAACTCTTACAACATATAAGGAAAAAAAATCATGATACAGTCCACATCATGGAGCCATACTGTGCTTACAATCAGAAGCAATAACTCAAAAGGAAAAAAAAAGGGAACAATGTCCCAATTAGGAGGTCAAATAATTAAACACTGGTCCTTTCTAACACTTTTCTATCAGCCACAAATCTTTCCAGATGAAGCACTTCCGAACCATCTGCTCTTGGGCGACTGTCGGCTTTCCCCTAATATCTAGTTTAAAAGCTGCTCTATCTCCTTTTTAAAGGTTAATGCCAACAGCCTGGTTCCATCCTGGTTAAGGTGAAGCCCATCCCTTTGGAAGAGCCCCTCCTTTCCCCAGAATGTTCCCCAGTTCCTAACAAATCCAAAACCCTCATCTCTGCACCATTGTCTCATCCACGCATTGAGACTCCGGAGTTCTGCCTGCCTTTTGGGTCCTGCACGTGGAACAGGAAGCTTTTCAGAGAATGCTACCCTGGAAGTTCTGGATTTCAACTTCCTATCTAAAAGCCTAAATTTAGCCTCCAGAACCACCCTACCACATTTTCCTATGTCATTGGTACCTACATGTACCAAGACAGCAGACTCCTCCCCAGCACTATCTAAGACCTTATCTAGGTGGCGTGTGAGGTCCGCTACCTTCACACCAGGCAGGCATGTTACCAGGCAATCCTCACGTCCACCAGCCACCCAGCTATCTACATGCCTAATGATCGAATCACCAACTATAACGGCTGTCCTAACCCTTCCCTCATGGGCACATGGCCCTGGAGAAACTTCCTCGGTGCGAGAGGGTTTTACATCACCTGGAGGACAGGTCCTAGTTACAGGATCACTTCCTGCCACACCAAGGTGATGCTCTCCTGTCACGTGACCTCACTCCTCCATGGCAACAGGGATGCTGCCAGACTGGAGGTGGGACTTCAGGATTATATCCCTGTAGGTCTCATCTATGTACCTCTTTGTCTGTCTTATGCTTTCCAAGTCTGCTACTTTAGCCTCTAGAGAATGGACTCGTTCCCTGAGAGCAAAGAGCTCCTTGCACCTAGTGCACACATAAGACCTCTCACCAACTGGGAGAAAATCATACATGTGACACTCAATGCAAAAGACTGGAAAGCCCCCATCCCGCTGCTGGACTGCTGTCTGCATCTTAGTTTTAAGTTTGTGTTTAGATCTAAGTTCTTTACTTATTAAGGGTTGCTATGAATATTTATACTAATAAAACTGTACCTAATACGTGTAATATACCTTGTTCACCTGAAGCTTAACTAATCTCAGGTCCTTAGTGTATGACTGATTTGGGTAATGAGCTTCACCTGAGAGCACCTCCTGTCTTGTAATATGTGTAAGTACCTATAAAGCTACGATTATCCCATGGGAGGGAGGGAAATAACACTTATTAAAAGAGGGCTGCTACACAGTACCCTGTCTTGTGCTGCTGAGGTAAGCTATATTCTGATTTGATTTAAATTATAGCTCTTAGCTGCTGCTAGGCTCTAACTTCTTATGAAATTTAAACTACAAGCTCTCTGCTGGGTTCTAAATTTAACCAGAAAGCTCTCTTCTGTGTTTTAAATTGAAGCTAAAAGTACTTTGCTGATGCTAGGCCCTGAGTGACTATTAAATTTAGACTACAAGCTCTCTGCTGGGTTCCAAATGTAACCAGAAAGCTCTCTTCTTTGTTTTAAATTTAAACTAAAAGTACTTTGCTGTTACTAGGCCCTGAGTGACTATTAAATTCAAACTACAAGCTCTCTGCTGGGTATGAAATGTAACCAGAAAGTTCTGCTCTGTGTTTTAAAACTAAAAGTACTTTTCTGATGCTAGGCCCTGAGTGATTATTAAATGTAAACTACAATCTCTCTGCTGGGTTCCAAATGTAACCAGAAAGCTCTCTTCTGTGTTTTAAATTTAAAGTAAAATTACTTTGCTGTTACTAGACCCTGAGTGACTATTAAATTTAAACTACAAGCTCTCTGCTGGGTATGAAATATAACCAGAAAGTTCTCCTCTGTGTTTTAAATTTAAACTTAAACTGCTGCTACTAGGCCCTGACTGATTTAACAAAAATAGTGGGTTCACAGATTAATTAGCTTTAATACAAATAATTCCTTTTAGAAAATTACCAGAAGTATATACTCACAGTTGCAGATCTCTCTCCAGAAGTAACAGTCCCTTTTTCTAGTCCTTCAAGACAGAGGATCACAGAGCTCTGGTTGAGCTATTTATGCCTGTGCTGCTGAAGTAAGCTGTGACCAACTTCCTGGGTAATTAACAGTCCTTGCTTGGATAGGAGGAGTCTTTCAAAATGGCACATAGGAATGCTGAAACTGTACAGCAGCCAGACAGCAATTGATGAGGGCCCAACATGGGCATGAGTGTGTTTCTCATAGTGTCACAGGAGATAGTACCCAGCAGGTACCCCCAAGGGCACAGAATATTGGCAGGCGGTGGTGGGGGGGAAGTGTGGACATCTATGCAGGCACCCCTACTCCAGATCCCGCACCATAGGAAGCCACCTACCAGCACACTGGATGGCCTGAGACTGTGCACCACCAGCACCACCAAGATATGGGCATGTCAGCATGGTGGCGGAGGGGTACTGGTGGCCGAGGGGGCAGTGGCATCTGCCCACAGCAGACCATGGCCTAGCCCTGTTTAGTTGGGTGCCGTTCACTGCAAAAGACAGGCTCTGTCTGACGAACAGTCATGGTATCCCCAGGGAACAAACTGTCCCTGAGGCAATAGTGTGGTGCAGTACACACAGCCAGTGCGTTCAGAAGCAGAAGATCACAAGTTCAAGTCCCAGCTGTGGTTCCTGCCAACCCAGTCCCCATATTTTTCACAGTACTAAACCATGCTAATGAAGATGGAACCTTTATTGCAGATAAAATAAACATGCCTGAAACGCCTATATTTTACCCTACAGAGCACAGACACCATAAACATGTGCAATACCTACAGCAGAGTTTCCCAAATGCAGTCCTGGAGGGCCAAAAACCATTCAGGTGTCATGCTGTCTCTAATATAAGGGCATGTCAGCATGGTGGCAGAGGGGTACTGGTGGTGGAGGGGGCAGTGGCATCTGCCCACAGCAGACCATGGCCTAGCCCCGTCTAGGTGGGTGCCGTGCACTGCAACAGACAGGCTCTGTCTGACACACAGTCATGGTATCACCAGGGAATGAAGCATCCCTGTGGTAACAGTGAGGTGCAGTATAAGCAGCAAATGTGTTTTGGAACAGAAGGTCACAGGTTCAAGTCCTAGCTGTGGCTCCTGCCAACCCAGTCCCCATATTTTACCCAGTACTAAACCATGGTAATAAAGACTGAACCTTTATTGCAGATAACATAAACATGCCTGAAAAGCCTATATCTTACCCTACACTAAACTGTGGTAATGAAGACGGAACCTTTATTGCAGATAAAATAAACATGCCTGAAATGCCTATATTTTACCCTATAGAGCACAGACACCATGAACATGTGCAATCCCTAGAGCAGAGTTTCCCCAACTCCAGTCCTGGAGGGCCAAACACCATTCAGGTTTCATGCTGTCCCTAATAAATATGCCTGTGCTGCACCTCTAGGCGCCACCCCCATGGTATGCAAATGTATCTCATGCATATTCATTAGGGACATCATGAAAACCCAAACAGTGTTTGGCCTACCAGGACCGGAGTTGGGACCCTCTGCCCTAGAGCAGCGGCCAACAGGGGCAGAAACACCCACACCCACAGGCTCCATTATCCAAAGCCTCATGGAGAGGCAGGATGTTGGGCCCTGCACGCAGCAGCATCTGCCAATACTAGCACTTGCATACCTTAGCAATGCCGCCCTAAACCTGGGAATACGTTACACAAATATCAAAAGGTTGCTATGATTAATGGCAGCTAGCAATTCCCAAGTAAAGCACAATTTGCTGATTGAGCTGCATCATAGCAATCATTCTCATGTCTGTGGAGTGTGTTTCAGGTCTGGTTTTTGACAGTGCTTACCACCCTGGGGAGTGACTCCAACAGTATTGCATACCATAGCCATGCCTGCACTGTGCCCAGGACTGGTGCGGTGGCAGGGCTGCGAAAAGCCTCTATATTTGCACAATGCTGGCATAGGTGTGGGAGTGTGTGTCTGTCTATCCAGTATGTGGTGGCTGCCAACACCTTACTCAGTCCACACTGTTTGCACTGTTTCCAGTGTTAGCCTGACAATGTGCATAATGAGGAGCAAGGTACTGTGGGTATAACGCGGACAGGGTGGCCTGGGCAGGATGCATCTGCACAGGGCATACGGCAATGGCTGAGACATTGTAGTGCCCGGCCACCACCTGCACGGACAGGGTGGCCACAGCATGTCCTTCTGGAAGGTCACTCTCAACCTGACTGAGCAGTGACCATGGCATGGCTAGGTTCCCCCATAGGGCTATATAGTAAGGGTGTGTGTGCCAGTTTTGTGTGCATGCATCCTCTCCAGGAACATGCACTATGGGTTAGCTAGCAGACTGTCTGCAGTTAGTATGTGTATGGCTGGAGCACCTTGCAGGGTGCAGTGGCTGGAGACTCACTGTGCTTGCTGCTGGAGAGTGTTTGATGGTGGTGGGGGGCAGCTGAGCATTTGCGAGCCTACTGTCTGTCTGCCATTGCCTTATGGATGTGTACAGATCTGCATTGACTGCCCTGTAGGGTGCTTGTTACCCAGCAGGTCTGGGGTTGATGGTCCCCTCTACTGCCACCATTGCAGGGAGGTAGAATGTGGATCTGTTGGTGGGAGATCCTGTTTCCTCACCCTGGGCCCCAAAGGGCAGGTTCGGTGGTGGTACATAATCTGCCTATGGGTTCAAACACACCCCTTCCCTTACATCATGTGACTATAGCACCAACACAGAATATGCACTATTCTGGGCCCATAAGGGCTAGATGTGACTGAGACAGATGTATCCTAGGTGTGTCTGCAGGAACTACCTATCACACTAGCACTGAAGGGGACCCTCAGCATGGCCTATTTCAGCCATGAAAGGTGCTGTGGACCTGGTGCTGGGCGCCCCACCTTACCCTCAAGGTGAGCACAGTACCTGCACAATGTAACAGAGTGGAGGAGTGGCCTAGTGGTTGGGGCAAGGTACTTCAGGCTGGATGGTCGGGGGTTCAAATCCCACTAGAGGACAGCAACCTTGGGCTGGAAGGACTGGGGTTTCTAGTCCCACAGGTATTCCTTGTGGTCTTGGGCAAGCCACTTAACCCCCCATAGCCCATGTTCCCTGTAAAATAGTTATCTCCAAGTTATAATGCCCTGTTCAATGTAATTTCAGTTTGTTCAATGTAAACCGCACTGATGCAGAATAGCATGGTATATAAGAGAATTAAAATAAATAAATAACAGTCTATAGCTTATCTGTGCCAGTAGCACATATGGTCAGTTCCCCCTACCAGGCTGAGGTGCTGTGGGGGTGCATACCCCATCTTGTAATCATCTGTAGACTGCTGATTTGCATGTGCAGTGCATCATGGGTATGGGTGGCTTACCCCCATCCTGGTAACCACAGCAGACAGTTTGTGTGGTGACCTGCAGTCCTTCTGTAGACAACCAGGGGTTTGTTAGTAGCTGTAGCCAACTGGTTACTTCACTGCCTGTGGAGACAGAGGTCATGGGTTTGATCCCACAGTGGGGTTTTTTGATAGGGCTGTCTGAGGCATTTTCCTTTTATTATGTAAAGTAGTGCTTTTAGAAAATACACATCACAGTGCTGTAACCTTAAGATGCCTCATAAAGTGCCCTCTAAGGTTCCCTATAAAGCGCCTTATAAAGCGCCCTATAAGGAACATTATAGGGTGCTGTGGTGGACAGTGCACTTTATAATGTGCCCTCTGGAGTGCCCTATAGGGCGCCTTTTGTGGCACCTTAGGTTACGGCACTGTGAGGGTGTGTTTGCTGGCAGCACTAATTTAATATAAAAATGAAAATGCCGCTCAGAGTACTGGTTTAAAGTAAAGGGCAATGCCTCAGAAAGCCTTATTCACTAAGCCCACTGGGGAGATTGAACTCATGACCCCTGTACCATCAGTCAGTGTATTAACCATTGTGCTAAACCTCTGCTGCTGTATTTGTAGGTGAATGTGCCTACTTAAGACTAACGTGCCTTAACGTGTCACAGCTCCCTCAATTGTGCGATAATGTGCACGGCGCACCTTATCACACGATAACACGCAATTGCTACATTTAGACCGTAACACCCACTCTTTTAATTGCATCCTGCACATTATCGCTGGGCACACATTAATACGGTTTACTAAACATACCCCCTTGTGTAACTGTTTAGCCAGCCATTGCTATGTTAAAAGGCATAGCACACCAGTTAATACAATGCCCTCACAGCCAGTGGTGATGTGTTGGAGACCCCCAGTGTGCCAACAACAAGATAAATAAATAATAAACAAACTGTGTTCAGACACATCACTGCAATGTGTATCTGCAGCATAGATCTTTATCTGTATTGATTGGGCTACCATTTCCTGTGTACCAGCCATGGCACAAGCATGTTGCTAGCGTGCCTTAATGATCCGCGCTGCGTGTGTGCGTGAGCAAGCCAGTGCAGAAAATGACTACTCGGTCAAGAAAGCCTGCCTTTACCAGCAGGGAGCTCAGGCACCTAGCAGGGCTGATCTGCACCAGGCAGATGAGACTTTTCCCTGGCTCTTCAAAGAGGTAGGACCTGGGGCGTGTGCGGAGGGCCTGGGACCGCATTACAAGGCGCTTTAATTGTCTTGCAGACTACCCACGTGAGGTAAGTGTATGGGGGCAGGACAGTACATCCATATACATATCCAGTGTGGATTGTAGGTGTGTATGCTGCTGTGTGTAGGCATTCTATCTCATTTATGTTTATTAGTTAAACCCACATGATATACGGCCTATGTATCATATCAAAGTGGTTTGCCCTATCCCCAGGAGGCTAAGGAACTGATCACAGAGTTCCAGATGTCAGCCTGGTGTTATGGCAGCTGCTGCTGTTACTGTGTGAAAATACACTGTAACACAAGGAGCCCCTAGATCTGCCTAAAGAGGTTTGGTAAACATCATGCTGATATGGTAGGTTCTGCATTTGCAGGGTCACACATCTGCCCTACCCCTAGGGGTCCTGAGACCTGCTCCAAATGCTCTGTCATTCATCCTGGTGATACGGTTGTGTGCATTTGCAAGTTAAAACATTTGCCCTACCCCCAGGGGTTCTGAGAGCCCATCAAAGTGGGCTGTCAGTCTCCCTGGTGATATGGTCTATGCTGCTGTTGCTGTGTTATATTTCACCCTACCCCCAGGAGGCCTGAGAGCCCATCAAAGTGGGCTGTCAGTCTCCCTGGTGATATGGTTTATGCTGCTGTTGCTGTGTTATATGTCACCCTACCCCAAGGAGGCCTCAGAGCCCATCAAAGTGGGCTGTCAGTCTCCCTGGTGATATGGTTTATGCTGCTGTTGCTGTGCTATATGCCACCCTACCCCAAGGAGGCCTGAGAGCCCATCAAAGTGGTCTGTCAGTCATCCTTGTGGTATGGTTTAGGCTGCTGTTGATTTTTTATAATTCAACCTACCCCCAGGAGTCCTGAGACCTGCTCAAAGTGTCCTGTCAGTCACTCTGGTGATATGGTGTATGTTGCTGATGATGTGTGCTAAGACACCCTACCTCCAGAAGGCCTGAGACCTGATTGCAAAGGTGGGTATGGCATCTAAATATTGTGGTAGGTGCTGCTGGGTTTGGACACACATTTGCCCGATTCCCGGAGGCCCTGACCTCATTACACATGTCTGTTATGGATCCTGATTGTATGGTAGGTGCAGATGTCGATGTGCTGTAAACCATCCCACCCCCAGGAGCCATGAGACATGATTCAGAAGGTCAGAAACAAATCCATATATCATTGATGTGTACACAGTTTCTTCTCACACATCTGGCCACTCCCCAGGAGACCTGTAACTGATTGCAGAGGAACATTATAGATGCTGGTGTAAGGGTACAAAACCTCACAATGCCCACTCCACTTAAACAAAAAGTACTGGTCCAAATCCTTCAAAATTCATTATCTTTCTACATGCAAGCATATATATCAATGTTCATTCTATGTTGTTAAACACACAATACTGCACAGAAGGTCTCAGTAACCATGGGCCTACAGCACGCATACAACAGACTAAACTGTCATAATGCACAAGCCCTTATAACATCAATGACCTTCCGTACAGATCCAGACAAGCCACCCAAACACAATCAAGGAGACAGCACTTAACTTCCAAAACCATGCTTTGCGCCTCAAAGGGTGGCCATCCTGCTCTCCATTCCCCGATGCCTCAACTCAGAGCTCAAAAGTGTTTCGCAAGCATCCTTGCTTCATCAGGGGAAAAGCAACTGTCCAACAAAACATATAACCAACATGAAATACACAAGCCAGCACACCCAACTCAGCACAAGCCAGCACACCCAACTCAGGCCCCGTACCCACACCTATCCAAAGTTAGCAAGGCAAACAGCCAGTGGATTGTGGAGTTTATGTTGGTTATATGTTTTTTTGGAAAGTTGCTGTTTCCCTGATGAAGCAAGGATGCTTGTGAAATGCTTTTGAGCTCTGAGTTGAGGCGTCGGGGAATGGGAAGCAGGATGGCCACCCTTTGAGGCGCAAAGCATGGTTTTGGAAGTTAAGTGCTGTCTCATTGATTGTGTTTGGGTGGCTTGTCGGGATCTGCACGGAAGGTCATTACTGCTATAAGGGCTTGTGCATTATGACAGTTTAGTCTGTTGTATGCGTGTTGTAAGCCCGTGGTTACTGAGACCTTCTGTGCAGTATTGTGTGTCGAACAACATAGAATGAACATAGATATATATACGTGATTGTTGAAAGATAATGAATATGGAAGGATCTGGAACAGTATTTTTTTTTTTGTGGAGTGGGCATTGTGAAGTTGTAATTCATTCCACTCTAAGAACGACTATATATATTTTGGTGTAAGGGTACATGCACCTGTTGTGGATGCACAGCTCTGGCACAACCCCAGACAGACACACAGATGTTAATAGGCCAGCAAGGTGTGGTGGGCCATGCTCATGTAGTAGTCAGCCACAACTTCCATAATCACAGGAGGCACTAGTCATGACCATAGAGGTATAGTATAATGCCAAGTGTCATGGTATTGGCATCCAGCAAGGTGCACAGGGCCACCCACCTTCCGCTGTATGTTAGGACACATCACCCATGTGTGGTAGGATATCATGGTCACATGGCAGGTGTGGTGGCTGATATGTGTAGGTCAGGCAAACACATATGTGTTTGCCAGACCACAAAGGGGGTTATGGAGGACCTCCCGTAAACACCAGCATGCCCAAACCACATGTGGCATGGTGCTGCCATGTCATGCAAGGAGAGTGTAGGAACAGGGTATGGTGTGTCCAGGGTGTTATGCACAGTACACATATGTGTCACTGCACACATGGCCAGACCCACAGCCACACATGCAGGTGGCACTGGCAAACGTTAGTAGAGTACACACTGAGCAGAGGAGCAGGAGCAGCATGATGCTGCGCACAGAGATGTCTGATATGTGTTGGCCACCCACCAGAGATATAAGGTCATTAATGCACCCTCCCACTGCTTTCCCCCCCCCCCTAGGTAGAGGACCTACGTAAAAAGGGTCGGGAGTTGCGGCTGCACTGCCCGGAGGTCCTTGTCCGCCTACAGAGGCGGGCAATTTCCCAACGTGGAGGTGAGTGTTGTGATGGGTATACTATTTTTATTTATTTATTTAGACAGTTTTGTATACCGCCTTATCCTTCAATCAAAGCGGTCACAACACAATTGGGGGATACATTTAACACACAGGGATATGAGACACATACACTAATACTTACAGGGAACATGGGCAATGGAGGGTTAAGTGGCTTGCCCAAGACCACAAGGAGCATCTGTGGGACTAGAAACCCCAGTCCTTCCGGCCCAAGGTTGCTGTCCTCTAGTGGGATTTGAACCCCCGACCTTCCGGCCTGAAGTACCTTGCCCCAACCACTAAGCTACTCCTCCCTATACTAGTTTTCATCCATTGTCCTTGAAGAAGGGTCTTCCGTTTGGACAATTTCTTAGACTTCGACGGATTTTTTCTAATTTTGAAGATTTTCTTAAGCATGCAGAGAAATTGTCAACTCGCCTTGCCCAGAGAGGTTATCCTAAACGGGTCATCAAACAAGCATTTTTGAGGGCTAAATATACCCATCGTGAATGGTTGTTTTTTCCAACATCTCATGACTTTACGGTGGATTCTGATACCTTTGTGGGAGTGTTGCCATATATGTCCCATACAGATCATATTAAGAAAATTCTTGACAGGCATTGGCACATTTTACAATTACATCCATGTTTCCAAAGAAGGTTACAGATAGCACACTCCAGAGGTCCTAATCTCCGTGATTTTGTAGGGGCTATCTCTTACCCTTTGGATAGGGTTGTTAATAAGCCTCTTGAGGTTGGTAATTTCACCTGTGCCTCCTGTTCCCATTGCCCCCAATCTATTTTGGGCAGCAAGTGGCGTGTCCCTAATTCAAATTTCACCCATAGGGCCCGATGGCATACAACTTGTTCAACATCATTTGTTGTGTATGTGTTGATCTGTCCGTGCCTTCTTTTATATATTGGCCGGACTATTCGTTCAGTAAAAATTCATCTGAATGAGCATGCATCTAGAATCAGGAATGCCGAGATATCAGCCCCGTTGGTCCAGCATTGTCTGGATTTTCATCATGCTTTTGAGGACTTGCGATGGCGTGTTTTGGATTTTGTCCTTGAACACCCTAGGGGGGGGGGGGGATCGAGAACAACTTCTTCAAACATTGGAACAAAGCTGGATTTTTTGGTGGTCTACTGTTGAACCGTTTGGTCTTAATAAAGAATTGGATTGGGCTAGCATTCTTTAATGGCGCTTGTGTTTACCAAAGAACTGCTTTGGGACCCTTTCTTTCTTTTTTACATTGGGATTGTCACTTTTAGATCCCCTTGTATCCATTGCTGAACACTGATTGGTTGCTTACTGTTATTTAAATCATGAATCCTGCTGCGTGGTTCAGACCGCTATTGAGCATGCGCTGGTGTTTTTGATCAGCCGGGAGACTGTTTCTATATTGCAGTTAAATTAAGCATTGAGACAGGGCACGAATTTGGTATTTGCCCGAAACGCAGTGCTGTGTACTTTTTGTAACTGCAGGTTATTCCGTGAGAGGTCCGATATGTCTGCAAAGATCTGAGGGAGAATCATGGAGAAAACTGCGATGTGACGCTTAAGATAAGTCATAGTCCCGATCTTTTTGCTTTTTCTGTTTGGACTTCTACACAGTTGTTTTAAAAACACCATAGAATTAGTTTGGTTTTATGTAGGGGGCACTTATGTGTGGTGCTTCACCTGTATTTATACAGCTCCGTAGTGAGCTCATTAAAAATTTGAGCAAAATGGAAGTATAGCTTCGAGAGGCGGGTTAAACCTCATGGCTGCTCTTCCGACTTTACTGCATACACGCTAGCTCATAAAAAATATAAAAAATATTACTTTCACTCTATCACCTGAGCTGTGGCATTCATCTGGTCCATCCTCTCCTGAATGCCCAGCAGAACCTGACGAGTGGCTGTGGGTAAGAAACAAGGTAATGTGTGAGACATATGTTGCCCCCCCACGTGACTTCTGCAAATGTACTGCGTATCCCAACAGACCAGTCCGCAGACCACTCATGTATGCGACGTCTAGCAATGTGGTACCATGTTTACATCTGTATGTCCCATGATCCATCCACAGGCCAGGAAATGAGTCTGCTGAGGGCCGTGGTGATCACAGATATGACACATTGTACCATGCTGAACTTCAGTGTGTCACTGCGGTATCTGTGCACTGGTCGTATGAGATAGGTTGGATAATGTGGGACTTGATGGCACACAGATAGATATCTGGGGGGCGCTGATCACTCTAAACCTGATGCACAGTACTGAGTACCCTGACTATCTTTGCTACGTACCACTACCCAGGGAGAGGGGTCCGAACGGGTAAGCTGTATAGGTAATCTGGGGTAGGTGTGTACCAATGTACGTCTCCATGGGGTATTTTGTGGTGAGTAGTAGGCGGATGTATGGGCTCATTAGCATTATGACACCAGATGGCACATGATACAAGGGGGGGAAGTGCACATGCCACCCACCCCCACTACACATACCAACCTATGTGCTGTGGTGTCATAATATTAGGGGCCCATGGAATCTCATTGTGGATGTGCCGTCAACCACCAGGGGGCTTGTTGTGCATTCTGTTACCCACCTTCCGCATCTTGCTTTGCAGAGGCAGTATGAGCCCGCAGCTCTTCTAGGATGATATACATGCTTGTGTGATGGGTACCTGATGGTCCTGGTGCAGGTATCGTGTGGGAACTCTCCTCTGACGCTGCATTCTCCATAGCCCGTGTGCTGATGTCATTGGCCCCCACTTCTACATTGTCATCCTCCGCCAAGTCCTCAGCCTCGGGATGCACCAAGTTTCCTGGGGTCTTAGCGCCAGTGCTGTCCGTGTCCCCAGACTCGGCGGCCTCTGGCCCCTCTGCATCCCCTTGTGCCGGCACATCCCCCTCCTCATATGCCTCCATGGCCTGGATGTCACCTGGGGGGTAGAAGAAGGTACACAGCAAGGATGATTTAGCACAGGTAACATAACTACACCTGTGCAGTGCTGTAAAATGTCCATGACTGTGGCTGTCGTGCAAGCAGCCCCAGGTACCTGTCACACCCACCCTGTACTTACACAGCCATATTCTTCTCAATATGTGGACCCCAGTTGCCTGTGTTAGGTCACACGTGTTCCCAGGACATAGCCTCCTCCCCCTTCCCGTCCATGGCAGGCATATGCTGAGCTGTGTGGTTTACATGTGTAGCATATCTCTGACCTACCTGCCTGTGGATGGGCGGTGTCCAGCGCTTCCAGCAGCCCTAGAATGTAGATGGGGCCCAGACGGTCTGCTAGTTCCTGCTCCAGAGGTGTCAGCGTCGGTGCAAAGGGACCACCCCCTCTGGTGACCATGGCATGCTGCCTCTCTGCCACCATGTGGGCACGGACACCCCCCTTTATGTCATTAAACCATTTCCTAAGGCTATCCAGGTCCCTGGACGGCCCCCCTGCCTGTGCTATGGCCTCATGTATCTCACCCCACACTTGTATCCGTGTGCCCACAGTGGTGCTTGTGCTCAGGCGGCCATACAGCACATTGTATCTCTCGAGAACACTGGCCAGCAGGATGTGGTTCTCCTGTTGGCTGAACCTAACAGCCCTCCTCCTTTCTGCAGATAGCACAGGTATGAGCCTTTGTTTGGTGCTTGGTGGTCCCTGTGTGGGCTGAGACACACCAGATGGGCCTGCAGCCACCACCACAGACCCAACACTCCCTGCCGGCTCTGGTTCCTGCTGAACAGGTGCCCCCCCCCCCCTACACTCCTGCCATGTCCTGTCTCTCACTCTCCCTGCCCTGTCTTTACTGAGGAAGATGTAGGGATGTTACCCATTACTGAAGTGGTATTTAAAGGTGCGGAAGAATTGAAGGAAATATCGATACATCGGGAAGATGTATTACAACTATTAGATAAACTGAAGAGTAGCAAATCACCTGGGCCGGATGGTATACATCCAAGGGTGTTGAAAGAACTGAAATATGAGATTGCAGACGTGCTATTAGTAATCTGTGAACTATCATTAAAATCATCTCTAATACCTGAAGATTGGAGGATCGCCAATGTAACACCAATTTTTAAAAAGGGTTCCAGGGGTGATCCGGGAAACTACAGACCAGTGAGCCTGACATCAGTACCGGGAAAAATGGTAGAAGCCATCATAAAGAATAAAATTACTCAGCATGTAGACAGTCATGACCTAATGGGAGACAGCCAACATGGCTTTAGACAAGGAAGATCTTGTCTTACTAATCTGTTATGTTTTTTTGAAGGAGTGAATAATCAGGTTGACAAAGGTGAGTCGGTTGATATTGTGTATCTGGACTTTCAGAAAGCCTTTGTCAAGGTCCCTCATCAGAGACTTTTGGCAAAACTAAAGAGTCATGGGATAGGAGGCAGTGTACTATTGTGGACCAGGAACTGGTTAAAAGATAGAAAGCAGAGGGTAGGGCTAAATGGCCAATTTTCCCAATGGAGAAAGGTGAATAGTGGTGTACCCCAGGGATCTGTGCTGGGTCCGCTGCTTTTTGACATATTCATAAATGACCTGGAAAGAGGAATAACGAGTGAGGTTATCAAATTTGCAGATGACACAAAACTATTTAAAGTTGTTAAAACCCAAGAGAATTGTGGAAAATTGCAAGAGGATCTTGATAAATTGGAAGACTGGGCATCAAAATGGCAGATGAAATTTAATGTGGACAAGTGCAATGTTATGCATCTAGGGAAGAACAACCCAAACTATGGTTACACGATGCAAGGTTCCACATTAGGAACCACCACCCAGGAAAAAGATGTAGGCATCATTGTGGATACCATGTTAAAACCCTCGGCCCAGTGTGCAGCAGCGGTCAAGAGAGCAAATAGAATGCTAGGTATGATAAGGAAAGGAATGGAAAATAAAACAAAAGATATTATAATGCCTCTATATCATTCCATGGTGAGACCGCACCTTGAATATTGTGTACAATTCTGGTCGCCATATCTTAAAAAGGATATAGCGATTTTAGAAAAGGTTCAGAGAAGAGCCACCAAAATGGTAAAGGGGATGGAAGGATACTCCTATGAAGAAAGGCTAAAAAGGTTAGGGCTCTTTAACCTGGAAAAGAGATGGCTGAGGGAAGATATAATAGAAGTCTATAAATTAATGAACGGAGTGGAATGGGTAAACGTAGATCGATTGTTTACCTTATCAGAATATAGAAAGACTAGGGGACATGCAACGAAGCTACAGGATAAACTATTTAAGACTAATAAAAGAAAATATTTTTTCACTCAACGTGTAATCAAACTCTGGAATTTGTTACCGGAGGATGTAGTAAAGGCTGTTAGTGTAGCTGGGTTTAAAAAAGGTTTGGACAAGTTCCTGGAGGAAAGGTCCATAAACCATTATTAAGAAGGGACCCAGGATATCAATGCTTGAACCAATACAAGCATTGTGGAACCTGTGTCCCTTGGGGAAACTGCTAGGTACGTATGACCTAGGTTTGCCACTGTTGGAAACAGAATACTGGGCTTGATGGACCTTGGTCTGACCCAGTATAGCATATCTTATGTTCTTATGTTTTAACACACCTGCTCCTGACTCTCTCCTCACTTCTCCAACAACACACGACTTCTCTCCCTCGCCTACACAAACCCCTTAACGTAATCCAGGTGTGCAGGTGTATTTATAGGTTTTTATTACGTTACGCGTGTTGCGCATGCGCAGTTGCGCGAGTGCGGTGGCTGCATGTGTTGCCCATGGACCTCACAGATGTGGGAGGTGTGCGCGTGTGACAGTGCATGTGTAGCATGTTGTCCCGTGCACGCACCATCCATGTTTCTGCGGCACATGCACAACGCGCGAAGCGCATGCACAACGGGCGAAGCCGCCACACTCGCGCAACTGTGCATGCGCAACGTAAAAAGAACCCTATAAATGCAATTGCACACCTGTTTCACTTTGAGGTGTTTGTGTAGGCGAGGGAGAGAAGGCGTGCGGTGTCAGTGAAGGAAGGAGAGAGTCAGAAGCAGGTGTATTGTGGAGTGTGGCTGGGTTTGTGAGTGGTGGTTGTATTGTGTGGCTGTGTTTGTGTGTGGTGTGAAAGGTGTGTGGCTTGGTTAGTAAAGTGAGTGTCTGTGTTTGAGTGAGTTAGAGGAGTTGGATGGGTGGAGTTTATGGCGGCCTTTTTGGTTGCTGCATCTGCAGTGGGAGGTGAGCAGGCGCTGCGGTTGCCTGACGGGGGAGATGGTGTCTATGGGGCTGAGGCACAGGGCATGGGTGTAGTCCCGCTGCAAAACAGACCTGAAGTTGTGGGGGCAGGCCAGGCAGGGGCTGTGCTGGCATGGCACAGGAGGCATGCTGAGGTTCAGGCTCGCCAGCCTCGCCTCTACATGCCCAGGGCCCAGCTCCCAGCTCCAGGGCATGCGTGAGGACCAGGTCATGTCCCTCTACCGCCTGAGCATGGGGGCTATTAGGGAGCTCTATGAGGATCTAAGACCTGACCTCGAGCCCCTGACTGATCGGTCACATGCCATACCGGGTTTGGTCAAGCTCCATTTCTTTGCCTCTGGCTGTTTCCAGTCATCTGTGGCCGCAGTGGGTGGTATGAGCCACCCCACCTTCTCACGCTGTCTCCACCAAGTACTGTATGCCATGGTCAGCTGGGTGGGGAATTACATTGCCATTCCCCACACTAGGCAACAGTGGGGGACCCTGAACCAGGCCTTTGAGGAGTTAGACGGGATACCACACGTGATGGGAGCTATTGATTGCACACATGTTGCTCTGGTCCCGCCTAGAGCCCTCCTCCTGCACACGTGCTGACCAATCGGGTCAGTCGGGGCTCCTCAATACCGAGCGCTGATCGAGCGCATCCCTCCTTGTGCCTTTGCAGTGCCGGGCAGCCATCTGCTCTCCTCAGTCCGAGGATCGAGCCAGCCAGAGAAGCAGCCCTCCTCCTGCACACGTGCTGACCAATCGGGTCAGTCGGGGCTCCTCAATACCGAGCGCTGATCAGGCGCCCGCGCCTGTCGGGCCCGCGCCTGAGGACCTCGCCAGAGGGCCCTTTGGCGTGGCCCTTAGGCTGTGGCTCCACCCGAGGCTCCTGCAGAAAAGAACAATATCTAACGTGACAACACTGATGTTTGAACTGCTCCAATGCCAAACCGAGATCCACTCTGTCTAACGTCGATGTGAAGAAGAAGAGAACAAAATACAAAACCAAAAAAGAAAAAATCCACATCAACACCAACAACTGCAACTATTCAACAACTCAACCGCAAGTATAACTGCCTCCATCTGCCACATCTGCCACAAACACTTAAAACAGACTTTCCTCAACATCTGAGTTGTGTACTTTAAACTTGTTTAATTCCTCCACATTAATCCAACACACAAACATAGCAAATTACAACCTACGTGCATTAATGCTATATTATCGCTTCTATCTCACAATTGTGATTGCTCCATGTGATTGTAATACACTCCATTGCTAGTAAGCTATTCTAAAGAATACATTACAGTGTTTATCCCAGCTCAGAGCATCCTCTTAACAAAAATCAATCTCTTCAATCATACTGTTGTCAGTAATAATTGTCTACTGTAATAGCACAACCATTACAAGTATACCCTACACAAGCTCTATTTTAATAGACTCTGTGTGCAGTAGCTAGACATACTATAACCTCAATTGTATTCTATTGTTATAAAGTGAAATCTAATGCAATCAGAACTGATGTTATAGGCACCATTGACTTGCCCTTGAATTGCCTTACTGCTCCAATACATATTTAGTTGTTAATATCAGCAGCCTTAACACGTTCTATTACTGTTCATAGTAACAATCTCCCAACCACTACGGTTCTAGTTACCTCCCAGCTTCTTACTGTAGTCAGTATCTAGCGTTTTCTACATCGCTGGCAACTGCTTTCAGCAACTAGCAACTATTGCACTATAATCACTGTTGTCAGTAGCCTTACATCTATTTTTCTGCCCTCAGTAATTTCATTCATAGCCATTGTATGATCTTTTACTATTTTCACATAACGCAACACATTCCAGAAAAAACATGGATCTCACAAAGTACCAATCCTATCTTCTTATCATCACACTAACCATTCACCTAACCCACACCATCTATGCTCACAAACCAAATCCTACAACATATAACACCATCCCCATCATTCACAACTCATACAAAAACACACCACAACCATACTCATACACACTCAACCAAACACACCGTCCCAACCCTCCCAGACATTCAAGACTAATACAAATAAATCTTCAACAAGACAAACTTACAAACAGATCCCCCGAAACAAACACCATCAGAAAATTCATCCTCATAAATGCAAGATCCATACGAAATAAAATACCAATAATTAATGACATAATCACTGATAAAAAACCCGATATCCTTCTCATCACAGAGACTTGGCTCTCACCCACAGACACAATCCTCCTAAACCAACTTAACACACATCAATATGATCTTTTCAACTGCCACAGAGAAGCAAAAAGGGGAGGCGGAGCCCTTATCATCACCAAAAAAGAGCTCAAATACTCACTAACAAATATAAATAATATAGATGGTATGGACATCATAAATATAGAAAACAAAACCCTTGCACTGTCCCTCATCTACAGGCCCCCCTCAGCTGACCACAAAAATCTCACCCCCATCCTAGAACTTGCATGTACAGCTACACAGAGAAAACCACTTATCATACTAGGCGATCTGAACCTTCCATCACTCAACCCACAACATACAACCAATTTTATAGATTCCATGAAAGAAATGGGTTACAACCAAATCATACAGACACCTACACACAAAAGGTAACGCCCTAGACCTTGTATTCATTCCCACCCCATTTAATAAACACCAACTACAATCCTCACCTCTTATTACGGAAGTGCCATGGTCAGATCACCACTTAATAACCTTCAATTTACTTTCACTATCACTCACCAACACTGAAACTACTCCAACACCTTATAAATCCCGCTTTACACACTTCAACAAAGACACTTTCCTAGACACTGTACTACCCAACCTTATAAATAACACAACGGAAGTCAACACCATAATAGACCAATGGAACTCAACAATAAAAGAAGCAGCAACTCCCACCCAAGTTCCTCAAAAACAATTCACAAAAAAAAAGTCAGAAAAATGGTTTAATAAAGACCTCTCTAACATAAAAAAACAACTAAGAAAACAAGAAAAACGGTGGAGGAAATCTAAAACAAGTGATAATAAAGCCCTATACCTGAGTCTTCTCAACAAATACAAAGACACTATTAACAGATCAAAAAGAGAATACCACACAAAAGTAATAAATAAGGCACTCAACCGACCGAGAGAATTATTTGCAATTATAAAAACACTAACAAGAACCCAAACTCCAGAACCAGATCAATCAACGATAAGCGCACAAACTCTTGCAACTCATTTTGCTAACAAATTAAAAAATAAATCATCTAGCACAATCATAACAATACCTACGGACTTAAAACTAATCAATAAATGGATAACCTTTCAAGACATTGATCAAACACACCTCCTCAATGTCATATCAATGATCAACACCACTACCTCCCCCCTGGATCCATGCCCAGTATCATGGATAAAAAACACCAAAACTGAATTGGCTATACATATACAAAATATAGTAAACCAATCACTATCTCAGGGCATCATGCCAGATGCCCTAAAACTTACATCCTTACGCCCTATAATAAAAAATAATAAACTCAATCCCACAGACCCAAACTCATACAGACCTATAGCCAGCATACCGTTTATTGCACAAGTAAAATAAAAATCATACAGCTTCAACTACAAGATTTTATCGACACGCATGCACCACTTGACTCACACCAATTCGGCTTCCGCCCATCACACGGAGTCGAAACCTTGCTAATAACACTCATGGATGACCTCATCAAAGGCACTGACACATACAACCAAGGTTACATCCTCATATTCATTGATATAGCTGGCGCCTTTGACAATGTCCACCACAACACACTCATTAACAGACTCCTAAGCCTAGGAATAGGAGGAACAATTCTACAATGGTTTATATCATACATCACAAACCGATCGATACGCGTTAAATTAGGCCAAGACACTTCAGAGCCCTTCACACAAGGACAAGGTATTCCCCAGGGCTCGGCACTATCAGCCCTCCTTTTCAACTTATATCTCCAACCCATCACAAATATATTTAAAAAATATAAAGTCAACCACTACATATATGCAGATGATATCATGCTCACTCTACCAATAAACACAAACAATCCCACCTACCAGAACTTACTAGACTGCATCAGTGAAGCAAATACTTGGCTAGAAAATAATAACCTCAGCATCAACCTAAAGAAAACAGAAGCAATGTTCGTAACAAGAAAACCAGATACTACTCTCCCTGAAACTATAACAATTAACAACACAATAATCCCAATCAAAAAAGAAGTAAAATACCTAGGCATCATAATAGATCACAAACTTAGTATGCTCCCTCACATAAAACAAACAGTGAAAACCATATTCTATAAACTTAAGACCATCCAACACCTACGACCAATACTGGACACGCATGACTTCAGATCTGTTATCAGCACACTCATCACTCCACACTTCGACTATTGTAATAGTCTACTTATCGGCCTCCCTCTCACAAATACCAATTTACTCCAACGAGCTCAAAATATCTGTGCTCGAGTAACAGCAAAAGCCCGCCTCACTGACCACATAACTCCCATCCTCGCCGAACTACACTGGCTTCCCATAAATAGTAGAATATCGTACAAAATACTCCTAACCACATTTAAACTTATCAACGACATCTCACCCTCACATCTAACCACTCTAATACATGCTCCAAAAGAACATAGAACCCGCAGACAAAACGCAACCCACTCACTAGACATAAAAAAATCCATTCGAAAAAACAAATAAAACCACAAGCTCAAGAGCCTTCTCATATGCAGCCCCCACCCTATGGAATAAACTCCCACTAAGCCTCCGCAAAATAAAAGGTCTCCTGACATTCCGGAAAGAACTAAAAACATATCTGTTTAAAGAACACTTTATAAATCTTAATGAATCCCCCACAACCCCCACACTACACCTTCACAACGAGCCCCCTTAACCACAGATCAAAAAGCCACAAACCCCAACACACTTAGGAATAATGCAACTCTACGTTTAATAATGATTAATGCAACTCTACGTTTAATAATGATTAATGTAAATAGTTACAGCATTACTAGTCAATGCTAATTGTAAAATTGTATAACTATATGTTCCATGTTATTGTTCATTGTTCATGAAAAGTCAATTGTACATAGTTTGAAAGAAAAAACACTGTTCTATGTAAAACCCTGTTCATTAAATGTTAACTGTAAACCGCATTTGATCTTGGGAAAAAGCGGTATAGAAGAAAAGCATAAATAAATAAATAAATAAATAGAGACAGGGAGTTAGTGTTTCACAACCGCAAACACTATCATTCCCTGAATGTTCAGGTTGTATGTGATGCAAATATGCATATTCTGAATGTGGTTCCTAGGTTTGCAGGGTCCACCCATGACTCCTATATCCTGCATCACTCGGCACTATTCAGACAATTTGAGTCAGGACAGTATAAGGACTGTATATTGCTGGGTGTATTTCTCATTTCTGACATGCACATGGTGTTCATGTGACTATCCGTATGTGCAACTGTCTTTCTTGGAGATGTATCCCTCGTTGTGTGTGTGTGTCATCTGTGTGTGATATAAGTGGGGGGGGGGGCGGTTGGTGCCCTCCAACTCCACCTTGCTATGGTGCTGTGTGATGATGGTTGTATGGATGCTAGCATTTATGTCGTGGTTACAGATTATGTTGTTTTCAATCCATACACCTACCCCTTGTCTTGTGTGTCTTAACTTCACACGCTGATGCATAGCTGTGATGTCATATGTTTAAGTCAGGATGTGTTATGCATTTGTTTTGCACGTATATACCTGTGTCTATTTGGGTGGACATGAGCTCCTGTTTTAACATTCCACATTTATTTCTGCAGGTGATGCAGGATATGGGTGTCGCCCCTGGTCATTGACCTCTGTGCGTCAACTACGGACATGTGCAGAGTGGAGGTACAATGAGGCCCATGCCTCCAGCCGCTCCATCATAGAGCGCACCTTTGGCGTTCTAAAGAGTCGCTTCAGGTGTCTGGATAGGACAGGCGGGGCCTTACAATACAAACTACAGACTGTGGCAGAGGTCATTATAGCCTGTTGCATCCTGCACAACATTGCTCTCAGGCACCATATCCATGTCGAAATTAATGAGGATCTGGAGGATGATCCTACGTGTCCTTCTGCACGTGCCCATGGTGACACACGTGAGGGCACAGCAGTCAGGCGGCAGGTGATTGCGCAGATCTTCTCATGTAAGTACTGCATATGTTTCCACCAACATTTGTTTGAATATGTGTGTACTGCTAATACTAGTTGACATTTGTATACCAATATCAGTAAGATGCAACACTGCACTGACATGTAACAGACACTGCCTGGCCATCCCAACTTCAAATCTAATCATGACTGAAACACAGAAGATGTGGGCAGGGCACAAAAGCAGGTGGAAGTAGATTATGTGTGTGGAGAGTTTTAGGCTTGTGGGAGGTGTTGGGGTGACATGCCTAGTTTGTGGCTGATTGTGACAGAGGCTGCTGTGCAGTCACAGGTAGTTAGTTTGATGCTTTGGGTGCAGCAAGGTGAAAGGCATGTGGTGTGGAGTTAACAGTGGGAGAGCAGACCATGGTTGGGGCCAGTTGTCCAGCTGTGCGTGTTTTTCATTTAGTATTTTGAGCTGATTGTGTGGTTGGTATGCTCTGATGAACAGGATCTGTGTGGTCATTGTTTTTGTATGGCACTACATGTGATACATAGCAATATATACATGCTCAGTAGTATTTTTAATACTGGTATTTAATATCCTTAAGGGAAGTTACTGCAACACCACAGTGTGCCTGAATGTATAGGTCATCATGTAGCCCTGACATGGATGCGGGGAATGATAGGGAACCTGTGCGGTGTCCAGCCAGGGGATGTATCATTGCCCTTATTTTTGGCTGTAGAATAGCCATGCAGTGCAGTGTTTCATATGTACACGTAGACAGAGATGATTCAGGCCAGATCAGCAAGGTGTAGGTTACAGTAGGCAAGCCGATAGCTGAATATGGGTGTGGAATTGGGTTTTAGTGGTGTTTTCAGGGATGACAGAGCAAATCTAGCTGATGACATCTAGACATGAACCACATGACTCAACTACAAGCTGTGTAAGTGTGTAGAAGAGAAGAGTGTTGTCCAGGAAACAACTACATTGCGGACCCTAGAGAAGTTATGTCTACACACACAAAGAGGCTCTGACGGGGAGGGGAGGTTTTAAGGGCACATATAGGCTATCCATGCTTTGCCATTATCACTTTCGCACAATGGGATGACATGCAGCCATCAAGGTCAGGTCACAAACAGACATTGGGGTGTGGTTTAGCAGCCATAATTCAGCCGTTGAGATATTTATTTGCAACTCATCAGCACACAGCTGTTACTGTTAGTCAAGGTATGAGATATACACACCAAGGAAATGTATATGGACAGAGATAAGGGAGGTGCCCCTGCTAATTTCCGTGTGTTTCAGGAATTGACAGCAGGGTAGCAGATGACATTGAGACACCAGTACACACTGTGAAGGGGCATTGGGAGCAATATGGGGGACACAGGATACTACTGCGGCCTTGGAGTGTAGCAAGGACACGGTAGGGAGCAAACACTTCTGTTCACCAGTTTGTACAGCAACAGAGAGGTGAGGGAGGGGACAGAGTACGGACCCTTGTATTTTGCCATACCAACCTCTGTGATAACTCTCACATGAAAGAGATCTGTACAGTGTGATGGTGAACAGTCTGTAAAGGATCTTGGGGGGTCTGCGAGCTGAGGACAGGAAGGTGCAGTGTGTGTTGCACAGCTAGAACATGACATATGTATGTTTCCCTTGTGTTTCTCAATCCACATGACATACCTGGTGATGCTCCTGGTGCTGTGGTGCATTGGCATATGACGGCACGTCATCCAACATGCAGTGGTCTGGGGTAGGTGGACCTACAGCTACATTGTCTGTGACGGCAGTCAGGGGAAACACATGTCCTCAGTGATCTGTCATATTGTACATATGTTGTTGTTCACCTCTTTTTCCGGCACCTCCATACCCCATATCTTGCTGTTGGCACACATATCCCCATGTGTTCCTGTCCAGTTTGTCTTCTGCAACACTGTCTCTGGGACACATCTGACAGAGCTGCATGTGTGTGGAGCTCCTAGGTGTTTGGGTGGTGGGCTACACGTACACTCTTCCCCGACATTGTACCATCAGCCAACACCAGTGTATCATTGCATTCCATAAGGCCTTTATGTCCACTAATCTCCAATTGTGCACATACAAGCCATATGCTACTGCTGGCACGCTCACCTTAGCATACTGTGTGGGTGTGTGTTTTTGGGTTGGCTGTGTGATGATACAGTGTGCAGGCATTTTACATTATCATGTGGTGTGAGGGGTCTGTACACCTGGGGGGGCGGTGGTGACTGTGCTATCTCTACCTTGCTGCTGTTTACTGTGTGAACATTGTGGACATTTGTTGTGTGTTGTGAGCAGAACTGTGTCTTGTGTTCTGACAGACCACTGTTGAACAGCATTTTTGTATCACAGATATCGCCATAATGTGGACATGCATCAACAGTGGCTTGACATGGTGACATGGTGATTCTACACATTTTGATGGCATTGTCTCCCTTCACTGTGACCTGTTGTGGCATTTGAGTGCCTCAGGGGATCCAAGACATACACTATATGCAAACACACGGTAGGTTGCACCTTTGTTTTTTTGTGAATGACATCAGCCTTTACATGGTAATGATTTACTGTTTGTTTCATAGACATTTCCTGTTGGCTCTCTGTTCACGAACGCTGATGCACATGGGGTGGAGCTGTGAAATGCCTGTGTAACATGGGCATGGACATGGCCATATCCATGTGACACCCGCATCTGCGGTTTCAATTGAAAATGTCCCCAACATGCAGTGTGTTCTGTGTTGTGATCATGTTATGTTTGCCTGTGTGTTGTTTTATTATGTGCATATTAATGCTTGACTCTCTGCAATTTGTGCTGAAGTTGCAAGCAGCAAACCAATACATTATTTATTCTCTTCTGACACAGGGAAGCGAACAAACCATCCATATCTACTACAGTGCATCCGGCGTCGCCATCATCCACCTGTTGGGGGACACAACACCATGGAACTATCCCTGGAAAATGGTGCCATAGGATGTGTGACCTCTGCGAGTGGGACACATGCCTGGGATGGACAATATTATTGTTGGAGTGCTACTTTGGCCATGACAGACCAGTCCAACACACTGTTGCTGCCGTGCTCTGGCTGGGTGTCGTGTTCATTGCAGGAGACACACATGACCTTTCCAGTATTGTGGCATATTGGGATGTGACACTTGACTATGCATGCCCAGGGTTTCAAGGACAGTCTTAACCTGACTTGTTGGATTGCCAACACACTTTGCACTTTGGACACTGTGTACTGGTCCCCACGTGTGCAGCAGGGACTGACATTGTTGCTGTATGTTGTACATTCCTCCAACGCTGTGTTGTGTTTTGGCCATGTGTGTGACATGGAACACAGGATACACTCATCTGTTTGGTTCAACACAAGCATACAGCCATGCGTGTGGCATAGGGGGAGCAATGGAGAGGTCCTGTTGTCTATGTCCACCTACTCTCCACTTGGACATGATACAGTTTTTGCCACAACACTACTTTACTGCACACCAACAGCTTGGATTGATGTTTGCCCTCACCAAGGGTGTTTCCATGCATGTGTGACATCACTGTATCATGTTGAAATGTGCACGGTGCATGTGCATATGACTGACTATGTTGGGGATTCACAGCATGTGGCAATATGGCTTCTGTGTGGTTTACTGTAAAATGTTTGCCCTTACTTTCCATCTCTGTATACTGGTTATTGTGTTTGTTTACTGTACAGACGTGACGCTCCACGTTGATTTACAAACCTTGCATTGCATGTCTGCACAGTCCTATTTATCCCCTGAGGTAACAACACGCACATTGCCCCGATATATATTTGGAGTGTCGCAGTGTGAGTGTCCATTGTCTTCCTTCAATTGTGCATTCCATGTACCGTGATATATGTGTATCCACACCAACCAGTGCAGAGGGACCTTCTGCATCGTGTTATCTCGGCATGTTTCTGCAGGTACTTCCTTTTGAATTCTCTCTGTGTTCATGTGCCTCTGCTACCTGTTAGCATATCCTCATTGTGCATTTGACGATTGTTTAGGGTTACATTTCTGCAGCTTTGAGTCCTATAACAGGCATTATGTCACAGCTGCAACATAACTTTCGATATGTGTTTTTCAACTTTCAACATTTTAACAACGTATGCTGTTTTCATTTGTGTGCCTCCTGTGTTGCCAGATAGATATGTTTTAAGGAACAGATCATGATTGATGTGTGTTGGGCTCTCATCATGCACCGCCTACTGTCTACATGCACTCATATGTAAGTAACACATTTGAGGCGTGCAGTAGCATGTGGTGGGTGGGGGCCTAATGCATACTGCACACCATGCACCCGATGCACATTATCTCTCCTGCCCATCATTTGTAGCCAGGCCAGTGACCTTTCTGTAGGATGTGGGTTGCTGCCCTGCTAAATGTGTTTTCCCTGTTTCACCTGGGAGCCACTCACCTTGATATTATGGTGGCGGTATCTACACTATCTGTTATGATTAATCAAAATAAAAATATGTGTTTGACATACATTTGTCTCGGCTGCTGCTTGATCACACTGACACTTGTATTTCATGATTTTCTGGTCATATACATGGCCCACCTGTGTTCACATCCTTGTACGGTGCCAGCTGTCTATCTTCCAGGCGTTTGCAACATCACTGGGTGTTGCAGGGTCCCATACAAAAGCGAGTTATCACAAGATCAGATCACTACGTCATCTCTGACCACTACTGGACTTCCCTGAATACCGATCAATCTTCCAAGCTTTAGTTATTCCTCATCTCGACTTCGCTAACATCATCCTTCAGGGACTTCCACAGTCGACTCTAAGTCCGCTCCGACTTGCCATGAACTCAGCTGCGAGAGTTCTGGTAGGTCTATCAAGGTCAGACCATATAATGCCAGTCCTGAAGAACCTACACTGGCTACCCCTGCAGGCCAGAATCCACTACAAGACTCTTGTCCTGACATTCAAAGCCCTCAAGAACCAGCCACCCACGCCCATCAGTAAACTTCTCCACAGCACTCCAGCCAACAGAATCAGGAGATCTACATTGATGTACCTAAGTTAGTGATAAAATGTACAAAGACAACAGCCAGTAGAGCCTTCTCCATTTTTGCACCTATGGCCTGGAACGCCCTCCCATCAGAAATCCGAGCTATCTCCAATCTACCGTTATCCAGAAAATCTCTCAAACACCACTTGTTCCTGCTACATTACCCTGATAATAACTCTGGAAAGCACACAGCCATCACCTTACCCTCCTACCTAGCCCGCCCCATTGATCAGCCTCCCTTAGAGAACGGTTAATCACCTGTCCCCTACCTTCTCTCCCTGACCCAGGAGCTTAGGCATCTGTTTGCAATCCTTATATGTCCTGTAAGAATGTCCATAATCTGTATATAGTTCTCCCGGTTCTTCAAAGTTTACTACCCCTGTTCAATGTAAACTCAATGTGACCTGCTGCATTGTAGTATGTTTTGTTCAACTGTAAACCGCACTGATTATAATAGCGCGGTATATTAGAGATATAAATAAAATAAATAATAAATAAAATAAATACACACCTTCCCTTTGAGGTACTATTTTGGCATTGTGCTTATTGTGGTTGTTTGGGATAGTGGTTACAGACATGTGTTATAACACCATAGGTTGCAGGTTTGATCCCCATATGTTTTGTTTTTTTTCTGTTCTGCTAACATGATCATTAGGAACATGCAGCTTCATCACCTCTGCATACACCCTTCCATCTCTTCACTGTACACCAAAGTGTGCCCTCTGTGCTGCCTTATCCATCACATATTAGCTGATACATATGTCTCTTACTTTATGGTGTTTACATGGCAGTCCGCTTGGGGGATTGGCATTGCCACAGTTCAGCTGGTCTGTGTTACACCTGTTTGCAGGTTCAGTTCTCTCTTGTTCTGTTCCATATTTTGCTCTGCTCCACAGAGCATCCCCTGCCGCCATTTAGTTTTAGGTTATTTCCTCTTTTGCATGCTGTATCCACTGCATAACATTTGATTGTGTGTGTGCATATAAGTATATTTGGCTCTGGTCCCAATTACAGACTGTGATCTAATCTGTACACACCAGATCTGCATGTGCATTTGATCATGGTCACTGTTGGAGGTTTGCCTATCATGGCAACCAGCAGGCTTCTTGTGTAATGCCCTGCAGTATTCTTGTATGCAGCCTTTGCTAATGAGCTCACGTTGGTGGTGTGGCCTACTGTTTTGTGCATTGATACTTGTGCTATTGGTCATAGGTTCAATTCCCCTCTGTTCTCTTTCATTTGTTTGCCTGTCCTGCACAGCTACTTTTGATTCCTGTGACAACCATATCTGTGCAGATCTGTGTTGTTAGCACATTGTACCCTTATCACAGTTGTAAACCATCCTTCTGTCCGTCTATGTGTGTCTGGCAGCTGTGTGCCATCCTACCCTGATGTGCATGCTGCTACCTCACGTCCTGCACTGCTACACATTTCTGCATTGCAGCTCTCCCTGGTTGCCTCTCCTGTGTGTGCTCTGCATGGCAGTGCTACTCCGCTGTCCTCCTGTCATTACACCTATCCAGCCACTTCTACCTCCTCTGCTGGACATGTCTTCCCATCCTCTGCCACACACTGTCATTATTGCATGGTACATTACCATCGCTTTGTGCATCACTACAGCTGCCCCTGATATGTTTGTCCATTTTTCCAGCTGCCACATGGGCTGGACACAGATTTGTCTGGCCCATCAGCTCAGATCTACTCCCTTCCATTACTTGTGCATTGTCTTTCCTTGTTGCTCTGTGCAGTGTTAGGGTTACATCTGTGTTTGGCCCATACCTCTCTTGCTTATCAAATTGGGGGACCTTACTACCCTTGGCCAACATTTTTGGGTTCACCTATACATCCTTGGGGCATCTTACCCAACACCTTAGATTCAGGCAGCTTATGGAGTGCCTACTATGGTGCCTTTGGAGTTGGCCACCTTTCAACATGGCCTCTGGGGCACATTATAACCCGCCTTGGCTGACGTGGTGGTTTAGGATGTGCCTTCTGGTGCACCCTAAAAGGTGCATTAGTTTATGGCACTGGGGTGTGGGTATTTTTAGCTGGC
The DNA here is from genome assembly GCA_033557465.1 of Ichthyophis bannanicus. NCBI lineage: Eukaryota > Metazoa > Chordata > Amphibia > Gymnophiona > Ichthyophiidae > Ichthyophis > Ichthyophis bannanicus. The sequence goes on from CM066035.1 coordinate 454,466,918, forward strand.
AGCACAGATTGTTGTACAGTTGCCAGCAGGAAAAGGAATTGCCTTGGCCAACCTTATTCACTAGGCCCACTGGGGAATTGAACTCATGAACCCTGTATCATCAGTCAATCAGTGTATTAACAACCGTGCTACACCTCTGCTGCACTGTTAGCAAGTCAGCGCGCCTACTTAAGATTACCACGCATTAATGTGCACTGCTCCCTCTATCGGGCGATAATGTGTGCAGCGCACATTATCACACGATAACGCGCGATTGCTACGCTAAGACCGGAACGCCCACTCCTTTTATGGCATCCTGCACATTATCGCCGGGCGCACGTTAGCACCCTTTAGCAAACATACCCCTTAATGTTCCCGGTGTTAGCTCCAGCGATAATGTGAAGAATGCCATAAAAGGAGTGGGCGTTCCGGTCTTAAGGTAGCATTTCAGGTTATCGCGCGATAAAGTCCGTTATCACGCGATAGAGGGAGCCGTGGCACGTTAACGCGCGTTAGCCTTAATTAGGCGCGCTGACCTAGCCACACAGCAACAGAGGAGTAGCACAATAGTTAATACATTGGCTAATAAAGCAGGAGTCATGAGTTCAATCCTCCAGTGGGATTAATGAGTAAGGCTGCCTGAGGTATTACACTTTACTTTAAATCAGTGCTGTCTGAGGCATTTTCTTTTTAAATTTAAATTAGTGCTGCCAGCAAACACACCCTCACAGTGCCGTAACCTAAGGTGCCGCATAAGGTGCCCTATAGGGCACTCCAGAGGGCACATTATAAAGTGCACTGTCCGCCAAGGCACCTTATAATGCTCCCTATAGAGCACCTTATAAGGTGGCTTATAGGGCGCCTTATGAGGCACCTTAAGGTTACAGCACTGTGAGGGTGTTTTTGCTGGCAGCACTAATTTAAATTAAAAAAGGAAACACCACAGACACCCCTATCAAATAACACCACTGTGGGATCAAACCCATGACCTCTGCATCCACACTCAGTGAAGTAACCAGTGGGCTACATCTCTATAGACACTAACAAACCCCTGGCTGGCTACAGAAGAACTTCAGGTCACCATACAAACTGTCTGCTGTGGTTACCAGGATAGGGTTAACCCACCCGTACCCATGATGCACTGCACATGCAGATCAGCAGTCTACAGGCCGGAAGGTCGGGGTTTCAAATCCCACTAGAGGACAACAACCTTGGGCCGGAAGTACTGGGGTTTCTAGTCCCACAGGTGCTCCTTGTGGTCTTGGGCAAGCCACTTAACCCTCCATAGCCCATTTTCCCTGTAAAATAGTTATCTCCAAGTTATAATGCCCCGTTCAATGTAATTTCAGTTTGTTCAATGTAAACCGCACTGATGCAGAATAGCACGGTATATAAGAGAATGTAAATAAATAAATAAATAAATAAATAAAAAAAATAAAAAAATAAAATAAAGAAAAAATAAAATAAAATAAAATAAAATAAAATAAATACAGATGGGGGGGCGGAGCCCGATGTCCAGCGGGATGGTCGCATAACGCTGAGGCTCCCGAGAGGCCTACTCAGAATCCTGAATTAACACCGGACATACTTGAATTTCTGCTCTGATCTTGCCGGGGCACATTGGTGAGATGGCGGGGACCAAACCCACGCGCCTGGAATTTGGATCTCCAGCGGCTTCTCACGGAAAACGCTCCAAAACTGAACCCCCGTCCCTGCAGAAGGGGCTGGCTTTGCGCGATGGCCCCGAAATGCAGCAGGAAATCCTCGCAGAGATTAGAGGGGTTAAGGACCTCGTGCAGTCAAACGGTGAAGCACTCCGAGCGCTGCGGGAAGATCTCGGTGTACTGCAGGGCAGGCTAGAGGGGCTCTCCTCGCGTCAGGACAAAATGGAGAGCATATTGGACTCCCATGCGGCCCGGTTGTCCAAACTCGACAAAGTTGAACGTCAGGTACGGGCCTTGCAGAAAGAAGTGGAAGATGGCAATAATAGAGCGCGCCGCAACAACCTACGACTCGTGGGCATACCGGAGGGAGCGGAATCGGGAGACATGAAAGAGTTTTTATATAAAAATCCTCCCTTCCCTGCTCCACATCACCTTTACCAAGGAATTGGAGATTGATCGCGCTCATCGTGTACCCACAACCATAACGCTCAACAGGAAGACCCCGCGGCCTATCATCTTTCGACTTTTGAGATATCAACATGTGGAGCAAATTCTCAGTGCCTCTCGGGCAAAGGGCCATATGGAGTTTGAGAGCCACAAGATCTCCTTCTATCCTGACTTGGCTAAACCCACGGTCGACCGCCGAAAGCGCTTTCTGGAATTCCGGCCGAGGCTTCAACAACTACAAGCACGCTATGGCCTGATGTATCCGGCCAAGCTCCGAGTCACACTTCACAATCAGATAAGAACATTTGAGGACCCTGATCTACTAGCGGAGTTTTTGGATTCCAAAGAAGCCGACTTGATGCGCTGACTTCCAGAATATTCCTGCAAATATTCTCATATCTGCTGTTACCCGCCATATTGGATTTGCCACGGCTCAGCAAAGAGTCTGGCGAGGGCGGCCTGTTTGCCTTATTTTGATGATATTGGTGACCCGACTCCATCTACCCACAGTAGCCTCGATGAGTATCAGAGACAGTGTTAATTATGGACTCTGGTGTTTCTTTTTTTTTTTCATGTCTCTATTTTCCTCTCTAGGGCCTCCTCCCGCAGACATATGGTCGCCATATTCATGGGGGGTTTTGCTTCTTCTCTAAGTTACTTTGGTACATACTTGTCAATATGGGGTGTATTAGCCAACCTACTCGGTGATTATGTCATTGTTGCACAGATTCTGATTATGTTGTATGTTTTACAGCGCCCTTACCCAAAATGTCTATTACCGATTGATGGCACCATGTAAGATTTTCTCATTGAACGTAAAAGGAATCAATAATCCGATAAAACGGAAGAAAATCCTAAGCTATCTAAGTCATGAAGCTGCGGACCTGATTTTCCTCCAAGAAACGCATTTAAATTCGAAGGAAACTCTTAAACTCAATATTAAACCTTACATGGTGGCCGCCTATTCCCCAGCCGTTTCTAAGAAATGTGGGGTTGCCATACTGGTCAGGAAATCTCTGCATGCTACTATAATTGCGACTAGCTCAGATACAGCAGGTAGATGGTCCAGAGTTCACCTCAAGATAGGCAGCCTTGAAGTTACATGTATATGTCTTTATGCTCCTAATGTGGATGACCCTGCCTTTTTTGCTACCATTGCTCAGGTTGCGCAGGCCTCTGCTAATACTTCATTGATAATAGGGGGGGATTTCAATTTAGTTCTTGATCCCCTGATTGACAAACAGCCACCTAGGACAAGTGGTCCCCCCAAGAGTCACACCACGCTTACCTCTTTGATCAAAGATCTTGCTTTAGTTGATCTATGGAGGTTACTACACCCCAATGAGCTTGACTTTACCTTCTTTTCTTCCCCTCACAAATCCCAGTCTCGCATAGATTTCTTTCTAATATCAAAACTGTTAGTTCCTCAGGTGGACACTGCAAAGATTCACTCCCAACATATTTCAGATCATGCTGCTATTTCTTTTCAATTACACACTACTGCACCCCAAGGGAATTCCGGGGCCTGGTTCTTTGATAGAGCCCTGTTAACTCAGCCAGAGTTCCAGTTAGAAATTCGAGCAGCCATACAGGATTACTTTCATTTTAATTTACCCCAGGATACTGCGAATTGGGCTTGGTGGGAGGGTTTCAAAGCGGCCATTCGAGCAACGATCACTAGCTATCAAATCCGCCTGCGGAAACAACGTAAACAGCAGCTACTCATACTAGACCAACAAATCAAAGCAGGCGAACGAGTTCTAACTTCACGTACTGATCCATGTGTCTTAATTCGCTTACAGCGTCTCCGTTTTCAATATAATGCAATCCTCTCAACTGCAGCTTCTAAGAGTATAGAGCTTCAACGAGGGACATACTATCGTGAAAATAACCGAGCCGGTCGACTTTTAGCCAACGCCTTGAAAGGCCAAAAAGAAGCCAAACGCGTAGCGGCCCTTTGAGCCCCACAGGGAGGGGGCATATTGACCACAGATTCCGATATTGTAGAACTCTTTCGGGATTTCTATACCCGCCTATATCAATCTGAATGTGAGTTCTCATCAGAGACCTTCGAGCGATTGCTTTCTGGTATTCAGCGGCCGACCCTCTCTGAAGCTGATAGGGATGCGCTGGATGAACCCTTCTCTACTTCAGAGATCCAATCTGCCCTAAAACGAACAGCTTCGGGTCGAGCCACCGGGCCTGATGGTCTCCCGACCGAATTCTACAGAACGTTCAGTGCAGATTTAGTTCCCTACTTAAAACTCTATTTTACTGCCCTTGCGGTAGATACATCCTCGTTGGGATCCTTTTCTGCAGCTAATGTGGTAGTATTTGAGAAAGAAGGCAGAGACCCGCTGCTAACCGTCAACTACCGTCCAATCTCCCTACTTAATGCCGACTATAAGATCTTCGCAACGATCTTGGCCTCCCGGCTATCTGACAGGATGGCCACCTTAATCCATCCCGACCAATGCGGTTTTATACCCGGCCGATCCACCGCTGACAATGCTCGGACCTTGTGCCATGTGCTAACCAGTGCTGCCAATCTAGATCACCCATGGGTGGGTCTTTCCCTAGATGCTGAAAAAGCCTTTGATCGTCTAGAATGGCCCTTCTTATTTGCAGTTCTCCGATGGTATGGCTTTGGGGAGGGCTTCCTCCGATACCTCCAAGTCATGTATACTCAACCCGTCGCCAGTATTTGTGTAAATGCCATTAAGTCTCAGCCTTTTACTCTCCAAAGAGGCACGCGTCAGGGTTGCCCCCTATCCCCAATGCTCTTTGATCTAGCTCTTGAACCCCTCGCCCTCCTTATTAGACAGTCCGCTCGTATTCGAGGTGTCCCCTTCAGTCACAGAGAGATTAAACTTTCTGCATATGCAGATGACCTTATGCTTTTCGTATCCCTTGATTCGGTTCCAGCTGTTTTGGATCTGATTGATGGATACTCGCAATTATCGGGCTATAAAATTAACTGGACCCAATCTGTCGCATTCCCACTGAACCGCTGGGTACATGAGGCTGACATGCAGGCCTTTCCTTTCCTTTGGCAATCCCGCATGGTGAAATATCTTGGGGTCCATTACTGTTCTCCTTTAGAAGACACTATCAGTTTTAATGTCAAAGAGGTAGTCTCCAAAGTCCGTGAGCTCACAAATCGTTGGTCTCCCTTATCCCTTACATGGTGGGGCCGCCTAGAAACTGTGAAAATGATGATAGTCCCCAAAGTGAACTACATTTTAGAAATGCTGCCATGCCTCCTCCCGCTACACACTTACAAAGATATTGAGGGTCTTCTCGTCCGCTATCTCTGGCAGGGCAAACCACCCAGGATAGCTAAACAAAAACTACAGTCTGCGAAGGAACTAGGGGGTACCAGATTTCCTGATTTTCTCAGATATCATCAAGCCTTCCTACTTAAACAAGGTGCCCGATGGCTAGATGCCTCCACAAACAGCAGACCAGTTTGGCTTGACATCGAAGAGGAGCTCAGTAGCCCAATTCCGTTGACCCATCTCCCCGGTATGTCCTATCAAGTAGACACCCGCCATCCACCAATGATTGTCGATACTCTTGCGGCCTTTAACACTCTCATTCTATCACTGGGCCCAAACGTATGTCCTCAGGACGGACTCCCGCTGTGGAATAACCCCCGAATTCAAGTCCTAAATAGAACGATAGCATGGAAACCCTGGTACTCTAGGGGAATCTGGACACCCCAACAGCTCTTCTCTGCAGCTCGTTGGAAAACCTTTTCTGATTTACAAAAGGAATTTGCGTTACCAGCGAAACATTACTTTCAATTGATGCAGCTTCAACACTGCCTCAAAAGTGCTCAAATCCTGCCGCCCTCTGTCCCTACTGAGGACGGGCTACTAGAACTAGTTCACTCTATTAGTAGTACACATGGGGTGGCCTCTAACTTTTATAAAATATTATGTCAGGGTACAGATACTGCCACTTTTAGAGCCCAACAAGCCTGGGAGCGCGAACTGCAAACCACTTTAACCCCTGTGCAATGGAGCGTTTTCTGGAGCAAAGTAGTGCGGGTTTCCCGGTCTGCCTCAGTTACCCAAACTCTCTTCTTTTTTGCACATAGATGCTTTTATACTCCAGAAAAAATAGCCAAATGGAACGCAACTGCTGGGGACCAGTGTTGGTCTTGCCATACTGCTGTGGGAACCCTCGCTCATGTTATCTATGAATGTCCTCAACTTCAGGTTTACTGGGGGCGGGTCTGGGGTCGTATTCGATTTATCTTACACCTTCACGAGCCTCTCTCATGGAAGATTGTGGGACTCCGTTCAGTGGCGGAGGTCCCCTCTCTTCCTAAGACGGGTCGCTTTCTCCTTGATTTCATGCTGGGTATAGCCATATGTTTAATCACGAGGAATTGGAAGGATAGCTCTCGACTTACTGTCAATGAATGGTGGAACCTTGTCTGCTTATATAGTAAATATGAGCAGATATCTCGGAGAGCTATTCCCCATACCCAAACTCACTCTCGCTTGTCTAAATGGCAGATGCTCAATGATTATGTACATTCTGCTCATTGTTCCGATATGTCTGTTTAATGTGCACTCATCATGTTTCAGATCACCGTTAGGTTTTGTAACACAATAATGTCAATACACGCCCGCTTCGGGAATGATCAGTTTCTAGAGAAGAAGCAGGGGGGAGGGGGGTGGCAGGGGTTTACTTTGGTATATGTATCACATTCTATGTATCTGTCTTTTAGCTGTATGTCTTCCTTTCCTTTGTTGTTATAAAACGAAAATAAAGAATTTAAAAAAAAAATAAATAAATACAGATGATCACAAGATGGGGTATGCACCCCCATAGCACCTCGGCCTGGTAGGGGGAACTGACCATGTGTGGTACTGGCACAGAGTAGCTACAGACCGTCACATTGTGCGGGTACTGTGCTCACCCTGAGGGTAAGGTGGGGCACCCAGCACCAGGTCCACAGCACCTGGCTTAGCTGAGATAGGCTATGCTGCACATCACCATCAGTGCCAATGTGTGATAGGTTGTTCTTGCAGACACACCTAAGATATGCCTGTGTCCATCTGTATTTCCCAATCATGTCTAGCTCTTGTGGACTATGATGAACCCAGACTAGTACATATCCTGTGTTGGTGCCATGGTCACATGATTTAAATGAAGGGGGGTGTTTGGACCCATAGGAAGATTATGTAGCACCACCCCACCCACCCTCTGGGGCTCAGGGTGGGGGGAACAGGATCTCCCACCAACAGATCCACTTTCTACATCCCTGCAATGGTGGCAGTAGAGGGGACCATCAACCCCAGTCCTGCTGGGGAACAGACACCCTACAGGGCAGTCAATGCAGATCTGTACACATCCATAAGGCAATGGAGACAGACACTAGGCCTGGAAATGCTCAGCTGCCCCTCCCCCTCCGACATTCTCCAGCTGCTGCACCCTGCAAGGAGCTCCAGCTATACACATACTAACTGCAGACAGTCTGCTAGCTAGTGCATAGTGCATGTTCCTGGAGGCAATGCATGCACACACACCAAGCAGATAAGTCAGTGATTGGGCCCCAGAAAAAACCCATAAATATCACTTGAGCAAAACCCTATATAGCACTATGAGGGAACCTAGCCATGCCTTGGTCACTGCTCAGTCAGGGTGAGAGTGACCTCCCAGCAGGACATGCTGTGGCCACCCTTTCCGTGCAGGTGGTGGCCGGGCACTGCAATGTCCCAGCCATTGCCCTATGCCCTGTGCAGATGCATCCTGCCCAGGCCACCCTGTCCGGGCCATACCCACAGTACCTTGCTCCTCATTATGCACATTGGCAAGCTAACACTGGAAACAGTGCAAGCAGTATAGGCTGAGTAAGGTGTAGGCAGACACACACTCCCACACCTATGCCAGCATTGTGCAAATATAGAGGCTTTTGGCAGCCCTGGCCACCACACCAGACCTAGGCACAGTGCAGCCATGGCTATGGTACGCAATACTGTTGGGGTCACTCCCCGGGGTGGTAAACACTGTCAGAAACCAAAATTTAAAAACACTCTACAGCTATCAGAAAGGTTGCTATGATGCAGCTCTATCAGCAAATTGTGCTTAACTTAGGAATTGTTATCTGCCATTAATCATAGCAACCTTTTGATATATGTGTAACTTATTCCCAAGTTTAGGGTGACATTGCTAATGTATGCAAGTGCTAGTACTGGGAGATGCTGCTGCATGCAGGTCCCAACAGCCTGACTCTCCATGAGGCTTTGAATAGTGGAGCCTGTGGGTGTGGGTGTTTCTGCCCCTGTTGGCCGCTGCTCTAGGGCAGAGGTTCCCAACTCCGGTCCTGGTGGGCCAAACACTGTTCCGGTTTTCATGCTGTCCCTAATGAATATGCATGAGATACATTTGCATACAATGGGGATGGCGCATACTAATGCAGCACAGGCATATTTATTAGGGACAGCATGAAACCTGAATGGTGTTTGGCCCTCCAGGACTGCAGTTGGGAAACTCTGCTCTAGGGATTGCACATGTTTATGGTGTCTGTGCTCTGTAGGGTAAAATAGAGGCATTTTAGGCATGTTTATTTTATCTGCAATAAAGGTTCCGTCTTTATTACCATGGTTTAGTACTGGGTAAAATATGTGGAAAGGGTTGGCAGGAGCCACAGCTGGGACTTGAACTTGTGACTTTCTACTCCTGAACACACTGGCAGTGTGTACTGCACCACACTGTTGCCACAAGGACAGTTCATTCCCTGGGGATAGCATGACTGTTTGTCAGACAGACCCTGTCTTGCAGTGCATGGCACCCACCTAAACGGGGATAGGCCATGGTCTGCTGTGGGCAGATGCCACTGCCCCCTCCGCCACCAGCACCCCTCCGCCACCATGCTGCCATGCCATTATGCCGGTGGTGCTCATGGTGCACAGTCCCAGGCCATCCAGTATTCTGGTAGGCAGCTGCCTATGATGTGGGTTCTCGGGTAGGGGTGCCTACATGGACATGCGTGCTTCCACCCCCCCACCCCCTGCCAATGTTATGTGCCCTTGGGGGTACCTACTGGGTAATCTCCCCTGTGACACTGTGGGACACACACTTGTGCCCATGTTGGATCCTTATCAGTTGCTGTCTGGATGCTTTACAGTTTCGGCATTCCTATGTGCCACCTAGGCATCTGCCTAACACACACTGTGCCCCATCTGGACTACAGCATGTGCCTCCTGAAGCCCTCTTTATCCCATTTCCAGCATCTGTACAGTTGCCCTTTCCAAACAAAAGAGCGAGCAGGATAAGGGTCACTTGCACTTTATTAAATGAACAAACCCCGATGCGTTTCGGTGGATGCCTTCATCAGGGGGCTAGAGGACTGCAAACAAATAAAAATAACAACATAAAATTCAATAAACAATAATAAAAACAGCTTGGTTATTGGGATTTTACATGTGGTTCAGGTCATTTTGTATGTTTATTTGCCTTTTTGTTCCGTGTACATGTATCACTACTATCACGTTTTTGGGTTTCCCTGGCTTTGCTGTACATTGCTGACTGAAATGTTTTCTCTTTCCTGCAAATGTGCCTTAATGCGAGGGTTTCACTGGTGTTAGTGTTCAGACCCAGATTTCACAGCATTAGTGTGCCTGGAGCCTCTCCCCTCCCACTTTCTGCCCATTGACCCCTTCTCTCCGCCCTCTGGGAAGCCTTACTCCACCCTTCAGAGACGGATTTCACAGCGTTAGGGTGCCTTAACGCCGCAGCTGCGTTATTGCACAATAAGTGACATTATCACGCGATAATGTAACATTATCACGTGATTATCGCGTGATAACATCACTTATCGCGTGATAATACCGCCGCTGTGATGTTAGCGCCGTTTAGTAAACATACCCCATGATGTTAAAAGAACCAGAAACAATGGGGTATGTTTACTAAATCATCTTTATGTCGCAGCGGTGGTATTATCGCATGATATCGCTCTCTGGGAAGCCTTCCTCCACCCCTCAGCGCGGGATTTCACGGTGTTATGGTGCCTTAACGCATAGGCGTGTTATCGCGCGATAAGTGATGTTATCGTGCGATAGCGCGCCTTCATTGCCCGATAACGTACCTTATCACGCGCTAATTCCGCCACTGCGAAGTTAGTACCCTTTAGTAAACATACCCCTAACACGGTTTAGTAAACATACCACAATGACAATCTAAAGATAAGCAAAAACAGTTTTTGTCCATTAGTGTTAAAAGTAATTGGAACTGTTTTAAAACACCAGAAGGGGACCAGACTTAAAAAGAACATAACTTAAAAAAGGACACTAATATATACTAACAATTAAAAGGTGAGGCATAAAATAATGACACGATAAAAATGTATGGACCTGGCCCCAAATAAAAACAACTGAGTATGCTGGTACTTAAAACAGAAATCTAAAAATACAATAAAAAAGGTTTATGTCCGATATTGCTGTACAGGCATTAAAAACATATTTAGAAAATGGGGGTAGTCGTGAAGATAAAACAAAAATAAAAAATAAAAATATAAAAGGGCAGGATACAAATATGACATAACTAAAAGAAAAGTTAAAAACAATAAAAACTACATGTTATTACAATGGATTGACAGGAAAAAATAACAAATAGATAAAAGGACTAAAGCTGAATATGAAAGCAAGTTATCCAAGGGGGTAGCCAAGGGTATGTTGTGTGAAGAAGAAAAAATGTTGGTTATCTTGGTTATTGTGCCGCGGAGAAAAGAACCAAATGTTGATTTTAGATCATCCAAAAGAAGGATCAGGGACAGTATCATAGAAAACTTCAAATCCCCAGGGGCAAGCCATGAAGTCAGACAATAGTACAGCCAGGGCCGGATTTACCTTGAGTGAGGCCCTACGCCAACAAAAATTGTGGGCCCCTAGCAGGGGCGGGCCAAGGGGGGTGCGGGGCCTCATTTGCATAAGGGGCCTCATTTGCATAAATATTTGCATAATGTTACCATATACTAACTTTTAGTAAACGTGCCTCTTAATGAGTGTATGGATAAAGAAAGACTAAAAGATTTCTACATTACTATAATCCAGTGCCAACTGCCAGACACATTAGGAACTACTACAAACACTGCCCATTTAGAACCCATAGCAAACCCGCCGTATCCTAACAGCACTACCAGGACTCACAAAGCACCATACTCTACCAATCAAAAGGCAACACTGCAAATATTAAACCAATACATTTCAGAGAACAACAATACATGACCTACTGGGGAAAGAGAACAAGTGGCAATGTCAAATAGGAGTTATATAAACAGAACACCTCAGCTCAGTTACACATGCAGAACATAGACCATCACCAAACAAGTAATCACAATTTAGAAACAGGAAGACAATAATTAAACTGGGAATACCAAAAGCCAAACTTGGAATGTACAACACTGTAGAAATAAAACTATACATTAATTTGCTCTTGTACTAAACAAAGCGCAGACGTTAATGATGCACATTTACCAGAGCTGACATATTCCAATTAATAAATTCAAAATAAAGAGATATTTTTCTACCTTTTGTACATTTTTTTCAGCTGCAATTGCTCCAGCCACTTTCTTCTGGCTTCTTCGTGTCTTCTGCTAACTCTCCATCGTCTGCTGTCCATTTGTCCTTTCTTCTCTCTTCTAGTTTTTTTCCATTCTCTCTCTACATCTGTTTTAACATACTAATCTTTCTCCTTTTGCTCTTTCCTCATTCCTATTTCATCCACTCAAATTTTACCCCTCCATCCTCAATCCCCACTTACTCTCCCAATACCTGGCCAATTGTAGATTTTTATCCCTCCCACACAAAATATTTTTCCCTTCTCCATTTTACTCTTCCAGCCCCATCCCATTCTAATCCTCCCCCAACATCAGCTCCCTTCTAATTCCAGCTTCACCCAGCATCCATTCCCTTCTAGTCCCTGCATCAGCCCATTTCCAGTCCTAGCCACCCATCAGCCCATTTCCAGTCCTAGCAACCCCCCAACCCAATACCAGTCCTAGCCCCCCATCAACCCACTTACAGTCCTAATCTCCCATCACCCCATTTTCAGTTTAAGCCCCCCCTATAACCCATTACCAGTCCTAACCCCCCATCAGCCCACTTCCAGTCCTAACCCCATCAACCCATTTCCAGTCAGCCCCCCATAGCCCATTGCCAGTCCTAACCCCCCCATCAGCCCACAGCCCATTACCAGTCCTAACCCCATCAGCCCACCTCCAGTCTTAACGCCCCAGCCCATTTCCAGTCCTAGCCCCCCCATAGCCCATTACCAGACAGCCCCCATCAGCCCACAGCCCATTACCAGTCTTAACCACCCCCAAAGCCCATTACCAGTTCTAAACCCCCCCAACAGCCCATTACCAGTCCTAACCCCATCAGCCCACCTCCAGTCTTAACCCCCCAGCCCCATTCCAGTCCGAGCCACCCCCATAGCCCATTACCAGACAGCCCCCAGCAGCCCACAGCCCATTACCAGTCTTAACCCCATCAGCCCACCTCCAGTCTTAACCCCCCAGCCCATTTCCAGTCCTAGCCCCCCCATAGACCATTACCAGACAGCCCCCATGAGCCCACAGCCCATTACCAGTTTTAACCCCCCCACAGCCCATTACCAGTTCTAAACCCCCCCAACAGCCCATTACCAGTCCTAGCCCCATCAGCCCACCTCCAGTCTTAACCCCCCCAGCCCCTTTCCAGTCCTAGCCCCCCCAGCCTCTTTCCAGTCCTAGCCCCCCATAGCCCATTACTAGACAGCCCCCATCAGCCCACATCCAATTACCAGTCTTAACCCCCCCAAAGCCCATTACCAGTTCTAACCCCCCCCCAACAGCCCATTACCAGTCCTAACCCCATCAGCCCACCTCCAGTCTTAACCCCCCCAGCCCCTTTCCAGTCCTAGCCCCCCCCCATATCCAATTACCAGACAGCCCCCATCAGCCCAGAGCCCATTACCAGTCCTAACCCCCCCAAAGCCCATTTCCAGTTCTACCCCCCCAACAGCCCACAGCCCATTACCAGTCCTAACCCCATCAGCCCACCTCCAGTCTTAACTCCCCCAGCCCATTTCCAGTCCTAGCCCCCCATAGCCCATTACCAGACAGCCCCCATCAGCCCACAGCCCATTACCAGTCTTAACCCCCCCCAAAGCCCATTACCAGTTCTAACCCCCCCCCCCAACAGCCCACAGCCCATTACCAGTCCTAACCTCATCAGCCCACCTCCAGCCTTAACCCCCCCAGCCCATTTCCAGTCCCAGCCCCAGCCCCCCCAATAGCCCATTACCAGTCCTACCCCCCCCCCCCCGTCGGCCTAAAGTAAAATAAAATTTTAAAAAAAACCTGCCGGCTGCCGCCGCGGGGTCCCCTCTGCTGCCGCAGCAGCATGGACTGACCCGCGGGGGCCCCCTCTGCAAGCTCGATCCGTCGGTCGGTCGGTCCGTCCATCCCTCCCTCCCTCCGTGCAGGCTGTGAGAGGCGCGAAGGGAGACTGTCTCCCTCGCGTCTCTGTTAAGCCCGCAGGGGCAGATGGGAAATTTCCCATCAGTCCCTGCAGGCTTAACAGAGACGCGAGGGAGACAGTCTCCCTTCGCGTCCCTCACAGCCTGCAGGGAGGGACCGATGGACCGAGCTTGCAGAGGGGGCCCCCGCGGGTCAGTCCATGCTGCCGCGGCAGCAGAGGGGGCCCCGCGGCGGCAGCCAGCAGGTTTTATTTTAAATTTTATTTAAAAAAAAAAGTTAACTTGCTCCATTTTTGTGGGCCCTTGCCAGCTGTGGGCCCTACGCCATGGCGTACATGACGTATAGGTAAATCCGGCCCTGAGTACAGCACATGGTAGATGAATGATCAGCCAGCACTGCCTTGTGGTTGATATACAAAAATAAGCAAAAGAGGGGGGGAGGGTTAAGAAGAGGGGCAGGGGGAAGGAGGAGGGAAAAGAGAGGGGGGAATGGAAAGGGAATGTTAGAGATGGGATGGGAGGTGGAAAGGGGGGAAGGGAAAAGGGAAAAGGGAGGGGGAAGAGGGAAGAGGGAAGGGGAAGGAGGGGAGTAAAGAGAAGGGGGAAAGCGGTGGTAAAGGATGAAGATATAAAACAGGACAAGAATCATAAATTATCCTTATAATGGTGATATTCAGCCACTATACAGCTAACCCTGCAGGAGTAGCCTTGTGGTTAGAGTAACAGCCTAGCACTCAAAAGATCCATATTCAACTCATACTGTCTGACCATGTGCAAGTTAATTTATCCTACATTCACTTGGGAGAAAAGGCCTGGTAATGTACTTCAGGTCATACCTTACCCAGAAAACCCAGGGGCTACTGGATTGCCAAGAACTGGCATTGACTTGAAGGCACTCAAACAAACCCATGAATAGACTATGGGGGTCATTCCAACCCGTGATTAGCAGGGATATACGTCCTAGTCAGACGTATAATCCCTGCAAAGTATCCGGCTGCAATTCCTACCACAGAGCTCCCCCATATGTACAGCCGAGATGTTGCAGAGGCTTTGTACCAGGGTGGCGGAAGGGCATTCTGGAGGAGGAATGGGGGCGGGCCAGGGGTGTTAACCTGTACAGGGTCAATTCTGGTGACAGCTCTTTACATCCAGCCTAGGTTACTTAGACAGGGGACTTATTCCATCTTGCAGGGGGAATAAGTCCCCCCAGTGCCATCAGCCATCCAGCCTGGGACCACCAGAGTTGGTGAGAGGGGCAGTGGGTTCCCCACAACCTGCTCTCAGTCTCAATCAGGGGTCAAGCAGCAGGGAAAAGGGCACAGTGGTGTTATGCAAGCTATCGGGGTGCCACTGCACCATGGCTCCATGCAGATGTCCAGGCTAAGCTAGCTGCGGAATATGTGCAAGGTCTAGCAGGGTAGAATCGGAGCACGTTCAGGAAATTCAGGCCCTATGCCTTGATTCTGCTCCCGCAATGCCATCTAGCCCCCATGGGGGCAGAATCGGGTGCATTTTTGGGCCACCCAGATTTTGGACATCTGGATGGCCCGGACATGCCCTGATCAGAATTGGCCACTACATCTTTATTCAGGGTTGCTGAATAGCAGTCTTATTGTATATTAAAATATTAGGATCATAGAAACATGATGACAGAAAAAGACCACATGGCCTATCTAGTCTGTCCTTCCATATCAACCACTACAACAGTCCCCTTTTTTCCTTTTGAGATCCACTGTGTTTGTCCCATGCTTCTTTGAGTTCAGATACTATCCTTATCTCTACCTCTACTGTGAGGCTATTTCACGGATCCACCACTCTTTCCGTAAATAAATATTTCCGCATATCACTCCTGAATCTATCCCCTTTCACCCTCATCCCATGTCCCTTCGTAGCAGAGCTTGCTTTCAATTGAAAGAGGCTCTCCTCCTGTGCATTTATGCCACACAGGTATTTAAATGTCTCAGTCATATTACCTCTATCCCACCTTTCCTCTAAGGTGTACATATTAAGATCCTTAAGTCTGTCCTCATATGCTTTATAATGAAGACCACTAACCATTTTAGTAGTCACCCTCTGCACTGACTCCATCCTGTTCACATCCTTTGGAAGATGCGGTCTCCAGAATTACGCACAATACTTCAAATGAGGTTGCACCAAATGAGGTCGCACCAAAGACTTATACAGAGATACCTCCTTTCTTCTGCTGGCCATATTGTTCATACAGTGGCTAAATATCACCACTATGAGGGTAATTTTATAAGGGTTGGCTAGGTTTTTCATGAGTACAGTGCTGCATATGTCTTGTAATGCTATACAAATGATAAGAAGTACTACAGTATATAGTGGATTTATGCATGTTGTAATGTGCATGTTTCTTGCCTGTTTTACAAAGTCACGTACCTCTCTTTATTTTATAATAGAGAAGCATAAGTGGCCAAAACTCATGTGTTAAAGACAGACACGAGTACCCATGCCAGCTTTATGGCTGGTTTAAATGCTTGCTCCTAGCTTCCTCAAGAATGTACATAAATTATAGTCGTTTATAATTCATATGCATGCATTTGTGCTCAACCCACACTCTGTCCAACTCCACCTTGTACATGCCTACAGTGCAAGAACGCACAATCTGACTGACGCAATACTTCGGAACAGCAACAGACTACATTACGCACATAAATGATTATTTATCTGCTTAAATCACTGAAATGCTATGATTTGCACATGTAAACATGTGTAGAAATGTAGGCATACCTTATAAGATTATCCCTTATATAGATAATGACCAGTGATGTATATTTAGCACTGCTGACTATCCACATAACAGCACTGGATATACATCTTATTTAAATAACATGGCTAGTGTTTAAAATAATTGGCTGATTGCAAGCAATGAAAATGGACTCCTAGATGACCAATATTTATTCAGACCCTGATTTTAAGGAGGACTTGACCCTTTTTTGAAAGTGCAGGGAAGACTAGCTCCCAAAGCTGAGCTGTAGAAATTCCTTCCACCATAAGATCTAAGAAGATAAAGTGAGACTTTGAGGTATGTTTACTAAACTGCGGTAACGTTACAGACCGCGCGTTAGGTAACGTTAATGCTTGTTATGTAACGTTAACGTCCCCGGCCGCGGTAAATACCACAGAGGGTGGAGAGAGGGGGGAAGGGGTCAGTGGGCGGGGAGTGGGTGGGAAGAGGTTCCCTGCACACTAACGCGCTGAACTGAAGGGCTGAATCCTACCACGAATGAAAACCTGCCGTTAGATGCACATTTGCAGGAGAGAGAAATGATGTACAGCATAGACAGGGAGCCCAAGAAATGTGATAGTAGTGCTCCATGTCCAGCACCAGCATAGTGGCCAAGTATGAAAGGCCACTATGGTGATGGTACAAGTGGGGCATAGGGGGCTCCAGGCGGGACATGTAGCGGGGGCAGCAGGGGCACAGGGTGGACTAGGCAGGCACCTAGATGACACATAGGAACATAGAAACCAGAAATTGTCATGACAGCAGCTGACAAAATCCATACACAATCCACCTACATCTACCTGGTCCACCCGAGCTAACAGTTGCCAGGGCACTGACCTGACATCCCCCAAGCCAACCCTCCCCCAAGCGGAAGGAACAGACTATTGGTAGGCGGTGATGGGGGGAGGATGTGAGGATGCTCATGTATGCCCCATGCCCTAGACCCTGCTCCCTAGGCGACCACCTACCCACACAGTGGATGGCCTGGGACTGCGCACTACCAGCACCAACAGCATATGGCTATGTCAGCATGGCAGGGGGGGTGCCTGGGCTGGAGGGGGCAGTGGCACCTGCCTGCAGTGGACCTAGACCATGCCCTGTACCAGTACGTGGTGTGCAGTGGAACATAAAAGGTCTGGCTGAGGAAAAGTACAGGTATCTCCAGGGACCACCACACATCCCCCTTCCTCCTCACGCCACCAAGCAGCCGACATGCTGAACGGCATAAAAACTGCCGTTTCCAGGGCAGCGGGAGAGCAGTTACCTCAGCGGGGGTGAGAGCAGGAGCTCCCCCTTCCTCCTCACGCCACCAAGCAGCCGACATGCTGAACGGCATAAAAACCGCCGTTTCCAGGGCAGCGGGAGAGCAGTTACCTCAGCGGGGGTGAGAGCAGGAGCTCCCCCTTCCTCCTCACGCCACCAAGCAGCCGACATGCTGAACGGCATAAAAACCGCCGTTTCCAGGGCGCGCCCGCGCCTGAGGGCCTCGCCAGAGGGCCCTTTGGCGTGGCCCTTAGGCGGTGGTCCGTGGCGTCTGTCTCTGGAGTTTCGCTGATGATACGGTCTGGGTTGTTGTGGTAATGTACTGTTCTGCATCCTTCTCTCTTATCTGTCTGACTGTCTCTGTTCCCTATTCTGTCCTATCAAATAAATGGCGTTCTTTTCTTATTTCCTTGAATGATATATTATTGTAAACCGCTCTAATGCCTTCTGGCCTGAGCGGTATATCAAATTTAAATAAACATAAACATAAACAGTATGGTGCAGTACATCCAGCCAGTGTGTCCAGAAGCAGAGGGTCACAGGTTCAAGCCCCAGCAGTGGTTCCTGCAGAGCATATCCCTATGTTTTACCCTACAATGCAGATACAACAGCAACATGTGCAAAGCCCAAAGCAGCGACAAACAGGGGTAGAAACACCCACTCACACAGGCTCCATAATCCAAAGATGCATGGAGAATCAGGCTGTTGGCCCCAACACTGAGCTGCAGTTATCACCAGGGCACTACTACTACTTCCTGCACAGTTTAGCAATGTCGGCACTGTGATCAGGACCAGTGTGGCAGGCAGGGGTGCCAACCACCCCTATCTATGCACAATGCTGCAATAGGAGTTTGTATGTCTATCCATTGTTTTGTGGCTGCCACACCTCACCGAGTCCACAATGTCCTACTGTTGCCAGCGTTAGCCTGAATATGTGCATAATGAGGAACAAGGTGTCGTGGGTATGGCCCAGACAGGGCGGATTGGCCAGGATGCATCTTCACAGGATGTGGGGCAATGGCTGGGACACTGTAGTTCCCGACCACCGCTTGCATGGACAAGTTGGCCACAGCATGGCATGTTGGAAGGCACTCACTCTGACCAAGCAGTGACCATGGCATGTCTAGGTTCCCACATAGCACTCTACATTGCTTGTCTCCAGTGATCCTGTTGTGTTTCCAGTGCTGGGGCTTCAATCCCTGAGATGCTTGCTTAGTGTGCATGGTTCCTCTGTGAGCATGTGCAATGGACTGTCTGCAGTTAGACTGTGCATGGTCAGAACACCTATACAGTGCAGTCTGTCTGTGCTGCTGACTGGCAGACAGTGGTGTGAGGCAGTTGGGGTTTTCCAGAGCTAACCCCATCATTGCTGCTGGTCTGCCACTTCCCCAGCCAGAGGTATGGCTCTGGCCTACCAACCTTGGAAGGCTGTCGCATACCAGCAGGATGGGGGTTGCTTCACAGGGGCTGGAGCACCTATCCCTTACCTACAAAAAGGGTGATGTGAGCCCTTTGGGGTATGTAGTGTATACCACTTTGACCTATCAAGGCACTGCTACACAAAACTCATGCAAGTCTGGAAACCCCTCTTCCCTGATAACAGGTGCCTATGTCAGCCAGACTCTAACACGGGGTACACACTAATCTGGGTGGGGGTCTGGTCCCAAAGGGCCACATGTGACTGCAGGATACAGATGGACACCAAATTAACTTCAGCTGCACTGCAAGGAACACCTGTCACACACTGGCAGTGATTGGGATGTACAACAGGGCCTAACCTCTAAAGCCACTTGTACTGCGGACCTAGTGCTGGACACCCATCCTATCACTCAGGGAGAACACAGAACCTGTACAATGGCATAGTCTGTAGCTACTCTGTGCCAGTATCACACACTGTCGGTTCGTCTTTCCAAGCTGAGGTACCGGAGAGGTGCAGACCCCATTTGCTGATCAGCTGTAGACAGCTATTCAGCATGTGCATTGCATCATGGGTACTGGTGGGGTTACCCTATTCTGGCACTCAGAGCAGACAGTTTGTGTGGTGACCTGCAGTCCTTCTGTACCCAGCCATTGCTATAACATACACAATGGAGGTATAGCCTACTGGTTAATACAATGCCATTCTTCACAGTGTTCATGGGTTCAATTCCTCATTGTTCCCTCCTCTCATGCATGTCCTACTCAAATAGTGTGTATGCCTGTAGAGGTCATATTTTTTCAGATTTGTGCTGCCAGCCCACAATACCCTCGCAACAATTGCCAACATTCCCTCGGTCCGTCTATCTGCGTCTGTCAGCTGGGTAGAGTCCTGTCTGCCTGTGCAGGCTGTCACCCCATGTCCTGCACTGCTACCTTTTCCTGCATTGCACCTCTTCATGCTTGCCTCGCCTGTGCCTGATCTGCATGGCACCACCACTCCTCTGTCCACCCATCATTGTAACTATCCTGCCACCTCTGCCTCCACTGGGGGACACGTATTCCCACTGTTTTGCCACCCACTGTCTTTCCAAAACTTTACATTGCCAACACCCTGTGCTATGGTACAGTAGCCCCCACCATGTTTGTCAACAGTACTGGCAGCCACATGGGATGCCTGCAGATATGGCAGGTCCAGAAGCTCTCAACTCTCCCTCCTTCACTCACCTGTTCATTGCATTTCCTCAGTGCTCTATCTAGTGTTAGGGCTACATCTGTCTCTGTTCCTCACAGGTCATGAATGTCATCCTGCAGCACCTTGCAGCCCTTAGGCCACACTAACCTAGGGCACCATAACCTTGTTAGGCCACCGTAACCTATGGATTCCGTAACCCAGGGTTCCCTCTAAGGTGCCCTGTCCAGGGGTGCTTAATACAGTGCTTAGCCTAAGGAGCCCTACTGTATAGGACACCTTACAAAGTGCCTTATGAGGCACCTTACAAGGCACCTTATAGGGCACCTAATAAAGCACCTTATAAGGCACCTTATAAGGCACCTTACTTATATGGCACCTTACAAGGCATCTTATAAGGCACCTTATAAGGCACCTTACTTATATGGCACCTTACAAGGCGCTCTATAAGGTGCCTTGGCGCCTTGAAATGTGCCTTGTAAGGTGCCTTGTAAGGTGCCTTATGAGGCGCCTTGTAGCGCGCGCTAGTTTGTAACATGCGTTAGCTGATACGGCTTGCTGTAATGATGCACCACCCACGCCTTTATATGGGCATCTGTACCTTTACCGCTGAACCTAACGCGAATGACATTACCGCAGTTTAGTAAACATACCCCTTTGTCTTGTCTAGAAGGTCAGATGGTCCAGAAAGTGAGCGACAAGGCTGGACTGAAAGGGGAAGGGTCCTTCTGGGCCAAGCAATTTGTTACTATAGCTCCTCCTTACCAGGCATTCTTTATTCCTTTCCCCTTTCTTTTTATCATATTCACAAAGGATCAAATAAATAAAAAGTCAAACTCACCAAGCAAAGTCCCCTAGCTTCACAGACTCCTCATTACTCTGAGGAGTCCCCAAAGGGGTGCATTCCCTTTTTGTTATGCACCATCAAGAATGTACCTACGGTCATGTGCCACAGCACAGACTTGTTTTTTAAGGACCTCCAGGTGATGTCAACCTGTGACACAAGCCAGACCTCACATCTCCAGCACTGCAGGACCACTGTTCCACTTTATTTATGTATTTAACACATTTATAGCTTGCTGATCCAGCATCCTCAGCAGAAAGCAATCAAACATACATAATTAATAATAATAGAGTACAATACATATGCAAATCTTCAAATCTATCATAAAACTAGTCAACGGTAACAACCTTTCAAAAATCATCACTTTAATCATTTTCCTGAAATCAAATATGTCAGAGAGCTCAGGGTTAAAAACATAAGATTTTATATACTTGGACAGACCAAAGGTTTGTCAAACCCAGTATCCTGTTTCCAATAGTGCCCAATTCAGGTCACAAGTACCTGGCAGGCTCCCAAAAGGTAGATTTCATGCTGCTTATCCCATGGATAAACAGTGGGTTGTCCACCGTCCATTTGAATATTGGTTTATGGACATTTCCTCCAGGAACTTATACAATCCTTTATTAAATCCAGTTACAATAAGTTTTTACTACATCCTCCAACAATGAATTTCAGAGCTCAGTTACATGCTGAGTGAAGAAAACATTCTATCCAATTAGTCTTAGATGTACACTAGCTAGCTTTATTGTGTGTTCTCTGGTCTTTGTACATTTATTCATTTTAGTCCTCTCATTATTTTATAGAGATCTATAAAATCTCCCTTCTGCCCTCCAAACTGAAGAGCCCTGACCTTTTAAACCTTTCCTCACAAGGGTATCTATCCCCCTTTATCATTTTGGTTGCCCTTCTTGGTACCTTTACCAAATCCCCTATATTTTTTTTTTAGCTGTGGTGACCAGAACTGCATGTGATAATCAAACTGTAGTCTCACCATGAAGCAATACAGAGGCATTATCCTATAGAAAACTAGAAACATGGCCTATCTAGTCTGTCCTTCCATATTAACTATAATAGTCCCTTTTTACCTTTAAGGATCCTCTGTGTTTGTCCCATGCTTTTTTTGAATTCAGGTACTGTTCTCGTGTCCACCACCTCCACTAGGAGACTATTCCACACATCTACCATTCTTTCTGTAAAGAAATATTTCCACATATTACTCTTGAGGCTATTCTCTTTCACTCTCATCCTATGTCCACTCATAGCAGAGCTTGCTTTCAATTGAAAGTCACCCTCCTGTACAGTTATGCCAGGGAGGTATTTAAAGGTCTCTATCATATTGCCCCATCCCACCTTAACTCTAAAGTATGCTTATTAAGATCTTTAAGTCTGTCCTCATATGTTTCATGATGAAGACCTCTAACCATTTTAGTAGCCACCTTCTGCATGAACTCCAACCTGATTATATCTTTTTGAAGGTGCGGTCTCTAAAATTGCACACAATACTCCGAATGAGGTCGCACCAGAGACTTATATAGAGGCATTATCACCTCCTTTTTTCTGCTGGCCATTCCTCTACCTCTACACCCAAGCATTCTTCTGGCTTTCGCAGTTGCCTTTTCTACTTGTTTACCTACTTCAAGATCGTCAGACACAATTACGCCCAGGTCCCACTCTTCTTTTGTGGCAGAAATACCTCACCCCCTACACTGTACAGCTTCTTTGGATATTTGCAGCCTAAATGCATGACCCTGCATTTTTTAGCATTAAATTTCAGTTGCCAAATTCTAGACCATTCTTCATGTTTAGCTAGATGCCTCCTCATGTTATCTACTCCTTCCCGTGTATCTACTCTATTGCAGATTTTGGTGTCATCTACAAATAAGCAAACCTTATCTGACAGTCTTTCCACAGTATCACTAACAGAGTCTGACCAAACACAGATCCCTGCGGCACACCACTGGTAACCTCCTTCTCCTCAGAGTGAGCTCCATTTACCTGTACCCTTTGTCGCCTCCCACTCAACCAATTTCTAACCCAATCAGTATCTGAAGAGTCCATCCCTAGAGTGCTCAGTTTGTTTATAAGTCGCCTGTGCGGAACAGTGTCAAAGGATTTACTGAAATCTAAATTACTATATGAGCCATCAAGGACCTATCAGACTACAGGAAAGCTATAAAGATCTACCTCTTTATAGAATACTACTGACTGACCCTATGAGCACCTTGCATAAGCATATATATTACAGCCTATAGTTACAATCTCACTTAATCTCTCCCATGGCCTGTACCCTCAACCATTGTGTATAAATTATTGCTGCCTGAATATTAATAGTTGTTCTTTAACACACCCCTATGAACCCCATATAATCATCCAAGTTCAACACCCTTTTGTATGTAAAAATTTGTTTTTGTTTTTATGTGTTATGTAAACTGCCCTGAATTAATGATAGGGCGATATAAAAAAAACTGTTAAATGAGTAAATACACCACATCTAGGGCTCTCCTTCGGTCCAGCTCCCTGGTCACCCAGTCAAAGAAATCTATCAGATTTGTCTGACAAGACCTGACTCTGGGGAATCCATCCTCTAATCTATTCTCTTCTTTCTTTATAATCCCTAGCATTCTATTAGATTTCTTGACTGCTACTACACACTGAGCAGAGGATTTCAACATATTTTCCACGATGACACCTAGATCTTTTTCCTGGGTGGTAACTCCTAATGTGAAATCATCCATCATGTAACTACAGTTTGGGTTGTTTTTCCCTAAGGGGGTCATTCTGAAATGTAAATATGCCACCTGGATGTGCGGGATAGATGTTTTTCTCATGAAAACATCTAGAATCATATTCCTAAACCATGTGGCCCTGCACATAGACAGCATGAAAATGGAGATGTCAGAACGTGGGCAGGAGGGGCAGAACAGGGATGTGGCAAGCTGCAGAGACATAGAAAGCATATTCCGGAAAGGCCTGTGTACGTCCTGAGTGTTTTTTGTGATGTCTACATTATACCAGTGGTAGCGTTGATAAGGCCAGGACTTAGAAAACTTTCTGTTCTGATCTTCAAGGAGGCCCATATTCATAAATGACTGTGACATGTCTGTAATTAAATGGTATATCTGCTGTCTCGGAGGGCAAACAATTTATTTGTAAAGAACAGAATGCACACGTGAGGGATGTTTGTAAGGTTAAGGAACAATAAAAAACACCCCTGTAGAAATATAAAGCACTGCAATAGTCTTTATTCTAGCTATGCTTACATTTGCTGTTTGTGCTAAAAGGGCTATTCTAGGTTTCCCTAACAATGTCATGTGTGAAGGAGTAGTCTGGTGGATAGAGCAGGTGCCTACTACCCAGAAAAACAAGGTTTCAATTCCCACTAGCACACCTTGGCCAAGTCACTTTAGCCTCCATTGCCTTGGAAGAAAATGCCTGGCAATTTACTTTCTGTGATACATTGCAAGAAAGCTCAGAAGCAGCTGGGTCACCAGGAGTCAGCATTGACTTGACAGCACTAAAATAAATAAATAAATAAATAAATAAATTTTCAATAGATAGGAATGTAGATGTAGGGATGGTATGGAGGTAGTATGGAGCAGAATCGGGTTTGGCTGAGAACTGCAGATCAGATGTATTGTCCTGAAATGCCATACCATTATGTCTTACCAGCAGTTGTTTATAGGTGCAGTGCATGGTTTTGGAAGAGGGATGTTTTTTGTGACTGCATGGAAGAGTATGTGTGTGTGTGTGTGTGTGAGAGATATGGGGGTGCAGGGGAAACCCTGATTTGCTTAGGCGACTCTGGGGGGGGGGGGCATCTATGCCTGGCCAGTACCTGGACCATAAGGCAAAACCAAGAATCACTGGGAATGGGCAGCATATTCTAAAAGGTTGCTCTTTAGCAACATAGCAGGACATAGGACATGTCCCTGTCAATGGCAGGGGATCCTCAGAGTGGGGGCATACTGCAGTACAAACAGCACTAACACATATTCAAATGCACCATCAGAGGTCTCTAACATTTTGCAAATTTGTATGGACAG
The DNA here is from genome assembly GCA_033557465.1 of Ichthyophis bannanicus. Taxonomy (NCBI): domain Eukaryota; kingdom Metazoa; phylum Chordata; class Amphibia; order Gymnophiona; family Ichthyophiidae; genus Ichthyophis; species Ichthyophis bannanicus. The sequence goes on from CM066035.1 coordinate 454,491,990, forward strand.
ATGCTGCTGCTTTTGGTCATGTATTTCTCCTTTTTGCACTGCTGCATGTTCACAACCTGATGATTCCCTATTATTGACAGGGACATGTTTTGACATGTGCCTGTAGGGACCCATGTAAGTTTATTCTGGCTCATACTTAGCACTGACCACTGTAGAAATTACCAAGGTGCTCTTCAAATGCCATGTATGTTTTGCTTCAGGGTCTGTCAGGACAAATATCACACTTTCCACTTGCTTATACAATAGCTTTGGTACATGTACATACCCTTATGGTATTAGGGGCATGCAACAGGCTAGTATATATAGTCTGGTTTGTATGACCATATCTGTTCCATACATATTAATATGTTTGCATGAGCACAACATTCTCAGTGTGAGCATCTGCTTAGGAGATGATTGCTTTGCCAGCAGGGGAAGGACCACATGGAGACGGGAAGAATCTGAAACATCTATCTTCAGAATACGGTGGGCCTGGGGACATACAGACCCTTTGCTGCATGTGCTCGTGTCCCATTATAGCAGCGTGGGCCTGTGTTTCCTCAGGCATGTTGTTCCACCGCACCGGAGATGTATATCTCCCTGATTTCAGATCCACTGGTGTGTCTATACCCATCATTTCAGAATCGGGTTTATTACGTGCCTGTTTTCAAGTTAGACATTTCTGCTGGCCATAAATGGATGCTATAGAATTGTGCTCCACATGTATAACTTTGTACTTGTCCACATTAAATTTCATCTGCCATTTGGATGCCCAATCTCCCAATTTCTCAAGGTTCACTTGAAATTTTTTACAATCTTCTTGTGACCTGATTTTGTGTCATTTGCAAATTTGATCACCTCACTCGCTGGTCCCATTTCCAGGTCATTTATAAATGACTCAGCACAGATCCCTGGGGTACTACGCCATCCTTCTCCATCGAGAAAATAGAAAACAGAAAGTAGGGCTAAATGGCCTATCTTTTAACCAGTCCCCAAATCAAAATAGGTCACTGCTTACTAACCAATGATCTTTTAAAATACTCAGGAATCTCTCATGAAGGGTCTTGTCATATGTTTTCTGAAAATCCATATACATTATGGGGTATGTTTACTAAACCGTCTTAACGTCGCAGTGGCAGTATTATCATGTGATAAGTGACGTTATTATTATCGCGTGATAACATCACTTGTTGCGCGATAACGCGGCTGCGGCATTAAGGCACCCTAACACTGTGAAATCCGGCTCTGAAGGGTGGAGTAAGGCTTCCCAGAGGGTGAAGAGATGGGGTCAATGGGCGGAGAGTGGGCGATGAGTGGCTCCTTGCACACTAACGCCATGAAATGAAGGGTAGAAAATTAGCACGAGGAAACCCTCGCGCTAGGCACATTTGCAGGAAAGAGAAACCATTTCAGTCAGCAATGTACAGCAAAGCCAGGGAAACCCAAAAACGTGATAGCAGTGATACATGTGCATGGAACAAAAAGGCAAATAAACATAGAAAATAACCTGAATCACATTTAAAATCCCAATAACCAAGCTGGCCAATAGTGATATAATTGAGAAACATAAAGAAACGCTACTGAGAAAGCATAAAAAAGAAGATATCATGTTTGGAATGGTCTATGGTCTGTCCCCCTACAAGGTGAATGAGCCCACATTGAAATAGCGGTGATCAGGGTTTTCCCTTTATATTGGGCAGGTTTGTTATGGTGTGTACATGTGCCGCAACAGCAGGGTGGGAATGTAGAAAAGGGTAACTGTACAGATGCTGGAAATGGGATACAGAGGGCTGAAGGCGGCACATGCTGTGGTGCAGCTGGGGCACAGTGCGGACTAGGCAGATGCGTAGATGGCACATAGGAATGCTGAAACTGTAGAGCAGCCAGACAGCAACTGATAAGGATCCAACATGGGCACAAGTGTGTTTCCCACAGTGCCACAGGGGAGATTACCCAGCAAGTACTCCCAAGGGCACATAACATTGGCAGGCGGTGCAGGGTGGGGGGGGGGGAGAAGCACGCATGTCCATGTAGGCACCCCTACCCGAGAACCCACACCATAGGCAGCTGCCTACCGCCATACTGGATGGCCTGGGACTGCGCACCACCAGCACCACTGGCATAATGGCATGGCAGCATGGTGGTGGAGCGGTGCTGGTGGCGGAGGGGGCAATGGCATCTGCCCACAGCAGACCATGGCCTAGCCATGTTTAGGTGGGTGCCATGCAATGAAACAGACATTGTCTGTCTGACAAACAGTCATGGTATCCCCAGGGAATGAAATGTCCCTGTGGCAACAGTGTGGTTCAGTGCACACAGCCAGTGTGTTCAGGAGCAGAAGGTCACAAGTTCAAGTCGCAGCTGTGGCTCCTGCCAACCCTTTCCCCATATTTTACCCAGTACTAAACCGTGGTAATAAAGATGGAACCTTTATTGCAGATAAAATAAACATGCCTAAAACGCCTATATTTTACCCTACAGAGCAAAGACACCATAAACATATGCAATCCCTAGAGCAGAGTTTCCCAACTGCAGTCCTGGAGAGCCAAACACCATTCAGGTTTCATGCTGTCCCTAATAAATATGCCTGTGCTGCATTAGTATGTGCTGCCCCATTCTATGAAAATGTATCTCATGCATATTCATTAGGGACAGCATGAAAACCTGAACTGTGTTTGGCCCACAAGGACCCGAGTTGGGAACCTCTGCCCTAGAACAGCGGCCAACAGGGGCATAAACACCCACACACACAGGCTCCACTATCCAAAGCCTCATGGAGAGTCAGGCTGTTGGGCCCTGCGCGCAGCAGCATCTCCCAATACTAACACTTGCATACCTTAGCAATGCCGCCCTAAACTTGGAAAGACGTTACACATATATCAAAAGGTTGCTATGAGTAATGGTAGATAACAATTCCTAAGTTAAGCACAATTTGCTGATAGAGCTGCATCATAGCAACCTTTCTGATATCTGTGGAGTGTGTTTCAGTTTTGGTTTCTGACAGTGTTTACCACCCCGGGGAGTGACCCCAACAGTATTGCGTATCATAGCCATGCCTTCACTGTTCCCAGGACTGGTGTGGTGGCCAGGGCTGCCAAAAGTCTCTATATTTGCACAATGCTGGCATAGGTGTGGGAGTGTGTGTCTGTCTATCCAGTGTGTTGAGGCTGCCTACACCTTACTGAGCCCACACTGCTTGCACTGTTTCCAGTGTTAGCCTGCCAATGTGCATAATGAGGAGCAAGGTACTGTGGGTATGGCCCGGACAGGGTGGCCTGGGCAGGATGCATCTGCACAGGGCATAGGGCAATGGCTGGGACATTGTAGTGCCCGGCCACCACCTGCACAGAAAGGGTGGCCACAGCATGTCCTGCTGGGAGGTCACTCTCACCCTGACTGAGCAGTGACCACGGCATGGCTAGGTTCCCCCATAGTGCCATATAAGTTTTCTCTCAAGTGATATTTGTGGGTTCTCTTTTCTGGGGCCCAATCACTGACTTGTCTGCTTGGTAGGTGTGCTCACATCTTCTCCAGGAACATGTATCATGGACTAGCTAGCAGACTTTCTGCAGTCAGTATGTATATGGCTGAAACACCTTGCAGGGTGCAGTGGCTGGAGACTCATTGTGCTTGCTGCTGGAGAATGTCAGATAGTGGTGGGGGGCAGCTGAGCATTTCCAGGCCTACTGTCTGTCTGCCATTGCCTTATGGATGTGTATAGATCTGCATTGACTGTTCCCCAGCAAGACTGGGGAAGATGGTCCCCCCTACTGCCACCATTGCAGGGATGTAGAATTTGGATCTGTTGGTGGGAGATCCTATCCCCCACCCTGAGCCCTAGAGGGAGGGTTGGGTGGTGCTACATAATCCACCTATGGGTCCAAACACCCCCCTTCACTTAAATCATGTGACCATGGCACCCACAGAGGATATGCACTATTCTGGGTGCATCATAGTCCACAAGGGCTAGACATGACTGAGAAATACAGATGGACACAGGTGCATCCTAAGTGTGCCTGCAAGGACTACCTATCACATACTGGCACTGATGGCTACCTACAGCATAGCCTATCTCAGCTAAGCCAGGTGCTGCGGACCTGGTGCTGGGCGCCCCAACTCGCCTTCAGGGTGAGCACAGTACCCGCACAATGTGACGGTCTGTAGCTACTCTGTGCCAGTACCACACATGGTCAGTTCCCCCTACCAGGCCGAGGTGCTGTGGGGGTGCATACCCCATCTTGTGATCATCTGTAGACTGCTGATCTACATGTGCAGTGCATCATGGGTACAGGTGGGTTAACCCTATCCTGGTAACCACAGCAGACAGTTTGTGTGGTAACCTGAAATCCTTCTGTAGCCAGCCAGGGGCTTGTGAGCAGCTATGGAGATGTAGCCCACTGGTTATTTCACTGACTGTGGAGGCAGAAATCATGGATTTGATCCCACAGTGGTGTTATTTGATAGGGCTGTCTGAGGCATTTCCTTTTTTTAATTTAAATTAGTGCTGCCAGCAAAAACACCCTCACAGTGGTGTAACCTTAAGGTGCCTCTTAAGGCGCCCTATAAAGCGCTCTATAAGGCACCCTATAAAGCGACCTATAAGGCGCCTTATAAGGCACCCTATAGGGAACATTATAAGGTGCCTTGGCAGACAGTGCACTTTATAATGTGCCCTCTGGAGTGCCTTATAGGGCGCCTTATGCGGCACCTTAGGTTACGGCACTGTGAGGGTATGTTTGCTGGCAGCACTAATTTAAATTAAAAAAGAAAATGCCTCAGACAGCACTGATTTAAAATAATGGGTAATGCCTCAGACAGCCTTACTCATTAAGCCCACTGGGGGATCAAACTCATGACCCCTGTTTCGACAATCATTGCATTAACTAGTGTGCTACTCCTCTACTGCTGTGTTTGAAGTTCAGCGCGCCTAATTAAGGCTAACGCTGTCACAGGGCCTACCTTGGCAGCATACTGGAGCGAGGTAGGTGGGACATAAAAACATTTAAGGTTGGGTTTGGCCAATAACTTACAGGGCCCAGGGACCTTCAGCCCTGGTAGCGTCCTTTGTTACCAAAATCCCACAGAAAACAAAAGGTCCGAGTGGAGGGAAAACAAAAGGCATTTATTTCCCCTTTCATGCACAAAGGTTCATATGCTTGGACCCAAAAACGTCAAACACAAATTCCTTACTTCGGGATAAAGAAAAAGAAACATCAAAGCAAAACTGTTATCTTCACAGTAAACGGTATAGCAGGCAAACAAACAGTCTCAATTCCTAAGACAGAGCTTAGTGGCTTAATAAGGACTCCAAGCTTCCTGTCTTACAGAAGCTACAGTCCATCTCAGTGTCTGATGCAAATTCCACCTGCATCGGTTCCCCTTCTGAAGCCTCTGAGCCTAAGTCAGTACTTGTGGGTAAGTTGTAATAAGGCTTTTTAAATATCTTCTGCACAACCTCCCAATGCTCAGGGTTGAATACAGGGCGTCGGTCCTGCACCCTCAGATACTAGGAACTGTCTTCCTTTTGCAAGTGTTTTGTCTTTGCTTTCTGTAAAGCTTGGTCACTAACAAGTCTCTTAGTTGGTGCGTGTTTCTTGCACCTTATCTCATAAGCATTCTCACAAGGATAATATTCCTGTGCTCCCTGTACTCCCCATACATCAGCAGTTTGTACCCTGCTTTTAGTTAAACATGGGTTACCTTTTCTTCTCGGCTTGTCTGTTCCAGGTGAGGTTTGAGGCCTGCTCCAGTTGGGATCCTGCCTGGCCTGAGCAATAGGCCTTGAGCTCTCCAAGCGTCTTTCTGTTAGCTTTAGACCACAGTCACAGCCACGCCTTTGCCTCTCTGTACAACAAACACTCACTCTGGCTGGAGTTGTCCCACCTTCTCCACGGGGTCTCCTTTCTCCAAGCCAATGCGGCTGCTGCTGCCTGCTGCGTAACCGTGGTTCAGGGATTACTGCTCCTTCTGGATATCTAGCCCATTCACTCGGATGTCCTGCCCAGCCTGCTGGTTCTGCGAGTTCTCCTGGCAGTCCTCTTTCCCCAGGCCGTCCTGCCTGTGCCTTTCTCCAGGGCTGTCCTGTCTCTTCAGGGTATCCTCTTCTCCAGAGCGGTTCCTCTTTCCCAGCTTGTTCTCCTTTCCCAAGCTGTTCTCTTCCTGGCCGTTCTGCCAGTTCCGCCTGTCCTGCTCCTGGTTCTAATTCTGGCCGCTCTGCCTGTTCTGGCTTCCAACCTTCCAAATTCCCTTTAAGAGGCACTCCTCTCTTTCTTGATTGGAAGCTGGCTGGCATTACCTCATGACCTAGGAGGTGTGGTTCCTCTGTTCCTCGGAGGTCCCTCCTGCTCCCCCTATGTGGTTCCTCGTGATATTGCAGGTTGTGCTTGACTTTTCCTGCGTTTAAAACATTTTCTTCCCCTCTCAGAGGGTCTGCAGCATCACAACGCGCGTTAACATGCCACGGCTCCCTCTATCGCGCGATAACGGACTTTATCGCACGATAACCCGAAATGCTACCTGTCACGCCCATAGCCCCTTACATATGTATGGAGGGGCGTGCTTGTTATATAGAGTTCACCACTTTGGCAATGTTCCAGAATGACTATCTTGCAAAGGATTATGGTAATGGTAGTCCAGTCATGCGGTGCTTGCCTTTCAGGTAAATGAAGACTATGGTAGTTGGCTCGAGTGTTAAGGCAATGACAGAAAATTTATTTATGAGGTAAATCAAAATGCACACAGATTCACTTGGTAACACCTTAGGATGTCTTCTCCAGGATTTATATTCAAAATAACAATACAACTGAAAGCTTATGCATGTAGATTGTAAAGTCCATTAAAGAACAGAAAGTCTTTCTCCCAGCCACTGCTGACAAACCTGCTCAGTAGTACTGGTGTAGAGCAAATCAAAAATAAAAGCTTCTACACAAAACAGCTTTTCACATTCAGAGAACTTTTTATATCCAATGTGTGCACAGCCTGAGCCATGCTCTACTTTGATATCAGCTGGCTAACAAGCTTCAATCAACAGCTTTTCTCTTATTTCACTTTTCCCAAAACCTTCTTTCATTCCACACAAACATTCTGCTGTGCCAGTTTATTTTTTATTTATTTATTTATTACAGGCTCTTATATACCGCTCTATTCAGCATCAGCGCGGTTTACAATATAACAACATACCATAATGAACAAACTGTTTGGTTTTACAGAGAACAAGGTCAGTGAACTTGGATAAAACATGGGAAGTTACTAGAACGTTTCCTTTTTATGTTTGATCACACTTTCAGGATTTCTCTGTGCTAGCAACTTTGCATAAAGAACAGTCCATGAGGGGGCGGAGCCTGATGCCGAGCAGAGTGGACGCTTAGTGCGGTGGCTCCGGGGAGATTTCGGCAAGAATCCTGATAAAAGTACCTTTAAGTCTCGTAGGACTCCTGAAATCAAATATGGTACTTCTCCTGATGGCGGGTCATAAACCGCAGTGGCTGGATTACGCTAGCGCACTAAACAGCAGCGCAAAAAGGACCAAAACGGAGCCCATCTCCCCACAAAAAATGGCGGCCGCACGCGATGGGCCTGATGCCCTCCAGGAACTGCTCACAGAAATTCACGGCGTCAAAGAGCTAGTCAAAGCAAATGGTGTGTCGCTAAGCTCCGTGCATGAGGAAATTGCAGGGCTTCATAACAAGATCGAAAGCCTCTCGCTGCGGCAGGACAAAGCAGAGGCAGTTATTTCCACCCATGAGGCCCGTTTGGCGAAAGTCGACAGGCTCGAGAAACAGCTTCGGGCGCTGCAACGGGAGGTGCAGGATGGTAATAACCGGGCGCGACGCAACAATATTCGAGTGGTAGGCCTACCTGAGGGGGCGGAAGGTAAAGATATGCGGGCCTTCCTAAGCAAGATGATTCCCGAGGTTTTGCATTGTGCCTTTGAGAAGGACTTTGAAATTGATCGTGCCCATCGAGTCCCCTCTCACAGCATGCCGCAGAGCTCTAGACCGAGGCCTATCATTTTTCGCACACTGCGTTACCAACAGGCTGCACAGATCCTGGAGTTAGCGCGCGTGTGCGCGCCGATAGAATTTGAGGGACATAAGCTCTCTTTCTTCCCGGACTTGGCCAAACACACTGTCAACAGGTGCAAGAGGTTTCTGGAGTATCGGCCTCGGCTGCAACAGCTTCAAGCACGTTTCGGCCTCCTATATCCTGCAAGAATGCGCGTCACCCTTCACAACCAGACTCGTACTTTTGATGAGCCTGACGCGCTCTCAGTTTACCTGAAGGAAATGGAAGCTGCCAAGATGCGATGAGAAATGGAGTGTGGACGGCCTGGTTTAGTCTGATGGAAAGCGGCCTATAGTACTGTAGATCAGAGACTCTGAACTTATAATATGTGTTTTACAGAGGACCCCTTTTCGGCGTCCTCAGGGATAGTTATATTATAGAATCTCTATGGTTATGGTGGATCTTTGTAGCAATTAAGGGGGGTGGGCTCTGCTCCATTTTGATTTATAATAGCTGGATCTGATCGCGGCGTGGGCCCACCTATTTCTCCGGGTCTCCCGAGCCAGCCCTGCCGACCTGTGCTCACCGGTAATTTATCAGGGTTTAGCCTCTCCTCCAGGGTTTTTAATCATATTTCAGTTTGGTAAATTTAACATATTATATAAGAGCCTTTATCTCTCAAAGATAAGTCTAGATAAGTCATCTTGTGTCTATGATTTGTTCCAGATGTGCACTGTGATCCTCGCTCAGGCCCCTTGGGATCAGATTAATCGCCAGCTTCAATGACTCCTTGTAAAGTAGTGTCTCTAAATGTTCAAGGGATAAACAGCCCGATTAAAAGACGAAAGATTTTGGACTATGCGCGCCGTGAATGTGCTGATATACTGTTGTTGCAAGAGACGCACTTAAATTTGAAGGAGTCCTTGAAGCTGAGTATACGGCCCTTTGAGGTTATAGCGTATTCCCCGGCGGTTAAGAAGCACAAAGGGGTAGCCATACTAGTTAGAAAATCCCTCAAGGTCAGTGTGATGTACCATCATTCCGATGCAGAAGGACGATGGACTAAGGTTTTATTGAAACTGGGGGGGCTTGAAGTTGTCATTATGTGTTTATATGCTCCCACTACCGATAATTTGGACTTTTTAGTCACTGTTGCGAAAGAATTGCATTCGGACAGCGGGAAGCCGGTCATTGTTGGTGGGGACTTCAATCAAGTACTTGACCCTCTGATCGACCATCAACTGCCTCGTTCGACCAAGCTGTCTAAGGGGCAACTTTTCTTAGCTTCTTTGGCCCAGGAGTTAGCTTTAGTGGATATATGGCGATTGCAGCATCCACAGGAGCTGGAATTCACCTTCTTCTCTGCGCCACATGCGTCACAGTCCTGCATTGATTTCTTCCTAGTCTCTAAGGTATTAATCCCGAATATGGGTCCCACTTGCATTCACTCAATTCATATATCGGATCATGCACCTATCTCACTGGTCCTAAATGATGACTCTTTCCACAGTAAGTCCGCTGATTGGGTTTTTGATAGGTCCCTTTTAGATGTTCCTGAATTTCATACGGAGATAAAAGTTGCCATCTCTGAATACTTTCAGTTTAACTCTCCACAAGACACCTCCGGCTGGGCCTGGTGGGAGGGCTTTAAAGCCACAATTAGGGCGGCTATTACCAGCTTTAACATACGCTTGAAAAAGCAACGAAAGCAACAGCTGATTGATCTCGAGCAGCAGATCAAAGCTGGTGAGCGGGTCTTAACGCGGCGGACTGACCCTTGTATTTTATTAAGGCTTCAACGTCTAAGTTTTCAATATAATGCCATATTGACTACTGATGCCTCCCAGAGTATTAGGAGGCAACAAGGGAATTATTACCGGGAGGGTAATAAAGCCAGTAAGATGCTAGCAACAGCATTAAAGGGTAAACGGGAGGCCAAGAGGGTCAGTGCCCTAAGGAAATCACCCGGGACTAGTCTGATAGTCAAAGATTCCGAGATTGCCGATGTTTTCTGTGATTTTTATACCCAATTATATAGTTCTGAGCGGGAGTTCTCGCAGGATGGTTTTGATCAACTAGTAGCTGGTATACAGCGGCCAATTCTCTCAGAGACACATAGGGATGAATTGGATGCATCATTTACGGAGGAGGAGATCGGGCGAGCAATAGCCTCAATGGCCTTGGGCAAGGCTGCAGGGCCCGATGGGCTACCTGCTGAATTCTTCAAAAGCTTTACCAAAGACCTCACCCCTCATTTGGTGCAGTATTATCGGATGTTGTCTCTCGCGGGGCAGCAAACAGGTGCTTTTACTTCAGCTAATATAGTGGTATTTGAGAAACCAGGTAGGGATCCTCAGTCGGTAGCCAACTACCGCCCCATTTCACTGCTCAATGCCGACTATAAGATTTTCGCATCCGCCTTGTCAACCCGACTTGCTGGGATTATTCCGGTCTTAATCCATCCCGATCAATGCGGTTTCACGGAAGGTCGGTCGACTGCTGATAATGCGCGTATTTTATGTCATATTCTGGTAGGGGCAGAAGGGATGGGGAAACCTTTAGTAGGTCTTTCCTTAGATGCTGAAAAGGCCTTCGATCGCCTGGAGTGGCCTTTTTTATTTGCGATTCTTCGATGGTTTGGCTTTGGGAAGGCCTTTCTTAGAGCTTTAGAAGTTATGTATACTCGCCCCACCGCGCGCGTTTGCGTCAATGGAGTAACCTCGTCGCCATTTGTTTTGAAGCGCGGTACTCGGCAGGGTTGCCTGCTGTCCCCTATGCTTTTCAACTTAGCGATGGAACTTCTAACTCTCCTCATCCGACAGTGCCCAGATATAAATGGAGCATGGGTTGCGGGGCAGGAAATCAAACTTTCGGCATATGCGGATGATCTCCTTCTTTTCACCTCGCCTGATTCCATCCCTATGATATTGGAACAGATAGAGCATTATTCGCGATACTCTGGGTATAAAATCAATTGGTCAAAGTCCGTGGTTTTTCCATTGAATAAATGGGCACATAAAGAGAATCTCAGCAAATACCCTTTTCAATGGGAGTCAGGCGTTGTGAAATACTTAGGAGTTCACTATCGATACCCGTTTGAAGAAACGGTTCAGTGGAATGCCGAAGCGATTCTTAAGCTGGCCCAAGAGTTGACCACAAAGTGGTTTCCCCTAGTGATGTCTTGGTGGGGTCGGCTAGAAACTGTGAAAATGATGATTGTTCCCAAGGTTAATTACATCCTGGAGATGCTTCCCTGCAATCTTCCTGCCCACGTTTATCAGCAACTTGAGCGGGTGCTTCTTCAGTTTTTGTGGAAGAACAGAACACCGCGAATTGCAAAAGCGAAATTACAACTCAGTCGTGAGCAGGGCGGTGTGAACTTCCCTAACTTTCAATCTTATCATCATGCTTTCCTTCTCAAACAAGGGTCTTGGTGGCTGGAAAATCCGACTGCTGGGAGGCCTGTCTGGGTCGTTCTGGAGGAGCGGCTGCTGGCACCCATACCGCTGAAATATGCCCCAGGGATGCAGTTCGCATGCACTTCGTCGCTTCCCATAGTCATACTTGACACACTCAAAGCCTTTCAGACTCTTATTGAGGTTAGTGGACCCGATTGTTGCTCTCGGACCCGGTTACCCATTTGGAACAACCCCCTTTTTAAAATCCAGAAGAAGTCTTTTGCTTGGAAATCATGGTATATGCGTGGGATTTGGAAGGTGAGCCAGTTGCAGGCTGCCAATAAATGGAAGGATTTCGGGGAGCTTCAACAGGAATTTGGCCTCCCGTTTACTTGTCATTTTCAGTGGCTTCAGCTTCGGCATTGCCTAGCAGGAGCTGGAATAGATCCTAAACAGGGCCTGGGAACTGCTGGTGTTACTGAGATACTTAGCGAAATCACACAAGCGACGGGAATAGTGTCGCGGATCTATAAAAGATTAACCCTGTCCCCATCGATGTTGATGCAAAAGGTGCAGAAGAGGTGGGAACGGGAGAAAGGAAAGAGGCTCTCTGAACTTCAGTGGAGGAAATTTTGGTGCAAACAAGTAAGAGTTTCCAGGTCAGCCTCCGTCACTCAGACCCTTTTTTATTTTGCTCACAACTGCTTTTATACACCGGTTAAATTAGCACGGTGGGACAACAGCCTCAGCCCTCTTTGCGGGACATGCGGTGCGAAGATTGGCACTTTGATGCATATAGTATATGAGTGCTCGGGGGTACAGACCTATTGGAATTCAGTTTGGAAGCAAGTGCAACGCATTCTGAGGATCAGAGAGCCTCCCTCTTGGCAGATTATAGGCTTCCGCTCAGCAGCGGATATACCCTCTCTACCCAAAGAAGGTGCTTTTTTGCTGGATTTTATGGTAGGAATAGCAATATGCTTAATTATCAGCAATTGGAAGTCCACTGCACTTCTCAATGTACATGAGTGGTGGAATCGAGTTTGTTTATATAGTCAATTTGAGCAGATCTCTGGCAGAACTCAGCTGCGGTCTGGGAAATTATACCTGAAATGGCAATTGTTAAATGACTTTATTAATGCTGCTAAACTGTGCTATTGCCTAAGAAACTAGGCTCTACTTGGGTTCTTAACACAAAAGGTTTTGATCTTCAAACCCTGGAGGGGAGGACTAGGGAGGGTGGGTGGTGGTGGGTTTTCAGGGGTTTTCTTTCTTTTATTGTAGTTCAAGAGGTAGTTTGGTTTTGTCTAGCTGATACTGTGTGTTGCCTGTTTAGCTGTTTTGTTTGGAAAATGAAAATAAAGCTTTAAAAAAAAAAAAAAGAACAGTCCATGAAAGTATCATCTTCCTCTGTAATTATATCTTGTTCTTCTATTTGCATGGGTTCTATATCGGGGTCTGGATCAGAGGGCTTTACTAACTTACCTCCCTTAGGACAGGAACTGTTTCTAAGCCCTTTGCATTGCTCTAAGTTAGACAAACGTCCAAAGTTCATACCTGAGTTAAAGCTGGCATTAGGATGTCCTCTTAGATACTCTGGCCAGTAGGCGTTTGAGCTTTTATGACCTGTCCTCCAGTCTGTATTCCTGGACCTCAGGGCATCTGCTGCAAAAGGTATTCATGTTCCTTCTCCCTTCAGCTGCTTCGGTCCTCTTACCGGCTGCTGCTTTAGGGTTCCTAGCTGAAGTTCTCCAAACCCCTGGATTTCTCTAATTCCTTGAAGCTGGCTTTTCATAGGAATCTCTCCAAGAACACGGATCTCTCTGAGCTCCTCTCTCCTTCTCGCTCCTACTCCTGCTACTCCTGCCCATCCTCCTCTCTGAATATTCTGTTCTAGTTTTAAAGTTCCCAGTTTCAACCCCTCCCTTTCACTCCTCAGGTGTTGGTGGTCAAACTCCCTCCTGGCAGCTGAGTAATTAGGAGTGACGTAAAGGTTTCTCAATCTGGGCTTATACTCCTTCATCTCATCTCTACTAGGGGCTTTCTGCAGGTCAATGCAGCCTGGAATAATCTGTCTTTTAGGAAAACATGCAGTTTTATTCCTGTGACCTGACAAAACAGGTCCCTTGATTAGGTCCCTTCCTTTGTCACTATTCTCTGGGCTCTGATAAGCTTCCTTATCACATACCCCCCTGCTTAAATTATTACAGGCTGGCTGACGTTGTGGAGAATCCTCCCTACAGTCCGAAATACCTGTGAGGGCATTATTATCCTCTGAGCACTTATCTATTTCCTGGCTAGTGCTAGGGACATTATCGGTTGCAGACCTCACTTTCCAAGATTTGAGCACATTTATGTGGTACGTCTGACTGCGTCCTTTAGAGTTTTCTATCACATAGGACACCAGGCTCACCTGCTTGACTACCTTCCAGGGCCCTTTCCACTTTATTTCAAACTTGGGTGCAGTACCCGCTAACTGTACCAAAACTTTTTCACCAAGGGTTAACCAGCGTGCCTTGGCCTTCTGGTCGTACCACCCTTTCTGGCGCACTTGACTGTCCTGCAGGTTTCTTTCAGCAACCTGTGAGGCCCTCCTTAAACGTGCTCTCAAGTCTCGTAAAAATTGTGGAACTTCCTGATTCTCTGTTCGGGATCTAACCATTTCTCCCTCAAGATATCCAAAAGTCCACGCGGGGCTCTACCATACATCAATTCATATGGGGATACCCCCAGGGAAACCTGAATTCATTCCCGGCAGGCATATAAAATGAAGGGCAATAACATAGAAACATAGAAACATGATGACAGAAAAAGACCACATGGCCTATCTAGTCTGTCCTTCCATAACAACAACTACAACAGTCCACTTTTTACCTTTAGAGATCCTCTGTGTTGGTCCCATGCTTTTTTGAATTCAGTTACTGTCCTCATCTCTACCAACTCCACTGGGAGACTATTCCATGGATCCACTACTCTTTCTGTAAAGAAATATTTCTGCATATCACTCCTGAATCTATCTCCCTTCACCCTCATCCCATGTCCCCTCGTAGCAGAACTTGCTTTCAATTGAAAGAGGCTCTCTCCCTGAACATTTATGCCACGGAGGTATTTAAACATCTCAATCATATCACCTCTATCCCGCCTTTCCCCTAAGATGTACATATTAAGATCCTTAAGTCTGTCCTCATATGCTTTATAATGAAACCCATTAATCATTTTAGTAGCAACCCTCTGCACCGACTCCATCCTGTTCACATCCTTTTGAAGGTGCGGTCTCCAGAATTGCACACCATACTCCAAATGAGGTCGCATTATCTCCTCTTTTTTTCTGTTAGCCATTCCTCTCCGTATGCACCCAAGCATCCTTCTAGCTTTTGCCGTCGCCTTTTCTACCTGTTTAGCTACTTTAAGATCATCAGACACAACCACGCCTAGGTCCCGCTCTTCTTTAGTGGACAAAAGTACTTCACCTCCTATACTGTATTGCTCCCTTGGATTGCTGCAGCCCAAATGCATGACCTTACATTTTTTAACATTAAATCCCAGCTGCCAAATTCTAGACCATTCTTCAAGCTTAGCTAGATCCCTCCTCATGTTATCTACACCTTCCTGGGTGTCTACTCTATTGCAGATTTTGGTATCATCTGCAAAGAGGCAAACCTTACCCGACAGCCCTTCCGCTATATCACTAACAAAGATGTTAAAAAGAATCGGACCAAGGACAGATCCCTGGGGCACACCACTGGTAACATCCTTATCCTCAGAGTGAGCTCCATTTACTTGTACTCTTTGTCGCATCCCACCCAACCAATTTCTAACCCAAGCAGTAACTTTAGGGTCCATCCATAGGGTGCTCAGTTTGTTTATAAGTCGCCTGTGAGGAACAGTGTCAAAGGCTTTACTGAAATCTAAATACACCACATCTAGAGCTCTCCCTCGGTCCAACTCCCTGGTCACCCAGTCAAAGAAATCAATCAGATTTGTCTGACAAGACCTGCCTCTGGTGAATCCATGCTGCCTCGGATCCTGTAATCCGCTGGACTCCAGAAACCTCACTATTTTCTCTTTCAGCAGCGTTTCCAATAATTTACTCACCACCGAAGTTAAACTAACCGGCCTGTAGTTTTCAACCACATCCTTACTTCCGCTTTTGTGTAAAGGCACCACATGAGCCTCTCTCCAGTCCTTTGGCACCACTCCCGACTGCAACGAGGCATTGAAAAGGTCAGTCAGTGGAGTTGCTAGAACGTCCCAAAGTTCCCTCAGTATTATAGGGTGTATCCCATCCGGTCCCATCGCTTTGTCTACTTTAAGTTGAGCTAGTTTCTCATGAACACAGTCTTCTGAAAATTGTTCAAGATGTCCCTCGCTTCTGTTCTTATTTGTGGGTGTTTTCTGAGGTCCTGCTCCTGGTTCTTCATCTGTGAACACAGAACAAAAATATTTGTTAAGCAATTCTGCTTTATCCTTATCAGCTTCTACATATTCCCCCCTGCACCGTTGAGTCTGACAATACCACTTTTGCCCTTCCTCTTCTCACTAGTATATCTGAAAAATGTCTTATCCCCCCATTTTATTGCATTGTCTATTTCCTCCTCCTTTTGAATCTTTGCCTTCTTGATTACTTGCTAGCTTCTCTAAGTTTTTCCAAATACAGATGCATGTCTTCCTCTCTCTGTGATCTCTTGTATTTCATGAAGGCCTCCCTCTTTTTCTTCACTTTTTCAGCTACTTCCTTCGAAAACCATAGCGGTCTCCTGTTCCTTTTGCCTTTATTTACCATTTTAACAAAAAGGTTGGTTGCCTTTAAAATACCTCCTTTCAGTTTTGCCCACTGTTTTTCTACATCCCCCAGCTGTTCCCATCCCACTAACGACTCCCTGAGGTATTGGCCATTTTCGCAAAGTTAGTCTTCCTAAAGTCTAAGATCCTCACCTTGGAATGGATTCTAACAGCCCTAATCCTAATACTGAACCACACCATCTGGTGATCACTGGATGCAAAATGATCTCCCACTACAACATCAGAAACACTTTCACCATTGGTAAGCACCAAGTCCAGTATGGCCCCTTCACGTTTGGGGTCTGTTACCAATTGCCTGAATAGTTCTCCCTGTAGAGAATCCAGGATCTCCTTACTTCTAGATGATACTGCAGCTGGAATGTGCCAATCAACATCTGGCATATTGAAATCTCCTATCAGTAGCACTTCCCCTTTCCTAGCAATGCTGCGTATGTCTTCAATTAACTCTCTGTCCACCTCTTCCTCTTGTGAGGGAGGTCTGTATATCACACCAATGCAAATAGATTTCTCTTTCCCTTTCTAGTTTAACCCACAATGCCTCCTCTCTCCCTTTTAAGCTCTGTAATTCCAAAGCTTTAATAGTAGTTTTTACATATAGTGCCACTCCTCCTCCCCTTCTTCCTACCCTGTCCTTTCTGAATAAAGTATAGCCAGGTATAGTTACATCCCAGTCATGGTTTTCTGTGAACCATGTTTCTGTAACTGCCACTAAATCCAAGTCAGCCACTCCCACCAAAGCTTCAACTTCAGGGATCTTATTTCCCATGCTACGGGCATTTATACACACTGCTTTCCATATGTTACCCCTGTTACCCATTTCCATAAAGGTATTTAATGTATCACCTACCTGGGGGCTTTCACTTACCTGGGGGCTTTCTTCACCCATCCCCAACAAATCTAGTTTAAAGCCCTCTTCAGTAGATTAGCCAGTCTACAACCAAAGATGCGTTGACCTTTCTTGGACAGATGGATGCCATCTCTGCTCTGCAACCCTTGGAACAGCATCCCATGGTCTAGGAAACCAAAACGCTCTCGATGACACCATCCACGCAGCCATGCATTCATCTCCAGGATGTGAGCCTCTCTGCCTTGGCCTTTACCCTCAACAGGGAGGATTGAAGAGAACACCACCTGTGCACCTAACTGCTTCACCCTCTGTCCCAGAGCCATGAAGTCACTTTTGATACATTCCAAGGTATACCTGGCAGTATCATTTGTTCCAACATGGATTAGCAACATTGGGTAATAATCAGTGGGCTTGATGAGTCTCAGCAAACTCTCCGTAACATCTTGGATTTTGGCACCAGGCAGACAGCATACCTCTCTGGACATCAAGTCTGGTCGGCAGATGGACGCCTCAGTACCCGTCAGAAGAGAGTCTCCAACCACCACTACCCTTCGTTTCCTTCTGGTCACTGATTCTGCAACTTTGGGGTACTTGAACTCTGGTTCTTCCCTTTCCAGGGATGCTTTCACCTCCTCCACTTCCAGGGCTGCATAATGGTTCTTCAATTCAAGGGCTGGAGAAGTTGGATTGGTGATTTTGCAGGCCCTGGTGACTTGTGTCCAACCATCGACATTCTGTTGGCACCCATCTTCTCCTGTGCTGGAGAGCCTGGTTGCTGCAAGAAGCATCTCATCAATGTACTTCTCACTGTCTTGAATGCTCCTCAGCCTCGCCACCTCCTCTCTGAGTTCCTCCACTTGTTTTCTCAGAGCTTCAGCATGCAGGCACCCTGCACATGGAACCGGTCCTTCAACTGGCATTAGGACCTCTGTCTGGACTGAGGCAGAAGCTGTAATGGGGGCAACAGCTTTAGCAATACGATTTTTCCCAGCCATTGTTCTGTTCGTGGAGCTTATCCCACTCTTTTAAATCTCCGGCTAATCCTCTTCTCAACATCTGTTTAAGAATTTGGTTTAACCTCTCTACCAAACCATTTGACTGAGGATGATAAGCCGATGTTTTTACATGACGAATGCCAAAAGCATCCCAGACCTGGGCCAAATACTTAGATACAAAATTGGATCCTCGGTCAGTTAGCACCTCTCTGGTGAAACCAATTTCACAGAATAATTTTATCAACTCTAAAGCTATCATTCTAGCGGAAATATTCTGTAAAGGTATGGCCCAGGGAAACCTTGTTGCTTGATCACCCATAACTAAGATGTACTGGAAACCTCGGGGGGGGGGGGGGGGGGGTTTGACAAATGGACCTACTATGTCCACAGCAATGCGTCCCACTGGGTCCGATATAATGGGTGTGGGAAGTAAAGGCACCACCAGAGGGCGAGTTGCCGTAACACGCTGGCACGCTGGACACGCAGCACAGAACCAGGCAGTTTCTTTAAAAATGCCTGGCCAATAAAAGCGTATGAGTATTTGATCCAGCGTTCCCTGCACCCCTTATGGCCTCCCATGGGATGATCATGGGCCACCCTAAATGCTAGCCCCTTAAACGTTGTGGGTACCACTAACTGTTTGCGGATTGTCCCAGTCCAGGGGTCCTGTCTCTCCCTATATAATATCTCATTATCCAGTATGAATCTGGGAAGAACCTCCCGCACCACTTGAGCATACTCAAAAGCTCGGGTGAGAGCCTGATCAGCTCTCTGTTCCTGGGGAAAGTTAGGAAACTTTTCTACTAGCTCAGCTAGCACCCAGGGTAAGCCTTGACTAGATTCCATCTCAGCCCTTTCCTGTGTCCTGCAATGTCTCTCACGACGTTTTTGTGCTTTCCCTTTTTTTAACTTTCTCAGATGGTGGGGTTATTAAATCCTCATGGGAAGGTAAATCTCCTAATGTCTGTTCCTCCTCCCCCTGGATATCTGCCTTAACCTGTGATCGGGTGGATACAAGGCCCCTCTTCTGCCCTAGTCCTTCCACTAAACCTTGTTTAAATTGTGGCCAGTCTCTTCCTAAGACTAAATCAAAAGGAAGTTTGGAAACTACTGCTAAAGGGAATTCCTTCTGCACCCCCAAGCCCTTAACTAACAATACAATGAGGCAGCTCCGTGAATGCATCTAATGTGTATTTTACTCTCAGGGCTTCTCTGCTCAAATTTTTCTTGGGCCTCTATTTTCTTCCAAAGCCTTCTAGATAGCATACTCTGGTCTGCCCCAGAGTCTAAAAGAGCACATGTGGTAATCCCTTGTACATCAACCAACAAAAGGAAACTTCTTCAGGCTGTTTTAAGCTAGCACCCATTAGATTAGTGTGAGACTGGCATGCCTTGTACAAGTGTCCCCACTTTCCACAGTGGTAACACTTTTTCTTAGCCCATTTCATAACCTGGGTAGGCACAGTATTACTTTCAGAAACAACATCCTTTCCAATCCTCTTTTCTGATACAGCACAGCTTACCTCAGCACTAACTTCCAGAAGGCCACCCATTCTCTGGCAAGCCTGTGCGGCTTCCATAACCCGTTCAGATAAAAGAGTTGCCTCTCCCAGGCTTTGGCAATTTTGCTAGATGAGAAAGGTTTGTAAATCTTTAGGGACTGCTGACATAAATTGTTCCAGCATGATAGTGTCCAAAATCATTTCTATACTCTTTCCTTCAGGCGCTAGCCATTTCAGATTTTGTCCTCTGATTCTCTGACTCAGAGCTTTCGGCGTCTCGCCAACTCTCAACACAGTAGCCCTAAACATTCGCCTATACACAGTAACAGTCAGCCCTAGGAGATCTCTTATGGCACTCTTAACAGCTTTATAATTTAAGGCTTGGGCTGCCGGCATGGCTCTATAGGCGGCAAGCGCCTCCCCAGTTAATGAAGTTGCCAGCCTTACTGCCCACTGGGTCTCTGGCCAAGCTAGTGCCTGAGCCACTCTTTCAAAAGATTCTAGGAAATCATCTACATTATCTTCAGGTGTGAGTTTCCCAAAACTGAATGCCCCAATACCCTGACAGAGTCCCACATTGTCCACATGGGGATTAACAGGTGCCACTGTCGTTGTTGATTCAGCTCTTCCTTGGCTGTGTAGTGCAATTAACGCCTCAACTAGATCCAGAACTGGCTTCTGTTGCTCCCTCAGGGCGGTGATTGCTGCGTCCTGAGCCTGCTGTGCGATCTCCTGCTGCCTGGCGAATTGAGCTGCCATCCAGCTCACCAGTTCCTTGGGATCCATTCTTTAGTATCCTGTAAGAAACAAAAAGAAAAACACACAAAGGGCGGCACCCTACAAACAGTTGTTTTTTATTTTAATGCCCCGTATATACACTTTCTTATCCACCACTGGTCATGCCCAGGTACTTTTTACATTATACCAGTGAGGACTCTGGCTCATACAGGATCTTTTCTCTGGAACTGCTCCTGGATCAGCCTCTTTATTCTTCAGAGAAATTCCTCTTTCAGCCTCCTGGCTTGAAAGTTTCTGCAGTTGTAAATCCTTTTTGAATTCCTTGTATCCTTGATGTAAAAGTAATCCAAGAACTATGCCACTGTCACGCCCATAGCCCCTTACATATGTATGGAGGGGCGTGCTTGTTATATAGAGTTCACAACTTTGGCAATGTTCCAGACTGACTATCTTGCAAAGGATTATGGTAATGGCAGTCCAGTCATGCGGTGCTTGCCTTTGAGGTAAATGAAGACTATGGTAGTTGGCTCGAGTGTTAAGGCAATGACAGAAAATTTATTTATGAGGTAAATCAAAATGCACACAGATTCACATCTTCTCCAGGATTCATATTCAAAATAACAATACAACTGAAAGCTTATGCAAGTAGATTGTAAAGTCCATTAAACAACAGAAAGTCTTTCTCCCAGCCACTGCTGACAAACCTGCTCAGCAGTGCTGGTGTAGAGCAAATCAAAAATAAAAGCTTCTACACAAAACAGCTTTTCTTTTCACATTCAGAGAACTTTTTATATCCAACGTGTGCACAGCCTGAGCCGTGCTCTGCTTTGATATCAGCTGGCTAACAAGCTTCAATCAACAGCTTTTCTCCTTCTCTGCACAAGTATTTCACTTTCCCCAAAACCTTCTTTCTTTCTACACAAACTTTCTGCTATGCCAGTTACTAGAACATTTCCTTTTTATGTTTGATCACACTTTTAGGATTTCTCTGTGCTAGCAACTTTACATAAAGAACAGTCCATGAAAGCATTGTCTTCCTCTGTAATTATATCTTGTTCTTCTATTTGCATGGGTTCTATATCGGGGTCTGGATCAGAGGGCTATACTAACTGACCTCCCTTAGGACAGGAACTGTTTCTAAGCCCTTTGCATTGCTCTAGGTTAGACAAACATCCAAAGTTCATACCTGAGTTAAAGCTGGCATTAGGCTGTCCTCTTAGATACTCTGGCCAGTAGGCATTTGAGCTTTTATGACCTGTCCTCCAGTCTGTATTCCTGGACCTCAGGGCATCTGCTCCATACCTCTTCCAAAAGGTATTCGTGTTCCTTCTCCCGTCAGCTACTTCGGTCCTCTTACCGGCTGCTGCTTTAGGGTTCCTAGCTGAAGTTCTCCATACCGCTGGATTTCTCCAATCCCTTGAAGCTGGCTTCTCATAGGAATCTCTCCAAGAACATGGATCTCTCTGAGCTCCTCTCTCCTTCTCACTCCTACTCCTGCTACTCCTGCCCGTCCTCCTCTCTGAATATTCTGTTCTAGTTTTAAAGTTCCCAGTTTCCAACCCCTCCCTTTCACTCCTCAGGTGTTGGTGGTCAAACTCCCTCCTGGCAGCTGAGTAATTAGGAGTGACATAAGGGTTTCTCAATCTGGGCTTATGCTCCTTCACCTCATCTCCACTAGGGGCTTTCTGCAGGTCACTGCAGCCTGGAATAACCTGTCTTTTAGGAAAACATGCAGTTTTATTCCTGTGACCTGACAAAACAGGTCCCTTGATTAGGGTAAATTCCCTTCCTTTGTCACTATTCTCTGGGCTCTGATAAGCTTCCTTATCACATACCTTAAGACCAGAACACCCACTACCTTATAGGCATTCGTCACAGTAAGACTGCAACTAACGCTGGTAACATTAAGACAGTTTCGTAAACACACCCCTATGGGTCCGATTCTGGGACGTGGGTTGTGGGGCTGCACGTCACAAGCCATCTGGGCCTTATTTCCCCTCCAGCTCTCCCCATACATCCTAATGCTCAGGATGGGGTGAACAGGTTGAGAGCAAGAGGGGGTGGGATCAAGAAAGAGCGGGGATGGGCCAGCCCAGCAAAATGTACAGGACTGATTCAGATCACTGCCTTTTAAGTCCTTCCAGTCCCATGGGTACGCACTGCTTATTCCAACTCAAAGGTGGAATAAGCAAAAAAAAACTACGACCGCGCTCGGGGATCCACCTTTATCTACCTGTTTATTCACACTTTCAAAATAATGTAGCAGATTGGTGCGGAAAATCTTTACTTGGCTAAACCCATGTTGGCTTTTTCTGATTAAATCATAATATTCTTTATTATTTTGCCACGTCTATAGTTTCCCAAATAACCACTGGAACCCTTCTTAAAAATTGTTGTTATGCTGGCCACTCTCCAGTTTTCAGGTAATATAGAAAATTTTAATGATAGTTAATTCAACAAGTTAGACAATGCATATGAAATATAGGGGTGTGCCGGCAAAAGCATTTTGCTTCATTCAGTTTCCCATTATAGTGTATATAAGTTTTTGCTTCATTATGGTTCTTTTTATTTCATTTGGTCATTTCTTATCTATCATTAATGGTGCAAACAAACATTTAAAACTGCACATAATTGAGCAATAGTGTGCACTATGGGCAAATAGGGTACACTATTGAACCATAAGGGCTGTTTTACTAATGGGCGCAAGTTGATTGCATGTGTTCTGTCACCCGCCGAAGGAGCATTGGGCCACGACAGTTAGAATGGGATGATTCCTGTACTAACTGTGAAACCCATGTTAGAGTCACAAGTGGGTGGATTAGGGGTGGAGACTGTGCATGGTACATTCAGTGCAGTTAGTGCCAGGTTCACAATGTGTGCTAACTGCATTAGGGTGAGTTCACCTAACGCCACCGCCGGTGCGGAAGTGAAAATGGGGGTTAAGGGGGTTGTTGGGCAGGCTACACGTTGCCACGGCGCATAGCCTACCTAATTCAAAATCAGGCTCATAATTCTTACTTTGTTTTCTTGTGCCTCATGATATACTTGAATTCTTTGCTGTAACCTTATTACTACTTAAGAAAAAACTGTTCTCAGTGAAACACATCAAAGTAATACATTTTAATTCTCTTTATTATATTTGTGTTTACAGTTTTTTTTCCATTCTTATTCCTATTGGCTATTTCATAGAACTTATGCCCCATCACTATGACAAGCAAATTGTTATGGACTCCTGACAAATGTCCAGCATCTTGGGTTTCCCTTTCTTATCTTTGGCATGGCTCATCATGGTCTAACAGACATATTCATTTATGCTTTTGCTTTGCATTACCTTCAAGCATGTACATACACAAGCCTGGCAGTTACATTAGGCTCCTAACAGCAACTTGCAGTTAACAATTTAATAGGAATTTAAATATGTTTTTAACTATTTCATTCCTCAGTTCCTCCCTTTTGAACATAAATCTATCCAATCTTAGATTCCCTGTTCAATCCTTTACAGGATTATTTCCATCATTCCTTGCATTTTAATATATCCATTCAAATCCATTCCAATTTGCAGATCTCTCAGGATGAGATACATAGTTTGGGCAAGCTTTATCCAAATCAATCTCTCAGTGATACATTGACATCCAAACACAAGTAATAATAATGCATGCAATCATTACTATTATAGTTTACAATGGTCATTTTCTACTGCAAGTTATAATAGAGAAACATGATCATAATCTTTAAAAATAATTATATATTTAAGTTTACCATCCTGCTTGAGGTCTACCATTCCTTAACAGAGGTCCTATTTATCTCTAGAAATCTTGAGTTTATTCCACCTAACCACTTGGAAGTAGACAACGCCAAGCTGCAAGTAAAATCAGCCATACGATACCTCGGAGTCACATTGGATCAGAACCTCAACATGAAGCAGCACATAGCAAAAACAGTAAGAGCGATCTACTTCAAGATCAGATCCCTCAGACACATACGCCCTCTACTCGAGCTGAGTGACTTCCGTACCATCTACCAAGCCCTCATCATCCCTCATTTTGATTATGCAAACGCCATCCTACAAGGTCTCCCTCAAGCAACCTTACATCCCTTACAACTCGCCATGAACAACGCTGCGCGAATCCTTTTAGGAGCACCAAGGAGAGAGCACATCACACCCCTACTGATGCAGCTGCACTGGCTCCCCATCCAAGCCAGGATTAACTTCAAGATCTTAGTGATGACATTCAAGGCCATCAATGGGTTATCCTCTTCTTCAATATGTGACCTCATACTACAACCCATGCCCAACAGGATAAGAAGAACTGCTGCAACTAACATGCTAGCAATACCAAAAGCTATGACAAGATGCGCCATATCAACTTCAAATAGAGCCTACAGCCTGAGCGCCCCAAGCCTCTGGAACTCCTTACCACCACACATCAGAGCTATCCCCAATTTGAGCCAGTTCAGGAAGGCCTTAAAACACCTCCTCTTTATTAAATACCTCACAGCCTCCCTCGAACCCCAGCCACCAGGTACGAACAACACACAATGACCCCATCTCACATATAGACAGTTACCACTTTCAGTATCCCATTTGTGTACATAGTTTACCAATTTCAGTATTCCATTTATGTACATAGTTTCCCCCGTTATCCAAGTTGATTGCTCCTGTTCATTGTAATGACCTGACTCTTGTTCATTGTCGGATTCTGTTTTG
Source organism: Ichthyophis bannanicus (assembly GCA_033557465.1). NCBI lineage: Eukaryota > Metazoa > Chordata > Amphibia > Gymnophiona > Ichthyophiidae > Ichthyophis > Ichthyophis bannanicus. Next base: position 454,516,964 of record CM066035.1, read on the forward strand.
TTTTATGTAAACCGCGCTGATCGTAAATAGTGCAGTATATAAGAAATGTAAAAATAAATAAATAAAATAATAAAATAAAAAATAAATAAAAAATTAAATATATTTCACCTCTCGAGGGCTCTTATCCAAGCTCTCCCATCAATAGAACAGGACTCTTTCAAGTTCAGGCTGTCTTCTATCAGGCATCCTCAGGATATTCTCATGACAGGCTAGGCATTGGGGTCTGTGAGACTAGGCTAGAATGTGTTGTATGTTTAAGTTCTGTGCTCAACCCCTAATTCAGGAACTTCAGTCCCTAGGAGAGGGAAATGGATGAGTATATTCTCAATTGCATTAACTATGGCTCTTAAGCCCTCAATAGTCTTCATCATCTTCTTTTCTGCTTCCTCCTCTTTTGTCAGGGCAGTGCACTGGATCACACAGCCACGTAGTTGTTTCACGTGGAGGCACATTCCAAAAGATTCATGGCTGGGCCGTCGGGACACCCAAAACATGAACAGGCCCAACTTGTACCTGATTCCTCAAACGCGGGAACTCTATATTCCTGTGGTTGTAGAACTGGGCATTTAGATGGCCCAGCTTGCACCCGATTCAATGTTGGGAGATGTCCACTAATCTGGACACCCAACACACACAACACTCCAGCTGGTGTGCTGGTGTGCTGGTGCAGTAGCATCCTGTTGCCATGGCACCGGCACATCCAGCTGGTGGCACCCAATGCTTAGACACAGAGTGGGCCCGTTTCCCCACTTCTGACCCTTGGTGGGGGCTGCCAAGGCTGGGATCAAGCAGTGGGAGCTCTCCTGTAGTGTTGCAATGTGTAAGGGGGGTGCAGGCTACAATCCCCAGCACTGCCTGGCACTTATTCCACCATCTGGATGGAATAAGGCTGGCATCCATCCAAGTGCTGGGGGACATAACAAACGCCTGAGCTGAATGGCCTCTGTATGTCCTGGAACATGGCTCTGCCCCCACTCGGCCTCCATTCTGCCCCCTCCTGCCTCTGTCCAGCACTCCCCACACAAATGCTCTGTACATGCAGGGAGTGCTGAGACCAGAATAGCGTAACGGAGCTGAGCGCGGTTTGGATGTTCACCCCGGATGTCCAACCCTGCTATTCATTGTTCAGAATTCTGGCCATTCTGTATAAAGTGAGAGCAAGGAAATAATCCCTGGAGGGAGCAAATAAGGAATAAGGATAGGATTAAATCAAGATGGATCTAATTTCGATCACATTCACAGTCAGCTATATACATATTAAAAACTCTCCTCTTTTTTTTCCAATTTCTAGAAATGCATGCAAAGCAATATTAACAAAAATTTATTTTCTGTCATCATGTTTCTATGTAAAAATGAGACATTCAGTAAATATATGACAGAAAATATTTGTTGCAATAGTCTATCTTTAGAGTAATGGAATACATGAGGGCCCTTTCCAACAGGCAATCTTATTCAAGTCCTTTGGTATATTGAGGCAAGGAATTTGAGAAGATGTTGCCTTGATAAGAAGTTCCCACCCTAAGTCCTACTGCAAGAAGAATGCCAAGAAGTCTAAACCCTCGACTGCTATACTGGTATTGAAGAGTACTTGATAACTCCTTTCCCATGAGGTTCTAGTGGAAACTTGTAATGATATACCTTTATATGTTCAAATGGTAGTGATATCACTGCGCTCAAGTTCCTTGGGTGTAATCTATAAATTGAAAGCTTTGACAATGTAAAGTAAAGTCTGATAAGAGTTCAAATAGTAGCTTCAGGATCATAAGGTCTTTTCATCTTTAGATATAAGGTTCTCAGTAGAGTTAGGACTGTAAGAAATCTAGGTTAACATTATGCTTTCTGCTAACAATAACATAGAGATTTTCATAGAAGAGAAATCAAAATAATGAAATGATAGCCAAAGTTAAGAATTTAAGATCCATTTTACAGTATAAGAATCTCTAAAAGGAGGTAAAAACAGATTAATATCTCCTTTCTTTCAGTTCCTACCCTCCCTGAAACTAGAGTCAGGATGTCTTCTAAAACAAAGACAACAGACATTTTTTTCCTGAACTTTAGACTAAGTCCTAACTTCCTCATTCTCTTGTTTATCAATTTGCACATTCTTAAAATATATTTTTCACATCTGTTAAGCCTTCATACTATTTACAGTTTCTTTTTCATAATTCCTGGGTTATGTTCCAGTAAGACTGCAATCTTGTGAAAGATAATTATCTTTTGATACCAGGTAACCATTAAAATATTCTACTAAAATATATCTCACAAATTTTCTAGTTTCGTGTCTAAAGGATCGAGTGCTAAAATGCACAATTAAAATTGTTTATATATATATATACATGTATATACATACATACACCCACACATATGCATATATATACAAGTCTCTTGGATCAGAATTAAAATTTAATAGAAAGAAATTAGACAGTCCTTTATAACTTTAAACAAATTGTTTTTTTTTAATGTAGAAGAAGATGTTAGTACTAATGAGTACCCTCTTACTGAAATGCAAAAGGTAGATGACAGTAAAGCGTAGCTACTTACCTGTAACAGATGATCTCTGGGAACAGCAGGAATTTAGTCTTCACATATGGGTGACATCAGGTACTGACAAAGTCCATTTGGGAAGCCCCCCAGCTACCAAAGGAAAGCCTTTGGGAGCACCCCACTGCGCCTGCGCTGCTGCCTTCCCACACTCCCAACTCCCTCTACTCAGTTGTGTTTGTAGCTGAAGAAAAGGAGTGGAAAAAAGAAAAACAAAAATAACCCTACAACTCCAAGGGGAGGAGGTTGGGTTGTGAAGACTAAATTCCTACTATTCCCAGAGATTACCTGTTACGGGTGAGTAACTATGCTATCTCCAGGATCAAGCAGGAATATATAGTCTTCACATATGGGACTCCCTAGCTCAGAAAGTCAGACAAGGTCATTTGACCCTAGACTTCCCTGCCAAGGAGATCTGGCAAGAGGTGGGTGGGGGTAGGAGTTGTCTCAACATTCCAAAGAGATGCTGAAGGACCATCTGGCACAAGTCTGCATCCCGGCGAGAGTCCTTATCCAAGCAGTAATGCACTGCAAAGGTATGGATAGAGGACCATGTAGCAGTTCGGCAAATCTCGTCAATGGGTACTGAACGGAGATTGGCAACAGAGATTACTATTGGTTTGGACATTATGAGCAGTTACATGTCCCATGAGGAAAAGACCTATTTTATCATATGCAAAAGAAATACAGTCTGCTATCCATTTGGATAGTGTACGTTTGGCTACTGGAAGTCTCAGGTGAGAAGGATCAAAGGAGACAAAGAGCTGGGAGGACTTCATAATGTCTTCTGCCCTTTGGAGATTTTATTTATTTATTTATTTACATTCTCTTATATACTGTGCTATTCTGCATCAGTGTGGTTTACATTGAACAAACTGAAATTACACTGAACAGGACATTATAACTTGGAGATAACTATTTTACAGGGAACATGGGCTATGGAGGGTTAAGTGGCTTGCCCAAGACCACAAGGAGCACCTGTGGGACTAGAAACCCCAGCCCTTCCAGGCCAAGGTTGCTGTCCTTTAGTGGGATTTGAACCCCTGACCTTCTGGCCTGAAGTACCTTGCCCCAACCACTAGGCCACTCCTCCACTAGAGAGACCTCTTACAATCAAGTGTATGTAGGATGGCTTCTGCACGAGAAGCGTGAAGTCTTGGAAAATGACCGGCAGGATTATTGACTGATTGAGATGGAAAGGTGATACTACTTTCAAAAGAAAGTGGGAGTGTGTCCAAAGGACAACTTTGTCATGATAAAAACATGTATACGGAGCATGGGCCACTAAGGCCTGCAGCTCACTGATGCACCTGACCGATGTCAGGGTGATGAGGAATAAAACCTTCTAGGATAAGTATCAGAACTGTGTGGTTGCTGAGGGTTCAAACGGTGGCTTGAAAAGCTGAGCTAGAAGCACATTGAGATCCCATGCCAATGGTGGTAGTCATATGAGTGGTGTGAGGAGAAGATCCCTCATAAAACGTGCTACCAGAGGAGCTGTGGAGATGGGTCTGCCTTCCACAGGATTATAGAAAGCTGAAATAACACTAGGGTGCACTCGCACTGAGTTTGTCTTAAGACCTAGAGAAGATAAATGCAAAAAATATTGAAGGAGCGTAAGGACTGTTGCTTCGAATGGATTGTGACCATTCTGAGAGCACCATAAAGCATATCTAGGCCATTTGAAAGAATAGGTCTTTCTGGTGGACAGCTTTCTGAAGAAACGGAAAATATGCTTTACAGCAGTAGATAGTAGCAGGTCCTGGAGGACTACGCTCTCAGCAGCCAGGCTGTTAGTGAAAGGGACTGCAGATTGGGATGGAGAAGTGCTCCATTGTCCTGAGATAGGAGACCCATTCTGGAACCCAGTGGGAATGGTGAAGTTTGCATCAGATGAAGTAGAAGAGGAAACCAGGTTGAGGATCATAGAACCCTGGTTTGCCTGAAGTTTGAGAAGGGTCTTCAAGATGAGTGGAATGGGAGGGAAATGCATAGATATGTCCCTGACTGCAGTGGATCTTGAATGCATCTGACGTTAGGCTGAGTTCAGATGGAAATCTGAAGCAGAACTGAGAAGTTGGGTGTTCTGTAGAGTAGCAAAAAGATCTCTATCAATGGTGTTCCCCAGATGTAGAACAGTTTTGCCACTGCTGTTGGGTCTAAAGACCATTCATGGGGCTGTAGAATCTGACTCAGCTAGGGGATTGGATTTTCCTGGAATGTAAACCGCACAGAGGTGCATATGATGGAGGATAGCAAAATGCTAGAGTTTGCAGGCTTCTTGACATAGGGGAAGGGAGGCTGTCCTCCCCCCCCCCCCACCCATTTGTTTATGTAAAACATAGCCACCTGATTGTCTGTTCTGACTAAGATGTGACTGAGAGGTGGTGCTGGAAAATCTGGAGGGCATTTGTGACTGCTCGAAGCTCTAGAAACCTTATCTGCTGCATGGATTCCTGGCCTGTCCACAGGCCCTGTGTGGGAATGGAATCCAGATGTGTTCCCCAACCATGCTTGGAGGCATCTGTCATCAGCGTATGCTGAGGTAGAGGTGTCCAAAAAAGTGACCCTATGAGATGATTTGTTGGGGTACACCATCACAGAAGAGATTGGGCCATGGGTGGTGTTATCTGGATAGCATCCTGGAGGTTCCTCATGGACTGGGTCCATTGGGTTGGGAGAGTCCATTGAAACTGACGCATGTGAAGTCTCGCATAAGGTACTACATGTACTGTGGAGGCCTTATGTCCCAGGAGTGTTAGAAAACATTGAGCCATAGCTGACTGTTTTTGTCACATGTGGAGGAGTGGCCTAGTGGAGGAGTGGAGGAGTGGCCTAGTGGTTGGGGCAAGGTACTTCAGGCCAGAAGGTCGGGGGTTAAAATCCCACTAGAGGACAGCAACCTTGGGCCAGAAGGACTGGGGTTTCTAATCCCACAGGTGCTCCTTGTGGTCTTGGGCCCATGTGGTCTCCATAGCCCATGTTCCCTGTAAAATAGTTATCTCCAAGTTATAATGCCCTGTTCAATGTAATTTCAGTTTGTTCAATGTAAACTGCACTGATGCAGAATAGCACAGTATATAAGAGAATGTAAATAAATAAATGTGGTTGGTTAATTGTACCAACCTGTTCATGTGGTCCACAGGAAGAAAGGCTCTAGACTGTTTTGTGTCCATAACTGCCCCTATTAATTCCAGCCTTTGAGTTGGAGTGAATTGGGACTTTGGGAAGTTTATCACAAAGCTAAGGTACTACAGAAGTGCAAGAGTTCTTTGATAAGTCAAGCAGAGTCCTCCAGGAGAATTTGCCTTTATAAGCCAGTCATCTAAGTAAGGGAAGACAAATACCTTGTTGCTCCGGAGATGAGCTGCTGTGATGGCCATGCACTTTGTGAAGTCTCTTGGTACAGATGCCAGACCAAAAGGAAGGACCCTGTATTAGTAATAGGTCCCTTGACAGTGAAGCAAAGATACTGTCTGTGATCTGGATATATCAAGATGTGAGTGTAGACCTCTTTGAAGTCTAGGGAACAAAGCCAGTCTTGTTCCTGTAGGTAGGAAAGAAGGGTTCTCAGAGAAATCATTTCGAATCTCTCCTAGATGAGATTCAAAATGATTTAGCTCTCTGTCAAGAATGGACCTGTGGCCTCCTGACTTCTTTAGAATGAGGAAGTAGGGAGAGTAGAAGTCTTTGAATCGTTAGTTTGCTGGAACTGGTTCTATGGCTCCTTGAAAAAGGAGAATGTTTTAGCAGTACATCCAAGGGAGGTTTGGAATGAAGCTCTCCCTTGAAGTGAGGAGGAGGAAGCTCTCAGAAGTTTAGCTGGTAATCTCTGAATTATATTGAGAGTCCACAGCTCTGTGGTAATGGAATATCAGTGCTGAGCAAAGTGAGAGAGTCTTCTTGGGATAGTGGTGGACTCTGGTATTTGAAAGAGAAAGCTGACTGTGCTCCCTATGCAGGAGTCAAAAACTAGGTTTAACCACAGTTGGTTGAGTGGCTGGTTGAGGCTTGGTTAGACTGGGCTTTTTTAGCCTATTTAAGGCCCTGTTGTTTTTGAGGGGCCTGATAGGTTGACTGGGAGTATGAAGGATAGAATCTCCTTTTTTGGTGATAGGAAGGCTTCTTGTTTGGTGCCTTCTTTTTAGAAGGATCAGAAGTTTTTCTGGAGAGCCTCTTAAGTGTTGTGTCATCTGTTTCTAGCCTTCCTGCCTTCTCCCATGAATTCTTCCCAAACAGATTTTCACCAATGCAGGGGATGTTACCCAAATTGTCTTGGACTGCTTGTTACACGTCAGAAGCCAGGAGCCAAGCCAGACGTCTTGCACCTCTGGTGATAGAAGAAGCCCTGCTTAATGACTCAAAGGCATCAAAAGCAGCTCTATTCATGAATTTAGAGACATTTTTGCTGTGAGCCAAGACAGCCTGGAAAGCTGGACGCTTCTCCTCTGGAAGAAAAGGGAGAAATCCTTCCCTGCTCCTTTAAAAACATTCCCATGTAAAGGATGTACAAATTTATCCTGCTGGATAGCATTGATGCTTGGAAACAGCGACAGGCAAATTAATCAAGATTTCTTGATTCCCTGCCCAGAGGGATGGTTGCATGATTTTTACCAATTTTAATACAGTGCATCGCCGATTCCACTACCATGGAGTGGAGTGGAAGTTGTGGCTTTTGGAAGCTGGGGCATTCATGCTCTCTATATATGGTTCAAATTGATGACTTATGGGAGAAACTGTTATGAGGGGTCTTCCATATCCGGAGCATCAGGTTATGTAGGATACAGTGTATCAGAAGGATTGCGGCCTCTTTCGGGGCCGTGGGGTACTGGAGGATCTCCAGTTCCTCCACTCTCAGTTCAGGTTCCCATGCTGCTGGGATGGAAAGGCCAGCTGCCATGTCTAGGATAAACTCTGAAAAGGCATGTCTTCAGGAGGGCTTTTATGGCAAGTATTAATGGAAGGCGGCGAGGGCTCCGAGATGATGTCTTGGAGGTCATTGGAATCGAGGGACTACAAAAGGGGACTCCTACTTCTGGAGAGAGATCTGAAATTGTAAGTATTTACTTCTGGTACTTTTTCTAAATCTTGATGACAAAGGAATTCTTTAGATTAAAGCTGATTGATCTGAGAACCCAGTGTATTTGTTAAATCAGTAAGGGCCTAGTAGCAGCACAGAGCTTTCAGTTTAAATTTAACATACAGAAGAGAGCTTTCTGGTTAAATTTAGACACCAAGATTCCCTCTATCCAAGCAAGGGCTGTGGGACTCCCCCTGGAAATTGGTCACAGATTACCTTAGAAGCACAGGACAGGGTATTGGGTAGCAGCCAGCTTTTAATAAGTCTTCTTTCCCTCCCTCCCTCCCTCCCCGACACCCACCCACTCCTGGGATGATAGTAGCTTTATAGGTGGTTACATCTCTTAAAGGAAAGGAGGTGCCATATTCACTCTCAGGTGCAGCTGTTTATCCTCATTAGTCATACATTAAGGAACTGAGTTTAATTAAGCTTCAGTTGAACAAGGAACATTAAACATATTAGGTAAAGTTTTATTAATATAAGTATCCCCAGCAACACTTAGTAAATAAAGAATGTAAATATCTAAACACAACCTTAAAACTAAGATGCAGACAGCAGTCCAGCAGTGAGATGGGGGCTTTCCAGTCTTTTGCTTTGAGTGTCACATGTTTGATGTTCTCCCATTTGGTGATGGGTCTTACGTGTGCACTAGGTGCAAGGATCTCTTTGCTCTCAGGGAATGAGTCTGATCTCTGGAGGCTAGAGTAGCAGACTTGGAAGACATAAGGAAGACAGAGAGGTTCATAGATGAGACCTACAGGGATATAGTCCTGAAGTCCCAACTCCAGTCTGGCAGAATCCCTATTGCCATTGAGGTTAGAGTTCACTTGACAGGAGAGCATCACCCTGGTGTGGCAGAGACTGATCCTGTAGCTACGATCTGTCCTCCAGGTGATGTAAAACCCTCTCACACCGAGGAAGTTTTGCCAGGGCCATGTGCCTATGAGGGAAGGTTTAGGACAGTTGTTATAGTTGGTGATTCAATCATTAGGCATGTAGATAGCTGGATGGCTGATGGACATGAGGATCACCTGGTAACATGCCTGCCTGGTGCGAAGGTAGAAGACCTCATGTGCCACCTAGACAAGGTCTTAGATAGTGCTGGGAAAGAGTCTGCTGTCTTGGTACATGTTGGTACCAATGACATAGGAAAATGTGGTAGGGAGGTACTGTAGGCTAAATTTAGGCTTTTAGGTAGGAAGTTGAAATCAAAAACTTCCAGTGTAGCGTTCTCCGAAATGCTTCCCTTTCCATGTGCAGGACCTAAAAGGCAGGCAGAGCTCCAGAGTCTCAATACGTGGATGAGACGATGGTGCAAGGATGAGGGTTTTTGATTTATTAGGAAATGGGAAACATTCTGGGGAAAGGAGGGGCTCTTCCAAAGGAATGGGCTTCACCTTAAGTGGGATTGAATCAGGCTGCTGGCATTAACCTTTAAAAAGGAGATAGAGCAGCTTTTAAACTAGATAATAAGGGAGAGCTGACAGTCACCCAAGAGTGCATGGTTCAGAACAATGTATCCTTGAAGGATACTACCAAAAAATGAAGTTATTGAATATCAGCAGAGAGGTTCCAATAAAGACAAAAGTAGCCCAAATGCCCTTGAGTACGGAGCAGACAGACCTTAAAGATTCCATATTACTCCTGCCTACCAATAGCCAGATTAATATGAATCAAATACAGTCTTTAAAATGCTTGTATGCAAATGCTAGAAGTCAAAAAAATAAGATGGGAGAATTAGAATATATAGCTCTAAAAGAAAGATTAGATATGATGGTATGGTAGAAGGAGGACAACCAGTGGGACACTGTGCTACCTGGGTACAAATTATATCGTACTGATAGAGCTGATCAAATTGGTGGTAGGAATGCAATCTATGTTAGAGAGAGCATTGAGTCACAAAGGGTTAAAGATTTGCAGGAAACAAAATTCACTATAGAATCTCTATGGATTGAAATTCCATGTAAAAAGTGGAAGTGGATGGCAATAGCAGTGGGGGCGTGCTATCGACCACCTGGACAGAGTGAACAAATGGATGATGAAATGATGAAAGAAATCAGGGAAACTAACAAAAGTTACAGCACAGTAATAATAAAGGGTAATTTCAATTACCCAGGTATCGACTGGGTCAGTGTCAAGGCAGGAATATGCTAGGGAGATACATTTTCTAGAAATAATAAATAACTGCTTCTTAGAGCAGCTGATTCATGAACCAACCAGAGGTGAAGCCATTTTGGACTTAGTCCTTAGTGGAACACAAGATCTGGTACAAGAGATAAGATTGTTGGGGTTTCTTGGAAATAGTGATCATAGCATGATTGCGTTTGATTTAATAAATGGAGGAAGTACAGTAAGGAAATCCACAGTACTACCTTTTAACTTTCAAAAGGGAGACTACGATAAAATGGGGAAAATAGTTATGAAGAAAAACTAAAAGCAGTTACAAAGGTTAAAGACTTACATTAAGTTTGGGTGTTTTTAAAAATACTATCTTGGAAGCCCAGAACAGCTGTCTTCCATGCTTTAAGAAAAGTGGAACGAAGTCCAAAAAACTGCCAGCATGGTTTAAAGGTGAGGTCAGAGAGGCCGTTGTTGCAATATAAGCATCTTTCAGGAAATGGAAAAAAGAGCCAAATGACGAAAATTGGAAACAGCACAATCACTGACAAGTTAGATACAAGGCATTGATAAGGCAGGCAAAGAAAGAATTTGAGAAGCAGCTTGCTGTGGAAGCAAAAACGTGCAATAAAGACTTTTTCAAGTACATCCGTAGCCAAAAACCTGTGAGAGAATCAGTTGGACCATTAGATGATAGAGGGGTAAAAGGGGAAATAAGAGGGGACAAGGCCATAGCGGAAAGACTGAATGCTTCGGTCTTTACTGAGGAAGATGCAGGGATGTTACCCATGACTGAAGTGGTATTTAAAGGTGATACTGTGAAAGAATTGAAAGAAATATCGATACACCGAGAAGATGTATTACAACTATTTGATAAACGAAAGAGTAACAAATCACCTGGACCAGATGGTATACATCCAAGGGTATTGAAAGAACTGAAATATGAGATTGCATACCTGCTATTAGTAATCTGTGAACTATCATTAAAATCATCTGTAATACCTGAAGATTGGAGGATCGCCAAGGAAACGCCAATTTTTAAGAAGCTTTCTAGGGGTGATCCTGGAAACTACAGACTGGTGAACCCAATGTCAGTAAAGGGAAAAATTGTAGAAACCATAATCAAGAACAAATTACTGAACATGTAGATAGCCATGTCTTAATGGGAAACAGTCAACATGGCTTTAGACAAGGAAAATCTTGTCTTACTAATCTGTTATGTTTTTAGAAGGTATGAATAAACAGGTAGACAAAGGTGAGTCAGTTCATATAGTGTATCGGGACTTTCAGAAAGCCTTTGACAAGGTCCCTCATCAGAGACTTTTGGCAAAACTAAAAAGTCATGGGATAGGAGGCAGTGTACTATTGTGGATCAGAAACTGGTTAAAAGATAGAAAGCAGAGGGTAGGGCTAAATGGCCAATTTTCCCAATAGAGAAAGGTGAATAGTAGAGTACCCCAAGGATCTGTGCTGGGTCCGCTGCTTTTTGACATTAATAAATGACCTGGAAAAGGGAATAACGAGTGAGGTTATCAAATTTGCAGATGACACGAAACTATTTAAAGTTGTTAAAACCCATGAGGATTGTGGAAACTTGCAAGAGGATCTTGATAAATCGGAAGACTAGGCATCTAAATGGCAGATGAATTTTAATGTGGACGAGTGCAAAGTTATTCACCCAAGAAAGAACAACTCAACTATGGTTCCACGATACAAGGTTCCACATTAGGAACCATCACCCAGGAAAAAGATTTAGAAGTCATCGTGGATAACATGTTAAAACACTCCACCCAGTGTGCAGCAGCAGCCAAGAGAACAAATCAAATGCTTTGTATCATAAGGAAAGGAATGTGAAATAAAACAAAGGATATTATAATGCCTCTGTATCATTCAATGGTGCAACCGCACCTTGAATATTGTATGCAATTCTGGTCACCATATCTTAAAAAGGATATAGCGTTATTAGAAATGGTACACAGAAGAGACACCAAAATGGTAAAGGGGATGGAAGGATATGAAGAGAGGCTAAAAAGATTAGGGCTCTTCAACCTGGAAAAGAGACGGTTGCGGGGCAATATGATAGAGGTCTATAAATTAATGAATAGAGTGGAACGGGTAAATGTAGATAGAGTGAAGGACTAGAAAAGGGGACAGTTACTTCTGGAGAGAGATCTGCAATTGTGAGTATATACTTCTGGGAATTTTCTGAAAGGAATTCTTTGTATTAAAGCTAATTAATCTGTGAACCCACATTTTTGTTAAATCAGTCAGAGCCTAGTAGCAGCAGTTTAAGTTTAAATTTAAAATACAGAAGAGAACTTTCTGGTTACATTTCATACCCAGCAGAGAGCTTGTAGTTTAAATGTAATACTCACTCAGGACCTAGTATCAGCAAAGTACTTTTAGTTTAAATTTAAAACACCGAAGAGAGCTTTCTGGTTAAATTTGGACCCCAGCAGAGCCTAACAGCAGCAAAGAGCTATAATTAGAATCAAATCAGAATATAGCTTAGCACAAAAGGCAAAACAGGGTAAGTACTCTTTGAGCAACAAATAAAGTCTTCTAGAGACCTTCACAAAGAGGCCTTCAACCTAGGGGGCAAGAGACCTGTGAAACTTTTCAATAGATGTTAACATCAGGTGGCAGGTCAAAAGGCCATTTTGAAAGACTCCTTCTATCCAAACAAGGACTGTTAATCACAAAGGAAGTTGGTCACAGCTTACCTCAGCAGCACAGGCATAAATAGCTCAACCAGAACTCTGTGATCCTCAGTCCTGATGGACTAGAAAAGGGGCTGTTACTTCTGGAGAAAGATCTGCAATTGTGGGTATATTCTTATGGGTATTTTCTGAAAGGAATTCTTTGTATTAAAGCTAATTAATCTGTGAACCCACTATTTTTTGTTAAATCAGTCAAGGCCTAGTAGCAACAGTTTAAGTTTAAATTTAAAACACAGAAGAGAGCTTTCTGGTTAAATTTGGAACCCAGCAGAGAGCTTGTAGTTTAAATTTAATAGTCACTCAGGGCCTAGCATCAGCAAAGTACTTTTAGTTTAAATTTAAAACACAGAAGAGAGCTTTCTGGTTAAATTTAGAACCTAGCAGAGAGCTTGTAGTTTAAATTTCATAATAAGTTAGAGCAGTGGTTCTCAACCTTTTTTGTACCGTGACCCTTTTTACATTTGGTCAACTTGTGATGAACCCCAATGATAAAATCAAATGTGTCTCTCTTCCTTTACCGTTAACACATTGTCGCTGTAATAATTTGTTGAATTATTAATATATTATACGTCTTTGTAATATGTTTTTATTTATAAAATTTACTTATTTAAACCACAATAATTAATCACAATAACACATAACAATATTTGATTTCAAAATCATTATGATTTTGTAGTCAAATCACTAATACAAAATAAAATTATTTTTTCTACCTTTGTTGCCTGACCAATTTATTCTCTGATCGTGCTGGTCCTGATCTGCGGCTTCTGCTTTCCTGTCTTCTCATAGCTCTCTTTCTGTGGTCTATGGTCCATCTGCCATTTCTTATCTCTTCTTTGGTTTCTTCACTTTTTCCCATCAGCCTATTTCCAGTCCCAGTAACCCTCCCCAGTATCAGCCCCTTTCCAGTCCTCACTCCCAGTACCTTCCACTGTCAACTTGCATTCCCGTGACTGCCACTGGTGTCCATTACCTTCCAGTCCCCCTCCTTCCCCACTGACCAGTCCCTTCTAGTACAAATACCATGGCAGCCCCTCTCAGATCCACTACCTTCCAGTTCCATTCTCCCATCCCCTCGTATCAGCCCATTTGTAGCCTTAGCCCCAGTTTTCTTCCAGAGCCAGCAGCTCTATCCCCCCACCCCACCATCTGCCCATTCCCAGTCGAAGCCCCCCAATCAGCTCACTTCCAGTGCTAGTCCCCCCTCAACCCCATTACCAGTGATAGCCTCACCAAATCAGCCCAATACCAGTCGTACCCCCCATCAGCTCATTACCAGTCCTAGCCTCGGCTAATCAGCCCATTTCCAGTCATAGTGCTCCCGATCAGCTCATTTCCAATGCTAGTCCCCCCTCAACCCCATTACCAGTGTGAGGCTCCCCTAATCAGCCCATTACCAGTCCTACCCCCCCCCCCATTAGCCCATTACCCCCCCATCAGTCCATTACCAGTCCTAGATTCCTCTAATCAGCCCATTTCCAGTCCTAACCTCCCCGATCAGCTCATTTCAAATGCTAGCCCCCCATTAGTCCCTTACCAGTCCTACCCCCCTATCAGTCCATTACCAGTCCCAACCCCCCCTTGATCAGTCCATTCCCAGTGCTAGCCTTCCCTGATCAACCCATTCCCAGTCCTAGCCCCCAATATGCCCATTACCAGTGCTAGCCCCCCCATCAGCCCATTATAATCCTAACTCGCACTGTCTCTCCCCTCTGTCCAGCATTTATCCCCTGTCTGTCCAGTATGTCCCCCTGTCTCCCCCCTTTGTCCACGTCAGCCCCCATCCCCCCTCCCTCCATCCCTGAGAGAGATCTGCAATTGTGAGTATATACTTCTGGGAATTTTCTGAATGGAATTCTTTGTAGTAAAGCTAATTAATCTGTGAACCCACTATTTTTTGTTAAATCATTCAGGACCTAGTAGCAGCAGTTAAAGTTTAAATTTAAAACACAGAAGAGAACTTTCTGGTTATATTTCATAGCCAGCAGTGAGCTTGTAGTTTAAATTTAATAGTCACTCAGGGCCTAGTATCAGCAAATTACTTTTAGTTTAAATTTAAACCACAGAAGACAGCTTTCTGGTTAAATCTGGAACCCAGCAGAGAGCTTGTAGTTTAAATTTAATAGTCACTCAGGGCCTATTATCAACAAATTACTTTTAGTTTAAATTTTAAACACAGAAGAGAGCTTTCTGGTTAAATTTGGAACTCAGCAGAGAGCTTGTAGTTTAAATTTAATAGTCACTCAGGGCCTAGCATTAGCAAAGTACTTTTAGTTTAAATTTGAAACATAGAAGAGAGCTTTCTGGTTAAATTTAGAACCCAGCAGAGAGCTTGTAGTTTAAATTTCATAATAAGTTAGAGTCTAACAGCAGCAAAGAGCTATAATTAGAATCAAATCAGAATATAGCTTAGCACAAAAGGCAAAACAGGGTAAGTACTCTTTGAGCAACAAATAAAGTCTTCTAGAGACCTTTACAAAGAGGCCTTCAACCTAGGGGGCAAGAGACCTGTAAAACATTTTCAATAGGTGTTAACACCAGGTGGCAGGTCAAAAGGCCATTTTGAAAGACTCCTTCTATCCAAGCAAGGACTGTTAATCACAAAGAAAGTTGATCACAGCTTACCTCAGCAGCACAGGCATAAATAGCTCAACTGGAGCTCTATGATCCTCAGTCTTGATGGACTAAAAAAGGGGCTGTTACCTCTGGAGAGAGATCTGTAATTGTGAGTATATACTTCTGGGAATTTTCTGAAAGGAATTCTTTGTATTAAAGCTAATTAATCTGTGAACCCACTATTTTTTGTTGAATCAGTCAAGGCCTAGTAGCAACAGTTTAAGTTTAAATTTAAAACACAGGTTGGGGCGGAGAGAGGCAAGATGGCAGCAGTGTGATTCTCCTGCTCAGTGGTCTGGTTCTTGAGGCGTGTAGCTGTCGGCACTTTGTTTTTTCCTTATGCCGGTATGGCCAGAAGGTAAAGGAAACAAGCTTACATTCCCCCGGGTGAAGCTGGAGCCATTGGTGCGGACCAAAAGACGCTTCAGATGTGCAGATTCTCAGGGCTGGGAGAGCGAGCGGCGTCTTCGGCAGGCCTGGAGTGTTCTCCGGACCTGAGCACATACGGGGTTTTTTTGTCCCCAGAGCAGCGGGCCCCCCCGCCTTGTCCCGGAAGCAGTATCTCCGGCAGAAAAGAGTCTCCGCTTGGCGTGGTGACTAGCATACCGAAGCAGGAGATTGTGGAGGGCTCAACTGCCGATGTGAACGCTCCGTGTGGGTCTCCTGGAGTTTTGTGAGGATCTGGGGCTGTGTCAAGGTTGCTGACCAGCCCTTCCCCGGAGAATGTGACCCCGAGAGTTAATGCTGGTGACGGTGGTTTGGTGAAGCCTGCAGAAATAACATTGGAAGTGCTACGGGAGGCAATTTCTACAATAAACTCTTCCTTGGAGAGAATTGCTGAATCTGTGAGTACTGATATTAAGACTTTGAAGGTTGATTTCCAGCAGGTTTCTGAGGTGCAGAAGGAACAGGAGGGGAAACTGGCACAGCTGAGTGGAGAACTGGAGCAACTCCAAGAATTACATCAATGCCCATGTGAGGGACCGAAATCTGACTACTAGGAAGTTGGAATATCTGGAGAACCAAGTCCAGAAGAACAATTTAAGACTGGTTATTTTTCCTACGTCTCCTATGTGTTCTCCTCTGGAAATGGTTCGTAGATACTTCCAGGAGGTCTTGAAGATCCCTGGGGAAAATCTCCCACCATTAACCAGGGTTCAGTATCTAACTATGGGCGGGTGTTCTCAGGGAGTTGTTCGTGACCCTCCGGGGGTCACTGGAGATCTTACGGGGTTTCTAGAGAGCTCCCTGGAGTTGTTCACTGCCCGCACTACCCTCCTTATTACACTGGCCCTTGAGACCGATAAAGCTTTAATTCTTCGTTTGTATTTTAGGAATTTCAGTGAGCAGTTTATGGGCTCATGTGTACGCATTTTTCCTGATTTAGCTAGAGGTACCCAGCTGAGGAGGAAGGAATTTCTGGGTCTTAAACCCAGGGTCCTTTCCTTCGGCGGGACATTCTTGTTGAAATTTCCCACTAGGTGTTGTGTTTCGTATAAAGAAAAACAATATATGTTCTTTGAGCCCTGCCAGCTGCTGGAGTTCCTGTCTGCTAGGGAGGAAAACACTGTGATTTCACCTTCCCATACGGCTGACGTATAAGTCTTGCACTGCTTTTATTGTTATTTTCCTATTTTTGTGTAATTATTTTCCTGATGCCTCTCTCTAAAAAATGTGGGCTAATTTATGGTACTGTATTGAAATGTATTGTTTATTTTGTATATTATTTTGGAATCGTATTGCCTTGTTACCATTTTTCCTTCATTCAATTATTTGAATGTATTTCAAAATTCAATAAATATTAGATAAAAATAAATAAATAAATAATAAAACACAGAAGAGAGCTTTCTGGTTAAAGTATTAACCCATCGGAGAGCTTGAAGTTTAAATTAATAGTCACTTAGGGCCTAGCATCAGCAAAGAACTTTTAATTCAAATTTAAAACACAGAAGAAAGCTTTCTGGTTAAATTTAGAACCCAGCAGAGAGCTTGCAGTTTAAATTTCATAATAAGTTAGAGTCTAGCAGCAGCAAAGAGCTTTTAGTTTAAATTTAAAACACAGAAGAGAGCTTTCTGGTTAAATTTGGAACCCAGCAGAGAGCTTGTAGTTTAAATTTCATAATAATTTTTGGCAGTGGTTCTCAACCTTTTTTGAACCGTGACCCCTTTTACCATTGGTCAACTTGTGATGACCCCCAATGATAAAATCAAATGCGTCTCTCTTCCTTTACCGGAAACACATTGTCGTTGTAATCATTTGTTGAATTATTAATATGTTATAGGTCTTTTTAATATGTTTTTATTCATAAAATTTACTTATTTAAACCACAATAATTAATCACAATAGCACATAACAATATTTGATTTCAAAATTATTATGATTTTGTAGTCATATCACTACCTTTGTTGTCTGACCAATTTATTATCTGATCATGCTGGTCCCGATCTGAGGCTTCTGCTTTCCTGTCTTCTCATAGTTCTCTTTCTGTGGTCTATGGTCCATCTGCTATTTCTTATCTCTTCTTTGGTTTTCTTCACTTCTTTCCATCAGCCTATTTCCAGTCCCAGTAACCCTCCCCAGTATCAGCCCCTTTCCAGTCCTGACTCCCAGTACCTTCCAATGTCAACTTGCATTCCCATGACTGCCACCGGTGTCCATTCCCTTCCAGTCCCCCTCCTTCCCCACTGACCAGTCCCTTCTAGTACAAATACCATGGCAGCCCCTCTCAGATCCACTCCCTTTCAATTCCATTCTCCCATCCCCTCGTATCAGCCCATTTGTAGACTTAGCCACCAGTTTTCTTCCAGGGCCAGCAGCTCCATCCCCCCCTCTCCACCATCAGCCCATTCCCAGTAGAATCCCCCCAATCAGCTCACTTCCATTACCAGTGCTAGCCTCCCCTAATCAGCTCAATACCAGTCCTACCCCCATCAGCTCATTAGCAGTCCTAGCCTTGGCTAATCAGCCTATTTCCAGTCATAGCCCCCCCCCCCCCCGATCAGCTCATTTCCAATTCTAGCCTCCCATCAGTCCATTACCAGTCCTACCCCACCCTATAAGCCCATTACCAGTCCTAGCCTCCCCTAATCAGCTCATTTCCAGTGCTAGTCTCCCCTCAACCCCATTACCAGTGCTAGGCTCCCCTAATCAGCCCATTACCAGTTCTACCCCCCCCCCCATTAGCCCATTCCCCCCCATCAGTCCATTACCAGTCCTAGCCTCTAATCAGCTCATTTCCAGTCCTAACCTCCCCGATCATCCCATTTCAAATGCTAGCCCCCCATCATTCCATTACCAGTACTAACCCCCTCTCAGCCCATTACCAGTCACAACCCCCCCTTGATCAGTTCATTCCCAGTCCTAGCCTTCCCTGATCAACCCATTACCAGTTCTAGCCCCCGATCTGTCCATTACCAGTGCTAGCCCACCCATCAGCACATTATAATCCTAACCCGCACTGTCTCTTCCCTCTGTCCAGCATTTATCCCCTTTGTCCAGTATGTCTCCCTGTCTCCCCCCTTTATCCATGTCAGACCCCCCTCCCTCCCTCCATGTCAGCCCCACCTCTGTCCATGTCAGCCCTCCTCCCCCCTCCCTCCATGTCTGCCCCCCTCTGTCCATGTTAGTCCCCCCTCCCTCCATGTCAGTTCCCCCTCTGTCCATATCAGACCCCCCTCCCTCCATGTCAGCCCCCCTCCCCCATGTCAGCCCCCATGTCAGCCCCATTGAAGGTTCCCTGTCCCCTCTTCCCCTCTCCCTATATCTGCCTGCTACTGCCCTGTTCTTCTGCAGCCGTGGCTCCCTGTCTCTTAGGGAACCGCTGCTATGCCTTTGAAGCCATTGCGGAGCCTTTCTATCTCTCGATGGGCTCTGTGCAGCATTGTCCCACCTCCAAAGGAAGTGGTAAACAACTTTCTTTGGAGGTGGGACAATGCTGCATGGAGCCCGTCGAGAGACAGGAAGGCTCCGCAACATTTTTACAGGCACAGCAGCGGTTCCCTAAGAGACAAGGAGCCATGGCTGAAGATTAGAGGCGGTGAGTTTGCCACTGCCGAGAAGCGGACTCGGCAGCGGCAGCAACTTTTGCGAATCTTTATTTTTTTTAACTGGAATGAGGCGACCCCTGCTAAATCCTGTGGCAACCCCCGTGGGGTTCGCGACCCACAGGTTGAGAACTGCTGAGTTAGAGCCTAGCAGCAGCAAAGAGTTATAATTTAATTCAAATCAAAATATAGCTTAGCATTTTGAAAGACTCCTTCTATCCAAGCAAGGACTGTTAATCACCCAGGAAGTTGGTCAAAGCTTACCTCAGCAGCACAGGCATAAATAGCTCAAGCAGAGCTCTGTGATCTTCAGTCTTGAAGGACTATAAAAAGGGGACTGTTACTTCTGGAGAGAGATCTGCAATTGTGAGTATATACTTCTGGGAATTTTCTGAAAGGAATTCTTTGTATTAAAGCTAATTAATCTTTGAACCCACTATTTTTTGTTAAATCAGTCAGGGCCTAGTAGCAGCAGTTTAAGTTTAAATTTAAAATACTGAAGAGAACTTTCTGGTTACATTTCATACCGAGCAGAGAGCTTGTATTTTAAATTTAATAGTCACTCAGGGCCAAGTATCAGCAAAGTACATAAGAACATAAGAACATAAGATATGCCATACTGGGTCAGACCAAGGTCCATCAAGCCCAGTATCCTGTTTCCAACAGTGGCCAATCTAGGTCATACGTACCTATCAGTTTCCCCAAAAGACACAGGTTCCACAATGCTTGTACTGCATCAAGCATTGATATTCTGGGTCCCTTCTTAATAATGGTTTATGGACCTTTCCTCCAGGAACTTGTCCAAACCTTTTTTAAACCCAGCTACAATAACAGCATTTACTACATCCTCCGGTAACAAATTCCAGAGTTTGATTACACGTTGAGTGAAAAAATATTTTCTTTTATTAGACTTAAATAGTTTACCTTGTAGCTTCATTGCATGTCCCCTAGTCTTTCTATATTCTGATAACGTAAACAATCAATCTACGTTTACCCGTTCCATTCCGTTCATTAATTTATAGAATTCTATCATATCTCCCCTCAGCCGTCTCTTTTCCAGGTTAAAGAGCCCTAACCTTTTTAGCCTTTCTTCATAGGAGTATCCTTCCATCCCTTTTTCCATTTAGGTGGCTCTTCTCTGAACCTTTTCTAATATCTCTATATCCTTTTTAAGATACGGCGACCAGAATTGCACACAATATTCAAGGTGCGGTCTCACCATGGAACAATATAGAGGCATTATAATATCTTTTGTTTTATTTTCCATTCCTTTCCTTATGATACCTAGCATTCTATATGTTCTCTTGGCCGCCGCTGCACACTGGGCGGAGGGTTTCAACATCTTATCACAATGACGTCCAAATATTTTTTCTGGGTGGTGGTTCCTAATGTGGAACCTTGCATCGTGTAACCATAGTTTGGGTTGTTCTTCCCTTGGTGCATAACTTTGCACTTGTCCACATTAAATTTCATCTGCAATTTTGATGCCCAGTCTTCCAATTTATCAAGATACTCTTGCAATTTTCCACAATCCTCTTGGGTTTTAACAACTTTAAATAGTTTTGTGTCATCTGCAAATTTGATAACCTCACTCGTTATTCCACTTTATGAATATGTCAAAAAGCAGCGGACCCAGCACAGATCCTTGGGGTACACCACTATTCACCTTTCTCCATAGGGAAAATTGGCCATTTACCCTACCCTCTGCTTTCTATCTTTTTTTTTTTTTAAATTCTTTATTTTCGTTTTATAACAACAAAGGAAAAGGAAGACATACAGCTAAAAGACAGATACATAAAGTGTAATACATACACCAAAGTAAACCCCTACCACCCCCCTCCCCCCTGCTTCTTCTCTAGAAAACTAATCATTCCCGAAGCGGGCGTGTACTTACATTATTGTGTTACAAAACCTAACGGTGATCTGAAACATGATGAGTGCACATTAAACAGGCATGTCGGAACAATGAGCAGATTGTACATAATCATTGAGCATCTGCCATTTAGACAAGCGAGAGTGAGTTTGGGCATGGGGAATAGCTCTCCGAGGTATCTGCTCATATTTACTATATAAGCAGACGAGGTTCCACCATTCATTGACAGTAAGTCGAGAGCTATCCTTCCAATTCCTCGTGATTAAGCATATGGCTATACCCAGCATGAAATCAAGGAGAAAGCGACCCTTCTTAGGAAGAGAGGGGACCTCCGCCACAGAGCGGAGTCCCACGAACTTCCAAGAGAGAGGTTCGTGAAGGTGTAAGATAAATTGAATACAACCCCAAACCCGCCTCCAATAAACCTGTAGTTGAGGGCATTCATAAATAACATGAGCGAGGGTTCCCACAGCAGCATGGCAAGACCAACACTGGTCCCTAGCAGTTGCGTTCCATTTGGCTATTTTTTCTGGGGTATAAAAGCATCTGTGTGCAAAGAAGAAGAGAGTTTGGGTAACAGAGGCAGACCGGGAAACCCGCACTACTTTGCTCCAAAAAACGCTCCATTGCACAGGGGTTAAAGTGGTTTGCAGTTCGCGCTCCCAGGCTTGTTGAGCTCTAAAAGTGGCAGTGTCTGTACCCTGACATAATATTTTATAAAAGTTAGAGGCTACCCCATGTGTACTACTAATAGAGTGAACTATCTCTAATAGCCCGTCCTCAGTAGGGGCAGAGGGCGGCATGGTTTGAGCACTTTTGAGGCAGTGTTGAAGCTGCATCAATTGAAAGTAGTGTTTCGCTGGTAACGCAAATTCCTTTTGTAAATCAGAAAAGGTTTTCCAACGAGCTGCAGAGAAAAGCTGTTGGGGTGTCCAGATCCCCCTTGAGTACCAGGGTTTCCATGCTATCGTTCTATTTAGGACTTGAATTCTGGGGTTATTCCATAGCGGGAGTCCGTCCTGAGGACATACGTTCGGACCCAGTGATAGAATGAGAGTGTTAAAGGCCGCAAGAGTATCGGCAATCATTGGTGGATGGCGGGTGTCTACTTGATAGGACATACCGGGGAGATGGGTCAACGGAATTGGGCTACTAAGCTCCTCTTCTATGTCAAGCCAAACTGGTCTGCTGTCTGTTGGGGCATCTAGCCATCGGGCACCTTGCTTAAGTAGGAAGGCTTGATGATATCTAAGAAAATCAGGAAATCTGGTACCCCCTATTTCCTTTGCAGACTGTAGTTTTTGTTTAGCTATCCTTGGTGGCTTGCCCTGCCAGAGATAACGGACGAGAAGGCCCTCAATATCTTTATAAGTATGTAACGGGAGTAAGCATGGCAGCATTTCTAAAATGTAGTTCACTTTGGGGACTATCATCATTTTCACAGTTTCTAGGCGGCCCCACCATGTAAGAGATAAGGGAGACCAACGATTTGTGAGCTCACGGACTTTGGAGACTATCTCTTTGGCATTAAAACTGATAGTGTCTGCTAAAGGAGAACAGTAATGGACCCCGAGATACTTCACCATGCGGGATTGCCAAAGGAAGGGAAAGGCCTGCATGTCAGCCTCATGTACCCAGCGGTTCAGTGGGAATGCTACAGATTTGGTCCAGTTAATTTTGTAGCACGATAATTGCGAGTATCCGTCAATCAGATCCAAGACAGCTGGAACCGAATCAAGGGATACGAAAAGCATAAGGTCATCTGCATATGCAGAGAGTTTAATCTCTCTATGACTGAAGGGGACACCTCGAATACGTGCGGACTGCCTAATAAGGAGGGCTAGGGGTTCAAGAGCTAGATCAAAGAGCATTGGTGATAGGGGGCAACCTTGACGCGTGCCTCTTTGGAGATTAAATGGCTGAGACTTGATGGCATTTAAACAAATACTGGCGATGGGTTGAGTATACATGACTTGGAGATATCGGAGGAAGCCCTCCCCAAAGCCATACCATCGGAGAACTGCAAATAAGAAGGGCCATTCTAGGCGATCAAAGGCTTTTTCGGCATCTAGGGAAAGACCCACCCATGGATGATCTAGATTGGCAGCACTGGATAGCACATGGCACAAGGTCCGAGCATTGTCGGCGGTGGATCGGCCGGGTATAAAACCGCATTGGTCGGGGTGGATTAGGGTGGCCATCCTGTCAGATAGCCGGGTGGCCAAGATCGTTGCGAAGATCTTATAATCGGCATTAAGTAGGGAGATTGGACGGTAGTTGGCGGTTAGCAGCGGGTCTCTGCCTTCTTTCTCAAATACTACCACATTAGCTGCAGAAAAGGATCCCAAAGAGGATGTATCTACCGCAAGGGCAGTAAAATAGAGTTTTAAATAGGGAACTAAATCTGCACTAAACGTTCTGTAGAATTCGGTCGGGAGACCATCGGGCCCTGCGGCACGGCCCGAGGCTGTTCGTTTTAGGGCAGATTGGATCTCTGAAGTAGAGAAGGGTTCATCCATCGCATCCCTATCATCTTCAGAGAGGGTTGGCCGCTGAATGCCAGAAAGCAATCGCTCGAATGTCTCTGACGAGAACTCACATTCAGATTGATATAGGCGGGTATAGAAATTCCAAAAGAGTTCTACAATGTCGGAGTCTGTGGTCAATATGCCCCCTCCCTGTGGGGCTCGAAGGGCCGCTACACGTTTGGCTTCTTTTTGACCTTTCAAGGCGTTGGCTAAGAGTCGACCGGCTCGGTTATTTTCACGATAATATGTCCCTCGTTGAAGCTCAATACTCTTAGAAGCTGCAGTTGAGAGGATTGAATTATATTGAAAACGGAGACGCTGTAATCGAATTAATACACATGGATCAGTACGTGAAGTTAGAACTCGTTCGCCTGCTTTGATTTGTTGGTCTAGTATGAGTAGCTGCTGTTTGCGTTGTTTCCGCAGGCGGATTTGATAGCTAGCGATCGTTGCTCGAATGGCCGCTTTGAAGCCCTCCCACCAAGCCCAATTCGCAGTATCCTGGGGTAGATTAAAATGGAAGTAATCCTGTATGGCTGCTCGAATTTCTAACTGGAACTCTGGCTGAGTTAACAGGGCTCTATCAAAGAACCAGGCCCCCGAATTCCCTTGGGGTGCAGTAGTGTGTAATTGAAAGGAAATAGCAGCATGATCTGAAATATGTTGGGAGTGAATCTTTGCAGTGTCCACCTGAGGAACTAACAGTTTTGATATTAGAAAGAAATCTATGCGAGACTGGGATTTGTGAGGGGAAGAGTAGAAGGTGAAGTCAAGCTCATTGGGGTGTAGTAACCTCCATAGATCAACTAAAGCAAGATCTTTGATCAAAGAGGTAAGCGTGGTGTGACTCTTGGGGGGACCACTTGTCCTAGGCGGCTGTTTGTCAATCAGGGGATCAAGGACTAAATTGAAATCCCCCCCAATTATCAATGAAGTATTAGCAGAGGCCTGCGCAACCTGAGCAATGGTAGCAAAAAAGGCAGGATCATCCACATTAGGAGCGTAAAGGCATATACATGTAACTTCAAGGCTACCTATCTTGAGGTGAACTCTGGACCATCTACCTTCTGTATCTGAGCTAGTCGCAATAATAGTAGCATGCAAAGATTTCCTAACCAGTATGGCAACCCCACATTTCTTAGAAACGGCTGGGGAATAGGCGGCCACCATGTAAGGTTTAATATTGAGTTTAAGAGTTTCCTTCGAATTTAAATGCGTTTCTTGGAGAAAAATCAGATCCGCAGCTTCCTGACTTAGGTAGCTTAGGATTTTCTTCCGTTTTATCGGATGATTGATTCCTTTTACGTTCAATGAGAAAATCTTACATGGTGCCATCAATCGGTAATAGACATTTTAGGTAAGGGCGCTTGAAAACATACAACATAATCAGAATCTGTGCAACAATGACATAATCACCGAGTATGCTGGCTAATACACCCCATAATGAAAAGCATGTACCAAAGTATCTTAGAGAAGAAGCAAAACCCCCAATGAATATGGCGACCATATGTCTGCGGGAGGAGGCCCTAGAGAGGCGATAGAAAGACATGAAAAAAGAAAAGAAACACCAGAGTCCATAATTAACACTGTCTCTGATACTCATCGAGGCTACTGTGGGTAGATGGAGTCGGGTCACAGATATCATCAAAAGTAAGGCAAACAAACTGCCCTCGCCTGACTCTGTGCTGGGCTGCGGCAGATCCAGTATGGCAGGTACAGCGGATATGGGAATGCTGGCAGGAATATTCTGGAAGTCAGCGCATCAAGTCGGCTTCTTTGGAATCCAAAAACTCCGCTAGTAGATCAGGGTCCTCAAATGTTCTTGTCTGATTGTGAAGCGTGACTCGGAGCTTGGCCGGGTACATCAGGCCATAGCGTGCTTGTAGTTGTTGAAGCCTCGGTCGAAATTCCAGAAAGCGCTTTCGGCGGTCGACCGTGGGTTTAGCCAAGTCAGGATAGAAGGAGATCTTGTGGCTCTCAAACTCCATATGGCCCTTTGCCCGAGAGGCACTGAGAATTTGCTCCACGTGTTGATATCTCAAAAGTCGAAAAATGATAGGCCGCGGGGTCTTCCTGTTGAGCGTTATGCTTGAGGGTACACGATGAGCGCGATCGATCTCCAAATCTTTGGTAAAGGTGATTTGGAGCAGGGAAGGGAGGATTTTACATAAAAACTCTTTCATGTCTCCCGATTCCGCTCCCTCCGGAATGCCCACGAGTCGTATGTTGTTGCGGCGCGCTCTATTATTGCCATCTTCCACTTCTTTCTGCAAGGCCCGTACCTGACGTTCAACTTTGTCGAGTTTGGACAACCGGGCCGCATGGGAGTCCAATATGCTCTCCATTTTGTCCTGACACGAAGAGAGCCCCTCTAGCTTGCCCTGCAGTACACCAAGATCTTCCCGCAGCGCTCGGAGTGCTTCACCGTTTGACTGCACGAGGTCCTTGACCCCTCTAATCTCTGCGAGGATTTCCTGCTGCATTTCGGGGCCCTCGCGCAAGGCCATCCCCTTCTGCGGGGACGGGGGTTCAGTTTTGGAACGTTTGCCGTGAGAAGCCGCTGGAGATCCAAATTCCAGGCGCGTGGGTTTGGTCCCCGCCATCTCACCAATGTGCCCCTGCAAGATCAGAGTAGAAGTTCCAAGTATGTATGGTGTTAATTCAGGATTCTGAGTAGGCCTCTCGGGAGCCTCAGCGTTATGCGACCATCCCGCTGGACATCAGGCTCCGCCCCCCCTGCTTTCTATCTTTTAACCAGTTCCTGATCCACAGTAGTACACTGCCTCCTATACCATGACTCTTTAGTTTTGCCAAAAGTTTCTGATGAGGGACCTTGTCAAAGGCTTTCTGAAAGTCCAGGTACACTATATCAACCGGCTCACCGTTGTCCATGTATTTATTCAGACCTTCAAAAAAAAACCATAACAGATTAGTAAGACAAGATCTTCCTTGTCTAAAGCCGTGTTGGCTGTCTCCCATTAGGCCATGACTATCTATATGCTCAGTAATTTTATTCTTTATGATGGTTTCTACCATTTTTCCTGGTATTGACGTCAGGCACACCGGTCTGTAGTTTCCCGGATCACCCCTGGAACCCTTTTTAAAAATTGGTATTACATTGGCGATCCTCCAATCTTCAGGTATTAGAGATGATTTTAATGATAGCAGGTCTGTAATCTCATATTTCAGTTCTTTCAACACCCATGGATGTATACCATCCAGCCCAGGTGATTTGCTACTTTTCAGTTTATTTAATAGTTGTAATACATCTTTCCGATGTATCGATATTTCCTACAATTCTTCCGCACCTTTAAATACCATTTCAGTCATGGGTAACATCTCTACATCTTCCTCAGTAAAGAACAATGCAAAGAATTCATTCAGTCTCTCCGCTATCGCCTTGTCGCCTCTTAGTGCCCCTTTAATCCCTCTATCATCTAATGGACCAACTGACTCTCTCACAGGTTTTTTGCTACGAATGTACTTGAAAAAGTGTTTATTACATGTTGTTGCTTCCGCAGCAAGCTTCTTCTCAAATTCTACCTTTGCCTGCCTTATCAATGCCTTGCAATTGACTTGTCAGTGCCTGTGCTGTTTCCAGGTTTCGTCATTTGGCTCTTTTTTTCCATTTCCTTTAAGATGCTTTTTTGGCAACAACAGCCTCTCTGACCTCACCTTTAAACCATGCTGACAGTTTTTTGGACTTCCTTCCACTTTTCTTAAAGCGTGGAATAAAGCTGGTCTGGGCTTCCAAGATAGTATTTTTCAACAACACCCAAGCTTGATGTAAGTCTTTAACCTTTGCAACTGCTCCTTTTAGGTTTTTTTAAACTATTTTCCTCATTTTATCATAGTCTCCATTTCGAAAGTTAAAAGGTGGTTCTGTGGATTTCATTACTATCCCTCCTCCACTAATACAAATCAAAGGCAATCATGCTATGATCACTATAGCCAAGCGGCCCCAACACCCTTATCTCTTGCACTAGATCTAGTGTTCCACTAAGGACTAGGTCTAATATGGCTTCCCCTATGGTCAGTTGATGAACCAGCTGCTCCAAGAAGCAGTCATTTATTTCATCTAGGAACTTTATCTCCCTAGCATGTCCTGCGTGACACTGACCCAGTTGATAACGGGGTAATTGAAATCACCCATTATTATTACTGTGCTGTAACTTTTGTTAGCTTCCTTGATTTCTTTGAGCATTTCATCATCTATTTGTTCATTCTAGCCAGGCGGTCGATAGTACACCCCCACTGCCATCGCCTTCCCCTGTTTACATGGAATTTCAATCCATAGAGATTCTACAGCAAATTTTGTTTACTGCAAAACTTTAATCCTTTCCGACTTAATGCCCTCTCTAACATAGAGCGCAACCACTCCACCAATTTGATCAGCTCTATCATTATGATATAGTTTGTACCCAGGTATTACAGTGTCCCACTGGTTGTCCTCCTTCCACCATGTCTCTGATATTCCAATCATATCTAACCTTTCATTTAGTGCTATATATTCTAACTCTCCCATCTTATTTTTTAGACTTCTAGCATTTGCATACAAGCATTTTAGAGACTGTATTTTATTCATATTAATTTGGCTATTGATAGACATGGGTAATTTGGGATCTTTAAGCTTGGTCTGATACATACACGAGGGCATTTGGGCTACTTTACTCTTTTTTGGAACCTCTCTGCTTTTGGTAGTATCCTTCAAGGATACATTCTTCCAAACCATCCTCTCTTGGGTGACTGTCGGCTTTCCCCTATTATCTAGTTTAAATCTCCTTTTTAAAGGTTAATGCCAGCAGCCTGGTTCCATCCTGGTTAAGGTGAAGCCCAACCCTTCGGAAGAGCCCCTCCTTTCCCCATAATGTTCCCCAGTTCCTAACAAATCCAAAACCCTCATCTCTGCACCATTTTCTCATCCAAGCATTGAGACTCCGGAGCTCTGTCTGCCTTTTGGGTCCAGTACGTGGAATGGGAAGCATTTCAGAGAATGCTACCCTGGAAGTTCTGGATTTCAACTTCCTACTTAAAAGCCTAAATTTAGCCTCCAGAACCTCCCTACCACATTTTCCTATGTCATTGGTACCGACATGTACCAAGACAGCAGACTCCTCCCCAACACTATCTAAGAATTTATCTAGGTGGCGCGTGAGGTCCGGTACCTTCGCAACAGGCAGGCATGTTACCAGGCGATCGTTAGGTTATCTACATGCCTAATGATCAAATCACCAACTATAACAGCTGACCTAACCCTTCCCTCATGGGCACATGGCCCTGGTGAAACGTCCTCGGTGCAAGACGGTTTTTCATCAAATGGAGGACTGGTCCCAGTTACAGGATCACTTCTTGCCACACCAGGGTGATGCTCTCCTGTCACGTGACCTCTCTCCTCCATGGCAACAGGGATGCTGCAAGACTGGAGGTGGGACTTCAGAAATATATCCCTGTAGGTCTTGTCTATGAACCTCTCTGTCTTTCTTATGTTTTCCAAGTCTGCTACTCTAGCCTCTAGAGAACGGACTCATTCCCAGAGAGCAAAGAGCTCCTTGCACCTAGTGCACATGTAAGATCTCTCACAAACTGGGAGAAAATCATACATGTGACACTCAATGCAAAAGACTGGAAAGCCCCCATCTCACTGCTGGACTGCTGTCTGCAGCTGAGTTTTAAGTTTGTGTTAAGATCTTTAAGTTCTTTATTTACTAACGGTTGCTATGGATATTTATACTAACAAAACTGTACCTAATAAGTTTAATATACCTTGTTCATCTGAAGCTTAATTAATCTCAGGTCCTTAGTGTATGACTGATTTGAGTAACGAGTTTCACCTGAGAGCACCTTCTGTCTTTTAAGATGTGTAAGTACCTATAAAGCTACGGTTATCCCAGGGGTGGGTGGGTGTTGGGGAGGGAGGGAAATAACATTTATTAAAAGAAGGCTGCTACACAGTACCCTGTCTTGTGCTGCTGAGTTAAGCTGTATTCTGATTTGATTTAAATTATAGCTCTTTGCTGCTGTTCAGCACTAACTTATTATGAAATTTATACTACAAGCTCTCTGCTGGGTTCTAAATTTAACCAGAAAGCTCTCTTCTGTGTTTTAAATTTAAACTAAAAGTACTTTGCTGATGCTAGGCTCTCAGTGACTATTAAATTTAAACTACAAGCTCTCTGCTGGGTTCCAAATTTAACCAGAAAGCTCTCTTCTGTGTTTTAAATCTAAACTAAAAGTACTTTGCTAATGCTAGGCCCTGAGTGCCTATTAAATTTAAACTACAAGATTTCTGCTGGGTTCCAAATTTAACCAGAAAGTTCTCTTCTGTGTTTTAAATTTAAACTTAAACTGCTGCTACTAGGCCGTGACTGATTTAACAAAAAATAGTGGGTTCACAGATTAATTAGCTTTAATACAAAGAATTCCTTTCATAAAATTCTCAGAGGTATATACTCACAATTGCATATCTCTCTACAGAAGTAACAGTCCCCTTTTCTAGTCCTTCAAGACTGAGGATCACAGAGCTCTGGTTAAGCTATTTAAATTATAGCTCTTTGCTGCTGCTAGGCTCTAACTTACTATGAAATTTAACTACAAGCTCTCTTCTGGATTCTAAATTTAACCAGAGAGTTCTCTTTTGTGTTTTAAATTTAAACTGAAAGTACTTTGCTGATGCTAGGTCCTGAGTGACTATTAAATTTAAACTACAAACTTTCTGCTGGGTATGAAATATAAACATAAAGTTCTCTTCTGTGTTTTAAATTTAAACTTAAACTGCTGCTACTAGGCTTTGACTGATTTAACAAAAAATATTGGGTTGGGGGGCGGAGCTAGCCACTGAACAGAATGGACGCCTGAATTTTTGCTCCCGTTGCTGCCCAAGAATCCTGAACATATCCCGGTATTCCATTGAAGTTTGTACCCCCTACCTACATCAATAACACCGCAATACAGCTGGATGGCATCCCTGAAGCCTGCCCGGCTGGAATTTCCACAGGGATCCGGCTCAGCAGCGAAACGATCCAAACCCGAAGTGGGTTCCCCGCAGAAAATGGCCGCGGGAGAGAAGGAGGGAGTGACTGCCGGTGGCCTACGTGAAGTGCTACAGGAATTGAAATGCGTTAAAGAAATGATTGCAGCCAATTCTAGTTCACTGAACATGATTCAAGAAGACTTGCTGGAGGTAAAAGAGAAACTCCTCACCATCACCACTCGACTTAATGCAGTTGAATTACAAACCCAGAAGCATGGTGTTGCATTAGAACAGCTGGGCCCTTTGGCCAAATGAGTCCGGCACATAGAAAATCTGATTGAAGATCAAAATAACCATTCCCGTAGAAATAATATCCGCCTTGTTGGAGTCCCTGAAGGCGCTGAAGGTACCGATCCGATTGGATTTCTGGAAAAAAACCATACCGGAGATGCTGCAGCTTGTCTTTGCAAGGCCTTTTGAACTAGAACGGGCCCATCGAATCCCAGCGCACAAAGCTGAAAACACACGATACCCGCGCCCACTCATAATGAAGGTACTGAGATACCCACAGGTCCTACAGATCTTTCAAGCTGCACGGAAGGCCGGATCACTGCAAATCCAGGGACACAAAGTAACACTTTATCCGGATTTGAGCAAGCAAACGGTAGATCGGAGAAAAGCGTTGCTGGCCTGTAGACCCATGCTACAAAGTGCACAGGCAAGATACGGGCTATACTACCCAGGAACCATGCGGGTCACGCTGCATAATGAAACGAGGAATTTTGTTGATGCTGAAAAACTGAAAACTTTCCTACAAGAAAAATGCGGTATGGAAACCTGAGGTCAATATTCTGATCTCTCACGCAGTGTAGAGAACTCAGCATATACTCAGGGGGTGCGGCCATGCGTTCTCACAAATTTTAGAACGCCTTAAGCCTTGTTAAACACCTCATTGATTGTATTTCTGTTGTTCTAAATAGTTTTAATTAAACAGATATTTCTGCTTGAAATGTCGGGGTGGCAACGGGAGGTCGGGGTTGGTTACTGTTTCAGTGGATTGTGTTCACCTTAGTGATACAATGTTTGCCAGTTATGCAGTTGTTTGTGTCAGTCCAGTCCAGTACAAAACCCTCCACATACACGCAAATGCAAGTACGCGGCAGGCCTATCCATAGGATAGCTTTCACCTATAAGACAGCTTATCCCAACGTTGATGTCTAGTGATCTTTTATTGCTTTCGTTAAATGTAAAAGGTATTACTGGCCCTGTCAAGCGAAAGAAGATTTTAGCGTACTGCCAGCAAAAAAAAGCGGATATTGCCCTCTTACAAGAGACACATTTAACAGATACTGAATCGCAGAAAGTAACCTCTAAATACTTCCTGGTGGCGGCCTCGGCCTCTGCCACTCAACGCAAAGGGGGGGTAATAATATTAGTGCGCAAATTCCTGCAATCCGCCATTACCGACACACGGATTGATCCGCTAGGTCGATGGGCCAGAGTGACGATGAAAATAAATCAACAGCTTTACACATTCTTCAATATTTACGCGCC
This sequence comes from Ichthyophis bannanicus, assembly GCA_033557465.1. Lineage (NCBI taxonomy): Eukaryota > Metazoa > Chordata > Amphibia > Gymnophiona > Ichthyophiidae > Ichthyophis > Ichthyophis bannanicus. The sequence continues at coordinate 454,549,008 of CM066035.1, forward strand.
CAACCTCGATGACCCTAACTTTTTCAAACTGATAGCTAAAGAAGTTACAGCCGCGGCTCACACCAATATCATATTAGGGGGCGATTTCAATGTCATCTTGGATCCACTGTTAGATCGCACGCCCTATCGGGCTGTAGACAAAGTCAAATCGCAGGCGATTCTTAAAGGCATCATAACAGAGCTACACTTGGTAGACCCCTGGCGCCTACTTCATCCCCAAGAAAGAGACTACACATTTTATTCCATCCCACATAATACCCAAACAAGGATCGATTTCTTCCTACTGTCCACAGAGCTGATGCCCCAAGTGTTGTCCGCAGAGATATATGCTACAACGGTATCGGACCACGCCGCTGTCTCCCTAGTGTTGAATACCAACGTTACACAGCACGTTCCACCAAGATGGACATTTGATAAATCCCTACTAGCAGATGACTCCTTTATACAGCTACTGTCAGGGGAAATTGAGACCTATTTTAAATATAATACACCCACTGATACCTCCATCTGGAGCTGGTGGGAAGGTTTTAAAGCGACCATACGAGCTCATATTACCACCTACACCATTAGACGGCGTAAAGCCAGGAAAAAAGAAAAAGATGAATTGGAACTCCAAATAAAAGCTGGGGAAAGGTTACTAGCCAAAAGAGCTGACTCAATGATATTGATTAGACTCCAAAAATTGCGATACCAATATAATGCTCTCCTCAACAAAGAAGCACTGAGTAGCATCCAGCTACAACGTAGTATATACTACTATGACAGCAACCGCTCAGGATCCCTCTTAGCTCGGCAGCTCAGACCAAAAACCAGCAAGACCGCTATAGCGGCGTTGCAGGACAATTCCGGGGGCCTTCTCCTGAGATCTGACAAAATACTAGACCGCTGCAAAGAATTCTATGAGGAACTATATCGCTCAGATACCCAATGTAGTGACAGAGCCTTTGAAGATTTTGTCTCCAAGATAGTAGGACCCACATTAACCAGTCATCAAAGTCGAACGCTGGAACAAGAGATCTCAGTAACTGAAATACAAGATGCGATCAAACAGATGGCTCGTGGCAAAGCCGCCGGTCCAGATGGTATCCCGTTGGAATTCTATAATAAATATTGCATTCAATTGGCTCCCATGCTACAGATCTACTACAGTGGCCTGCAAGATGACTCTCCAGAGATTGGAGCCCTGGCAGAGGCTGTGGTGGTAATTCACCCGAAACCGGGCAGGGATACACAAAAGATAGAGAATTACAGACCCATCTCTCTCCTAAACTCTGATTATAAAATCTATGCTAAAGTGCTTGCTAACCGATTAGGACGGATCTTAAAAGATTTGATACATGAGGATCAATGTGGATTTATACAAAACAGATCCACTACAGATAATGGAAGATTATTGGCACATGTACTGGCATCTGCCAAGACCAAGGCCGAGCCCCTGATAGGGCTAGCATTGGATGCCGAAAAAGCCTTCGATCGACTGGAATGGTCCTTTCTATTTCGATCCCTACGGTGGTTTGGGATAGGAGAAAAGTTCCTAAAACGCGTTGAATTGTTATATACCAAACCCACAGCTCGAATAGCGGTCAACTCACACTTCTCAGCCCCTTTTCAGTTGCAAAGAGGGACCAGACAGGGTTGCCCCCTGTCACCGATGCTTTTTAATTTAGCCTTGGAACCCTTATTAATAGCGCTCCGACAGAAGGAAAACATAAAAGGAATTGAGTTAGCTGATGGTCCCTGTAAATTGTCAGCATATGCCGATGACCTGCTCATTTTTCTACAACCATCAGACCTTCCTGAAACACTGCAACTCATAGATGCATACTCAGCGATATCCGGATATAAAGTAAATTTGAATAAAACAACAATTATTCCTCTGAATGAACAGGTCAGCGAAGAAATGATGCGTGGATACCCCTTTCAATATGAGAAGTCATCCTTTAGATACCTGGGCGTGACCTATGGCACCACCTTGGAAGAGACTGTCGCAATCAACATTAAGATGTGTCAAGAAATTGTACATGATAACATCTGCAAGTGGACCCCCCAACATTAGAGTTTGTGGGTCAGGCTAGAAACGATAAAAATTATGTTGGTACCAAAACTCAGCTATATATTAAGTATGATACCCTTACGTTTCCCGACAGCCTTCTATAAGAAAATGAATAGTCAACTGATAGCCTTTCTATGGAACAACCGCGTACCCCGAATAGCTGCCTGGAAACTGAAGTTACCTAATACACAAGGAGGTGTCCATTTCCCAGATCTCGGCTGGCTACACACTGCCTCTCTTTTAAAGCAGGGTGCTCAATGGGTCGACTCTGACGACACGGATAAAGGACCTAGATGGCTGAGTGTGGAGCGGGCCCTACATTCCCCCTGCCCACATGGCTACTGGTAGGCACAGTAGTAGACCAGACTGCACCACATAATGCTATTATCCGAGAAACACAGCATGCCTGTCGATTATTGGCATCATGTATCGATGGAGGGGATGACTTTGCCGCAGATATGCCCATATGGCTGAACCCGCGCCTTATCATCGGAGGGAAGCCTGTCTTATGGAAAAATGGGTGGAACATGATCTTATCACCATTGGACAACTGATCAATGGAAGTGCATTTAAAACCTTTGACAGATTAAGAACGGAATTCCGATTGCCTAATACATGCTATTTCCAATGGTGTCAGCTCCGATCCTGCATGAGCAAAGCGGGTGTGTCACCTGTCTTGATACGTACAGGATGGCCACTGCGACAGAAACTTCAAGAATTACAAACAGATGCTAAAGCTGTTTCAAGATGTGTTGCGATTCTCCGATCCAAAAGTGACAAGACATGTTCTAAGATACAGTCGGTGTGGGCTACTGAAACCGGTCAAGATCTACCTCCGGAAAATTGGGACACTTTTTGGGGAACTCAAATACGTGCCACGAGAGCAGCGTCTCTCACACAATCGATGTACTTTATAGCACATCGAGCGCATATTACACCGGCTAAGAAAATGAAATGGACACTACAGGAGGGAAATCGATGTTGGTCCTGTAACATGGAAATTGGGACACTGGCACATATGTTGTTCCATTGTAAATCCCTGGAAATATATTGGAACAGAGTTTGGGAACACATATCACAGATCCTCAACTTACAAACTCCTATCACTTATCGGATAGTGATATATAAATCCATAGCTCTGGAACCTACTCTGATGAAATGGGATGGTAAACTGCTGGACTTAATGCTCGGGATAGCGCTTAAAATAGTTCTAATACACTGGAAGAATCTCGACAAAGCTTGTTTCGAGCATTGGTGGAGTCTCTTAATCCTACATAAGACCTACGAAGAGATCTATATAGCCAAGAACCCATGGTCTGGTAAACTAAGTAAGAAATGGTCAGCTTTACAAAATTATGTTTGATGAAAATGATTGCTGGAGGCTGCCTTGTGGAATGGTCTCTGCTGTAACCACATTGAACGGAGAGAGGGAGGGTGGCGTGCTGGCATGGACTGATACTAGTTCTTGTTAACGTTATTGTACTGTCTTGTTCAAGTTATTATATTCTTTTGCTATTTTGATCAATAACATCTGCTTGTATCCTGCTATATCACGATCGTTTGTATTGTTATTTTATATGTTAAAACTGAATAAAAACTACTATTAAAAAAAAAAAAAAATATTGGGTTCACAGATTAATTATATTTAATTCAAAGAATTCCTTTCAGAAAATTCCCAGAAGTATATACTCACAATTGCAGAAATCTCTCCAGTAGTAACAGTCCCCTTTTCTAGTCATTCAAGACTGAGGATCACAGAGCCCTGGTTGAGCTATTTATCCCTGTGCTGCTGTGGTAAGCTGAGATCAACTTCCTGGGTGATTAACAGTCCTTTCTTGGATAGATGGAGTCTTTCAAAATGGTCTTTTGACCTGCCACCTGGTATTAACACCTATTGAAAATGTTTCACAGGTCTCTTGCCCCCTAGGTAGAAGGCATCTTTGTAAAGGTCTCTAGAAGCATTTATTTGTTGCTCAAAGAGTACTGACCCTGTTTTGCCTTTTGTGCTATATTCTGATTTGATTTAAATTATAGCTCTTTGCTGCTGTTAGGCTCTAACTTATTATGAAATTTATACTACAAGCTCTGTGCTGGGTTCTAAATTTAACCAGAAAGTTATCTTCTGTGTTTTAAATTTAAACTAAAAGTACTTTGCTGATGCTAGGCACTGAGTGACTATTAAATTTAAACTGATAGCTCTCTGCTGTTTATGAAATTTAACCAGAAAGCTATCTTCTGTGTTTTAAATTTAAACTTAAACTGCTGCTACTAGACACTGACTGATTTAACAAAAAACAGTGGGTTCACAGATTAATTAGCTTTAATTCAAAGAATTCCTTTCAGAATATTCCCAGAAGTATATACTTACAAATGCAGATCTCTCCCGAGAAGTAACAGCCCCTTTTCTAGTCCATCAGGACTGAGGATCACAGAGCTCTGGTTGAGCTATTTATGCCTGTGCTGCTGAGGTAAGCTGTGACCAACTTCCTTTGTGATTAACAGTCCTTGCTTAGATAGAGTGAGTCTTTCAAAATGGCCTTTTGACCGGCCACCTGGTGTTATCACCTATTGAAAACGTTTCACAGGTCTCTTGCCCCCTAGGTAGAAGACCTTTTTGTAAAGGTCTCTAGAAGACTTTATTTGTTGCTCAAAGAGTAATGACCCTGTTTTGCATTTTTGTGGAAAATTGCAAGAGGATCTTGATAAATTGGAAGACTGGGCATCAAAATGGCAGATGATATCTAATGTGGACAAGTGAAAAGTTATGCACCTAGGGAAGAACAACCCAAACTATGGTTACACAATGCAGGGTTCCACATTGGGAACCACCACCCAGGAAAAAGATTTAGGCATCATTGTGGATACCATGTTAAAACCCTCGTCCCAGTGTGCAGCGGCGGCCAAGAGAGCAAATAGAATGCTAGGTATCATAAGGAAAGGAATGGAAAATAAAACAAAAGATATTATAATGCCTCTATTTTGTTCCATGGTGAGACCGCACCTTCAATATTGTGTGCAATTCTGGTCGCCATATCTTAAGAAGGATATAGCAATTTTAGAAATGGTTCAGAGAAGAGCCACCAAAATGGTAAAGGGGATGGAAGGATGCTCCTATGAAGAAAGGCTAAAAAGGTTAGGGCTCTTTAACCTGGAAAAGAGACTGCTGAGGGGAGATATGATAGAGGTCTATAAATTAATGAACGGAGTGGAATGGGTAAATGTTGATCGATTGTTTACGTTAACAGAATATAGAAAGACTAGGGGACATGCAATGAAGCTACAGGGTAAACTATTTAAGACTATTAAAAGAACATATTTTTTCACTCAACTTTTAATCAAACTCTGGAATTTGCTACCGGAGTATGTAGTAAAGGCTGTTAGTGTAGCTGGGTTTAAAAAAGATTTGTACAAGTTCCTGGAGGAAAGGTCCATAATCCATTATTAAGAAGGGACCCAGGATATCAATGCTTGAGCCAGTACAAGCATTGTGGAACCTATATCTTTTGGGGAAACTGCTAGGTACATATGACCTAGATTGGCCACTGTTGGAAACAGGATACTGGGCTTGATGGACCTTGGTCTGACCCATTATGACATATCTTATGTTCTTACGTTCTTATATCTTATGTTCTTATGTTCTTATTGTTTATGTCATCAGAATATAGAAAGCCTAGGGGGCATGCAAAGAAGCTATGGGTAACCTATTTAAGACTAATAAGAGAAAGTATTTTTTCATTTAACGTGTAAGCAAATTCTGAAATTTCTTACCCGAAGATGTAGTGAAGCTGTTAGTGTAGCTGGGTTTAAAAAAGGTTTGGACAAGTTCCTGGAGGAAAGGTCCATAAACCATTATTGAACTGCACCCGGGATATCACTGCTTGAGCCAATACAATCATTGTGGTACCTGTGTCTTTTGGGTAAACTGCTAGGTACTTATGACCTAGATTGACCAATGTTGGAAACATAATACTGGGCTTGATGGACCTTGGATTGACACAATACGGCATATCTTATGTTCTTATCTTCTTAATCAGACGTGTCTGTATCCGATGCCAGAGAGTATCGCCGTTGTTGATGGCTACATGAGCAGGGATGATGCCCCTTGGTGTCCTTGGGCGTTTATTGTTGTGCAGGCCAGGGGTGTTCTGAGGTCCATTCTGACACTGCGCCTGGTTCCGATACCTTAGTGCATGATGCATCGATGGCAAAGGCAAGACCGATGTCGCCTGTTGCACCGGAATGGATGGGGTCATCGAGATTGATGCTCCTGGTTGCATTCCTGGGGCTGTCAGTGCTAATGGTACTGAAGCCACCAGAAGGGCCACTATGGTCCTCTCCAAGGACACATACTCTGATCCATGGAGGTAGCCTGCATCTGGTCCAATGAAAGATCGGGGCTGGGCGCCAACGTACCAGAGCAAGGTATCGGGGGCCTCTGGAGGCCTCGGCCTCGGGTGGCTCCAAAATTCCCATCGAGGCTTTGGAGAACAAGTCCTCCCATCGCTGATGCCTGGACCAATAACCAGATTCAGAGGAAGTCCTGAACGATTCCCGGTGAGTTGAGCAGGACCTTTCTCTGGATTTCCAAGACATTCCTGAAGAGTCCTTGGACTTTTCTCTGTGTTCCTTCAGTTTCGCAGTGGAGTCTCGGGTTTTTGACTTATCTTTTGGAAGCTTAGGAGACGTAGTTTTCGTGGTCTTCTTCTCCGAGTGCCTCGACTCCTTGGAGTGCTTCGAACCATGGGAACAGGACAATGCTCTGGCTGAACTAGAGGCCAATGACAACTAGTCCAAAGGGAAGAGTTCCCCAAACCTTTTGGTACAGTTCTCTAGGCCCCTCTTTGTCATCTGCTTGCAGAGGGAGAAGTCCCGCAAAAGGTGGTCGGGACCAAGGTACTTGAAACACCAGTCATGTTTGTCGGTAACTGAGATGATGCTGGAGCACTTGGAGCATTTTTTGAAACCACTGGAGGGCTTCTCCATCTTGAGATGGTAGGCAAGGCCCAAGGGGCACGAGGCTCTGAGGAAAAAATAAGGGGTTTGTTTTTTTTCGAAAAAATAGGTAAAGGGATGAAGGGAGTAATATCAAGCGATACTGTTGCGGTTAGACAGAGCGGTAAAGGAAAAGGTTTTAGAAGTTCTTTCTGCGATGATAGGGTAGTGACCCGTTGGCTCTGGAAAAAGAAGAACTAAGGAGAGGGAGTTGGGAGAGCAGGAAGGCAGCAGTGCAGGTGCAGTAGAATGCTCCCAAAGGCTGCCCTATTGATAGCTGTGGAGCTTCCTGCGCGGGCTCCGTCGGTACTCGATGTCATCCATATGTGAAGATTATATTCCTGCTTGTTCCTGGAGATTGGATAAGCTAAAATATCCCTCTAGCAGCCATGCAAGGCAGCCAGCAAAGTAAGTAAATGCTTATCTGGGCAAATCCGATCACCGGTCCTTACTCATCTAGCTATCACTGAATAAATTTAGCAGTCCATTGGTTTCTGTTTTTTCTTTGGGTGTCACTATTCCTCGAAAAACCTTGTAGGATTTGTTTTCTCTTCTTTCTCTCTCTTTTTTTTTTTTTTTTACATACCGTATGCAGATATATCCAGTGGATGTATTCTTCCTAAGGTTTCAGATTCTTTATGATTTCTTCAGCTTCTATATTAACTCAAATCATACACTTTTCCCACTTCGCTATTTAATTTTTTCTTCTCATTTTCTATTGCAATGTAAACCTGATCAGTACACAATACCAGAATAACACAAAAACAAAACAACACAAGCAGGATTATTGGCATCAGAAACAACCTGCAACTTTTGCTGCCACTTAAGAAGATCCTACCCAATTTTTAGAGTGTTTAATGATGGCTTTTATCTCAGTGACACTGCAAGATATGCGGAAAGGAACCAATCTGTCATTTTCTCTAGGAGACAGCCTGAGGGGCATTTCTGGAGTGAACAACCTCTCACAGGACCTGGTCTTCCACACCCTAGACTCGGAAGATCCCAGGCATGCATTAGTGTTACACTTACTTCTTAGAGAATAATGAATCCTACTTTACTGCTAGCTAGACTGCTTGTTCACAATGTCAGACTGAGGACAGGTGCTAATACTATGGATGAGTTAGTGTAATGCATTATCCACGCCCTCCTGCTCACAGAGCTTTTTCAGCTGAGCCACTGGTTCCCTATACTCTTCAAGGGAATGTGCATATGTTATTCTGTCAGCTAGGAAGTTTTGTAGTTTGTTTATATAATCTCTCCTGGTCTTAGGAGGGGAGTCGGGTGGTAGCCATTCTCTCTCTTTCTGATCTCTATCCCCATTCCCGCTATGAGTTTAAAGCAACAAATCCTCCTTCTGCTCCTGCAGTTCCCACAAAGCACTATCCTCATATTCAGGCAGAGCTGAATTGGGGGCGGGAAGAGCAGGGTTCAAGGATACGGTCTTAACAGCTAGCTGACACTGCTTCTGAAAAAGATCCGCATTATTCTTAAAATCAGCAACCCTTTCCATTGTCTCAAATTTCCTTTCCATAGAATTTTGCGACCTGGCCAAGACAGATACCTTGTCCCTCTTGGCACCCTCCGAGTACCAAATGAAATACTGGGACCACCGGGCCTCACTTATTTTCCCTTTTCATGCCTCTAAAGCTTTGCACAAACAAATTAACACACTAAGATTAAAAGAGCCTGTGTTGGGAAATGGAGAGAGGTGTTATCCCTAGTGATGTGATTTCAATTTGACAAATAGGCACACAATTCCAGCCTCTAGTTTTTAAACATGCAGCTTGTTGGAGTGCCTTAAGGGGGCTCCTTGCTTGCATTACTGAAGGGTTCTCCATGTCTGCTACTTCATATTTGCTAAGTACTAGTAAACATTAATTAACCCTGGAAAAGGGAGAGAAGAGAGAAGAAACAAGAAAAAAAATAATTCCCTGTGTAGTCTACTAGTATCTCTGTAACAGGGGATAGTGACTCCCCCGGACATGGACTGCAGTTTCTCCCTGCAGGGAAAAGCCCCTTTGCAGAACATGGTCTAGATATTAAATGTGTCATCAGACCCGCATGCTCTGAAAGGCACTGCACCCCGCAACCCGCGATCTAAACAATGTCAGCAGATCCATGGGCTCTGAACCTCCAACTTACCCTGCTAATACATTTGACTGAATTCTTAACTCTCCACTGAACCCCCAGCTAACTAATACATTCCACTTAAAACTCAATCCATTAATATGCCTACTAATCCTCCAACTCATAAATGCATAGCAATGCCAAAGGCACAGATGTGTATCCCAATAAACTCCCCAAACGTTTAGCATATATCAGTGAACTCACTACCTATTAACATACCTGATTTATGCCAACAACACTCAACTAATGTCACTAAGCCCCTAATCCCCACAAGGCCAGGACTACACTAGGGCGGCCAACTTCAGCTAGTGGCAGCTCAGCATCTTCCCTTCCCTCTACCACAACTTCTGCTGCTCCCACCCCTCTACGTTCATGAGAATATAAAACAAAATGTGTTTCAGGCAGCAGCAGCACAGCGCAGCATTGCCATTTAAAACTGCTCTCAGTGACGGGTTTTACAGCGCCTGTGCGTGTTCCTACATGCCCTCAAGGCCTTCCACCCTGATGTCAGAGTGGGACAGGGCAGAACGTAAGCATGCAGATGCACATGCTCAGATACTCAAAGGCCCATCACTGTCAGTGGCTTTAAAGGGTCATCCAACACTGTTCCCCCTTAGCCTGATTCTTTGCATTCCCACAGAGGCGGTGTGGTGGGGGTGGCGGTAGCGATGATGGAGGAAGGGAAGAGGGGGGGATACTAGAAACCCTGGGGGAAGAGAAAAGAAAGCAGGGCAACATGTTGACTTTGTGGAGGGGAGGGATACTGAAAATTGGATACCTGAGGGGTGGGGGGGTGGGAGAGAAAGAGATAGATGCTGGATATCAGACAGCTGGGGGAGGGGGAGGGAGGAAAGGAGAGAGATGTTGGATACAGGATACTTGGATGGGGAGGGAAGGAGAGAGAGATGTTGGAGACGTGAGTGAAGTTGGGAAGGAAATTTGCTGGACTATGCATAGGGTGGGTTGGGGGTTATTAACCAATGGTTCACCAAAGGTATCAGAAACCCTTGGGCTGATGGCATGCATTGGTAGAGCCAATCTCAACAAACCACTGACCCATGCCACTATACTGCCAACCTATTAATATACCTCATTGATGGACTAGATTATCTTGAGCTACCTAGACTACTATAACACTAGCTTGGAGTGCAGGAGTAGCCTAATGCCTAGAGCAGTGGCCAGGAAACTAAGGTTCAAATCCCGCTGCTACTCCTTGGGATATTCGATAAGTCATTCAACCCTCAGGTACAAGCTTACAGCATAAGCCCTGTGGGGACAGGAAAATGCTTACCATACCCAAATGTAACTTGAACATCTGAAAAAAGCCACACGCTAAATCAAATTTCTTAAGGAAACTGTTAACAATCGAGAAAGAATTCACAATGTGGCTGTCAATGCTGTTATCTGGAGTAGGACAGGGTTTCTCAGCTCCTATAATCACTAACATTGTTAAATTACATGTAAACTTTAAGAAAGCAATGCTCAAAGGCATTTTTCAGTGTGCCAGCACTTGCTTTTTGGATAAATGCTGCTATAACAAATACTCGGTGACACTGTTTGCATAGTGCCGCTGAACAACATCACAAACCATTTCGGCACTATCTATATAGTGCTGAGGTTGAGATGTGATTTGCTCAGACAGCATCAATATCCAAAGCAAAACTTCTGTTCTAAATGCCAGCTGGACAGCTTATGCAGATAGCAACTGAGAGGTGCTGCTATCTAAATAATGGTGGTGATTATCCCAGTAGTGGCAGCACATTTTGGACATTCAGAAGCAGCCACTGAATATCCAGATATTTTTGCCCATGACGGCTGGCATTAAAAAAAAAAACCCACACAGATTGCCATGGACTGAATATTACCCCATGAGTTACTATGCTTAAGGACATGTTTACCACACTAACTGTTAGCATAGAGGCCTATTCCAATCTGTAAGTCCCAGGCCTCTGTGATTCTGATCACATGGGGCATGCCTAGCCCCCACAGGATCAGAATTACGACTAGGTCTGTACGTGAAGGCCAGGACCCGATTCCGGTCGGCCTGCATGTACAGGCTCCTGCCCAGCTAACTCAGCCAAGGCTCCTGAATGGAGCTGTGGAGCCATGGCACCATGGCTCAATCCCCGGTCACCGACAACCTTCTTCATTCCCTGCAGCCCGACCCCTGATGTGGGCTCCCAATGCCAGGGTCAGGCTGTGGGGAATCACCTGCACCCCCTCCTACCTCTTCAGCCACCCGGGCCTGCCATCCTCCACCGTCTAGGAGAACTTATTCCACCTCAGAGGTGGAATAAGTCTCCTGTCTAGTCTGCCGGCCCCAGACATACAGGGCTGACATCCAAATCAGCCCTGTACATCAGGGGCTGCAGACCGCCCACTGCCCACCCTAACTCTGCCTTTGCCCCACCCCTTCCCCCCCCCCCATCTAGCCTCCCTATACAAACATCCTGTATGCATGGGGAAGTTAGTCAGGGGTCCGCAGAGGGGCTGAATTTGCGGTTCAGAATGACCCCAGTAGGGTTTAACATGATAAAAGTTAGATCAGGGCCCCATGCTAAAAATCCTGGGCCGATTAGGGATGGAACATGGGTGTTAATGACACATCATGGTTAGCACTGGTTTTATCGGCACATGCTAACTGTGAATGTTGCCATTAGTGTCACCTCAAAACTGGATAGCACAGTGCAGTGCATTTGCAATGTGCTAAAGGCAGAGGTACAACCACACACTCACCCCTGAAGTTGGCACTAAATTCACGACCCTAACATGTGCTACCAGCTTGCTCTTTAATAAACATGCCCCTTCGAATTTTGAGCGAATATGGGATAGGACCATTCTCCTCTATTTTTAAAAAGCATTTGGCATTGTTCTGAATGTCTAGTTTCAGCAGCATTATGCATAGAGTGGAATTTAAATATCCAACTCTATACATAATGCTGTGCATTGTGCTGGGATGGTATTCTGAAGACGGAACCCCAAGTAGGTGCAGACTATGCATATAGGTACCAATTTTCAGAATCTATACAGATAGGATGAGAAGATCAGTTTTGAGACATCAAGATCAGAACATACTCGGTTCTGTTGGTATTTTAGGTCCAATTCTGCTAAACATGGAGCCATTTCAAAATTATACATTTGGGAAAAATATACTGGGAAGCATGGTGACTTATATGTGTAAGTGCTGTCATTTCACAATGAATGTGTGAAATGTTGGCACTTAAACATGTATCTGGGCCATTTTGCAGATCTATATATGCAGATGCTCTTAATTAATTATTATTTCTTGATATACCGCCTTTCTTTCAACAATAAAAGCATTTTTTCAAAATTAAAATACAATTAAGGAACAAAAATTAGAAAGGAACTCCAATATCAATAGGATAGAATAGGGAAAACTAGCAGGAGATTGAAACCAGAGTGTACAGAGAACAAAAAACAGACTAGTTCAACTTGAAGGGGAAAATAAACAACAGGGATTATGGAGCATATCCCTCTGAGTCCCTCCTGTAAAGGGATGGCCAAAAGAAGCACTTTTTAAAATCCTTATGCATGTCTTGGAGCAGGTGTAAATCCATATATGGGCAATCTTGGGCTTACATGTGCATTCCCCAAATGAAATATGAAATATACTAAGGGAGTCATTTTGGACACCCTATTTGTGCTTTGAACATCTGAAAATTGACATGGGGATGTCGAAAGCCATTTTAGAAGCCATATCTGGGGATGTCCAAGTTTAAGTTAAGGCATAGCTGGAGTGTTCCCAGAAACCTGGACATCCCCACCTGATCTTAGAAACCTCCAGAGTCAAAGTCACATCTAAGTTTAAACCTGCTCCAGGCATAAACAAAGATCTAAAAAGTTCTCATGTTGACTGAAAAACAGGCAGAGGACATAGAAAAGAAAGCACTCCATCTTCCCCAGTACTCAGGACAATTTGAATGATTGTAGAAGTGGGATTTGAACCCTTGTTTCTCCATTCCTAGCTCACTACTCCAACTATTAGGCTACAGGTCACTAGACTGCCAGGTTCTGAAATATTATTCTGGGGATGTCTATGTAGATGCCCCCGCAGACGTTCATATCAGGTACATCCATGTTTGTGAAATCATGTCTGTGCCTGGACATGCCTGCTTTTTTCAGACATTTTGGCTTAGAGGTTCCCAATTGCACTTGGACCTCTCTTCTAAAATTCCTTTCATAGATTTTTGTCCTACCCAGGCTACACCCAGACCATACCCCAACACATCCCCACATAGGTTTGAAGCATTAAAAACTTCCATGTGTAAATCAGATCCTTTCTAAAATGTCTGTTTACATGTCAATGTGATTTCCACATATGAAGTCCTGAATTTATATGTGGAAATTGTGAATAAGGCTTCTAAAATAATCCCCATAATCTATGTATTTGGCACAGCAGCATATAATCCAGGAATAAATTGAGGTGACAAGTGCCTATATTCTGTACCTATATGTGTACTTCACACGTATAAGCACTGATATTGGGAGCCTATGTATAGTGTCTTGTGGAAGTATTCACCCCCTTGGTTTTTGTCCTGTTTTGTCACATTACATCCTGGAATGAAAATGGAGGTTCATTTGGATATTAGGTAATGGAGCTAACAATATAGTCAAAATTGGTAAAGTGGAATGACAATAAAATACCTTGTGTATATATAACAAGTAAAAACTGAAACGTTGTGAGTGTATATGTATTAAATCCCTTTTGCTATGAAACCCCTAAATAAGATCTGGTAAAACTAATTAACCTCAGAAGTCACATATAAATATGCCTGTATAAATACTGAAAGGCCCCTGACTCTGCAACACCACTAAGCAAGCAACATGAAGACCAAGGAGAACTCCAAACAGGTCAGAGACAAAGTTGTGCAGAAGTATAGATCAGGGCAGGGAGCGGCTCTACCATGAGGGAGAATGAGGCGGCTGCCTCAGGTGGCAAGATTTTGGGAGTGGCAAAAAATGTCCCCAAAACATCCCACCTCATTCTGCCGTTGTTAAAAAATAAAATTGTTGGAAGAAGCACCGCCGCTGCTGCTGCCATTTTCCCCTGGTCTGTGGTGACGGTAGCAACATCATCACCCTCTCCTGTCACCATGCCGCCAATTCAGATCCAGTGAGAAGCGGCAGGGTGTCAGTTAAAAAAAAGCAAAACAAAAAAAAGCACTCCAGCGCCCTTGGAGCTCCTTACTGGTTCCGCCCCTTCTGATGCAAAATGCATCAGAGGAGGGTGGGATCGACAAGGCCTTCAGATCATGCTGGAGTGGAAATACAGTATTCTTGACCTAGCAACACCTTTGATGACATTCTTGTTTTCCTTCCTTCTCCCCCATTCCCCTTCCTTTCCCTCCCCCTTCCTTTGTCTCTCCTATCGACAACCAGTACGATCTCCTGATCTATATATACTTCATGCCCGGGCTGACTGCGCTTGTACATAATTTCACTTTTGCTTTTCCACTTACATAGTTTACCCTGTTGGATGACAAATATTCTAACACACAACGAAAGCTCCCCTTCATCATTACACTAGCAGGCTTCCATTTCTCTGCCAGACCCAATCTATGATTGTTTCCCCCTTCCCTCCTTCTCCCTCCTCTTTCCCCTCCAATTTTTCATCTCTTCTCTCCCCTTCCCCCTTTCTCCCCCCTTTTCAATCTCCATCTTCTACCCAACACACTACACCTATTAGTTGATGATTTACAATTTTTAGTTTTCTACATGGCATCCTTGTTTTCTATTGTCATCCTCTTGATCCATTTCTATAGTGTATTTTGTCACTCCCTTATACCTACACACTTACTAGATCCTGTGGCATGTTTATAGTTTGCATTTCGTTGGCCTCTAATGTCATATGTTTTTTAATGCTTTATGATTGAGATTCCATTAGTTGCACATGATTTGAGGTTACATATATAAAAGTTTCATTATTAATTTATGTCACAATGTCTTTTTTACTTTAAGGAGGTGTATAAGTCTCTGATGCAACATAATTTGGAGTACTGTGTGCAATTCTGGAGACTGCACCTTCAAAAGGATATAAGCAGGTTGGAGTTGGTGCAGAGGGTGGCTACTAAAATGGTTAATGGTCTTTGTTATGAAGCATATGAGAACAGACTTAAAGGTCTTAACATGCATTCTTTAGAGGAAAGGCGGGATAGGGGTGATATGATAGAGACATTTACAGTAAATTCCTCCGTGGCATAAATCACAGGAGGGTTTCTTTCAATAGAAGGAAAGCTCTGCTATGAGGGGTCATAGGATGAGTGTGAAAGGGGATGGACTCAGGAGTAATATGCAGAAATATTTATTTATAGAAAGATGCGTGGAATAGTTTCCCAGTGGAAGTGGTGGACAAGAGGACAGTATCTTAAAGCATGGGACAAACACAGAGGACCTCTAAAGGTAAAAAAGGGGCTATTGTAGTTGATATGAAAGGGCAGACTAGATAGGCCATGTGGTCTTTTTCTGCCATCATGTTTTTATACTTCATCTTTTAAGTGTTTGTGTGATATATGCCATTTTTGTATAGTTTTCATTAACCATTTAATCGTATGTTATTTACCCCTGACGAAGGCCAGGCTGAAACACGGCCCATATCGGGTACAACAAAATAAAGCTTTCTGCTGCTTGCATCTTGCTTGTGTTCGTGTTTTGTCCCTTTCTGCAAGAGTGCACCCTCTTTCTTCTGGACCTCTTGGGTTTTGTATTACTTCGCAATATGCCCAGTGTTCATTAGGGTTTATATCGCTATTACTGAGGTGGCATCAGACTAAATTATTTTTGGTATGCTGAGTTCTATGGGAAATGTCCTATTTCTGCTCTGCACCCATTTTTGGGGGAGGGGTTTCTTTGGAGGCAAAATATACTTTCAAAAAGAAAAAGCAAGAAGCCTATCACAGTTTAAAACACCAAAATAAAGTTACAGGACTTTTATTTTGATGTTATAAACTGCATCATAGTTCTCACGCTTTGTTTTTGCTCCTAGGTGTGTGATCACCTTGCATATCCTTTGTCTTTTTAAGAATATATACTTATATTAAATGCCATGCTGATCCAGTATTTAGTGACAGGAGTCAGTGTACTATATTAGATTTCCAGGCTACCTAATTAAACTGCTCCAATTTTTGCTGCATATAAACGTCATTGCAAAGTTAAAAATAAATATTATATAACCTGGGAACATATTGTTTTCTTTATTCTTGGGGCAGCCACCTGATTGATGTTCTGAGAGAAGGGACTCCCTGTTCCCTGACTAAAGGAGGCTCTTCAATTTTGGTTGCCAGGTTGGGTTGCCAGCTAGCTTCAGATGCGGCCAACAAACTTAATTCAGACCTAGATTCACCCAATTGCATGCAGGGATATATAGTTCTGATTTCTCTCTTGCACTTCATAAGAAAAGCAAGGCTACAAGTCCCTGTATAAAACAGGGTAAACCCAGGACTGGAACAAGCCTGCTGGGCATATCTGGAGCCAGTTGACAATACTATACTGCCAGGCAGGGGGTCACTTCTTTTCTCTCCTCAGGGTGCAGATTGTCTTGAGTCGCCCCTGGATCAGGGTTGGACTTTAAAAATATATCTCAAATTCTGAATATCAGATGGATCACCATTAAATCCATTATAACAAAATGGAAAGAATATGGTACCATTACAAACCTGACAAGAGAAGGCCGCCCGCAAAATCTCACAGACTGAGAAAGGAGGGCATTAATCAGAGATGCCACAAATACACCAAGGATAACACAGAAGAATTGCAAAGATCCACAGAGGAGATGAGAGTATCTGCCATAGGACCACTTTAAGTCATACACACCACAGAACGGGGCTGAATGGAAAAGTGGCCAGAAAAAAGCCATTGCTTAAAAAAAGAAACAAATAAGAAAACACATTTGGAGAATGCACAACAGCATGTGGTGGACCCCTCAAACACATGGAAGAAGGTTCCCTGGTCAGATGAGACGTAAATTGAACTTTTTGACCATCATGGGAAATGCCATGTGTGGCGCAAACCCAATGCTTCCCATCACCCCGAGAACACCATTTCCACAGTGAAACATGGTGGTAGCAGCATCATGCTGTGGGGATGTTTTCATCGGCAGGGACAGGAAAACTGGGCAGAATTGAAGGAACGATGGATAGCATTAAATACAGGGCAATTTTTGAGGAAAACCTGTTTCAGTCTGCCAGAGATTTGAGACTGGAACTAAGGTTCACCTTCCAGCAAGACCATGACCCTAAATATACTGCTAAAGCTTTAAAGGAAACATTTAAATGTCCATACTGGAGTGCTTTAAAGGAAATATTTAAATGTCTTGGAATAGACTAGTCAAAGCCCAGACCTCAATCCAATTGAGAATCAGGGTCAGGTTGCCCAAAAGGGACAAACTAGACAGCAAAAGAAGCCAAACGGCCCGAGAGCCCAACCAGCTCTGCAGGTTCAGCCCCCTCAAGGGCTTTGACTCCTTCCTAGAGGGCTTAGCCTTCCTGCCTCTGAGGGGTCCCCAACCCCCCAATATCCCAGGCAGATTATGCCACTTTGCCAACAGATGGCATCAAATAACAGCAGAAGATTGGACTTTGTCCACTGTAGGAGAAGGGTACAAGCTTCATCTTGTCTTTCCAACCAACTCTGCCCCCCCCCCCCCCCACTTCCCACTCTCTCAGTCCATGTGGATGGATCTACTATCCTTCCTGTTCCCTCTGCCCGCAATCTAGGGGTTATCTTTGACACTTCTCTCTCCTTCTCCACCCATATCCAGCTTGTAGCCAAGACCTGACGCTTTTTCCTCTATAACATCAGCAAGATCCGCCCCTTCCTCTCTGAACACATTACCAAAATGCTTATCCACTCCTTAATCTCCTCTCGCCTTGATCACTGCAACCTACTCCTCACTGGTCTCCCCGTGAGCCACCTCCTTCCCCTTCAATCTATACAACATCACGCTGCTCGACTAATCTTCTGCAAACCTCGCCATGCCCACATTACTCCCCTCCTCAAGTCACTTCACTGGCTCCCTGTCCAATTCCGCATCCAGTTCAAGCTTCTCCTGCTGACCTATAAATGCATTCACTCTATGGCCCCTCAATATCTCATATCTCTTATCTCTCCCTATGTCCCCTCTTGAAATTTGAGCTCCGCTAACAAATCGCTTCTTTCAATGCCTTTCACCCGCACTGCGAACTCCCAACTGCGCTCCTTTCACCTTGCTGCGCCACATGCCTGGAACGGCCTACCTGCGTCTGTGCGCCAGGTGCCCTCCCTGGCCCTCTTCAAATCAAGGTTGAAGTCCCACCTCTTTACCATTGCATTCAGATCCTGACTTTTATCCTCTTCCTACCCTGACCACTGTTAACGTTCTTGACCAAATTATAGACCAAGCTGTATCAAACGGTACCACACCGTATCTTCCCCAGAAATGACTAATGCTCTGCACTGTTCTAAATAGATTGTAAGCTCTGATGAGCAGGACTCTGACGGGCAGGGACTCTCTCTCCTGTTTGTTAGCCACCTCTGGTAGGTTAGCTGTGCAGCGCTCATGCGTGGCACTTTATAAGTGCTAAATAGTAGTAGTAGTAGTAGACTTGAAGATTGCTTTACACCAATGCAACCCATCTAACTTGAAGGAGTTGGAGCAGTTTTGCCTCGAGAATGGGTGAAAATCCCAGTAGCTGGATGTGCTAAGGTAATTGAGATATACACCAAGAGACTTGCAGCTGTAATTGCAGCAAACGGTGGCTCTACAAAGTATTGACTTGGGGGGGGGGATGCACACTCATGATTTATATTTTTTTTGTCTTATGTATTGCCTGAAGTGCAAGTAGAGTTCAGGAAAGGACGAGGAATGAGAGACATTATTGCAGATGTGAGATGGATCCTTGAAAAGGCAAAAGAATACCAAAAGGATATCCATATGTGTTTTATTGACTACAGCAAGGCTAAGAAGACAAAGGTCCTGACAACTGGCAAAATGAATAAGTTCATCGTTGATGGAGAAGAAATTGAAATAGTGGACAACTTTAACCTACTTGGATAAACTATCAATAAGGAAGCAACAAGCAGTCAAGAAATCCGACGATGCATTGCTCTTGGCAGAATGGCTATGAAGGACCTAGACAAGATTCTCAAGAGCAGGGATGTCTCTCTCCAGACAAAGATTTAACTTGTTCAGGCCATGGCATTTTCAATAACTTCATATGGATGCAAAAGTTGGACAGTGGAAAAGATAGACAGAAAGAAAATTGATGCCTTTGAATTATGGTGCTGGTGATGGACACTGTGTATACCATGGACTGCCCAAAGGACAAACTAGTCAGTACTAGAGGAAATCAAACCTAAACTTTCTTTAGAAGCTCAAATGACAAGACTTCAGCTTTCATACTTTAGACACATCATGTGAAAAGAGAGATTGTTAGAGAATGACATCATGCCTGGCAAGGTAGAAGGACAAAGCAAAAGAGGAAGGCCAGCAATGAGATGGATGGATACAATCAAAGCAGCTATGGGCGCCAGTCTGTCAACAATGAACTGCCTGACTGAAGACTGAACACAATTTAGGACAACTATCCAGAGTGTTGCAATGAGTCGGCACCGACTTGACGGAACTTAACAACAAATTGTGTCACAATAAAAGATATTATGCACCTTCAAAGTCGTAGGCATGTTGTGTAAATCACATGGTGCTAACCCCCAAATCTCCATTTTAATTCCAGGTTGTAATGCAACAAAACAGGACAAACACCAAGGGGATGAATATTTTAACAAGGCATTGTATATAAAACATGCACCTATGTGCATACTCAAGCACCTATATTCAGTTAAGCAAATGTAAAGCACCACTGAATGCTGGCATAAACTAAAACATCTTGTTTAAATGTCAGCTTGCACTAACAGTTACCACACACTAAAATGTGCATCAACTGCTTAACACACTCTAGTTTAGATGTTTGTTTAGATGTTTTAATTTAAGCCCCAGGTATTCTGCTAAAAATTGGGTCCACTACATTCAAGAGAAAATTTAGGATGATACAATACGAGGAGGGGCTGATAAATCTCTGGCCTTGTAATGAAACAGAAAGCTATAGGCACACTTTGGTTCTGGGGTCCAAATGATCTGTCTGTAGTTTCAGTTTAATAAAAACAAATATTGGACTTTCTCAGAGGTGATTTCAGACTTGAGGAAGACATTCCTGGTGGCAGAGTTGGGACAGGATAAGTACTTTTGCATGTCTATCATAAAATATGGGGCCTATATTCAGAAGCCCTTAACTAGGTAACTACAGATATTATCTTGATAAAAGCACTGAGAGATATTCATCAGCATTGTCTGGATAGTACCATTGAATATCAGACCTCAGGACTATCATAATATTGCTGGAGCAGTCCGTGGATGAAGCAAAAGTGATACTAGAGGTTATCCGGATTTGCAGTGATATTCAACTGCTATCCAGATAATTTTCACCCTCATGTTGATAGTCTAGCCACATAACGTAGGACAGCAATAGGCTATCTGGATAGTGGTTGAATATCACTGCTATCTGCATGGGGTGGTTATTCTGTGCCACGAATAGCAGGGATGGACATTCCAATGGGACGTCCATCCCTGCTATTTGTGCCTTCCCCCGCCATGTCTAACTTCCCAGCCGGGTGCACGAGGAAGTTAGACAGGGCGGGGAAAGGGCTGCTTTGGGGGTGGAGTCTGTGTGGGTGGTGGGCAGTCACCGGCCGTGGACTTACAGGGACGATTCTAATGTCGGCCCTGTACATCCAGGACCAGAGACTTGTGCGGGGAAGTTATTCCACCTCTGAGGTGGAATAACTTCCCTTAAGGTGTTTTTGTTTGTGCCTGGGGCGCTATGGGGCAGGGAGAGCCAGAGGACATTCTCTGCAGCCTGATCCTGGCCTTAGGAGACCAGATTGGGGATTGGGCTGCATGGAATGAGCTTTTTTTCTGGCGACCGGCATCACAGCTCTTCTATGGAGCTGCAGTGCCATGGCAACATGACGCCTAGGCACTGCAGCTCCATTGAAGAGCCTTGACTGAGTTAGCTGGGAAGGTCCTGTACGTGCAGGCCGTGCTGAATCGCAGTCCCTGCCTGCACGTACAGGACTGATCACAATTCTAATCCTGCAGGCTAAATGTGCCTTGCGGGATTAGAATCATGATCCCCTCTGTACATCTGGCTCAGACTGGCTCAGTGGCACAGCTGACTGTCATAATGTTTAAATATCCATGGCTTTGAATATCAACTCTTTAGTTCATAATCCACTAGTCTTCTTTCAACTCATTTTCTTTTATTTCATCACACAAAAACAGGTTTAATAATCTGTATTTCATAAAATTAGCTTGGGTCATGAAAGTTCATGCCACAAAGAATTGTTGCCAACAAAATAGGCTGAAAACATCATAATTTCTGTGGAAAATACCATCTTTAAAATTGTAATAATTGGATAGATGTGATTGTGAAATCAATATCCCCACTCAGTTAATTAGAAAGCTCTATTTCCATATGAAGCATAAATTTAAGCAACAATATTGACAGGCTGTGTAAATGAGGAAGACATACTAATACCTACAGATATTCCATTACAGTTCCAAAGATTACAATTCTCCATACATCTAGAATTTGTCATGTCCATTAATAAACTACAAACAAACTTTTAGGGACTCTATTACTAAGCGCATTAAGCATTTAACATGTGAATCAACTGTTAATGCATTGCCTCGATAAGAATTACCATGGTGGCTTCAGACTTAGTGAGCACTAAGTCATGTGCTATATTCATAATGTGTCAGGGCAGGGGAGAAAGGGCATGGACTGTGACTTGCAGTAAACATAGGGTAACTTATCAAGTATTAACTGTTGCAGCAGCAATTAATGCAGATCACATAAAGTTAAGTGCATCCATGTTATCTATAATATATTTTACATACAGTAAGTGTTGTCTCTCTGTGTTAATTGTTTGGGGAGATGCTAGACATGCCCCTAGCAGTTACTAAAGAGGTTTTGTAGTGACCACGTTAATTTTTGCAGCTTGCGAGGGAACTGCAAATTCTTATCACCCTTGAGTAAAAGGGCCCCTTAAAATTGCTGGAGTAGATTTCAAATGTGAATCCTTCTTTCATAGTCAATACTATGGGATATGTCTACTAAAGTGCTTTAGCTGCTACCATGGGGCTAACACTGGATTAATGCCCCATGGTAGCAGCTAAACCACAAAAAATTCAGATATCTCAGGCAATTTTCCATGAAATTTTTGTGTGGTGTAGTTTCCTAGGGGTGAGATCAGGGAGGATAGTGGTGGCCTTGCTAGGCAGCCACTGCACAATCCGTGGCACTGACAATATAAAAAATAAAAATGTGTGCCCCCCTGCAGCACCGATCCCACCTGGACAGCTCCCAATGGGGATCGGAAGCTGTCCAGGAGGATCGGTGCTGAGGGGGCACTGATTTTTATTTTTAATATTGTCAGTGCCATGGATTGCAGCACCATGACACCGACAATATTGGGGGGGGGGGGGCAGGCCTGATCGCAGTATTTGGGGTAGCATGGTAGCAATCGGGCACAAAGCTGCTGACGGCATCTGTGTAATCAATCTCTACCATTCTTTCTCAAGGATTTACCATAGGGGTCAGTAGTACCTGTTTCAGCATGCACTGTGAAACTTTCCCTGCAGTATCGGCAAAGGCAGAGTTCCCACAAGAAATCCAATCTGCAGGACCTCCCAGGGAATGTCCCCTGGAGATACAGTGGAGGTTTGCTGCTTATTGCATGGTTTTTGCTATTATTACACCACATTAGCAGCCCAAACTAACATAGTTTAGTAGAAATACACCTATGTTACTACCTAAAGAGCTGAAATGGGGAACAATTTGTATATTTTTCCTTCAGGAAGAAAAATAAAAAATATTTATTTTCAGACATATAAATGCATTTTTACCAGAGCATTCTCTGTGTTAATGCATTTGACATTGTTCATTCATCACAGCTTTTACTATATTTTCTTTGATCCTGGATATGTTTGATAGTCATTAAGAATAGTTATAAAAACATAGGGCCTGATATTCAATAAGGTGGCAAAGGCATCACAATATGCAGGAAAACATATTATCAAAGAAAGGCACAAATCGTGAGTAAGGCAGATTAAATGTGAATAAACCACAAATATGAGGGTTAGCAAATTTGTGGCGGGTGACACAGAAGCCAATGTATGTGAATTGAACACGGTTGCAATATTGGAGGAATGAGGGCAATGTGTGTAAGAGGGACAAAATGCCCGCATATATGGGACCTAGTGGACTAACCGCATACCATGGACATACGCGGTTAGGGGTAAGCCGTCGCATCGCTCAATATGCCTTCCAATATATCCATGTAATATGGCATGGAGACTGCAGGGCTCCCCATTGGCACACTCTCTGAGTAGCCCCCCCACCCCAACACCGAGCAGGGCTCACAGATAAAATGGAGAGTCGGAGAAGGAAGGAGAATTTCAGCAAGGAGGAGGTAGAGGCCCTAGCACATATGGTGCTGAGGTTGGGGCAGGTGCTGTACCCCAGGAGCTATCACAAGGCCAATCAACAGCTGGCCACATGCATCTGTAAGGCAATCCATTTGCAGCTGCATGGGTGAGTAAGCCATTGGTGCCAAGTGGTGGGTGGGGGAGGGGATTGATAGTAGGCAGGACAAAAAAGGATGGAACTCAAACCCACAACCTCAGCTTGCCTTCCAAAAGCTATCCATCACGCTAGGGAGAACAGTCTCTGGGAGGAGCCCTGCAATGTCACACTACCCAGGGCTGCCACTATTTCAAACAACCAGTCAGCCACCTACAATGCAGATGCAATAGCTCAGCCTGGAGGAGCATTGTACCCAAACCAGGAGAACACAAGTTTAAGTCTAGCATAACACAATAGAACCAATATACTATGCAGGATGTCCACACTATCAGCCATTACTTTCAGCAATGCTAATCTCTGCTATATGGCAGCCCAAAGATAAATATGTTGGCTGGGATAGTGTGTGTTACCGGCCACTGTATGGTCCCATGCAAGGATATTGATGTCAAAAGCATAGTGGTGTGTGTGTGGCAAAGGCTGCTCCACTGAGAGGGCAAGAGGGGAATGGTGAACAGGGGGTGGCAGAAGAAGGTCAAGGATGGTATGAGGGCAAGGGGAGTGCAGTAGAGATATGTCTATTAAGGAAGGAGAAAGGATGTGCATAGAGGCTGGGGGCCAATTGGCCTATAAGCTCTGTGTATGCATTGCAACACCAAAGCATGATGAAAATGCCTGGAGGGGGTACTGCAGGCTCTGAGGTGGAGGAATAGGAGAAGGCAGTGCAGAAGGTACAGAGGAGAGCAGATGAGAACATAAGAACATAAGAACATAAGATAAGAACATAAGATATGCCATACTGGGTCAGACCAAGGTCCATCAAGCCCAGTATTCTCTTTCCAACAGTGGCCAATCTAGGTCATATGTACCTAGCAGTTTCCCCAAGGGACACAGGTTCCACAATGCTTGTATTGGTTCAAGCATTGATATCCTGGGTCCCTTCTTAATAATGGTTTATGGATCTTTCCTCCAGGAACTTGTCCAAACCTTTTTTAAACCCAGCTACACTAACAGCCTTTACTACATCCTCCGGTAACAAATTCGAGAGTTTGATTACACGTTGAGTGAAAAAATATTTTATTTTATTAGTCTTAAATAGTTTACCCTGTAGCTTCATTGCATGTCCCCTAGTCTTTCTATATTCTGATAAGGTAAACAATCGATCTACGTTTACCCGTTCCACTCCGTTCATTAATTTATAGACTTCTATCATATCTCCCCTCAGCCGTCTCTTTAACAGGTTAAAGAGCCCTAACCTTTTTAGCCTTTCTTCATAGGAGTATCCTTCCATCACCTTTACCATTTTGGTGGCTCTTCTCTGAACCTTTTCTAAAATCGCTATATCCTTTTTAAGATACGGCGACCAGAATTGCACACAATATTCAAGGTGCGGTCTCACCATGGAACGATATAGAGGCATTATAACATCTTTTGTTTTATTTTCCATTCCTTTCCTTATCATAGATAGCATTCTATTTGCTCTCTTGGCCGCCGCTGCACACTGGGCCGAGGGTTTTAACATGGTATCCACAATGACGCCTAAATCGTTTTCCTGGGTGGTGGTTCCTAATGTGGAACCTTGCATCGTGTAACCATAGTTTGGGTTGTTCTTCCCTAGGTGCATAACCTTGCACTTGTCCACATTAAATTTCATCTGCAATTTTGATGCCCAGTCTTCCAATTTATCAAGATCCTCTTGCAATTTTCCACAATCCTCTTGGGTTTTAACAACTTTAAATAGTTTTGTGTCATCTGCAAGTTTGATAACCTCACTCGTTATTCCACTTTCCAGGTCATTTATGAATTTGTCAAAAAGCAGCGGACCCAGCACAGATCCCTGGGGTACATCACTATTCACCTTTCTCCATTGGGAAAATTGGCCATTTAGCCCTACCCTCTGCTTTCTATCTTTTAACCAGTTCCTGATCCACAATAGTACACTGCCTCCTATCCCATGACTCTTTAGTTTTGCCAAAAGTCTCTGATGAGGGACCTTGTCAAAGGTTTTCTGAAAGTCCAGATACACAATATCAACCGACTCACCTTTGTCCACCTGATTATTCACTCCTTCAAAAAAACATAACAGATTAGTAAGACAAGATCTTCCTTGTCTAAAGCCATGTTGGCTGTCTCCCATTAGGTCATGACTATCTACATGCTGAGTAATTGTATTCTTTATGATGGTTTCTACCATTTTTCCCGGTACTGATATCAGGCTTACCGGTCTGTAGTTTCCCGGATCACCCCTGGAACCCTTTTTAAAAATTGGTATTACATTGGCGATCCTCCAATCTTCAGGTATTAGAGATGATTTTAATGATAGTTCACAGATTACTAATAGCAGGTCTTCAATCTCATATTTCAGTTTTTTCAACACCCTTGGATGTATACCATCCGGCCCAGGTGATTTGCTACTCTTCAGTTTATCTAATAGTTGTAATACATCTTCCCGATGTATCGATATTTCCTTCAATTCTTCCGCACCTTTAAATACCACTTCAGTCATGGGTAACATCCCTACATCTTCCTCAGTAAATACTGAAGCAAAGAATTCATTCAGTCTCTCTGCTATCGCCTTGTCGCCTCTTAGTGCTCCTTTAACCCCTTTATCATCTAATGGACCAACTGACTCTCTCACAGGTTTTTTTGCTTCGAATGTACTTGAGGTGGTGACTGTTTTGAGGTGGTGACTGTTTTGTACATTGTGCATGTATGGGGGGGGGGGGCAAGTCTGAAGTACTGTGGTAAGCCTAAAGGACACCTTATGATCCAACCAATCTCCCACACAGATTTTGGTGTGAAGTGAACCTTGGATACCCTGAAATACAGGTTTAGGACTATGAGGCAGTACTCCAGACTTCATCCAGTGCCTCTGAGAGGAAGTAGCAGCTTCAGCAGGTGAGCCAGGAGTCACTCATATCACAGAAACCCATAACATTGAACCACATGCTGACAGCTATGTCAGCTAGGCTGGCAGGGATGTGGGCCTGTGATTCAGTGGTATATATGATGTTGGAGAGGTCAGTCAGGTTGGGCAGATATCAGACCTACAGTGATGCCTCCTTCCCATCCTTCTTTTCCACTGCATAATGTGTCCTCATGCACCCCACATTGCTTCCCCTTCTGTGCCTATCCAGCACCAGAACCTTGCAGTAAGACCCTCTCTTCACATGCCCCATGCTGTGGCCCCCTCCAGTTGCTACCTTGCCCACAAACATATGTGGAATGTGCATGCAGCACTTGATTATCAAACACAATGACACCTATGTCAGTGAAATATACAAGGCAAGCTGGACATTCCTTCCACACCAACAGGTGCTGGTGTTGGCGACAATGGTCCACAAACTTCTACTGAGGAGCTTGGCAATGCTGAGGACAGGGCAACAGATGATACAATGTTGCAGGGCCAAGAAGAGAGGACCAGGGAGAAGATGTTATGTGACAACCAGGAGCAACATCCAACATCCCAAAACATCCAAACTTCCAAAATTGCCACTGACTCAGTTGATGAGGAGGCACCGCTTTATCCACTAGGGGGGAGCTGCCAGATGGGCCTCAGAAGGCAGCAGCTGATTCTCTGTGGGGAACAACTTCTATTGCAGAATGAGGATTACTTGGTGATGGAGAGAGTACAATGAGATCTTGCTTGACATTCTGCAGGTGCAGGGGGAGAGAAGGGAGGAAGGTTATCAGCATCCTGCAGAGCTAAAACATATCAGTCAGTCAATCAATAGATTCTTATTGCCGTTTGGCCAATTTCCTCCCAGGGACCTGAACCAGCTAGACTCTCTTCTGATATTCCCCCTACTTTAGCATCAACTGCTTCGGGACCCGCACATTTCAGTATCAATGCTAGAGGTGCAAGGGTCAGCCAGTGTAGGTCACTGGGTAGCGTCCCAACCAATATCCTGAGTGCACTACCACAGAGCTGTGGCTACCCCCTACACTTCCCTAACTTCCTAGCCACCAAGCAACAAGGTGATGAGGACTGGAGGAGGATATGGAGGCCTCATCAGGGTCTAGTTGATAGCAGTGAGGAGAGATCTGCCATCACTACTCAGTCTCTATCCATCACTCAAGGTCATGATGGTAAGGGACACAGTACAAGGGGAAGGGGCAAGGGAATGGGATGGTGCACTAAGTAGTTGTTCCTGTCATGACAGCCATAGCTACTTCTTGGGGGGCAGCTGTAATGTGTGCAGACAGCTGATTGCCGCTACAAGATTGCTGCATTGTGTATGTGTATGACCCAATACAAGCATTGTGGAACCTGTGTCATTTGGGGAAACTGCTAGGTACTTATGACCTAGATTGGCCACTGTTGGAAACAGGATACTGGGCTTGATGGACCTTGGTCTGACCCAGTATGGCATATCTTATGTTCTTAGGTTCTTATTGAGCCTAGACTCACGCTCACCGCTACTGATCCAGCGGGGTGTCAGATTGCTTTTGGTTTGGTTTCTATTCCATTTGGTCATGGGACTAAATGTTAATAATGCTAGTTCTGCTTCCACTGGGGTGGGTATTACTCCGGTATCCCCTGGGATGGGTGGGATAAGAGGGACTGTCCCGTCTGGATCATTGTCTCCCTTAAAGCCTGTAGTATTTAGTGGAGCTTTGAGGAGTGAATTATCCATCCCATTGACTCCCCCCAAGGAGGTCACACATTTGGAGATCTGGCAGATTATAGCCAAGATGGATGTCACTTTAACTGGCTGTCTTTCGCAGTTATGTCAGTTCTTGGGTGAGGCCCGAACCGTGTGGCTGTCCTTAAAGGGGGGTTGCAGTCCCAACTGGGTTTATTGGAGGACACTGGGAGCAAATTGTCTGTTTTGAAAGGGGCTAATAATGCATTATTGAATGGTAATTTGTTGATGGAGAAAAGGATTGATATGTTGGAGAACTATTTGAAAGTACCGAATTTGCAATTTGTTAAAGGGTGAGCCAGTCAAACCTGCATTTTTGAAAAGGGCGGGAGAGCCGTGAAAGTGGGCGGAGCGAGTTAGCAAGGTTACCATTGTGTCCCCCACAATTAAGCATTTCAGTCGCCATGGAGCAGTGGTCTAAACAACAACGTTCATTCGCTGTGAAAGCGTTTTACCAAAGTGGTAGTTATGCAGCCGCTCAGCGTCGTTTCCGGACGAATTTTCAAATTAATCGAAATAAGCCAGTGCCGTCTGTTAATTCAATCAAATTGTGGGTGACAAACTTTGAAGCAATTGGTGAAACGAGAAGCAGAAGGGGTGGCAGTGCAAGATCAGTGCGAACTCCCGCGAATATTGACCGCGTAAGAGTTGCTGTGGAAAGAAGCCCTCGGAGATCGGCGCGTCGACAGAGTGCTGCGCTTGGCATGGCAAACACGAGCGTCCGAAGAATCTTGAGGTTAGATTTACACCATCACCCGTACCCTAGAAAATGTTTAGTAAAATATTTGAGTAACGAGTGTGTATTTTTGGAACCGGTGGAATTGTTGGCATTAATTCAGGCCCACAAGAAACAGGAAGATTGATATGTTATGATTTAATTTATTTTATTTTCCCTACAGGGTAAGCAGAGACAACTGTATTGTAGTAGGCTAATTCAATAATGAGGTGCATGAGTTGAAGGGTTTTTAGTTTAAAAACTCTTTAGTTATTTGTGGGGTTTTTTTTTAATTAATTGGGGCTGTCCTCTCCCTTTATGTATTTTGTTAGGTCTAGTAGTTTTACTGGACCTTTTGGTACGTTGCTTACTTTAAGCGATTTATTATGATTTTGTATGTTTCATTTGAGCAAACTTAATAAATATTAAATTTAAATAAACATATTTACCCCAGACAAATATCAAAGTAATAGTACACTTTCTAACAATCTACTTTGTTTTTAATACTTTTTGTGACCCAGGAGTATTGATACTTGTGTCTCTTACCTTTTTACAGGTACTTCAGACTTTTTCCCGCCTCCTCCCCAGGTTCAGGTAAGTATACTTAATGTATGTCTTTTTCTCTCTGTACTCGTCTGCCCCATGCATGCTGCCTTGCTTCCCAATCCAATTAGCCCAAAAATTGTTCTAATCATTAAGCTTAGTGACTCTCAAAAATACTTCTACTTCCAAATAATGTTTACCATTGACCAGGGTGTAAGAAACACATTGGTGCACACTTAAGTTACAACTCCACGTTCAGTTTTGGTTCCTCCAAAGTGGTTCACAGGCTGAACCCAGTCTCCAGCTTTGGGTTTCCGTTTTGTATACTGGCTCTCAGGACCCTCCAGTGCTGTAGTTCCTACTACCTAATTTTAAAAGCAGAAAAGGGAGGAAATCCTGTGTTTTGTTTTTCTAGAAGTGCAGTAAAAGATTGCTCAGAGGAAGTACCTTCAGAACCGATTTTATTGTAAATTATATTTACAACCATTTACAAAACGATTGGCTCTGAAGGTGCTTCCTCTGAGCAATCTTTTACTGCACTTCTAGAATTTTATCTGCATTGACCCCTGATGTTTGGCTAGTTAAGCTGACTAAAGTTAGGTCAACCTTTTATATGCCTAATGTTAGCAGACTTAAGTTAACTGACCAGTGGCTGAATACACTGTTGCCTGGTTAACTGGAGGGCTGCCTCCCAGCATGCCCTGACACTATGTGGTTAGCATCGGTGCATGCAGTGGAGTTATAAAGGGTTATTCAGTGGCACAAATTGGCTATATTAAGCCTTTTGAATATGCCGCTCTAAAATTATTCTCAATTCCAACACAAATCCCATTCAACCTCCATACATTTTCTCTAATTTCAGTGACAATCTATTCACAAAATAGACAGTATGAACCCTCATTGGTGACTTCATCTGATCACCCCCTGCAAATGGAGTTGCCAACAGACTCCAGATGCAACTGACAAGATTGATCCATTTCAGGGTTTACCCCATTGTATGCAAAGATATGTAGCTCTGATTTCTCTATTACATTCCACAAGAAAAACAAAACTATAAGTTTCTGCATGCGACGGGGTAAACCCAGTAATGAATCAAGCCTTGTTTAACATCATTTGTTGTGTATGTGTTGATTTGTCTGTGCCATCTTTTATATTGTCATGTAGAGGATCCTTCCGAGGCTATGAAACTGGGTGAAGCTGAAGAGATTGTGTCAGAAACTGTCAGCCAGACAGACCACATGGCCCAGGGTTGCCAGGGACAACATAAACAGAGTGTGTCACGAGGGGAGAGAACACGCCCAAACTGCAAAGTAGCCCCAAGCTCAGGGATTAAGGAGAAGCACCTGGTTGGGGGAGGCCCTAAGAGTTAAGCCCTAAGACACAGGCATATAAAAAGTACTCACCAGAAGAGAGCGGGAGAACCGGAGGAGGAAGTAGAAGGAGAACCAGCTGCAGTTGGAGAAGGAGACCAGAAGAGAGTTTCCAAATGGAGAGCTGCAGGTCCAGAGAGGGAGAGACGTCCTGGCCAGAGGACCTTTGTATGACTGAGAAAAAAGAAAGGGTAAAAGGCAGGAAAACACAGCCAGTGTGTGAAAGCCTTGCTGACCCAGCTGTGTTAAGAAATCCCTCTGTGAAGAAGCCAAAAGGTAGGCGGTATAAACCGTGTAGAAGGGAAACTGGGTTTGGAAGTTTTCCCTGTGACTGCCAAGGTTTGCTGGACTCTCCCGTTGCTAAATCCCATATATATGGTAATGCTCCACCCTGCTCTGTAGCACCCGGTGAGGAGAAGTCTCGAGGAAGTAGAGAGAGACTGCATTTGGAAGTACCGTATAATTATCCACAAACTTACTTGTCTGACAGTGACTGTGAGGAAATGCAGACAGAGTTTGTTAATGAACAGACATCAGATGAGCAGATGGATTGTACGCTGTCTTTAGTAGATCACATCATATCTCTGTGCTAAACTAGCTGTTAACAAGGCTGTTGGAACAGCAGTGGGAAAAAGCAAGAGCATTTACCTTTGTTTGAAAAGGGACTGCTGCATTTAAGTTGGTTCTGAATACTGTTTGTGAAAGCTGAAAACCACAGAAGCTGTTTTTGTTCCTGAAGTGTTTTTCTTTGTACCAGAAGTATGGTCATTTTTGTTCTTAATTTCCTTTGCAATGAATCCACCCGGAAGGGGAAATAAAACCTTGTCATTTTTGCCTAACCCACTCGACTACAATTATTCCTTGGCTTAGAGAGCAAGAGGGACTACAACACCCAGAAGGCAGTGCAGGGCCAACTGCACTACCCTGCTCCTTAAGTTTTGGATAGCCCAGGCTGACCTACCCTACATGCCCCTGGCTCTAGGGGGGCTACAGGTGACAATATATTGGCCGGACGATTCGTTCAGTGAAAATTTGTTTGAATGAACATGCTTCCAGAATCAGAAATACCGTGGTATCAGCCCCGTTGGTCCAGCATTGTCTGGATTTTCATCATGCTTTTGAAGATTTGAGATGGCGTGTTTTGGATTTTGTCCCTGAGCATCCTAGGGGGGTGATCGAGAACAACAGCTTCAATTATTGGAACAAAGTTGGATTTTTCGATGGTCTACTGTTGAACCGCTTGGTCTCAATAAAGAATTGGATTGGGCCAGCATTCTTTAATGATGTCTTCTTTCAACGATTGTTTTGGGATCTTTTACATTTTCACATTGGGATTGTTATTTTTAGATTCCCTTGCATTTCCTGCTGAACACTGATTGGTTCTTTATTGCTATTTCATTCATGAATCGTGCTGCGGGGTTCAGACCGCTATTGAGCATGCGCTGGCGTTTGTGATCAGCTGGGAGCTTGTTTTCACATTGCAGTTACATTAAGCGTTGAGACAGGGCACGAATTTGATGTTTGCCCGAAACGCAGTGCTGTGTACTTTTCATAACTGCAGCTTACTCTGTGAGAGGTCTGACGAATCTGTGAAGCTTGAAGAGATCTTTGTCAAGATTTGAAGTGGATGGTGGAGAAAACTACGACGGGACGCTTCAGATAAGTCAAAGTTATAGTCCCTATCATTTTGTTTTTTCCAGCCTGGACTTCTACACAGTACATTTGCAAACACCATAGGATTGGTTTTATGCAGGGGGGCACTTATGTGTGGTGCTTCACCTTTATTTATATAGCTCTGTAGTGAGCTCATTTAAAATTTGAGCAAAATGGAAGTCTAGCTTCAAGAGGCAGATAAAACCTCATGGCTGCTCTTCCGACATTACTACATACACGCTAGCTTGCAAATTTGTATACATTACTCTGTTTTTGAGTTGGGGTTTATAGTGTAGAGTTATAGTTAGTTTGTTGTTTTGTGCTAACTCTCCTTAAAAGCAGGAGCTCATTCATGCTGAGCCTCTTGGGTCTCTTCTACTTTCCACAGTGGCATTGCTTTCTAATGAGTTACAGGAGCCTAGGGACAGCAATGGTGGCTGAAATTTCAGGATGGAACACAAGTAAACTCATTCTTTGTTATGGTGAAGTTCCATTGTATGAAACATGCCAACTCAGTGTGCTTTATGTGCAACAGTTTTGGTCACTCCATGAAATTGCTATTCAGAGTGTCTGTGTATAAAAACTGTGGGCCAACCTTTTTGGTGTCTTGGCCTTAGCGCTATGTTGTTATGTAACTTATTCAATGTCTATAGAATAGGACCTTAGCTTATAGTTGTGTTTCACAAGATGTCTAATTTCTGTCTGATGCCATAAGGAGATGGGTTTGCTTTTAGACTTATGTGTTTGTCCTACAGTCTAGTAATTCAGGTCTGCTTGCTTCAGTGCTGGTATGACCCTGTTGCATTCAAGGACTCATTTTTCTGACTATTCTCTCTCACTGTCTTGTTGACCAGTGGGGCTTTGGATAGCCGATCTTCTGCTCCTCGTAGCATCAGAAATTAAGGAACTTAGGTGGGCGCAGGAGTGAATGTTAGTTTGCCACAAATCATAAAGGTACTTGGCCACTCCATTTACCAAGTTTAAAGTGCATCAATAATCATGGAGTGAGGTGCAGAACAGGCTATAGCAGTGGATCTGCCAGATGTGCAGGCATGTCTTTAATGAGTATATTCACAATGGCATGACATCTGGTGTGACTGCACTCCCAGAATAAAGATTTGGCTGTCTTCAGACCACCTAAATAGTACAAAAAAAGACTAAGTCCTAGCTGTTCTACTCATTCACTGCACTGCATGAATAATAAATGGTTGTTTTCTGCTTTCTCTGTATGGTTTGTGAGACCGTTCTCATAAGTAAGGAATATTCAGTGAGCGGCAGAGGTTCACAGAGAGGTTCAGTCTTTCACTGGCTACTGCACCATGGTTGTATTGTCAGAACACACTGCAGTGACAGAAAGTTATGGTCATGCCTTGTGCTACACTCTCCCTTTACAATTTCTGAAATGCTCACATACAAACATGCATGTGTACATTTCTGCACTTGTACTGTCGGCAAGTATGCATACCCTACAGAGCACAGAGATATGCAGTGCCTTCCATGTGTTATTAGATGCGTATCAGTACTTGTTAGACTGTCATTTGAAAATTAAAAAAAATATATGACATCACAGTGGTTTACAATCAGATAAAAAAAGATCCAGAGAACAATGACAGAGGACATCAAAAAACGTATGCAAATAAATAATTAAAAAAAGAAGGACAAGGGAGACTGCATAAGATAACAATCCAATATTGATAAGACAAAATTGAGTCCAGTAGGGAAACAAAAGGTGTGTGTGGGGGGGGGGGGGGTAGAGGAGGAAGACAGGCTGTGAATAAGATTAGATGTTAGTTATAAATGATTGGCAAAGGAACAGCAAAAGAACCAGGTTTTCACAGCTACTTAAATGCAGAAGTAAGGATGAGATTGAGAACTACAGGCCGGTTAGTTTGATCTCTGAAGAGAGCAGGGCCGGCCCAACCACTAGGCAAACTAGGTAGTCGCCTAGGGCAGCAACATCTGTAGGGCAGCAAAAGCAGGCCATTCTAATCTAAATAATAGATTTTGAGCGCCAGAATGGGGGGGGGGGGGGTAAAGCTTGAGGTTTGCCTAGGGCTCCAACACTTTGGACCAACTCTAGGGATGGCCCTGGTAGTGAGTAAATTAAGAGAAACATAGTTAAAACAGGATAGTGAGTTTTCAATGTTCCAATGGATTGCAGGATCTGATTCAGCATGGGTTTACTAGAGGCAGGTCTTGTCAGACAAATCTGATTAATTTCTTTGACTGGGTGACCAGAGAGTTGGACAGAGGGAGAGCCCTAGATGTGGTGTACTTAGATTTCACTAAAGTCTTTTGACACCATTCCGCACAGGCGACTTATAAATAAATTGAGCACCCTAGGGATGAACACCAATGTGACTGACTGGGCTAGAAATTGGTTGAGTGGGAGGAAACAAAGGGGACAGGTAAATAGAGCTCATTCTGAGGAGGATGTTACCAGTGGTATGGTGCAGGGATCTGTCCTTGGTGCAATTATTTTTATCATTTTCGTAAGTGATATTGCAGAAGGGCTGTAAAGTAAGGTTTGCCTCTTTGCGAATAATATCAAAATCTGCAATAGAGGAAAGAGTACAGAACAAGGAGGGATCAAGCAAAAATTTGAAGAATCTTCAAGAATTTGGCAGCTGAGATTTAATGCTAAAAAATGCAGGGCCATGCATTTGGGCTGCAAAAATCCAAAGAAGCAGTACAGTGTAGGGGACAAAAGAAGAGCGGGACCTGGGCGAGATTGTTTCTGATGATCTTAAAGTGGCTAAACAGGTAGAAAAGGTGATGGTGAAAGCCAGAAGGATGCTTGGGTGCATAGAGAAGGGAATGGCAGCAGAAAAAGGAGTTGATAGTGCCTCTGTATAAGTCTCTGGTGCATCTTCATTTGGAGTATTTTGTGCAGTTCTGGAGACAACACCTTCAATAGGATATAAACAGGAAGGAGTTGATGCAGAGGGTGGCTTCTAAAATAGTTAGTGGTCTTCATTATAAAGCATATGAGGACAGACTTAAAGATCTTAATATGTATACATTAAAGGAAAGGCGGGATAGAGGAGATATAGAGACATTTAAATACCTCCCTGGCATAAATACACAAAAGGAGAGTCTCTTTCGATTGAAATCAAGCTCTGCTACCAGGGGGCATAGGATGAGAGTGACAGGGGATAAGAACATAAGATATGCCATACTGGGTCATACCAAGGTCCATCAAGCCCAGTATCCTGTTTCCAACAGTGGCCAATCTAGGTCACAAGTACCTACAGTAGTAGTTTCCCCAAAAGACACAGATTCCACAATGCTTGTATTGGGTCAGGAAATTGATATTCTGGGTCCCCTGGTTTATGGACCTTTCCTCCAGGAACTTGTACAAACCATTTTTAAACCCTGCTACACTAACAGCTTTTACTGCATCCTCCAGTAGCAAATTCCAGAGTTTGATGACACGTGAGTGAAAATATATTTTTTCTTATTAGTCTTAAATAGGTTACCCTATTGCTTCATTGCATGCCCTCTAGTTTTTCTATATTTTGATGGCATAAACAATTGATCTACGTTTACCCGTTCCATTCCATTCATTAATTTACAGAACTCTATCATATCTCCCCTTAGCCATCTCTTTTCCAGTTTAAAAAGCCCTAACCTTTTTAATCTCTCTTCATAGGCGTATCCTTCCATACTCTGCCATTTTGGTGGCTCTTCTCTGTACCTTTTCTAATAATGCCATAATCTTTTTAAGATATGGTGACCAGAATTGCACACAATATTCAAGGTGCGGTCACACCATGGAACGATACAGGGGCATTATAATATCCTGTGTTTTATTCTCCATTCCTTTACTTATGATAGCTAGCATTTTATTTGCTCTCTTGGCCGCCGCTGTACACTGGGCAGAGGGTTTTAACATGTTATCCACAATGACACCTAAATTATTTCCTGAGTAGTTGCTCCTAATGTGGAACCTTGCATCGTGTAGCCATAGTTTGGGTTTTTCTTTCCTAGGTGCATAGTTTTGCACTTGTCCACATTAAATTTCATCAGCCATTTGGAGGCCTAGTCTTCCAATTTATCAAGATCATCTTGCAATTTTCCACAAACCTCATGGGTTATAACAACTTTGAATAGTTCTGTGTCATCTGCAGATTTGATAACCTCACTCATTATTCCCTTTTCCAAGTCATTTATGAATGTGTTAAAAAGCAGCAGACCCAGCACAGATCCCTGGGGTACTCCACTATTTATCTTTTTCCATTGGGAAAATTGACCATTTAGCCCTACCTTCTGCTTTCTATCTTTTAACCAGTTCCTGATCAACAATAGTACACTGCCTCCTATCCCATGACTCTTTAGTTTTGCCAAAAGTCTCTGATGAGGGACCTTGTCAAAGGCTTTCTGAAAGTCCAAATACACTATATTGACTGACTCACCTTTGTCTACCTATTTATTCACACCTTCAAAAAAACATAACAGATTAGTAATACAAGATATTCCTTGGCTAAAGCCATGTTGGCTATCTCCCATTAAGCCATGACTATCCACATGTTCAGTAATTTTGTTCTTTATGATGGTTTCTACCATTTTTCCCGGTACTGACGTCAGGCTCACTGGTCTGTAGTTTCCTGGATGACCCCTGGAACCCTTTTTAAAAATTGCCGTTACAATGGCCAACCTCCAAACTTCAGGTATTACAGATGATTTTAATGATAGCTAAGGGATTACTAATAGTAGGTCTGTAATCTCATATTTTAGTTCTTTCAACACCCTTGTATGTATATCATCTGGTCCAGGTGATTTGCTACTATTCAGTTTATCAAATATTTATAATTCATCTTCCCGGTGTATCAATATTTCTTTCAATTCGTCTGCAGCGTCACCTTTAAATACTATTTCAGTCATGGGTAACATCCCTACATCTTCCTCAGTAAAGATTGAAGCAAAGAATTCATTCATTCAGTCTCTCCACTATGGCCTTGTCCCCTCTTAGTGCCCCTTTTACCCCTCTGTCATCTAATGGTCCAACTGACTCTCACAGGTTTTTTGCTACAAATATACTTGAAAACATTTTTATGATGTGTTTTTGCTTCCACAGCAAGCTTTTTCTCAATGATTTGCATCTAACTTGCCAGTGCTTGTGTTGTTTCCAGTTTGTCATTTGGCTCCTTTTTCCATTTCCTGAAAGATGCTTTTTGGCAGTCTCTCTGACCTCACCTTTAAACATGCTGGCAGTTTTTTGGACTTTCTTCCCCTTTCTTAACAAGTGGAATACAGCTGGTCTGGGCTTCCAAGATAGTATTTTTAAACATCCAAGCTTGATGTAAATCCTTAACCTTTGCAACTGCTCTCTTTGTTTTTTTCTTAACTATTTTCCTGATTTTATAATAGTCTCCCTTTTGAAAGTTAAAAGGTAGTACTGTGGATTTCCTTACCCTCCCTCCTCCATTTATGAAATCGATCATGCTATGATCACTATTGCCAAGTGACCTCAACACCCTTATCTCTTGCACCAGATCTTCTTTTCCTCTAAGGACTAGGTCCAAAATGGCTTCCCCTCTGGTCAGTTCATGAACCAACTGCTCCAAAACGCAGTCATTTATTTCATGTAGAAACTTTATCTCCCTAGCATGTCCTGCCGTGACACTGACCCAGTCGATACCAGGGTAATTGAAATCAACCATCATCATTACTGTGCTGTAACTTTTGTTAGCTTCCCTGATTTCTTTGAACATTTCATCATCCATTTGTTCATTCTGGCCAGGGGGTCGATAGTACACCCCCAGACACATCTAAATACTAATGAATATTAAGAAACTCATTGTACTTTAGTATTATACTGGTTATTTGTTTACAATTGACCATTCTAATGTTAAATGCTGTCATGTGACTAGTTGCAGGCATGCAACAACCAATAGTAAGAAATTCATGGATGACTTCATAGAATTTTTTCAGATTTTTCAAGGCTGCCCAGATCCACCGCAATTAACAACAGTGTTTGAAAAATGCCAGCATTGTACAGAGAAAAAATTAAATATTCCAGTTCTATTCAACAGACTGGTGTTTTCAGAAAGAAAAAAAAGTCTGCATTATG
The DNA here is from genome assembly GCA_033557465.1 of Ichthyophis bannanicus. NCBI lineage: Eukaryota > Metazoa > Chordata > Amphibia > Gymnophiona > Ichthyophiidae > Ichthyophis > Ichthyophis bannanicus. The sequence goes on from CM066035.1 coordinate 454,587,813, forward strand.
TATTCTAAAATATATTGGTTAGATTATATATTTTGACAATACTTGGATATGTTCTTGCATTTGGAAAGTAAAACAACTCTCACAACTCAAAATATTTACTGTAAATATATCTTGCTCATCAGTGAATTTACATATCATTCTGACTCATATCACATATTAAATCTGCTACTTTTAAAAACAAAAACTGCAGATGTGCCTTCTGCTGGCCTCTCTTTTTATATTCAATTGCTGAAACGGCATAAGCTATTTTTATTTATCCTCTGTGTTTTTCTCTAACATTAGAAAACACAAACATCATGTTTAGTTTATAGTGGAAATATGCCTGCACTGCATTTGTATGCACCACCCCCATGGCATTTGCATACCATGGGGGCGGCGCATACAAATGCAGCACAGGCATATTTATTAGAGACAGCATGAAACCTGAATGGTGTTTGGCCCTCCAGGAATGCAGTGGGAAACTCTACTCTAGGGATTGCACATGTTTATGGTGTCTGTGCTCTGTAGGGTAAAATATAGGCGTTTCAGGCATGTTTATGTTATTTGCAATAAAGGTTCCATCTTTATTACCACAGTTTAGTACTGGGTAAACATGGGGACTAGGTTGGCAGGAGCCACAGCTGGGACTTGAACTTGTGACCTTCTGTTCCTGAACACACTGGTTGGGTGTACTGCACCACACTGTTGCCACAGAGACAGTTCATTCCCTGGGGATACCATGACTGTTCGTCAGACAGACCCTGTCTGTTGCACTGCACACCACCCACCTAAACGGGGCTAAGCCATGGTCTGCTGTGGGCAGATGCCACTGTCCCCTCCGCCACCAGCACCCCTCCGCCACCATGCTGCCATGCCATTATGCCGGTGGTGTTGGTGGTGTGCAGTCCTAGGCTATCCAGTATGCCGGTAGGCAGCTGCCTATGGTGTGGGTTCTCGGGTAGGGGTGCCTATATGGACATGCGCGCTCCCCCCCCCCCATACCGCCTGCCAATGTTATGTGCCCTTGGGGGTACCTGATGAGTAATCTCCCCTGTGACACTGTGGGACACACACTCATGCCCATGTTGGACCCTCGTCAGTTGGTGTCTTACTGCTTTACAGTTTCGGCATTCCTATGTGCCACCTAGGCATCTGCCTAACACGCACTGTGCCCCAGCTGGACCACAGCATGTGCCGCCTGCAGTCCTCTATATCCCATTTACAGCATCAGTACAGTTGCCCTTTCCTACGTGCCCACTCTGCTGTTACTGCACATGTGCACGCCTTAACAAACCTGCCCAATATAGACGTGAAAAAAACCCTGATCAGCACTATTTCAATGTGGGATCATTCACTTTGTAGGGGGACAGAGAATAGACCCTTACAAACATGATATCTTATTTTTTGAGTTTTGTCAGTGGTGTTGCTTTATGTTTATCATTAATATCACTTTTGGCCACCTTGGTTATTTGGCTTTTAGATGTGGTTCTGTTCCTTTTATATGTTTATTTGCCTCTTTGTTCCCTGCACATGTATCACAACTATCACTTTTCTGGGTTTCCCTGCCTTTGCTGCACATTGCTGACTAAAATGGTTTCTCTTTCCTTCAAATGTGCCTTAATGTGAGTGTTTCACTGGCATTAGCGTTCAGACCCAGATTGCACAGCGTTAGTGTGCCTGGAGCCTCTCCCCTCCCACTCTCCACCCATTGTCCCCTTCTCTCCGCCCTCTGGGAAGCTTTACTCCACCCTTCAGACCCGGATTTCACAACGTTAGTGTGCCTTAACGCCGCCGCTGCGTTATCGCGCGATAATGTCATTTATCGTGCAATAATACCACCGCTGCGACGTTAAGATGGTTTAGTAAACATACCCCTAAGTTGAAAAAAGATAAAGAAGCAAGTATATAGTTTAAAGTTGTAGGACGGCAGCACTACTGTTTACTATATCTTTAGAACCCAGGAATCAGTAACTCTTAGATATTATGATTTATAGCATCCCTAAAACTAACCCTGAATGTTCTAGTTCCTATCAATTCTTTCTGTGTATTCGATGCTGCTGCTTCTTCATTTCTCCTGCATTTTTTAAATATTTAAGCAAAAAAACAAACCTTTTTTGGCAAATTTAAAACTTAAATTTAAAACTTAAATTTCACTAGGTAAAATTACATGGTATAAATGCATGCTGCAATATGGTATAACAAGTGGTCACAAGTAAAACGAATCACAAAACATTTCCAACCAGTTAATGTGAAATGATTGCACTATAAAGAAAAGAGAGTTACAATCTTAATTCAGAGTAACATTAATTCCCAAATAGTTTAAGAGCATGTGCTGTGGCATTTTACAAATTACATCCAAGTGCAATCTGAGACATTGAAGCCAGAACGTCTGAAAAAAAAAAGTAAGCACATCCAAGCTCAGGCACAATATCTACATAGATATACCCAGAATAGTATTCCCAGGGCTTAATTTGTGCTGGAACATGGGGGAAAGGAATTCTGGCACTTCTCCAGCTTAGGAAGTGGCATCACTCAGATCCATCCCCAGGGGTGGAGTCAGTTGCTGTTTGATCTGCCTACTTCCCACTGAAATGCTGCCAGGAGCAAAGGCTGATATGAGCCGCTTGACCATTTTGTTTCATTATTATTCATTTTCAAATCTGAATGTGACATGAAAACCTGAAATTTTGGGGTGTTTTCCGGTCATAGCCCCACCCCCCACAGGTTACTTCCAGCCCTGGTCCTTCTCCCACCCACAGTTCCACTTCCTTTTTGCCTACAAATTAAACCTTGAGGATTCCAGAGTGTGGACATCTAAAAATAGCCTAATGGTTAGAGTAGTAAGACCAGGGAAACTAGGGTTCAAATCCCACTGTTGCTCTCATTGTAATTGTGCAGAATACTGAGGTTGGTGGAGTGACATTTCTCTACACCTCTGGATAGTTTATGGCCAAAATTAGCACTTTCCTGATGCCTATTTGTGACTGGAGCAGGTGTAGCCTTAAACACAACTCCAGATGTCCAGGATATTTTTGAGATCAGGCCATGACATCCAGGTTCTTAGGAATGCCCATCATGCCTCTACCACACCCATGTTCAGAATTGGATGTCCTCAGCTTCTAAAATGCTTCTGGAGATGTCTCCATACTTTGTACATCTCTATGCCCATTTTCAGATGTCGAAAACACAAATACGAACTCTAAAATAACCCCCTAAAAGCTCATCAAGTCCAAGATTCTCTTTTCAATAGTGGTTGGTTTGTGTTGGAGCATTCCAGGGGGTGTCAACATTAGTTAGCTGGTGAGCAGCAATACTGATTTTCTAACCAGCAAAATGAAACACCTAAAGTTAGGACATAAAAATGGCTGACCTAATGTCAGGTATCAGGTGGCTATCTTGCTAGAGACTGAATAATGCTACTAACCAGCTAGCTGAAATGCAATCTGGCCAAACCAGATATGTAGTGCCAATGGCAGGAAATAGTCCAGCAATGAATATCCAGTTTTAAGTAAGAGTGGCAAAAGCCATCTACAGCTGAATATGCTCCCTATGAATAATTTTTCACTATCAGCAAATTTGATGACCTCACTTGCTGTTCCCATTTCCATATAATTTTTAAATATGTTAAAAAGCAACAGCCCCAGTATAGTTCACTGAGGTACTCCTCTATTCAGTTTCCTCCATTCAAAAAAATAACCGTTTAGCTCTACTATCTGTTTTCTCTTTTAACCACAATAGGACATTGCCTTCTATCCCAAAGCTTTTTAAATTTCTCAGGAGTCTTTCACGAAGTGCTTTGTGAATTTGCTTTGTTAAAATTCAGATACACAATTGTAACTGTATCACCTTTATCCACATGTTAACTCATAACCTTTTATTTGCAAACTAAAGGCCTCTTGCAACAAAATCCCCATCAACCTCTTGAGAAACATTAAATAGCATTTTTCTTCCCTAAGGGGTATGTCCACTGAACCACAGTAGCTTCTTGCAGCTATCATGGTGCAATAGCTGCAAAGGCCCATGGTAAGTCCGAACCCCCCGCTGTATCTGCATGGGGTATTCCCAGCAGATACTGCAGATACTGTGGAGGTGTTGGACTTACCGTGTAGACCCATGATAACTGCATAGGCAAGTAGTGCGGGAAGTCCAGCAGTGCTGGCTGATGTCATTAGTAGGGGTCTCCTTGGCAACTCCAAGGGGAGGTAAGGTAGCAATCGGGTGCGCAGAGCTCTCACTTGCTCTGTCCCCCAATTGCTTCTAGGCCCTCTGCCAATGTTGTGATCACCCCCCGTCCAACCTTAGAACATTGTCAGTTCCATGGATATACAGATACGTGGCACTGCCAATATGAAGAACGTTCCTCCCCCCCCCCTTCAGCACTGATCGCCTCCAGGACAGCACCTGATCCCTATCAGGAAATGTCCAGGGGGGATCAGTGCACTCCCTGACAAACACCAATATCCCAGCTCCGGTGTCTTGCGGAAGTATTCATCCCCTTGTTTTTTGTCCTGATTTGTCGCATTACTATAACCTGGAATGAAAATGGAGGTTCATTTGGATGTTAGGTAATGGACCTAACAATATAGTCCAAATTGTTGAAGTGAAATGACAATAAAATACCTTGTATACATTAAAAAAAACAAGTAAAAACTGAAATGTTGTGAGTGCATATGCATTCATCCCTTTTGCTATGAAACCCCCAAATAAAATTCAGTCTAACCAATTATCCTCAGAAGTCACATAATACGTTGATTAGGGTCCACCTGTGTGCAATCAGTGTCACCTGATCTGTGACATGATGCCTATATATACTGTACATAACTGTTTTGAAAGGCCCCTGACTGCAACATCACTAAGCAAGCTACATGAAGACCAAGGAGCACTCCAAACAGGTCAGAGACAAAGTTGTGGAGAAGTATAGATAAGGGTTGTGTTATAAAAATATATCACAAATTCTGAATATCCCATAGAGTACCACTAAATCCATTAAAACAAAATGGAAAGAATATGGCACTACTACAAACTTGACAAGAGAAGGCCACCCACCAAAACTCACAGACAAGGCAATGAGGGCATTAATCAGAGATATCACAAAGACATCAAAGATAACACTGAAGGAGTTGCAAAGATCCACAGCAGAGATGGGAGTATCTGTCCATAGGACCATTTTAAGCCATACACTCCACAGAGTGGGACTTTATGGAACAGTGGCTAGAAAAAAAAAAACATTGCTTAAAGAAAGAAATAAGAAAACACGTTTGGAGTTTGCATAACAGCATGTGGCAGACCCCCCCAAACACATGGAAGAAGGTTTTCTGGTCAGATGAGATGAAAATTGAACTTCTTGGCCATCATGGGAAACGCCATGTGTGGTGCAAACCCAACACTTCCCATCACCCTGAGAACACCATTCCCACAGTGAAACAAAGTGGTGGCAGCATCATGCTGTGGGGATGTTTTTCATTGGCAGGGACAGGAAAACTGGTCAGGATTGAAGGGACGATGGATGACACTAAATTCAGAGCAATTCTTGAGGAAAACCTGTTTCACTCTGCTGAGATTTGAGACTGGGACAAAGGTTCACCTCCCACCAGGACAATGTCCCTAAACATATTGTTAAAGCTGGTCTAAAGAGAAACATTTAAATGTCTTGGAATGGCCTAATCAAAGCCCAGACTTCAATCCAATTGAGAATCTGTGGCTGGAGATTGCTGTACGCCAATGCAACCTGTCCAACTTGAAGGAGTTGGAGCAGTTTTGCCTTAAGGAATGTGTGAAAATCCCAATGGCTAGATGAGACATACCCCAAGGTACTTGCAACTGCAATTGTAGCAAAAGATGGTTCTAGAACGTATTGACTTTTGTGGGTAAATACATATGCACACGCCTTCTTTCAGTTTTTTTTGTCTTAATTATTGTTTGTGTCAATTAAGGGATATTTTGCATCTTCAAAGTCATAGGCATGTTGTATATATCACATGGTGCTAACCCCCAAAACTCTATTTTAATTCCAGGTTGTAATGCACCAAAACAGGCCAAACACAGAGGGAATGAATACCTTTGCAGTGCACTGTAGTTGGTCCAGTGCCCAAAGGCCCCTCTTCCTCCCATTTCAAAAAATCTTCTGGTTAGCCAATTCGGGTTCCAAACCCTCCTCATCTCCCATTCAAAACTATAAATCCTGGATAGTCAGTCAGCCTAAGTGGGTCCTTGGGGATAGGAGTGTTTCTCCTCACTCCTACCCCCATTGTCAACCCAGCACAAAATGTCCATGATCACGCAGTGATGCCTCCTAGCATCTTGATGCAAGGGTGCAGCTCTGTGAGATTGCGGCCTTATTTGTGAGTACCAATGAGGAAGGCAGGAGCTGGTAGAACGGTGGGCCAAATGCATTGTTACAACATTTCAAAACTGCCACTCCCCAAAGCCCTGCTCTCCATTTAAGTAAAACTGAAGATCAGTCCACTAGGTTAACCTCCCAGCACCCCGACTCTCTCCAACTCATCTCAAGAAGTCTTGGAGGCAATTGGGGTAGGACTAGTCCCCACTCACTCTTATCCTGGTGTCTAATTATACCAAAATCAGACCAGTTTGCCCCTAGTGGTAGTTTTCTGGCAATCTGACCCTCTTCCTGCTTTTTTTTCCATTCTTGGCAGCATTATACAGAGTGGGAGGGACTGGTGTGGGGGGTTTTAAACGGGGACACCAAAATGCAGTTTATTTTCACTACCTAGAAGCCTAGAATATGTATTTGGTTTAGACAACAGAAAACCAGGTACTGTATAATCTGAGTGTCTAGCCAAATGTCTAAACATATAAGTGCACCAGGACATTTAAACTATGTGCATACTTTTGTGCACATCCAAATGTCTGGATTCAATGGTTCTAAGTGAAAGCTTAGCATCGCTGAATATTGAGATGACTTGTTTAGACTTTTTTCAGTTTAGGCCCCATATGTCATGGTGAAATTTGGGTCCATTATACCTTTACCAAAAATATGGACTTTTACCAAATATGTTAGCATTAATAGTAAGGTATCATGAAGGTTATGGTGAGCAGGAGCAATTTATCACTCTTGTATTACTCAGCGTTACCAACCATTAATCATGTACTTCATTTTAAATTAATGTTACAAAAATAATAGCGCCCTTTAAAACAATATTTATCAGCACAATAACAAAATTAACCCTATTAGGTCTGAATGTTAACTTCTGGTAGTTGCAATGTTGTTGTTAAGTGCCGTCGAATCTCTCCCTGGAAATGCTGGGGGCATTCTCAGGCCTTGAATGGGACATTCCCAGTGTTTGCTATTACATGTTAATGGTTTGGACCTTTGGATGTGTAGTTAACTGTTATCTACCACTTTAACAATTAATGTATACAAATCATGCCCATATTAATGCACACTCCCCACCTCTTCCCCTTTTTATGAACTAATATTAAGGTTGCTGATCACACATCCATTCTCAAAAAGTCACCTTAGTATTGAAATCATGGCTGCCCTCTAAGCCTTGCCACCATTGGACACATTTGCCCTGGTGGATCCTTACCCTACACACCCCACTCCAGTCCAGCACAGCACAGCCCAGCCCAGCCCAATACTTACATGCAGGACCATCCCAAGGGTTTCTACCAACACAGGCAGGCGTCCCCACTGTGCCCACCTCTCGGCCGAATCCATCTTTCCATCTTGAATGGGGGGACGGGGGCAGCAGCGGTTGCAGCACAACCCTTCCCCTGATTTAGAAGTGCGGACTTTCTGCTGCCTCTCTGGCACCCTGGCAGGACATGCACATTGATGCCCGTGTGCACACTCATGGCCTGCTATTCCTGCACCCCTCTGACAGGACGTTGCGTCAGAAAAAGTCAGGAGTGGCAGACCATGATTTTTGCACCATGGTCACAAAAGTGCATGGCTTGCCGTGGGCACCAAGTGACAGCACAAATCCCAATGGTTCAAAAATTCATAACAATGCCACTCACCAGAGTTTGCCTCCATAGATGGCCGCCTAGTTTGCCTTGTGGGCAGGCCGGCCTTGCTTACTTTTTCTTCAAATTGTAATTGTAATTTCCTTCCCCCTAGCAGTACATCAGCATGTACCACTAGGGATCAGGATGCCAAATTGAGGCAGCCTCACTCCTAGTAGTGTGTTCTAATATTCCCCAAAGAGGCATGTGGCACCATTTTGAAGAATAGTGCCACCATGCTGGAATATTTGGGTATCAGTCCTTCCACCATAAGGGAACCTGAAGTAAATATTGAAGTGGGCTGCAGTGAAGTATTTGAAGGAGCCAGAGGGGTAAATGTAGGTTTTCAATAAAGGTGGCAAGGCTTAGGGGAAATCATGATTTCGCTACTTTGCTGATTTTGTGAGAGTGGATGTAGGGGGGAGGGATTTTTCTTCCAATAAATTATACTAACCCCTTTAAATCATGGTAGGCTAAGGATGAGCACCTGCTTTGCCATATTACTCCAGCTAGCAGTGGGGGGTGGTAGCACAGTGTGACTCAGCATGGGGGGAGGGGCGACAGACAATGTGTACCATGCCACCCACGGAGGTCTCACACACTAGGTGGCCACCTAGCCCGCCTAGTGGATGGGCCAGCCCTATCTTTACCACATAAAAATCACCACAGGATGTACTAGCCTGTGGAATTCAGGTACGGCAGATTAATAAATTGGGTACTATTTTCTTAACTGAAGTCATGTGTTAGGGATGCCTAATTCCAAGATTCACATGATGATATGTAGCTTCAATTGTTGCAATGATTTTATGTTGATAATCTATGGGGGGGAGGGTGAATATTTAGCGGTGGTAGCTAGTAAATACCCATATTCAATACTGGGGCCATATCTGGCTACTGGCGTTCAATAGCTGGGTTGCCGCAGAACCAGGAAGTTAACCGGGCAGCAGTGATATTGAGCCACTGCCCAGTTAGCTTCCATGGGTAAAGCAAAGTCAGCATTTGCCACACCTTATTTTACCTGCATGTTGCTACCCGGGCAGTGGCTCAATATTGCAGCTGCCTGGTTAGTAATGGATACACCTCCATACACTTCTCCATAGCACTGTCTAGAATCAGAGACTGCAGCTCCCTCTATACAATGGGAAAAACCTAGGACATGCAACAATGTGGCTTGCACAGTCTGAGACAGTGGTACACCACATCTAGAACCTGCCTACAGTGGTGCACATGCGAGTGCATAACAGACCCACAACTGTAGAATACATTCCTTGTCCAAAGGCCAAGCCGCATGTGAGGTCAAGATGCCCTTCCCCCACTGTACCTCCAACACTAAACAGTTGCACGTAGAGGTCCACTGTGCCATAGTGTGGCACTAACCACTGAGGCAACACATGTGCAGGACTATACACTTCAAGATAGGTACACCTGCACATATACACATATGGTCTCTGCATCTCCTGGCATCATGTGGAAAGGCAGTGCCTGGAGGTGAGTATTGAGGTGTGTGTGTGTGGGGGGGGGGGGTGGACAGTCCTGTTCTGAATTTGACCCTGCTAGGTGGCATTGATTGGTAAAGGTTCTGTTCAGATGCATGGAAGCTCTGAGGGCCTGCCCAGTCTCTGCATGTTTCACATCAGAGGCTCTGCATGACAGCCTCACCCACTCTCCACAGGCACCGAGTGTGACAGCTACAAGGACATTGATATAGTACAAAGAGGCAGGGGATGGCAGCATATGTGTAGTTAACAACTGTACCAACATCTAACCCCAAATCCAACCTGCCATGCTTCCACATGCTCTTGGGGGGGGGGGAGGGGGTAGAACTGTATATGAAGTGTGGGAGAGCGCATGTGCTGCACTAGACATTTTTGTAGTGTCCATGGCCAGGGACATGACATAATATGGGAGTACGAGCATGGCACTATGTTCAATGCTCACTGCCAAAACCTGTGAAGGGTATGTGACAGATGTAGGCCACTGTGGGCCAACATGCACTCGCAGCCTGTCAATTTCAGTGCTCTTCGCCTGTTAGATGGGGGTTCTGGTAAAGGTATAGCTGTATGGATTTGTCTGGCCCACACACCACCCTCTTTCTGCTCCCACTGTGAAACCCAATCCACAATGAATCCCTCCCACCCAGTGCCAAATGCCTCCTTCAGAACAACCCATTCCCTAACCCTCTTTGGTCAGAACACCACTCACAGTATTGAGGTGTACCAGAGTTTAGTAACTGAATATGCCCTGTGACTGACTGGCCCACGTTAATCATTGCTGCATGGCAGCAGGCTGGGCTATGAGATGGTACTGCACAGTGCAGCATTGCACTCTATGGCCACCTGAGTGGCCCAGCTGCACTCTGACACTGATAGAGATCTGCTCCACAACAGGAAAACATTACTACTACTACTATTACTAATCATTTATATAGCGCTACAAGGTGCACATAGCACTGTACAAACATATAAAGAAGACAGCCTCTGCTTATAGAGCTTACAATTTAATCAAGACAGAACAATACAAGAGAAACAAGGGAGTTCGAATAGGGAAGGAGACAAAGAGGACAAGGGATTAGGATTCAAATGTGGCCTCAAAGAGGTAAGCCTTTAGCATGGATTTGAAGAGGAGGAGTGAAGAGACTTGACATAAAGAGAGAGGAAGTTTCTTTCATGGTTAAGGAGCAGCAAGATGAAAAGATCGAAGTCTGGAGTTTGCAGATGAAGAAAAGGGCATAAAGAGATGAAAGCTAGAGGAGAAGTGGAGTTCACGAGGAGAGGTTAGGGAGAGAGAAGAGAGGAAAGTAATGAGGGGCAGTAGAGTGAATGCATTTATATGTTAGAAGGAGAAGTTTGAATTGTATATTGAAATGGAAGGGGAGCCAGTGAAGTGATTTTAGAAGTGGGATTATATGAGTGTATCGGGGCTGGTGGAAGATTAGCCACGCAGCAGAGTTCTGGATAGATTGAAGAGGAGAGAGATGACACTGAGAGAGACCAGCAAGGAGGAGCTTGGAATAGTCAAGAAAGGAGGTGACCAAATAGTGGACAATAAACTTAGTAGTGTGTTCAGAGAGGAAGGGACAGATTTTGTTAATGTTGTAGAGAAAGAAATAAAGTGGGCAGAGCCAACCACAAATCTCTCCAGCTCCCCCAAAGCCTCCAACTCAGACAACAACAAATGGAAAAAGGCAAAGGTGGTCAGAAGAAAGTCAGGCAAGTGGCAGGCAGGCAGCACAAGTATCTTCAATTGCCTGAGGCAACTGTTTAATAGGGAAGGCTCTCAGCAGATGATCCTGTAGCTGCCCAACAGGGAAGGCTCTCAGTGAAAATCATCAGTAGCATTGATGGAGATGGTTACCAGGTTATGTGGGTCCATCCCCACAATCAGGGTGAGTGGTGAAAATGTGGAGTGTCACATGTGCTGGTTTATCTGCCAATTGCACACACTGACCCACCACATGTCTCTACTCCTCAAAATGATATGTGAATTCTCCACATCTTCCCATGTGGCCTCTATGTGTTCACATACTGAGGAGGATAATGAGAAATGTACAGCCTCATCTATGCTGCAAGACATGGCCACAATTGCAAGCAGAGTGACCAAGGTGGAATATCTGCTCATAGGAACCTGTTCAGAGTATACAGTGGTGTCCTTTATGCTTAGATATGACTGTGGCCAGATTGTATGTGGCCTGGGCAACCGCCAAAAGATGTGCCACTCAGTTAGGTGTCAGGCCAGGGTGTAGGGCATTGCATGTAGGAAGTTGGCAGCATGTAGTGGCAGGAGCAGGCAAAATCACACACATACAGATCAATTTCAATACAGATCCAGGTTGACTACTTGAAGTGGCTCACAGTGCAGGAAATATGTGCATTGACCATTGAATATAGCCTTTACAAAGTGGTCCTGTGGCAAGTAGTTCCTTGTCTATATTTGATCTGGGGCTAACATACATCATAATTTCTTGACATCCCATACAACCATTCACTGTATATACTCCCCAGGATGTGTTGCTTCTATAACCCCCCTCAATCTACCTCCTACCCTTGAGTGGTATGTGCCTATCTTACAGACCCTATACAGCCATTAAATATGTAAGCACTACCACACCACAATCATTGACAGGAGCGATGTGTGCATATATGAGCTGTGTGAGGGTGGACAGAGTTTTAGTGGGATTCAAACTGACATCCCTTTGATGACCATACCACTTCTTAGACCATGAGGCTACTATGGATTTCCATATTGTGGTGGGTCCTGCCAGCCCACTTTTTCTTGACTGAGAGTTGTTGTGGCCCATACTTGCTGCCATGAATCTTGGTGCCAAGGTGATCACCCAGCCATTGTAAGTCAAGTCTTCACTTTCTATCATGGCCTGCTGAATCTGTCAGGCCAGAATTAATCACTTTCCTTTCTGTGATCATGACAATGGGATTACCGTGACTTTCTGTTTTTCTCCTTCCTGTTAGGAGTCAGCGTACATACTTCAGACCCAAATGTCACAGACCTGACTGACCATATTGTGAATTCACATCCAATACTGGTCGCTTTCTGAACGCTAACTGAAGCTCAATCAAAAATTCTTCATTCAATTCAAACAGAAAAGAGAGTCCATTCAAGAATTATATAATTTTAATGGTTAATATAGGCTAGAGACAGCCAAATACTCCCATGTAATGAACGAACAGCTAGTCTCAGAACTTGTTTCACCAGACAGACTAACATCTGTGTTAAGTGAACTATTAGAACATCAATGACCAGCCCCCAATTTTTTCGGCATCGCCATTACACTTAACTCTATTCATGCGGGTGCTCCTAATAACAAACATCCCCCACATCCGGCTATTATTTTATATATCTCAAAACCGGAGTGTGGTTTCTATGATTGGCACTACCCAAATATTAGAACTCCACAGCTCATTCAACTCCAAAAGATTCAATGGAGACGCTATTTCTCAAATGGGTAAGCAAAACAAAAGCAGAACTAAAGTAGTGCATTTCTCCAGTGCCATTCACTCAGGAGTTTCCCACGCTAATCTTGATCTTGATCTCAACGCTCTGCCTGGGCACCACCGAGGCGTTTCACGGCTATAGTTTCATCAGGAGATCATTCCCACAGCGATCTAAAAATAAAGCACAAAACCCTTTCAAACGTATCCCTAACCAATAAAAAAACCCCATTGCAGTTGAAAACCTATTTTTCAAATTTTTCAGATTCATCAGCTGGAGGGGCGACAGTAGTTAGAGAAGAGAGTTTATGTCCGTGGGTGCCAATATCATTTTCCTCCACCTGGATGCCACCTGGTCCTATGCATTTGGCCCTAGTTGTATATAAACAATTGGTGCTACGGGACATAGAGCTTTTGGAATGTAGTAATAGATTACAAACTACAGCCCTGTCACATCAGGAGAACCAAGCCCTACGGGAATTGAGTAATAGAAGGGACATAGTTATAAAGCGGGCAGATAAGGGAGGGGTGGTAGTGGTAATGCATCGTGACCAATATGTGAATGAAGCTCTTACTCAATTACGGGATAGATCAACCTATATTGAATTGCGAGAGGACCCAAAATGGGCATTGCAGTTAGCAATTCAACAATTAACTAAGGCAGCCTTGCAAAACACATTAATTTCTAAAAAGGAGTTTCAGTTTTTAACTATGGTATCTCCGGGTACAGCAAAATTTTATACAGTACCCAAAATCCATAAGAACTTAAGGCAACCACCGGGCCGGCCCATTGTGTCTACTAGAGGCAGTGTACTTGAACCATTGTCAGTTTTTCTGGATTCATATTTGCGCCCCTTGTTATCCACCATACCCTCATACTTACGTGACACTACCCATTTTCTGACAATAGTGCAGGATATGGCGGAATGGGCAACACATCCAGATATGATTCTGGTCACTCTAGACGTCACTTCCCAATATATGAGCATTCCCCAACAGGAGGCTTTAGACACTGTACAGCGTACTTTGACCTCAAGAGGAGATTTGTCTGATCCACAAATGGATTTTTTAGTGGATTTGGCTAGATTGGCGATCTTTCATAATTACTTTATTTTTGAAGGTCAACTATATCAGCAGATCTCGGGCATAGCCATGGGAGCGACTTGCGCTCCATCTATCGCAAATTTTTATATGGGCACATTTGAGGCCCGTTGGTTACAGACCTCTCCATTTATTAGTAATCTTGTCATTTGGAAACACTTTATAGATGATGTTTTTGTATTATGGAAAGGGACTGAGGACAAACTGTTATAATTTTTACAATGGATAAATCTATGTGATGAGCATATTAAATTTACTTCTGTGTATCACAGAACAGTCATCACGTATTTGGATGTGAAAATTCTCCGGGGCGAAACGACATGGATAACGTCAGTCTTTAAGAAGACAACGGATAGGAACACTTTTTTATATTATACCAGTAAGCATCCCCGACAATTAAAGGATAGCCTCCCCCTTTCCCAGTTTTTACGTTCCCGGAGAAACTGTTCGGACACACGAGACTTTAAAAGACTAGCTAAGGTTCTCATTCAGGATTTTGTAGTGAGAGGATATCCATTGAAGATAGTGAAAAGGGCATATCATCTTGCCCTGTATAATCATAGAAGTCTGTTATTAAATCAATGACTAGAGTCTAAAAAAATCATGTGGGATCCCGACAGGATCAATTTAGTGACCCAGAGACAAGGTGGCCATACTAAGTGTGGCAATTGTGGTATTTGTGAGATCACATTGGAAATTTCCATTTACACCTATCATGATATCGATTATCCTTTGTGGTATTGTACCTCTTGTGAATCTGAAGCAGTAGTCTATGGGATTCAATGTCCCTGCAGTTTACTCTATGTGGGAAAAATGATTTGTTCGTTGAAAGTTTGAATACGTGAACATAGGAGCAGGTTAAAGTGCTGTAAGCTTGAGGCCCCCATTGTCTCACATTGCATAGCTGAAGGACAAGCCTTTAGTCAACTTCGTTGCTTTGTGTTAGATCAGGTGGTGGAGGCAAGAAAGGGGAAGACGTTGAATAAAACTCTTCTTATAAAAGAGCAGCGCTGGATACACAAGCTAAATACCGTCATTCCAGCAGGTTTAAATATAGCTATTGATTGGGCGGTTTGCATATAACAGCTTGTGGTAGTATTAAAATTTGATTCTAATTATTAAGAAATTACCAATACTGTCGTATATACAACATCTGGAAGGCCATGAGAGAACTTAACCCCTTGGGGGTGGTATGTATTACTGAGTGTCCCCGCCTATGTTTTTGAGTGACATATAGGGAGGTTTAAATGTCAGTCTTAAGCGCGTACTCCGCATGTGCGGCGTCTGAAAGAATTGAACACATTGAGAAAGTAGACACGGGTAGCATTAATGATGTAAGTGTGGGATTTTAACTGTTTTGGGAAGAGTGGGGTTTTTTTTATTGGTTAGGGATACGTTTGAAAGGGTTTTGTGCTTTATTTTTAGATCGCTGTGGGAATGATCTCCTGATGAAACTATAGTCGTGAAACGCCTCGGTGGTGCCCAGGCAGAGCGTTGAGATCAAGATCAAGATTAGCGTGGAAAGTTCCTGAGTGAATGGCACTGGAGAAATGTGCTACTTTAGTTCTGCTTTTGTTTTGCTTACCCATTTGAGAAATAGCGTCTCCATTGAATCTTTTGGAGTTGAATGAGCTGTGGAGTTCTAATATTTAGGTAGTGCCAATCATAGAAACCACACTCCGGTTTTGAGATATATAAAATAATAGCCGGATGTGGGGGATGTTTGTTATTATTATATTGTTATTATTATATTGTTATTTCCGTACCATTTATCAAGCCCTTATACTCCCCCATTTCGACTTCTCAAACTCCATACTACAAGGACTCCCCCGGTCCACCCTGAACCCCCTGCAATTAGCCATGAATAGTGCAGCGAGGGTACTCCTCGGGGCATCCAGGAGAGATCACCTAACACCCCTTCTAAAACAGCTACACTGGCTCCCCATTCAAGCAAGGATCAGTTTCAAGACCTTACTGCTAACATTCAAAGCGGCTAAGGGGCTCACCTCTTCCTCTCTCTCCAACCTCATACAACCACTTGCACCAAACAGGCCACGAAGAACAGCAGAATTAAACACACTAGTTATCCCAAATGACACCACAAGATGCACTAGATCAACAGCCAACAGAGCCTTCCGACTATGCGCCCCGACTTTATGGAACAACTTACCAGCACAAATCAGAGCAGTACCCAACTTGAGTCAGTTCAGAAAGGCACTAAAACATTTCCTCTTCCTTAAATATCTCAATGACAGCTCCGAACATAACCCCCAGGCGAATAGCTTGAGTAGTCAAACAAACAGACCCTCATAACAGGCCAACTTCTCAATGAAATAACAAGCAGTTCCAAGTACTATTGTACCACCTTTGTATATAGTTAACCATGATATCCCTTATCAGATAACCCTCCAGTGTATTAGTTTCCCCTATTTTCGCCAAGTTATACTTCCTGTTAAATGTAACTGACCAGACATATGTAAACTGTCGGATGTTTTCTGTTCAATGTAAACCGCGCTGATGTCTAATAGTGCGGTATATAAGAATTGTTAATAAATAAATAAATAAATAAATTAGGAGCACCCGCATGAATAGAGTTAAGTGTAATGGCGATGCCTAAAAAATTGGGGGCTGGTCATTGATGTTCTAATAGTTCACTTAACACAGACGTTAGTCTGTCTGGTGAAACAAGTTCTGAGACCAGCTGTTCGTTCATTACATGGGAGTATTTGGCTGTCTCTAGCCTATATTAACAATTAAAATTATATAATTCTTGAATGGACTCTCTTTTCTGTTTGAATTGAACGAAGAATTTTTGATTGAGCTACAGACCTGACTGATGCATGACTGATGCAGAGGTAGTGTCACAATGACACTACTTATGTTTCGGTGTGATGCTTACCAAACTATACATGAATGATATCGATTTGTTCCCACAAATGTCACTATACACAATACTGGGGGCAAATTTGTAGCAGGGGTGCTTTGGGTCGGCGAGCCCATGCAACATTCTCTTTCACCTCCATGCATTGATCTCCACATAGGCTTCATGATCACTCATTTATTCTCATGGCAGCTGGTACACCCAGACCCACACAATAGCTCTTTGCTCCCTAAGACATATCACACATATACATCACCTGCAGAGGATGTGCAGGTCACCAACCATGCTCTATCACTTCAACTCCTCACTGGCACATGCATCCCCACTTCTCTGCCACCCACTGACATCACCCCAAATGAGCAGAGCACCCCTCATTGATAACATCCACCTGCCTCCCACATTATCCTCACATTCACTGTTTAACACATAAGGGATATATGGCTGTAATATGTCCATCAGCTGTTACCTTTGCTTCTATCCAGCATCTGAAATGTGACTTGCAGTAAGGCTCTCTTATCCCTCATTAAGGTAACCAGCCTTATCGAGCATTAATGTGCATGCTTGGCACCCTTACCACCCGATAATGCCTGCTTACTGGCCACTAGCGCCCTAACCACCACACTGCCTACTCTCTGCCCTGGCCTTTAATGCACAAAGGGACCCATAACAATGCCGTTTGGTGCTCACAGCTACTGTACCCTTACCAGCCTTTAGTAAAAGTACCCCTAAATCTCTTGGTGCATAGCAAGGAAATTATGTTGCCTATCTTATGTGTCTCTAGCCACATTAGGAAAAAGCCATAAATTGTAACTAAGAAATGTAGACTGAGCTTTCTGAAAATAAAGCATAAGGCACGTATTAAGGCCCTGCTCAAAAATAAAACTAACAAGCTGTGTTGCTTTCTCATGGACTTCTTGATCTGAAATTTCCAACAATGCTGAGGGATTCAAAGTCCTATCTGCCTCCTGGGAAGCAGACCCAACTCTTCATTGAAGAAAATATGCTTTATTCACAGGAGGCAAGGCTGCTAATGGAATCAACAGGATCTCCATCAGATATTTCTTAACATCCAATGGGAATCTACCCACTAATTTAGGAAAATTCAGACAATGCAAATTTAAATGCATCATGAAATATTCCATTTGCTCCAGTCTCCAATGAACAAAAAGCATGTCTTGCACAAAATTATTTTGAACAGCTTTCAATTCTTTAGACCCACTTTCTAAACCCAACAGATGTTCTTTCGTGTCTGTTTCAAAAACACCCTGCTTCTGAGCAAGGGCCCCAGAAGCTTATGTAAGAGAAGAAATGACTACAGCGGTTTTGGCAATGGCAGCTTCCATCTTAACTAACACTGCCCAGATGGATTGAAGAGATACCTCTGGGGTCGGGGAGTCCTTAGCTTAGCTCTGGGCTGATTCAACTGAATTAGCAGCCTCAGAAGATAGCTGTGAGCTCCTCACCCTTCAACAGAGCCATTACCAACTGCTGCATGACAGCCAGAATCCCCACCTTCAGCAAGTCACACCTTGGGAGCTTGGGGGTCGAGTGATTACAAGGGCTGAGAAAAAACTCATCCCCAGACATCACCGGGACGCCACCTCCCAATGCTGCAGCAGGGGAACCCTCAAGAGACTCAGAAAAATGCTGGAGGTAATCCAAAATGGTCTCCTGGACCTGAGCAATTGCCAGGACCTGAGAAAGGTCAGTCTTTGGTTTTGCTTTTCATTTGTGTGGCGTCAAAGGGAGATATCCCGCAGCACCAGTGACTCTCACAACATCATGCCTCCCTCTTGATATTTTTTTAAATTTAAATTTTGACTGTCTTTTCTATTTCTCCATGGTGTCACGTTATTGTGAGGGATCTTAGCCTCTTGCACAGCTGTTTGTTTGTTTTTTTTAAATAGGTGTACCCTAGGTCTCCTGAATAACATCCATACTGAGGCTGCCAATAACTAACCTAAGAACCTTCTACCTTCCTCCAGCAATGAACACTGGCCACCAGTTGAAGTAAGCTAAAACATAAGGGGGGAGAGTGATGAGAAGAGTGGAGGTGTCAGTGAGGGCTGGAAGAGGATGCCGAAGGATCCTGTGATGTGCTAGTGCAGCTGTGCTCAGTCCTGCTGACATCATCAGCACAGGTCTGACCAGCTGCTGTAAGATCTGAACTGCCTACAGCCGTACTTGAGAGTGGTGAGAGAAGTAGAGACCTGGAAGAGGATGCCGAAGGATCCTATGACAGTGCGCTGGTACAGCTGTGCTCAGTCCTGCTGATGTCTGAATTGCCTGCAGCCCATGACCACCGGTGCGTGGCCGTGTGGGGTGCTCCAAACGTGCAGAACATACCCTTTTGAAGCTCCTTCGGAGCTAATTCAGAGCTGGATAGACTTATTGAGATCTATTTTGGAGAGTTCTATATCCCTCCCTCTGTCTTCAGGAGGTCAGTAAGTTTTGTTTCCTCTCTAGATAGTGCAGAGGAAAAGGAAGGGGAAAGCAGTTAAAGGTCCTATGAATGAACACATTACTACAGCTCCATCTGGGCTGGGCTGGGCCCCCGTCACAAATTGCTTCCTTCTCTTCTGGAGCTTCATTGAGTTCATGGGTCCCTGTAACTCCTTTTCCTCCACATGTGAATTCTTCTTTTGGGGAGAAAGTTTCTCCTACTAGCTCTAACCCAAACGGAGGAATAGATGCAGTAGGAGATGACCTCCTCCCTATGGACATTGAAGCATCAATGGGGACATCAATTCCTTTTCCTGTTTCTATGTCTGAAATTGTTTTCTTAAAGGAGTCTCCCTCCCCCTGCTTCTATTTCGTTGTTCAAAATACAGTATGGAAAACTGTAACCCATATGAAAGCTATGCTAAAAGGCTCTATTACTCAATTGTGTCACGGGTAGCTCAGAGGATGAAGGGTACTGATGAGGTTTTAATGGTGGTTGTTGCAAATGTTAAAAGTTTTCAAAATTGTGTTTCTACTCTACAAAAAGACTGGAATGTCTGCTATTAAGGATAGCTTTTCCCTACACAATAAAATTGAAGCTTTGGAAAATAGAATTATATCAAACAATTTGAGATTGCTGAATTTCTCTTGTATTTCTCTATTGTCGCCAGAAATTATGTTCCAGAAATACCTTAGGGAGATTCTGTTATTATCAAACTTTGATGATATTAAACTTGTTAACTGCTATCATTTACAAAAAGGTTTAATCAAAATTCACAGGAAGATGCCCGAGTTGAATAAGTTTGAGTTTGATTTAACAGCTTTCCTTGAGTCTTCTCAGGATAATATTAGAACTCAGAGACTTTACTGGTGACATCATCATCTAATTTGGATTGGAGCATGATTTTTAAATCATACTTTAAGAAAAAAGAGTTTTGTTTTGTGGAGCTAAGATACAGATATTTCCACACAGCTTAGAAGACGATTCCTGGTCCTTAATTCTGAGGAGTTGTCTTTGGGCACTTACTTTTCTTTGAAATATCCTTGCAAGTTTATTATTGGTTTTCAGTCTCAGACTGATGTAGTCTTTGATTCTTCACATTTAGAATAGCTTCTGGTTTCAAAGAAGAATTTGGATATAGTTTAGTTCAATTTAGCATTTTTGTTTCTCCTATATGTGGAATTGAGAGGTTCACTTGAATGTAAGACACCAAAAATGGCATGTATTGGCCTAGTTTCCTTGATTTATTGATATGCTGTTGTATTTCTCACCACTCTCCATATATGTGGGCTAGGTAGATTTTAATGTGATATATTTTTATGTTTTTGGGATATTTGATAAAATTGTATTTTTCCTTTTTTTATTTCCTTTGTAAGTTGAAACATTCTAACACCCCCCCCCCCCCAAAAAAAAAAAATCATAAGGGAAGGCTATTCAGTGGTGCAGCAGCTAGGCATTCCAACGTGGCTAGTAATCACCGCTGAAGCTAAAACCCAGATATTCAATGACGGGGCCATATCCATGACCTGGCATTGAATATCTGGGTTGCCTGGATTGAGATTTTGCAATCTGGTCAGCAGCGATATTCAGCAACTGGCTGGTTTGCAAAAGCAGCTAACATTAGGAAAGTCTTTCAGCTAACTTTAGCCAGTTAGGGTTAACCGGGTAGTGGCTGAATATCGCCGCTGCCTGGTGAACCCGTGATGCCACCCCTGGAACGCCCCAATGCTAAGCGCTTAGTGTCGGAGCATTTAGCAGTCCAAACCAGGGATATTCAGCAGCACTAACCATGTTAGTGCTGCTGATATCTTGAGGAGCATCATTTACACGGTTTGCAAACCATGTCAACGCCTTTGAATACCACCTCATATTTTTTATTTCTTTATTTTCTTACACATGCTTGAATCTATAAATTAATGCACATTAAGAAAATTAACATGCATTAAAGAGTTTTAACATGTGTTAAGTATTTTTTATGAAAGCAAATGTAAGAAACAAACTGAAAAAAAGTTCAAAAATTGGGAAGAAAGCACAAACATACCAAAAATGAGTAGAAAATCAGGGGCGGCAGAAGGGCTTTCTCTCTGGGGAGGTCCAAGCACCGCCCCAAGCGCCACCTTAAATCTGCCCAAGCCCTGCTCCGCGTGCAGAGACCCTTTCTGTTCGCAGACAGGGAGAGGTTTTGCCATGATCATAGCTTTTCTTATGCCCACAAGGTATGGGATCCCCATGGGCAAACTGTTACCTGTGGGCCATGATCATTGCGGGCAGACAGGAACAGTCTTTGCAATGATCACGACAAGGCAGGCAATAGGTTGCCTGAGAGGATCCTATCCCGCATGGGCCGAAGAAGAGAAGCTGCGATCGCAGCAGAGACCCTTCCTGTCTGTCTGTGGGGATGTGATCTTTTATGGGCAGACAGGACGAGGCTTTTCTCATGTCTATGGGGGATGAGATCCCTGTGGCCAGCCTGCTGCTGCTGCTATGCTGCAATTTTGGTGGGGCCAGGACTTGTGTGGCCCACCCCTTTCTGATAACAGGGTCTGCCCAACACGTGTTTCGGCCGAAGCCTTCAGGAGACTAAGACCACTAGTAAGACACTGGTAAAGCATAACTTACTAATATACCTAAGGAATCATACAAGTGGAGTACTTTCACAACACTGCAATTCTGTTTTGTGAAAGTACTCCACTTGGATGACTCCTTAGGTACTATATATTAGTAAGTTACGCTTTACCAGTGTCTTATTAGAGATCTTAGTTCCCTGAAGGCTTCGGCCGAAATACGTGTTGGGCAGACCCTGTTATTAATAAAACACTTTCCTCCAGTGGCGTGGCTCTCCTGCTCCTTTGTGCTTCCTCGTGCCTGCAGGAGGTGCCTCCGTTCTGCGTTCCACCTCTTTCTGATGCCTATGCTGAAAATGTTTGCCAATGCACATCTCTAGAACAAACATACATATACTATGTTATCAGAGCAGATATAAATGTCTGTATTTAAATTTGTGTAATATTAGGACTGATTTTATTTATTTATTTATTTATTTATTTATTTAACAGTATTTCTAAACCGCCTTATCTTAATAATCAAGGTGGTATCACAGCAAGCAATCAGGTAAAGTGTGTGTGTTGTACATGCAGTGAGGATAAAACTTAGTTGTGTGAGGGATGTGTTGGGTGCTTGATTTGTTTGAGCTATATACAGGGTGGGCTATTTACAGTGGTGCTAGAATCATATTTTATATATATTCAGTTGTTTGGGAGGATTGGAGTGCTGTTATCCATTCTCTTAGGTTATGTGATGTGACCATAGTGCTCTATGAACAGCATGGTTTTCAGTTGTTTTCTGAAGTCTTTGAGGTCTGGAGTTGCCCTTAGATCGTCCGGTAGATTGTTCCATATTGTTGGAGCAGCCATGGAGAGAGCTCTGTCTGTTGTGTCCTTGCGTGTGTGCTTGTACTCATTTGGGGTGCTGACTCGGTTGCGTGTTTGACTTCTTCTGGGACGTGCGCTGGTTTCCGGTTGTATGAGCAGGTGGAGGCTGTTGGCTGATGTGTGTTCTTTTATCTTAAATAGGTTTATGATAGTCTTGTATCTGATGCGAGCAATGATTGGGAGCCAGTGTAAGTCCTTTAGTGTAGGTGTGATGTGCTCCTGCCTTGCGGCTCCGGATATGATTCGAGCTGCAGTGTTTTGTGCCAGCTGTAGTGGTTTGAGAGCTTGTTTTGGTAGTCCGAGGTATATCGGATTGCAGAAGTCCAGTATTGGGGTTATCAGTGCTTGACAGACTGTACGGAAGTGTTCTGGAGCGAGGAGTGGTTTCAGTCTCCTGATGATTCGCATCCTGTAATATGCTTTTTGGATTGTTTTGTCTATGTGTGGTTTGAGGTTGAGTTTACTGTCCAGAGCTATTTTATAAAGGAGGATAGGTGCCTATGTTTCCTTTATAAAATAGGCTTAAAATAAGAAGCTTTTAGGACTTTTACATAGCTGCCTGCTAAAAATATTACCTCCTAAATAAATAAAATGTGATAATGGAGTGGACGAGTAGCCTAATGGTTAGAGCACTGGCTTGGTAACCAGGGCTTGATTCCCATTAGCATTCTTTGTGGTGTTGGGTATGTGATTTACATAGCCCTCCATTGGCTCAGAAGAAAGGCCTGACAATATGCTTCTGGTCACACTACCAAGAAAACCCAGGAGCTGCCGGGTCACCAGGAGTCAGCAATGACTCAAAGGGAAATGAAGGACAGATTATAACAGGAAAAGTGTGCACAAGATTAACAGACTGCTTATTCACAGTGGAAAAACTGAAGGAATCCATTGATAAATTTATGACTGAGGAGGCTGGAAGTGCCGACAGATGACAATGCTGTAAAGACATGTATAAAGTTTAAAGACTGATCAGAGAATGCACAAATAGAAACAAATGAAATAATACTGAATAGGTGCTTTTATTTATGTATTTAAAACATTTATATTCCACTCTTTTTTCATTTGAGGCCTATCAAAAATAATTTGGAAAAGGTGTTATGCTCATGGAACCAGTGCTTGCCATTTATATATAGAGAAAAGGCAAAGATGTGCTGAATTTTACAAAATAATTGCAATTCACGTTAGAAGCTGCAAGATAACTTGTACCACACAAGTGCCTGTCCCTATGTTTGATGGCTCAATAGAAAGATTCTCTCTCACTCAAAGCAAGACGATTTATTTAATCTAGATGGGTAACTCAAAATGAGTCCACTGTTTCAGGCCTGGTCTGTGGAATAAGAGATGCTGGCCAGGGCCTCCATTCTCAGTTAGAAACCATAAATGAGACAGTTGAACCTGTGTATGGTAAGGTCACATATGCTAGCTTGGAGCTGTCTATGGCAACTTGGATATGGATACAGATAGTGATGAAGAAGAATCAGTCCCATAATCAAAGTCCATTTCCTCTGCATAATACTGAGTCATAACAGAGGGCTGGTTGGGGGCAAAGGCGGGGTAGTGGGCTTGCGGGGTATCATGGTGCATGTCAGGTCGATAGTGATTGGTCCTGGGCACTATCTCAGATTGATAGAGATCTTCTCTAGGCACAGTGCAATCTTTTACCATATGTCCGGGCTGGCCGCACCTAAAACAAGTGTGATTTGTGTCCGGATATCCCCCATTATGACAGCCTCAGCCTCTGAAAGGAACGCCACCCCTACCACCCCTTGCCCTTCCCCTCCCTCTATAGTTTGATTCATAGCTTGCTACTTGGAAATTCAACAGTTTTTGGCGCTGCTTTTCAACTTTACCTTTATTTATTTAACAGTATTTTTATACCGCCTTATCCTTCAATCAAGGCGGTCTCCACAGCAAACAATTAAAAAGTGAACATGTGTTTTCATGCAGTGGTGCGTGTTGGGTATTTGTGGTGGTGTGAGTTTGATTTAATTGTGTTTTCTACATTGTGTGCTATTCTACATTATACAGTCTTATATACAGTCTTATATACAAGTTTGGGGTGGGGAGAGGGTCCGTAGTTCTGGCTTGGTTAGTAGATCATGTGGTATGTCCATAGTGTTCTGTGAATAGAGTTGTCTTCAGCTGTTTGCGTATGTCCTTGAGGTCTGTGGTTTGTCTCAGTTCAAATGGGAGGGTGTTCCAGATTGATGGAGCAGCCAGGGAGAGTGCTCGTTCTGCAGTGTCCTTGCGGGTCTTGACGAAGTCTTTTGGGGTGTTTACTCGGTTGGATGTGTCTCTTCTCCTTGGTCGTGTGCTTGTGTCAGTTTGTATGAGTGTGTGTAGGCTTATGGCTGAGGAGAGTTATTTGGTCTTGAATATGTTTATGATTGTTTTGTATTTGGTGCGTGCGCTGATTGGGAGCCAGTGCAGGTCTTTCAGTATTGGTGTGATGTGTTCTTGTCTTGAAGTACCAGATATTATGTGGGCAGCTGTGTTCTGTGCCAGCTGCAGTGGTCTGAGTGTCTGCTTTGGTAGACCAAGGTAAAAGGGTTGCATAAGTCTAATAGAGGTGTTATTAGGGCCTGGCAGACTGTGCGAAAGTGCTCTGTGGCTAGGAGGGGCTTAAGTCTTCTGATGAGTCTCATTCTGTTGTATGTGCTTTTGGTTGTCGTCATCCTTCTGCTTCTGGATCCGTTTCTCTGAATGCAAAGCAGCTTCCAGGATTTCTTGTACTGATTTAGTAGACCATCCAAACAAAGCAATTTCAAGAATAATTTTTATTTCTGGCTGCAATCCATTAACAAAAATTGAAACAAACCCATCTAAATCATCATTCCAGGGGGAAAAATCCCGGAAGGCTAGGCAACACTGAGTAAGAAACTGGGCAAAAGTTTCATCCCTACCCTGCTTTAGGTCAATTAGCTTGGACAAATTTTTTACAGGTGTACATTTTTGTTCAATAGATTTTAAAAGATTATTCCGGTGTTCCCGGAAAGTTGTCATTTGGGTACCATCGGTAGGATCAATGACGGGGTTTGCAGCCAGAAATAAAGAGGATGTCGAGAGCTATGGTTTGCTTCTAACAATGTTTCATAAGGAACAAATTGCCATGGCAGGTCAAGAGTAGCTATGCAGCAGTTGCCAGACCAATCAGCAGGCAGCCGAACATAAGCTAGAGTTCCACACACAAAGTAATGCAATGTGTCCATCTTGCCAAATTTTAGTATTCTCTGGCTTGGTGGTCAGAACTTCAGTTCTCGGCCAGATATCTCTTAACCATGGGTGATAGTACCCTAGATAGGGATATGCATATTGATTATAGTATGAATGTGTGCCGTTCTCATTTCTCACATAATGTCTTCTGGTCATTGGGAGTCCATCATGATCGTAATGCTGTAGCCCGTATTGTTTGATAAGGGTTTGTAATCCAGGGGGTAGAGAGTTAACAACCCTCAGATTTGAATGAGCTTGGACAGAGCTTACTGAAGGTTTATTCATTGCCAAATGAACGTGATTATTAGTCATGATAGTCCGGCAATTTGATAGAGGGGTCTCACCTACAGGTTGAGTGCCCTCGCGCTGGAAGCAAATAGGAGGGATGGCTGATGGCTGGGAACTGATAATCCTGGGAGGGGGTCACTTCCAGAGGCCAAGTCAAGGTAAGATTATCCAAGGTTTCATTCACAGACAACTCCTTTAATTCCTCAAGAGATATGGGCTGCGGTCATGGCAAGAAACCAAATTGAGTAGCTTCAGGATGTGGCAAACACACAGCATAACTAGAAACATTGAAGCGCTGAATCAAGGAGTAGATATGAGAATGAAACACATTATAAAAGTCACCGTGCCTCGCCCAGGGAGCATGCGGATCATACATAGGAACCGTAGGATCATGAACTGCAGAGAGCCCTGTGGAAGTTATGGCCTCCGCTGCTGCCTGAAGGTCTGTTTTGGAAGGGTTCTCAGAGAGTTGGGTTAATTCTTTACCCAGCTGATCGGCTGAAGGATTCCCTACAATCTGATCAACAAGTGCTGGATTCACAGGAGCGCTTCCTATTCCTAGTATCGAAACCCCACATACCAGATAAACAAGCACAATATCAACCCTATAGCCACTGAGAGTATGTATGTCATACAATGTTCTATGGTCAAGTCCGAGGTGGGCTGTATTTGTCCAATAACTTCACACCCACTTTATGAATTGGGTGGTGCCAAAATTGGTGGAAGCGAATCAAGTTCAATTTCAAAGTCCTCTGGCTCTGGCTGTAAACAGAGAATTTGCCTCATCCAGGTGACGGTGCTCTCTTGCACTGATCCAAATGTATCCAAGTTTTCTTTCCTTTTACTTTCAAAGCAGAGTATCCCACCAACAAGACTTGGAATAGTCCCAGGAACCTTGCTGCTAGAGCAGATTTTGGCGCCGGATCCTTGATGAGTACCCAATCTCCTGGTCCTATATCCAGAGGAAGTTGCGATGCCGCAGCACCGTGCCTGGTAAGCTGCAAAAAGGAAGGAGACACCAAAGTTTGGTACAAATACTTACAAAAGGATAGCAGATCACTGCACAGTAATTTTAGATTAGGTATTTGATCTGGTGGTACTATTACATGGGCTGGAGTGGTAGCAGGATGTCCAGTTACTATTGCTGTTTGTGTGCTAGCCCAGCATTTTCCCACCAGCCTCAAGCCACTGGGCTATTTTTCCCAAGCCTTTGATCCTGTCGTTTCTGGCATGTCATCCTGTTTTCAATCTTTAGCTGCTGTGGTGTTTGCTATACAAACCACAGATGGGTAACTCAAAATGAGTCCACTGTTTCAGGCCTGGTCTATTGGTGAACTCCTTGCAATCTGCTCAGTTCATTTTCAGATGCTCCTTTTATTGCTTTCAGCATCCATGTAGATCACCTACTGCGGATCTGAAGGACGTTGTGTCATTCTGTAAGAGGCTGACTCCATATGGTGCACGTTTGGCCCATCCAGATGTCTAAAAAATGGACAGGGCACAGTTGTTCATAATTCTGCTACTGCAGGAGTTAAATGTTCCCGCAGCTACAGAATCAGGTCGCCTGGACAGGCCGGAGTGCACAATATGCTGAGTGGGGAGACGTACAGTTTGCTGCCCGTCTCCACCTCTCAGTGTTCCTGCTGGTGTGCCAGTGCAGTTGGCATCCTGTCACCATGGTACCAGGACACTCAGCAGGCACACGCAAACATGACAGCGATAAAAAGTTATTTTCCCCTCCACCCGACCCTTGAGCGGGCTTGGTCAGGGCCGGATTTGGGTGGCAGGGATTCACCTGCCATGGATCTGTGGGTTTGTGGGGGCTGCCTGCCCCAATTGCTGCCTCAGCTGGGACTTATTCCACCTCAGAGGTAGAATAAGTTTGGCGTCTACCCTGCCCCCGCCAGCCATACAGTGGCCTTCCCTGAATGGCCTCTGTACGTCCGGGTGCCTGGTCCTTCCCCGCTCCGCCCTTGTGCCACCCAGGCACCACCCCCTCCTGCGCCCATCTGGCGCTCCCCGCACAAAGGCCCTGTGCGTGCGGGGAGCAGGACCACCAGATTATGGTCCTGGCCCTCTTCAGGGACGTGCAACCCTGCTATTCATGTCTTGGAATGCCACCCTAATTGAACAGTCATGACTTTGGGCTGCCCAGTTTAGACATGGTAGTCTTCCATTTTTTCTATGTCACTTCTGTGTTTGTACTTTACTAGCCAAGCAAGGATGAATGTAGGTGTCTATGTCTTTGTCCTGTCAAGAGCCAACACTTTTCTATGTACAAAGATGCCAACTCATACTTACATTCCTTGCTCAGACAGTTCTGTCTTGCTGAAGTTGTGCTTCTTGCTGGGTTAGAAACTGTCCAGAGTACATGGGATTCTTTCAAGCCATCTTGTGCTTGTGTGTTAATGGCAGAATGTGTTTTGAAACCTACTTGAAGTTCCACTTACTACTAGTCAGTAGGCCAGATTCAAAGAAAGGTCAGTCTTTCTAGAGCTATGGTAACTTATCCTTTAACTGTCACAGCTGCTACCAGAATTATGCTGCTTTAATGCTAACATTAACAAAGGATCTGGCAAAAGAGTACATGTGGAAGGAATTGTGAAGCAAAATGTTGAAACTCTATAGCTTTAATGTTTTTAGAGTTTTCAAAGTCCAACTGCAAAGAAAACTCCTGGTCCTGATCTGTTGAGAACTGATCCACCAAAACATTGTGGGGAGGGGGATAATTGTATAACAGGGTGCCTCTAACATTTTCAAACAATGCCCCTATTTTCATGCTTAGTTAGAAAGGTAACATTGGAATGTAAGTGCTTTTATGAAATAGGTTCCAGAACTATCCCTAGTAACACAAACGTGCTTTCACAGAAATTTGCACCTTCTCAAAGGCAGGCACAGCTAAGTACAGTACATGTGTGGGAATATTTGATAAGGTACACGTGTATCACATAAATCTGTCTCAACTCTACCCAACACTGCTCCCAGAAATACTTATACCCAAACCATATAAAAGCAGATGTGTTCTAGTTGGCATGCATATATCTGCACAATTTCAAAATACACATTTTCGATGTGTAAGACATGCTTTATAGAAGGAAAATTCTTCATGAAATTACCGAGTAAGGAGGTAGTTTTATGAAGGATTTTCTAAATGAAAAGGCCTTTTTGTGTGCATATAAGGTCTTTTGTAGAAGTACCTCACACAGGAAAGTATGCACAGTTCAATTTGATGAGCATTTGTATGGAACTTTAGAGCAGATGTGATCAGGGGAGGAGTTTGGACAGGGCAAAGTTGGAGTCATGAGTTACTTGTATTTTCATAAAAATATGTGCTAACATTTCTATCTGCTCCCAAGCATGAATACACATCGTAGCTTCAATCTAGCCATTATTTCAGCAGTATCTGTACTACAGTAGTATTTCATAAATACATAGGCCTTGATGCAGTAGAATGCTGTGCAAAGTTTCAGAGCTCAGTGCTCTAGCACAAGCGCTAACAAAACTTTACTCCTGACGCAAATTACCACGGCCCTAAAAGGTGTGCACTGTCTGAAAAAAAAAAACTGTGCGTACTGCTGTGGTAATATGCAGTACTTTAAGGCACTGAGAATAAAATGTCTTCCTTCCTGTCAATACAAGAGTGGGAATTGGTTCTTGCACTGACAGGAAGAGATGTTATTTAACAACTAAACCCAAGGGTCATTCACTGGGGCGAATCTACTATTGAGAATCAAAAAATGGTAACGCTCCACTTCTCAACTAATCAGCACAATCTAATGCCGTTCTAGATGGTGCTATTCACACTGATACTTGTAATAAATAAACTTTTCAGCTTGAATAATGAGCAACCGGTCTCAGACTTTAGCGGGGCTTTTAGAGTCTACAGCAAACTCATGCCCCTGATTGCATCAACGACCGTTTATGTTGCTTATAATTTCTAATTATTTTTAATTCAAATGTGAATAACTTATAACAATCTTGAAAGTCACTGCTTATCTTGACTCAATCTTCAGAACTATTCCCCCGACGCCAAAACTTCAGCGCTGTGCGTTTCACTCAACATGTTTCTTCAGGGATTATTTGCAAATCAATCCACTTATAGTTTCAATTTCACCTTGAATATAAAGAATCAAAAGGAGATTTATGCTGTTATATTCCTAACTATAAACCATGAATCTTCTAATGGTTTTAATATCTAAAATAGAGAACCTTACCAGTATTGCTGACCACACCTTTCTCACAGCAGTTCAATTGCTTGAAATGACGCCGTGCATGCGGACTATCCATCCTAAGGCTTTTTATATTAACACAAACCTACTAAATCACTACACCCGCACCCTTACAAGAATTGGTGCTATTGCTTACACCCATCCCTTCTTTCTTAATTTCTTGATTATTTAATTATTTAATCATACACAGGCACTCCAGTCTATTAGTGCATTTAACCCTGTAGGGGTCACAGTCTTTAGTTGAAAGATCCATCATTGCTCACAGATCACTAACGTTTGATCCCTAGATTTTCCATTTAATCCCATAGAAATGTGATCAATACAGAAGCAGTGCAGGTCTTCATAATTATGATGCTTTTGTAAGCAATGTTCGACAATCGGAGCCTCCAGTTGCTTACATTTCAATCTGCTTCTGTGTTCTAACATACGAATCCGAAATGGGCGAATGGTTTTTCCTATGTAGATTAATTGGCAAGGGCAACGAATGCAGTATACTACATAACTACTGTTACATGTAGTTGAATGCCGTGACTTGTAAGTTTTTCCCTAATGTGTAAATGAAACCATTTCTAAGGTAATAGCACATATTGCACAATCCCCACATTTAAAATGGCCCTTCTTCTGTTGTGAATCTTGAATTTGTAAAGGTCTCCAACACCTACCCCACAGAATTTTACTGCTGGTCCAGTGAGACCAACATACCAGACATCTTAACTGCTTCCAGACCATTGACTCCCTCCCTCCCTCCCTCGCTCCTTCTCTGACAAAACATAATTACTGGTGGTTGGAGTGGCTACCCTCCTAGAAACCTTGACCCTCTCTGACCCCCAAAAATAATTCCTGGTGGTCTTAATACATACTACCCTCAAACATCCTTACTCCCCTTTTCCTTGGCCCCTCAAAAAATAATCCTCGGAGATCTTATTGGACACTCTCTCATACCCTTGACCCCCCAAAATCCTTGGTGGTCCCTGGCAGGGGCGCCCACAGAATACCTGGACTCTCCCACCTCTAAATGTTGGAAGGAAGGAGTGATGCCTATTTGCTCCTGCTTCCAGCAACATCATCTTCCAAAATGATAGAATTTGACCTCTAGTGGTGCATTGGGACACACTGTTAGCAGTCAGTCAATCAAATAAGACATGTATTGCCTTATTTGGTATACTATCCCCTAGAGTACTTCAGGATGCATTCGTAAGGATCAAGTATTGCTATTTTGAAGATGGTGGCACTCAAAGCAGGAGCAAGTAGGCATCATTCCTGCCTTCCAATATTTTGAGATGGGTAGTGGGTCTGAATGATTTGGAACAGTCTGGGTCAGAAGGGTTTCTCTAGGACTACCAGGAATAAATTATCCATGGTCAAGGATGCCAGGCCATGGTGTCCAGGAGACTGTCCACCAGAACCACCAGGGATTATTTTTAGCGATAAGGGGAGAGGAAGTTAGGGATCTTGAAGTTCACTTGGACCACCAAGGATCTTGGATCTTGACATAAACGGGGGATTTTAGAAGCTCTATTCATTAGTTGAACATTTGAAAATGCTGGGCATGTAGATGTGCAAAGCATGGGTACATACCTGGGGCCATTTTAGAAGCTGGATATATAGACATCCCCAGTGCGAGCATATCCATGTTGCAAGGGACTGCACATTGCGGTGCAATTTCAGAATGCAGAAACATTTCTGGCCCTGGTTGATGAGATGCCCATACCTACAGAATACCTGATCCTGACATGAATAAGGTTAAAAAAGTGTTAATTTCATGGATGTAAGTCTTCTAGGAGGAAGCACATAATGTGCTGAGCATCTGGTCTCATACTATTGACATCTGCCTTCTGGGATACCCCTGTTAACATGTCCAATTACCTGGTTCTGAGGCTGTGCACATCAAGGCCGTTCATAATAGTGAAATGGCCTACACTCATGCACCTACCTGGCCTTGCAACCTGCAGTAGGCCCACCTCCATAACTACTTATAAGGACATTCATTTTTTGGGGTGGAGATGTAGCGATTTCAGAAGGATGTCTCAGATTCAAACTAGACTTCCCTTCTAAACTACCACTTCGTGTGTTACACTTCACCTCAGATGATCCCGGCCTGCATTTATAAATCAGCACTGAGTTAAAAAATAATTCTGAGGTTGACGTTAGTCCATTTTAATGGTTGATAATTAAAAAGAAAAACAAGAAAAAGAAAATAAGGTGAGACCTTTTAGATGGACTAACTAATAATTTTTGAACCAGTTTTTGAAGGTTAAAACCTTCTGTTGAAAACCGTTTCTTAATTGGAGCTCTGTATGCATTTTACATGCCCACTGCACTACCCTTTAGCAGAATGATTTTAAGCTTTCTCACAAAGATATGGGGAAATCAAGAGTAAACTGTTACACTAAAGGGTAATGTAGCTTATTGCGCTGGGTCCTTAGGTGCCTGGGTCTTGATAAAATGGGCTAAAAATAGGCACTATGTGATCTTCACACAAAGATGAGTAGTTTGATAAGGGGACGCCTAGTTTTAGTGCTTTTCAAGGCACCTATCTTAAGCTCATTTTATAAGCACTGTCAGTACTGGTGCAGCGGTTTTTTCACCCAGCAGATCAATCCTGCAGACTAATTATGGAACTGTTACAGCTGGGAAAAAGGCATGGAGCAAGTGTGTTTTTAGGTCAGGGCAGTTTGCTTGGTTGTTTATCCCCAAACTAAAGTGCAATTTCTTTAAACCTGCAGTGGCTGTAGAGCCTTGTGTCATTGCATCACACTGGCTACAACCACACATGGACTGCCCTAGCCCTTCTTGGGTCTGCAGTAGTTTAATAAGGGGAACCCTAGGAGGACTGATCTGCTGAGTTAAAAACGCTGTTCCAATACCAACAGTACTTCTGAAGTAAGAAAACAAAACTGGTTCTTCCAAAGTTCCTTCACTTTGGACAGCACAACTAAGTAGCACTCTTTCAGTCCTTCGCAGTAGGGTAACATAACCATAAATAAAGAAAACAGCAGCTCTCTTTGGCAGAAGAGTCCACCAGCAAGTAGAATTTTAACAGCCAGGCTCAGTCTACAGTAACAGACTTAAACATAGAACTACCTTCTTAACAGTCTCCTTTTCAAAGGTAAGGGATCACCGCATATGCCCTAGAACCCCCCGGCTCCTCACTTTCTCAGGTTTCCTGCTTCCTGATTTATACCCTGGGACCTGGCCACACCATCCTTAGGTTGTTTTCAACCTATTTTCTTAAAGGGGCAAGGGTTTAGGCTCTTACAAGAGAAACGCCTCACAGGTTCTGAACTTGGCTGGGGAGAGTCCCTGCGAGGGATGGGGGGGTTTCCTATACACTCCATCACAAATGCCATCCACACACATTGTTTACTTCAGGGCCCATTTGATGAAATGACACAATTGGCCCTATGGTAAATAACATGTTTTAATGGTGTTAGCACATGATGTTAGCACATGACTCCCTGAATGTTCAAAATGAATTCAGAAAATTGTATAGTAGTTTCATGTTATGTATGAATGTGTTTACCAATTCAAAACTGATTATAGGAAGCAAAAGAGAAGATCTTCAAGATAGAAACAGAAATGTGAAGTCTGATAGATGCAGTGAGGAAATTCCAGGAAGAACAATTTAGAAACCCTCTGAGGAACGAGTGAGTCTGGAAAGAAAGACCTGTAGCATTGCTATCATTATTGGCAAAAAAAAAAATGCCTTTGGAGTGTATTATTTACAATTGATTACTGTGAAAAGTCGCAGAGAGATGAGACACTGGGGATTCTATGTTGCATACATAAATTCAGCGGTAATGGTTGCACTGACTTTTTATATTATCAAGGCAATATTAGCAAATTAGGACAATGTGAATAACTGCGAAAAATATCTATGAAAGTGTCATAACAAAATAGACTTTGGCTTCCAACAAGCATATTTTTCAGAACTGAGTGAATGAAAAGGGATTTTGGGATATGACAAGTGTACATCACAACATTATTTGCTGATATTCCTTGTAAATTCATGTGTCATTGATTGCAAGGGAAATTGAAAGACATAAGGTGAATGTTAATAGTTACTGATATATGGGTTATAGGAAGATATACTTCCTGAAGAGCAGGAGGGTGTTTTATAGTTTCTTAATTGTTACTATCTTTTTATGATAGTATTAGATAAGAAGATATTGTTGGAATGGTAGAACATCTCTTGCTCTGCTTAGCTCCAGGAGGAGCTGAGCCATCTACCCGAGTCGAAGCCTCATCGAAGGGAGCCTGCCCTGCTCCAGAAGATCGGCGGCAAGAAAAGAGCAAGACAGCTACAAAAGACCTTGCTGCACACAAAAGAGCTCTTCGGGGGAAGCTGCTTTTTGGCTCCACCCCTCCAGCAGCGTGTCTCAGAGCATCTCTACCCAATCGGGGCACAGCTCTCCATTTAAAAGGAGAATGCCACAGGCGCACCCGCGTCTTGCGGGCCCACGCCTGAGGGCCGCGCAAGAGGGCCCTTTGGCACGGCCCTTAGGCAAAGGCACCCCCAAGATCGTCACAGAAACATAACAGAAAAAACGACGCTGAGACTACACCTCCCTCTTGGTACAGCTGAGCTCCCTCGGGGTCGAGCTCACGTACAATCAAGGAACTGACAATCCACCAACTCACAGTGGAAACGCAGAATACCAACTCCGAAGACGCCGAACTGCCTAAAGAGCTGAAACTCTGGGGCACGTAAGTCACACTCATTTGAGTGATTTTTAAACTATCAACACTGCTTCATTACTTATATGAATTAACTGCACTCCTAACAATAAGTGAATGTATAGTTCTGTTTAAATCATCTGATTGCAGCAGCACCACTCTCTACAGCTAGGATTATCCTCCTGCCTCTCATAAAAAAATACTAATTTAAAGGGTAGAAATTCATGTTTGGGACTAGAATCCAAGATCAGTGTTGGGCACTCTAGTGACTAGTTCCCTCTGGATACTGTTGTTAGCTTCCAGCGTTTACAGGCCATATTAGGTATTACCATGTTTGTCCAGATCGATACTGTAAACCCAGGGATATGCCAGTGTTGTTAACTACCATCGTTTATAGGCCATATTTGGTATTACCATGTTTGTCCAGATTGATACCTTAAACCCAGAGATATGCCAGTGCTGATGCTATGTTAGAGCAATGTCATCTTTAGCTAGATAAGAACATAGGGACTTGGGATGTACCATAGTGGGTCAGACCAAGAGTTCATCAACAGATCCAGCTGCACATACACGAAACAGGCTCCCTCCACGGGACAGGCTCCCGCACCGCGACAAACCCAGCTCCACATCCACGGGACAGACCCCCGCAACAGGGCGACCACCACAGATCCGGCTCCACCTCCACGGGACAGGCTCCCTCCACGGGACAGGCTCCCGCACCGCGACAGATCCAGCGTCACATCCACGGGACAGGCCCCCGCACCAAGACGACCGCCACAGATCCAGCTCCACATCCACGGGACAGGCTCCCTCCACGGGACAGGCTCCCGCACCGCGACAGACCCAGCTCCACATCCACGGGACAGGCCCCCGCACCAAGGCGACCAACACAGATCCAGCTCCACACACACGGGACAGGCTCCCTCCACGGGACAGGCTCCCGCACCAAGGCGTCCGCCACAGATCCAGCTCCACATCCACGGGACAGGCTCCCTCCACGGGACAGGCTCCCGCACCGCATCAGATCCAGCTCCACATCCAAGGGACAGGCTCCCTCCACGGGACAGGCTCCCGCACCGCAACAGATACAGCTTCACATCCAAGGGACAGGCTCCCTCCACGGGACAGGCTCCCGCACCGCAACAGATACAACTTCACATCCCCAGGACAAGCCCCTGCAACAAGTACAGCTCTCCTCAAAAAAGCAAACAACAGACGAAAACCTAAGGACACAGGCGTCGCCCTATCAGAACATCACAAGCTATCAACATGCACACCACATACTTCCTCCCACTATACCTACTAGTCACACAACTCCTCCCACCAACTACACACCCCCACTACCCCCAAACAAACACACCATGGTACCCACCAACTGCACTGCCATATCTCGGTCCACAACACACACACAAAGAGACACTCGCAACCTCCCAAACAAAGAGACAAAACAGACACAAATCAAACCCCAACACCGGCCCTAAGGAAGCACACGTCGCAACAACCTCTTCCACAAAGAAAACACCAATTGAGCTCATAAACGCCAGATCCATCTGCAACAAGATACACACTCTGGTAGACCACATTGAAGAGCGACAGCCAGACATAATATGCATCACAGAGACATGGCTCAACCCTACCGACAGTGTACTACTCAACCAACTAGTACCGAACAACTACTCAGCATACAACTGCCCACGCATCCACAAGCGTGGAGGAGGAGTCCTAATAATAGCAAAAACAGAACTCAAGTTCAAGACACTGAATCTCACAGATACAAGGCAGTGTAACACAATTAGCATCAAGAACAAGAATATTGCAATCTGCCTAACCTACAGAGCACCCCGTGCTCCACCCGACGAACTAGCCTTCATACTCGAAGAAGCCTGTGCCATAACGTCAAACAACAAACCAGCACTACTAATCGGAGACTTCAACCTCAAGTCCGCCAATACAAAAGATGCAGAGGCCTTCCTTCAGGCAATGTCATCACTTCAATTCACACAGATAGTCAATGCACCAACACACAGACTAGGATCATCCCCAGACCTCATCTTCGCATCAAACTACCTAACTTCAAGAGACCTAATCTCTACACCCACCATCACCCCAGTACCATGGTCTGACCATTACTTAATCGAGACAAATCTGCAATCACAAGAAGACTGGACAAGCGAAAGAGCGAACTTCCCACACACACAAAGACGATTCAAGTCCTTTGACAAGGACGAATTCATCCAGGACACAATACAACACTTGAACATTGACTCAGAGGACCTGGAGGAACAAGTTTCCAACTGGAACAATGTCCTAGCTAACGCCGCCAAACCATCCGTTGACAGGACCAAGAAACAACACCACAACAAGAGACAAAACAAACCATGGTACTCAGCAAAAATACGACAGGAAAAGAGGGAGCTCAGGAAAATTGAACGGAGATGGAGAAAAAACAAAACTACTTCCGACCAACATCTTTACCTAACAAAGCAAAAACAATACAATGAACACATCAACCAATCAAAGAGAGAATTCCACACAAACCTGATAAATTCTTCCATCAACAAACCCAGAGAACTTTTCGAAATAGTAAAAACCCTGACAAAAGAGCAAGCAGCAGAAAGAGAAATACAAGTGGATACACAGATATTCGCCGACCACATCAAAGACAAATTTCACTCCACAGAGCGCACAACACCCAGTAGAACCAACAGAACGAACGTCCACCCCAAAACCTGGGGCACATTCCACTCACCCTCAAAAGAGCAGATATCAGACATCATCTCCACAATCAACACAAGCACTGCTCCTACAGACCCTTGCCCAGTGTCATGGGTCAAAGCCACCAAAGCAAGCCTCATACCAAACATTCATAAAATGGTACACAACTCACTCACTCAAGGACTCATGCCACAGCAATTAAAGCTTGCCTCAGTAAGACCAATCACAAAGAAAACTTCTCTCGACAAAAAGGACCCAGCAGCATACCGACCAATCTCCAGCATACCCTTCCTCGCAAAAATAATCGAAAAGACAGTTCAACTACAACTTCAGGAACACATTGACGAACACGGAACTCTCGACGACAACCAACACGGATTTCGTCCCAACCATGGAGTCGAAACTCTCCTGATCTACCTCTTCGACAGCATCATAAGAATAATTGACGACATCAGGAATGGAATTATAATGATCTTCATCGACATCTCCTCAGCGTTCGACACAGTTGATCACAATATACTCCTGGAGAGACTGAAGAACACTGGTATACACGGTACCACTCTAAAATGGTTCCACTCGTACCTAACAGAAAGACAGCTACAGGTCAAGGTGGGACAGGACACCTCCCGGCCCATAAACGTCCAACAAGGAGTACCACAAGGATCCGCACTCTCAGCACTCCTTTTTAACATCTACATCCAACCAATATGCAACATTATGAAAGAGAACAACATCCAATACACAATATACGCAGACGATATAATGATATACTCCCCGATATCAATCGAAAACCCGGACTTCTCTAAGATAGCAGACTGCCTTACCCAAATGGCGAAGTGGTGCCAAAACAACAATCTAGCTATAAACTACAACAAGACTGAAGCTTTAATCATCACTCGAAACCAAAGCTTCACACACCCACCAAACATAAAGATACAAAGCACCACGATACCGATAAGATCGGAGGTGAGATACCTTGGGGTTACTCTGGACAGTAAACTCAACCTCAAACCACACATAGACAAAACAATCCAAAAAGCATATTACAGGATGCGAATCATCAGGAGACTGAAACCACTCCTCGCTCCAGAACACTTCCGTACAGTCTGTCAAGCACTGATAACCCCAATACTGGACTTCTGCAATCCGATATACCTCGGACTACCAAAACAAGCTCTCAAACCACTACAGCTGGCACAAAACACTGCAGCTCGAATCATATCCGGAGCCGCAAGGCAGGAGCACATCACACCTACACTAAAGGACTTACACTGGCTCCCAATCATTGCTCGCATCAGATACAAGACTATCATAAACCTATTTAAGATAAAAGAACACACATCAGCCAACAGCCTCCACCTGCTCATACAACCGGAAACCAGCGCACGTCCCAGAAGAAGTCAAACACGCAACCGAGTCAGCACCCCAAATGAGTACAAGCACACACGCAAGGACACAACAGACAGAGCTCTCTCCATGGCTGCTCCAACAATATGGAACAATCTACCGGACGATCTAAGGGCAACTCCAGACCTCAAAGACTTCAGAAAACAACTGAAAACCATGCTGTTCATAGAGCACTATGGTCACATCACATAACCTAAGAGAATGGATAACAGCACTCCAATCCTCCCAAACAACTGAATATATATAAAATATGATTCTAGCACCACCGTAAATAGCCCACCCTGTATATAGCTCAAACAAATCAAGCACCCAACACATCCCTCACACAACTAAGTTTTATCCTCACTGCATGTACAACACACACACTTTACCTGATTGCTTGCTGTGATACCACCTTGATTATTAAGATAAGGCGGTTTAGAAATACTGTTAAATAAAATAAATAAATAAATAATAGAAAAGACATAAACCTATTGTTTTTGAAAGCAGACTAGATGGAGTATGTATGAATGAAGACAGAACATTCC
The DNA here is from genome assembly GCA_033557465.1 of Ichthyophis bannanicus. NCBI lineage: Eukaryota > Metazoa > Chordata > Amphibia > Gymnophiona > Ichthyophiidae > Ichthyophis > Ichthyophis bannanicus. The sequence goes on from CM066035.1 coordinate 454,627,618, forward strand.
CTATGAACTGAAAAACATTTCAAACAAGGAATGAAGAAATGACCTAGTGGAAAAAGCAATAAAATAAGATTAATAAACAAAGAAGTGTTAATTTTAAAAGTGCAATCTTTATATAGGTTAGATACTTACAAGGATGCCACGTCCCTGCTTCTTGCAGGGGAGGACTCACAGTCACCATCGCTGCTCCTCTTGGTGGTCCACAGTTGCTGGAATTAGAGGTGGCACTGTGAAGGCTGTGTGAGTTAAGATGATTGATTTATTTCATTCATTTTCATTTTCACGTAATTTTACTCATTTTATGTCTCCCTTATCTTAAACATACTAAATGAGTTGCAGACAGCATAAGTAATAACAGGTAAAACAAATCTAAAACAACAGACAGAGCCTGAAAAACAATTCACATAATAATACAACCAGTTTAAAAATTTCCAAATGCCAAAGAAAAATATGTTTTAAGCTTCCTACAAAAGGATATCAAATCTATTTCTATTCTAATCTCCACTGGGATTGTATTCTGAGCCACAGCTTCTGCCACAGAAAAGGCATGAGAACACATTGGCATTCTGGGCATCTGAACATACTGACACTCCATGTTTTCGTTATTGTACTTAGATCTCAGTTTCAAATATAACTTAATATGTTTTGTTTAAGGCTCAGGCCTATTGTACATAGTTCAATGATGTTCCATGTAAAAACACAGATCTTTGATCTGTCCCTTAACTTGTTTTTTGTAAACCACACCTGATCATTGGGAAAGTGCGGTATATAAGTGATTGTTAAATAAATAAATAAATGTGTATTTACTTCCAAGAAAAATACGAGGGGGTACCCAAAAAAACCAGGAATTATTTTTTAAAAGCTATTTATTTCAAATTCTTTACAAAACAACCTTATCCCCTTCAAAATACTCTCCATTACAACTGATACATTTGTCCCACCGGTGCTTCCACTGTTCGAAACATTTTTTGTAGTCATCTTTAGAAACGGCTGACAGCTCCTCCCTCGTTTTTTTCTTGACTTCTTCAATGTTGTCAAATCAGTGTCCTTTCATGCCCCTTTTCATGCGTGGAAATAAGAAAAAGTCGCACAGAGCCAGGTCAGGCGAGTAAGGTCTGTGGGGCAGCGGAACCATGCCATTTTTAGCCAAAAACTGTCTAACAGAGATGGCTGTGTGTGCAGGTGCATTGTCGTGGTGGAAGAACCAGTCTCCTGTCTGCCACAAATCGGGTCTTTTTTGACGAACACTTTTGTGCAATCTTCTTAAAACTTCAAAATAAAAGGTTTGATTGACGGTCTGACCTGGGGGAACAAACTCTGAATGAACTACCCCCTTGGCATCAAAAAAGCAAATCAGCATTGTTTTGATGTTTGATTTGACTTGACAACATTTTTTTGGATGGGGTGACAATGACGTCTTACATTGGCTTGACTGTTGCTTTGTTTCTGGGTCGTAACCATAGCACCATGACTCATCACCTGTAATGACCTTTGACAGAAAATCTGGATCAGTTTCAAGCTGTTGTTTCAAAACACGACATGTTTCAACTCGATGTTCCTTTTGATTGTCAGTCAGAACCCGAGGAACAAACTTGGCAGCAACCCTTTTCTTTCCCAAATCTTCCGTTAAAATTTGCTGAACCGAGCTCCAAGATAACCCACTAATCTCTGACAGTTGATCAATTGTCTGTCGACGGTCTGTGAGCACAAGCTCTCTAATTTTTTCAATATTTTCATCGATTCGGGCAGTTGATGGACGCCCAGAACGAGGTTTGTCATCAATCGACATGTCGCCATTTTTAAACCGAGCAAACCACTGGTACACTTGACTTTTTCCCATAGCGTCATCTTGATAAGCTGTTTTCAACATTAAAACAGTTTCAGCAGCATTTTTACTGAGTAGAAAACAAAATTTCACAGCTGCACATTGTTCACTTAAACTTGTCATCATAAAAAAAGAGGGGTTTTAACTTCGTGAATGACTATTGTGAAAAATATGTGTTCCTCATTCAACTCCTAAACAGTGCTACCAGAGTCAATGATCTCAAAGCTTAGTCACAGCACAGCCTCAGAAACAACCTTAGGCACTAGATTATTCTGGATTAAATGTATAGTACTTCCAGACTTGTGCCGGTGTTTACATCAATGGCTGAATGTCATTTTTTATATATCTTATCATCAGTTCTTATATTGAGCAATAGTATCAAAAATAATAATGGTAATCCAAAGAATACTTAGCTCATGTTAAGCCATAGGACTGCGCTGGATGTTTCACTCATTATTTATAAAACTTTCTCTTCCTTTTTCTTCTTTTTGTCGTTTTATTTTTTATATATAAACAACTTTCTTCCACAAGTAGTTGCTAATATAAACCGCGTCCCAACGCCATGCGTTTCGCCAAATGGGTTTTTCAAGGGACTAGTAACTTAACGTGGAATATATTTCTGTGAATGAAAACATTAAAAATGGTTGATCTGTGCAAAAACAATTCAATCAAAACATATCAAAATAGAGTATCACTTCTAAATGTAATGTATCAATTGAGAACAGATTAATGAGAGATTAATGAAGGATTTAAAAAAACCTTATGAATGCGAGCGGCCCGGTAACTCAAAACTTGGTCTCCTGCTGTTGAACCTGAAAGACTCAATGAACGCCGCGCATGCGAGTTTGCAGCTATAACGTCATGGTTTAAATGTCCCAGACTGGAAGGTCCTATTGGTTGGTCAGATAATACATGCCGCCCAATCAATGCTTTGGTTCAAGCCAGTGGGATGCACCGTGGCTAATGTGTAAATCCATTTTTGTTCTTTGTACAAAAGTCGCTGATCAAGGGTTTTGCCTGAAGCAGGTCCAGACATCATTTCGATGCACCAACAGCGAAGCTGTGAAAAAGTATGATGGTAAGATAAACAATGTTGTACTAGAGGAGCTTCCCTCCGGGCACAGCGAAGCCGGCTAGCATGTTCTTGCATGCGAACCCGAAAACAGCGAATAGTCTTGCCGATGTACAGCAAAGCACAGGGGCAACTAATGGCATACACTACCCCAATAGAATCACAAGTGGTAGCTTGTCGTAGTTTGTAAGTGACACCTCTATGGGTGAAACTTTGACATTCATATGTGATCTCGCAAATTGCGCAACTTCCACATTTTCTGTGTCCTGACTCTTGACCCACGCTCTGAACTGATGATGGAACTCGTAACTGAGTAGGGATCAAATATTCTTTCAAGTTCCGGCTTCTTTTCCACACGCAGCGAATGGATTTTTCTTGTAAGCCCGGTACTGTGGCTAAGACATTCGCATGTTTTCGAAGGATGCGTTGTATACTCGAGCTCACTGGTGAGTAGGTCGTGATGAAATTAACGTGCTGTACATCATCTTTATGTGTTACACAGTTTTTCGGAGTCAGGAGTAAATCTCTATTGCTATAAAGCGCTCGCTGGTAAGCACGGTGTACCACCGGAGAAGGGTAACCCCTATGTAAAAAATTATCCTTTAAGGTTTTAGATGCTGTCTTGTAAGTCTTGAGACTGGAACAATTACGGCGATAGCGCAAAAATTGTAATAGAGGAAGACTATCTTTTAAGATGGGAGGATGTGCACTGTCGTGATGAAGAAAGGTGTTACGATCAATGGGTTTGCGATAGACAGAGGTGTCCCAACCCTCAGCCTGCCGCTTGATTTGAACATCCAAAAAGGTGATGGTCTCTTTATGACAAGTGCTCGTAAATTGAATATGATGATCACGAGCATTCAACCACTGGAGAAAATCATTCAACAAGCTTTCAGTTCCTTGCCAAAGCATAAAAATATCGTCAATGTAGCGATACCAGGCTTTGATGTTAACTGTATAGGGGGCGGTAGAAAAATGTAGATCTTCAAAGGTTCCCATGTACAGGTTGGCCACTGAAGGGGCGCAAGTGGCGCCCATCGCCACGCCTGATATCTGATGGTACAAATTTCCTTGAAATTCAAAATAATTGCGAAATAAGGCTAAATCCGTCAAAGCTTGTAAGAACTGTAATTGATTCTGGTAGCACTGTTTAGGAGTTGAATGAGGAACACATATTTTTCATCATAAAAAAATAAACAAGAACAAAACAGCGCTAGCAAAAACAATCACTGCAGATGAACAGAACAAGCCAGGTCGACAACACAGGCGGCACTGAACTGACAATGAGTTGCACTATACACGCCTAGTGGCAGAAGTGCGTACTACACAAGCTCCGCCCACGGCAATGTTATTCCTGGTTTTTTTGGGTACTCCCTCGTATACTAACAAATCTGTAGCAGATATTCGAACATGGAAAGGTTGATTTCTCAGCTGAGAATGTGACAACTCTGATTGAACAATATCTATGAAGGCATTTGATAAAGGCCACCCAAGTCAAATATGTGACATCCAGGGCAGAATGTGCAGAAGAATACCAGCGATGTCTATGTCACCGACCGGTTTTCATAACACGGATGTCCTCGGCATGGGTGTCCATGCCAGCGGCCACATGGATGTCCCCCTTAATAAAGCATGGGGTGGGAATGTTCATCTCATGCAAACTAGGATAAAGGAGCATAGCTAAATGGAAACATGAGTTCCCATTCCCTGTCATGGTTTATTGTTGTTTTGTAAAATAAGGGAGGTGTTATTGCAGCTCCTTCATAATCTCCAGACCTTTGCCTGATGAAGCAATCACTCTTTAGATGTCTATTTGTGCCTGGAGCAGGTATAGTTGTGGTCAACATTATTGGCACCCTTGAAATGGCTTTGGACTATATATGCACATACATTTGACACATAAATGAATCAAATAAAACAAGATCAATTTAAAAAGGAAATAGTATAAAGACTAGAGAATTTTTAGGAAACTTCAAATACGTTTGTTTTTCTCAGAAAAAACTGCAAGTGATGATTCAGTTCTCTCTAAACCCTCTAGTTGGATACCACCAGGCCCTGTTGATTCTGTCATCCACACTTTTCAACGTTTAGTTTTGGCTGATTTGGAGAAGATGGAACAGACATTGGTACAACCTACCTATAATATGTCCATGGTACACAAACAGGCATTGCGGGAAATGGCTGATGATCGGGACTTGGTTATTAGGGCAGCGGTTCAAGGAGGGGCTATAGTCCTTCAATCATTTTCGGACTATCATTCTGATATTATGACACAGTTGTCCGATAGTCATTATTACCGACTTTTGGATGAGGATCCTACTCCCTCTTTATTGTCTGAAATTACTGCTTTATGCCGCCAAGCACAGGAAGAGGGTTGGTTGACTCGATGTGAATGTCGGTTCTTGATACAGGACCATCCTAGGATCCCCCTACTTTACACAGTGCCTAAGATTCATAAATCTTTGAATCGCCCCCTTGGACGTCCTATTGTTTTGTGCTGTGGCTCTATGTTGGAGCCTTTGTCCAAATTTTGCGATTTGTTTTTACAACCTTTGGCGAATCAAGTTCCATCATTCATCTGTGATATATCACATTTTTTGAACATATTGCAATCTGTAGTGCTACCTTCTTCTTCTGTTTTAATGGTGACTTTGGATGTAGCAGCTCTTTATTCTAATATTTCTCAGGTTCAAGCACTTCGGGTGATTTCTAACCTGACTTTTTCTTTGCCTGCATGATTGCCATAACATTTTGGGGTATGTTTATTAAACTGCGGTAATGTAGCAGCAGCAATGTTCAGGCATGTTATGTAACGTTAACGCGCATTAACATAACATAAGGTAACGTAACGTTAACATGCGTTAACGTTCCCAGCCGTGGTAAGTCCCGTAGAGGGTGGAGAGAGAGCGGAGAGAAGGGGTCAATGGGCGGGGAGTGGGCGCGGAGAGGCCCTTTCCACATTAATGCGGGGAAATGAAGGGCTGAATCTTAACGCAACTTAAAACCTGGCATTAGCACACATTTGCAAGAGAGAAAAAACATTTCAGAGTCAGCAATGTACAGCATAGGCAGGGAGCCCCAGAAAAGTGATGGTAGTGCTACATTTGCAGCAACAGCATAGTGGCCAAGTATGAAAGGCCACTATGGTGACAGTGCAAATGGGGCATAGGAGGCTGCAGGCGGGACATGTAGTGGGGGCAGCTGGGGCACAGGGCTGACCAGGCGGACACCTAGGTGACACATAGGAACATAGACATGAGAAATCAGCAAGACAGCCGCTGACCAAAGCAAACCACAAACCACAAATACCCTGAACACCCTAGCCAATAGTTGCTAGGGCACACACCGGACATCCCCCAGCCACATGGAAGGGGCAAAATGTTGGTAGGCTGTGATGAGAGGGGGTGTGGAAGGCCATGTATGCTCCTCACCCCTGACACTGCAACCTAGGCACCCACCTACCCATGCAGTGTATGGCCTGGGATGGCGCACCAATAACATATGCCCATGTCAGCTTGACAGAGGGGGGTCGTGTGTGTCCGTGCTGGAGGGGTCAGTGGCAGCTGCCGGCAGTGGCCCAAGGTCATGCCCTGTACCAGTAAGTGGTGTGCAGTGAAATATAAAAGGTCTGGCTGAGGAGACATACAGGTAGCCCCAGGGACCAATGTGACCCTGTGGCAACACTGTGGTGCAGTACACACAGCCAGTGTGTCCTGAAGCAGAGGATCATAGGTTCAGGTCCCAGCTGTGGGCCCTGCACAGCACATCCCAATATTTTACTCCACTATGTAGATCAGACAGAAACCAGAGAAGGTCCTGCTGAGGAAAAGGAAAGGTACATCCCAATAATCTACCCCACTATGTATATAAAGCAGAAAACCAGAAAAGGTCGGGCTGAGGAGAAGGAAAGGTACATCCCAATAATATACCTAACCACATAGATAGAACAGAAAACCAGAAACGGTCTGGCTGAGGAGACGTAAAGGTACACCACAATAATTTATCCCACTATGTAGATAAAACACATCACCAGAAAAGGTCTGTCTGAGGAGACATACAGGTATCCCCAGGGCCTATTGTGACCCTGTGGCAACACTGTGGTGCAGCACACACAGCCAGTGTGTCCTGGAGTTGAGAGACACAGATTCAAGTACCAACTGCAGACCCAGCACAGCACAACCAAATATTTTACCCCACAATGTAGATACACCATCAAAACGTGCAATCCCCACAGCAGCGGCCAACAGGGGTACAAACATCCACTCATCCAAGTTCCACTATCCAAATCCTCATGTAGAGTCAGGCTGTTGGCCCCAGCACGGAGCTTCAGGTAGCATCACAGCACCACTACTACCTCCTGCACAGGTCATAAATGTCGGCACTGTGAGCAGGGCAGGGTGGCGGGCAGGTTTGCCAAACACCCCTATCAGTATACAGTGACGCAGTAGGAGAGTGTGTGTGTGTATGTCTATCCATTGTATTGTGGCTGCCCACCCTGCTCTGGGCCCCCAATGTGCAGATGTTAACACTGTTATTATACAAATATGCATAATGAGGAGCAAGGTTTTGTGAGTATAGGCAGGACAGGGCATATTGGGCAGGAACCATCTGCACAGGGAGTAGGGCAATGGTTTGGACATTGTAGTGGCCGAACACCACCTGCATGGACAGGGCGGCCGCAGCATGTCATGCTGTGAGGTCAGTCCACCCTGATTGAGCAGTGACCATAGTATGTCTAGGTTCCCCCACAGTGCTATATACCATCTGTCACCAATGATATGTGTGTGGTCCTAGTTATGGGGTCCAATCACTGATATGCCTGCCTGGTGTGTGTTTTGCCCATACCACGTGTGGGTGCACATGTGTTCTCTGTGAGCCTGCACCAGGGACTGGCGAGTGGACTGTCTACAGTTAGGTGCAGTCCGAAAGGTGGTGAATGGCAGATGGCGGTATGTGGCAAGGGAGGATCCACAGGCCTATCACCACATCATGGCTGGCCTGCCACTGCTGCAGTCACATGCATGGGTCCTGTGCACTAGCCCTGGAGGGCTGTCTATCGCCATCAGGACCGGGGTCACTGGGGCTACAGCCAAGCCGCAGGCATCTGTCACTCCATGGCCTCCCTGACAATATGGGTGAGCGTGGGCCCTCAGGGGCACATAGTGTATACCACTCTGACTGGTAGGGGCAGTGCTACATATCCCCCATGTAAGTCTAAACACCCCTACACGTGTCCATGGCAGCCAGACCCCAACATTGGGTACACAGTGACATGGGTGAAGTCTAGTCCCAGAGTACCACAGGTGACTGTGGAACACAGATGGGCACAGAGCTACTATCAGATGCACTGCTATGACCACCTGCCACACACTGGTAGAGATGGGGATGTGCAGCAGGACCTATCTCCAGCACCACGTGTACTACAGACCCAGTGCTGTGCGCCTACCCTTACCCTCAGGGTGAACACAGAACCTGCCAAATGGCAGGGTCTATAGCTACTCTGCGGCAGTATCACGCCCTGGCAGGCCGTTATACCAAGCTGCGGTAACAGAGAGGTGCAGACCCCATGCGGTGATCAGCTGTATCGTGCTGTTCTGCATGTGCAATGCATCATGGGTGTTGGTGCAGCTACCCTATCCTGGCGCACACAGTTGATGGCCTGTGTGGTGACCTGCTGTCCCCCTGTACCCAGCCATTGCTGTACAACAGGGCAGAGAGGTAAAGCACACTGGCTAGTACAATGAAGTTACAAACAGTGGTCATGGGTTGGATTCCCCGTTGTTACCTCCTCCCATGCCTTTCCAACCAAGATATTTTGCATGCCGCTAACAGCCGTACCCTCACAGATCAGTACTGCCAGTCCCTAACACCCTCACCACAGTTGAAAAATAGTCCCACAGTAAATCCATCTGCGTGTGTCAGCTGTGCATAGTCCTGTCTGCCTGTGCAGGCTGCCACCCCATGTCATGTGCTGGTACCCTGTCCTGCATTGTGCCTCTGTGCGCGTCCCCACCTGTGCCTAATCTGCATGGCACCACCACTCTGCTGTCAACCCACCATTGTAACTATACTACCATCACCGCCCCCACCGGGGAACACGTACACCAATCAACTGCCACCCACTGTCTCACAAGCATGTTACATTGCCAGAGCTCTGTGTCATGGTACAGTCACCCACAACATGTTTGTCAACAGTACTGACAGCCACATGGTCTGCCCGCAGATATGGCATGTCCAGGAACCCCCAGCCTCCCTCCGTCAATCACCTATGCAGTGCCTTTCCCCCGTGCCCACCCAGTGCCAGGGTGACAGCTGTCCCAATGCCCATAGGTGATGCATGTCAAGTTGAGGCACCTTACAGCCCATAGGGCACACTAACCTAGGGCACCCTAACATTGTTAGGGCACTGTAACCATTAGCACCATATCCCAGAGAGCCCCCGAAGGTGACCTGTCCATGGGTACCCAGTACCGCGCCATGATTTGAGAGCCCGAGAAGGTGCCCTATACGGCACCTCACAAGGCACCATACAAAGCACCTGAGGAGCAATACGGCACTGTACAATATGACGCCCACTAAGGCACATACTAAGGCGCCATGTGAGGCGCAGAAACTACAAGAGCCCTAGAACACGCCATTTTCTGGAGCGTGGTTTAGGGTGCCGTATGACGTGCCTTTGGGCTAAAGAGACCCATGATGCGCTCCATAGCGTATCGATGCCAATGCGCGCTCCAAGGTGCTGTAATCAAAGTACGTCTAAAACACGCATGAGGCCCAGACGGCACCAAGCCTGACTCGCTGTAACATAAAGCGGCAATGCCTACAAGATCATGGTCCATCAGAGCATCATAACGGAGTGTGTGTAGTGCAGTGGGAGGCAATATGTCTGACAACAATATGTATGGGGGTTCAAATCCAGGAAGAGAGGACCACAAGTCCAAACTGATAGGAATATGGCACAACACAAAGAGAAAGAACAGTTGTGTTTAGATATATAACAGGATACCAGAAACATAAGCATATAGACCAACTTGCGTCACAAACCGAGCAAGGAAGGTGCGTAGAAACGCGCATATGAATCCGCGTAGCAACGCCCACACAGCTCATGCACACTTTTACTGTGTCATGGGAGAACTGACCACATGCAGCATACAAGATGGCTGCCAGGTCAAGGAAACCAGCCTTTCTCATGCTGATCTATACCTCTTAGCGGAGCAGATATGCAGCCGCCAGGGGCGCCTGTTCCCAGGCTCCTCCCGCCGTCAGAACCTCAGGAGGGTGAGGAGGGCCTGGGTGTGCCTCACAAGGTGCTACAATATGGTGGCAGACTACCCACATGAGGTAAGTGCATGGGGAAAGGCACACCAACCCAGGAGTGCAACACAATAGCCAGCAACCAACACACATATCAAACACGCACAGCAAGGGAAAAGGATGTGTTTGTGGGTAAAACTAAAAGCAATGAAGGTCATACAGCTGATGTGTGCAGGTCTGCCCTACCCCCAAGATGCCTCAGGTTTCAACAGAGAGGTGTGTTATCCATCCTGGTGTTATGGTGGTGGCTCCTGTTGCAGTTACATAGCTCTGCCCTACCTCCAGGATGCCCCAAGCCAAATTACAGAGGTGTGTTATCCATCCTGGTGTTATGGTGGTGGCTCCTGTTGCATTTACATAGCTCTGCCCTACCCTCAGGATGCTCCAGGCCTCATCACAGAGGTGTGTTATCCATTTTGGTGTTATGGTGGTTGCTCCTGTTGCAGTTACATAGCTCTGCCCTACCCCCAGGATGCTCCAGGCCTCATCACAGAGGTGTGTTATCCATCCTGGTGTTATGGTGGTGGCTCCTGTTGCAGTTACATAGCTCTGCCCCACCTTCAGGATGCCCCAGGCCTCATTACAGAGGTGTGTTATCCATCCTGGTGTTATGGTGGTGGCTCCTGTTGCAGTTACATAGCTCTGCCCTACTTCCAGGATGCCCCAGGCCTAATTACAGAGGTGTGCTATCCATCCTGGTGTTATCATGGTGGCTCATGTTGCAGTTACATAGCTCTGCCCCACCTTCAGGATGCCCCAGGCCTCATTACAGAGGTATGTTATCCATCCTGGTGTTATGGTGGTGGCTCCTGTTGCAGTTACATAGCTCTACCCTACCTCCAGGATGCCCCAGGCCTCATCACAGAGGTGTGTTATCCATCCTGGTGTTATGGTGGTGGCTCCTGTTGCAGTTACATAGCTCTGCCCCACCTTCAGGATGCTCCAGGCCTCATCACAGAGGTATGTTATCCATTCTGGTGTTATGGTGGTTGCTCATGTTGCAGTTACATAGCTCTGCCCTACCCTCAGGATGCTCCAGGCCTCATCACAGAGGTATGTTATCCATTCTGGTGTTATGGTGGTTGCTCATGTTGCAGTTACATAGCTCTGCCCTACCCTCAGGATGCTCCAGGCCTCATCACAGAGGTATGTTATCCATTCTGGTGTTATGGTGGTTGCTCCTGTTGCAGTTACATAGCTCTGCCCTACCCCCAGGATGCCCCAGGACTCATCACAGAGGTGTGCTATCCATCCTGGTGTTATGGTGGTGGCTCCTGTTGCAGTTACATAGCTCTGCCCCACCTTCAGGATGCCCCAGGCCTCATTACAGAGGTGTGTTATCCATTCTGGTGTTATGGTGGTGGCTCCTGTTGCAGTTACATAGCTCTTCCCTACCCCCAGGATGCTCCAGGCCTCATCACAGAGGTGTGCTATCCATCCTGGTGTTATGGTGGTGGCTCCTGTTGCAGTTACATAGCTCTGCCCCACCTTCAGGATGCCCCAGGCCTCATTACAGAGGTGTGTTATCCATCCTGGTGTTCTGGTGGTGGCTACTGTTGCAGTTACATAGCTCTGTCCTACCCCTACATGTGTCTGTCTTGGTTGTGTATCCCTGGTTGACTCTGTCTGCAACATGTGTGTGTGTGTGTGTGTGTGTGTGTGTGTGTGTGTGTGTGTGTGTGTGTGTGTTTGTGTGTGTGTGTGTGTGTGTGTGTGCTAACAGGGGGGGGGGCTGGGTTGGCTCACATATTTGTTTTCCTGCTGCACTGTGTGTTGGGGGGCCAATCTCTGTTGACCTCATCTGTTGCATCACGTAACTGGCATTTGTGGTGACACATTGCATCCCACGTTGCATCCCTGCTCTGTATTGGGCAGCGTTGATGTGTAGTTTCAGCCATCTTGGCTATACCCCTACTGTATATGTTACTGTGACAGCATGTGTGCGTGCACTGTACCATGGGCGTCACATAATTGCATGTATGCGCATCTCTGCCCCATTCCTGGTGCAATGCCATGTGTCCACCTGCTGCGTTCAGGGATACCACTTGTGGCTTTTGGCTACAGGTGGTTGGTGATGTGATTGGTCTGGTTACAGTTGATATATGCTACTCTCTTTGCCCCTCCCCGGTGTCCTGTATCTCACACCTCCAAATGCTGGCACACAGCTGCCGTGTGCCATTATGTGACATCATCTGTGTGTATCATCGTGTATCTGTTGACCTTTCACACGTAGATGCTTGTGCACATCTGTGTGTCCACCAGCTCATGATTCACCTTACAACATTTCCGTCTGCAGATGATGCGGGATATGGCTGTCGTGCCTGGTTGCTGACCCCTGTGTGTTTTCCATGGACACGTGCAGAGATGCGGTACAATGAGGCCCATGCCTCCAGCCACTCAGTCATTGAGCGCACCTTAGGCATTCTTAAGGGTCACTTCAGGTCTCTGGATAGGACCCGTGGGACCTTGCAATACAAACACATGACTGTGGCACAGTTCATTCTCGCCTGTTGCATCCTACACAATATTGCACTCAGGCACAATATCTGGGTTGACATTAATGAGGATCTGGAGGAGGATCCACTGTGCCCTCCTGTACGTGGCCATGGTGACACACGTGCGGGGATGGCAGTCAGGCAACGTCTGATCAAGGAGCTGTTCTCATGTAAGTCCTGCATATGTGGGAATATGTGTATACATGTACATGCTGCCGTGTCTGTTTCTGGGCTTTCTCTGGACATATGTATGTTTCACTTCTGTCTTTGCATCCCCAGGAGTAGCTTATGTTCCTGGCCATCGCTGCGGTGCAGTGGTACCTGTGTGTACATCATTCAACCTGCAGGTGACTGTGGTGGGTGGACATAGTGGTACCTGTACTGTGGGGGCAAAGCAGCATAGCACATTTCTGTGGCTCTCTGTCCACTGCACATATGTTGTGCACCTCTTTGGCCTGTGCCTCCCTACCCCATATGTTACGTTTGTCAACCATATGGCCATTAGTTCATGTCATGTTCTGGGTTTTCAACACTGTATTTGTGGAAATTGTGACGGAGCTGTGTGTGTCTGCAGGTGCAGAGTGTGGTGGTGGTGATTGGCACATATACCCTTCCCTAGCATTGTGCCATTATACAACATCAGTGTCTCCTTGCATGGACTGTGATGCTTGCCTCCACTGGTCTCAGCTTATGCTCACAGGGGCCGGCATGCTCTCCCCGTCTCACTGTGTGTGTGTGTCTGTGTTTTTGGCACGTGTCTATGTGACGGCACACTCTGCTACCCTTGAGCGTTGTCTGGTGATGGAATGTGCCTGGACACTTGTGCGGTGTTGCTCACTGCTCTATCTCTAACCCTGTGCTGGTGCCCTTGTGTACATTGTGCACATGTATTTACATATGTCTTCTATGTTTTTGACTGACCTGTCTCCTGTTTTCTGCCAGTCCACTATGCATTAACGGTTCCATTTCATGCATCTCGCCAGACCTTGGAAATGTGATATTGACAGCTCGACATGCGGACATGTTGATTCCATGCATTTGAATGACATACTCTGCCTTTACTGTGACCTCTTATGGCCTTTGCCTGCCTTAGACAGTCCCTATCGGACACCTGCTGCACAAAGACGGTACGTTGCATGTTTGATCTGTTGTGACTCACATCACACATCACATGTTTCTTATGGGCTGTTTGTTTTGTTGTGGACCTCTGAGGGATCTGTGTGCACCAACACTGCTGGACATGCTGTGGCTCACTGGGAAGCCTATGTGACATGGCCATAGATATTATCATGTCGAGATGGCAACCTGGTTGGCCGTGCCATCTCCAGCTGTGGGCAACACACACTGTGCTCTGAGTTGTGATCGTGTCCTGTTGCATGTCTGAGGTCTCATTATGTACATATTGTGATTTTTCTCTCTGCATTGTGACCTTATCTTGTGTTCAGCATACCATGACCTGTTTCTCCTCCTTCTATCACAGGGCACAGCGAACACACACAGCACATCGACTACACTGCAACTGGCGTACCCATCACAGTACCATTGGTGGACAGAGCACCTCCATGCAACAATCCCTGGGGAATGGTGCCATTGGGTGATGGTCCTCAGCGAGTGGGACACACTCCTATGATGGACATTGCTGTTTGACTGATACTTTGTGCAGAACACTCTGCATTACTGTGGCACACTGAGTTGTCACACATGACTTTGCATGCCCATGGATCTGTGACATTCGTAACGGGACATGTGTTGTTAAAGATGACATTTTCACTGTGGACAATGTGTACTGGTCCGTACATGTACAGCAGGACGTCAAATACTTGCTGTATATTGTACATCTATCTGACAATGTGTTGATGTGTGTGGGCCATGTGTGTGACCTGCAGTGAAGTATATCCACATATGTTTGTGTCAACAGGTGCATGCAGCCACGTGTGTGCCACAGGAGGCACATTCTGTAGGCCCTGTTTCTATGTCTGGCTACTTTATACTTGGACATGACAAACTGTTTGCCACCACACCACTCTGATGCATGCCACCATCTGTGATTGACCCTCGCAGAGGGTGTTACAGTTCATCTGGTGCAGCATTCTGTCATGATTCAATGTACATGGTGCATGTGCATCTGCCTGATTCTGGCTTTGCATGGTGCAGATCCTACCTGTCCGAAAGATGGCAGCATGTTCGTTCCGGAGGGATAAAGTCTGAACCTTTCCACCAAAGCCAAGGAGTTCCTCAAGGATCCTCCCTTTCTGCGCTCCTTTTCAATATTTACATGCAGCCAATTTGTAATATCATCCGGTCTTTCAAGGTTGACTGCATGTTATATGCAGACGATGTCCTGCTTTACATCCCCTTCTCTACCGAGCATCTGGACCTCTCCCCACTGACGAGTTGCTTCAATGCAATATCTGACTGGCTCCTGTCTCAAAACCTCAGAATACAACATAAGAAAACTGAAGTACTCTTCATAACAAGGAATCCCAATTTTACCCCCCCAAAATATCTTAAAGTAAAAGAAGCGGAGTTGCAATCTAAATCCTCAATACGATATTTGGGAGTCACACTAGATCAACGCCTAGACATGAAAGCCCACATAGGTAACATAGTCAGATCAGTTTACTACAAGATCCGCTCACTTAGACACCTACGTTCCATGCTTGATCCAACCGATTTCCGGACAATCTTCCAGGCGTTGGTTATACCCCATTTCGACTATGCCAACGACATATTACAAGGTCTTCCCCAATCTACATTAAACCCGCTTCAGCTAGCCATGAACGCGGCTGCAAGAGTCATCCATGGAGCCTCCAGGTACGACCACGTTACGCCCCTGCTGATACAGTTGCATTGGCTCCCTATTCAAGCTAGAATAGTTTTCAAGACCTTGATAATTACTTTTAAAGCTGTCAATAATCTCACATCGGCATCCTTATCCTCACTCATCCATAGCACATCTCCTAATAGAACAAGGAGATCCATGGCTATAAACTCCCTCAAAATCCCGAAGGAACTTACCACTTGCACTAAATCGACAGCCAACAGAGCCTTCAGTCTCAGTGCCCCAATATGCTGGAACGCACTACCCCCTGATATCCGGGCTATTAGGAGCCTGACACAGTTTAGGAAAGCCCTCAAATGCCACCTCTTCAACAAATATCTTATAGAACCCAATGGCGTCACCTAGAGCCTAACACCCACTGATACCAGTCCCAGATAAATCTAGGGTATATCAACAACTCACGAAGTGTGATATTCATTCCTACAGTGGGCTGGTTTTTCTATGTATCTTCTGTGTATATGATTCCATGTAGTATGTTTTGTAAATAGTTACCCCGGTTATCCAGGTTATTTATACCCTGTTACCTGTAAACTCATACGTGTTATATGTACTGAGCATTTTGTTCCATGTGAACCGCGCTGATGATGAATAGTGCGGTATATAAGAGACTGTAAATAAATAAATAAATAAATTTGCAACGATGCATGTGCCTATGTGGATTCTGTGTGGGTTAGTGCACCATTGTGGACCTTTCATTCTACCTCCACATACATGTTATTGTGTGTGGTTCCTCTACAGATGTGCCGCTGTACATTGATTTACCTACCAATCAATGCATGTGTACCCAAACCTCTTTATGACATGGCATTGTGCCCCTCACATTGCACCATTACCTTAGCTGTGGGGCGATGGGATTGTGGAAAATTGCAAGAGGATCTTGATAAATTGGAAGACTGGGCATCAAAATGGCAGATGAAATTTAATGTGGACAAATGCAAACTTATGCACCTAGGGAAGAACAACCCAAACTATGGTTACACGATGCAAGGTTCCACATTAGGAACCACCACCCAGGAAAAAGATTTAGGCATCATTGTGGATAACATGTTAAAACCCTCGGCCCAGTGTGCAGCGGTGGCCAAGAGAGCAAATAGAATGCTAGGTATCATAAGGAAAGGAATGGAAAATAAAACAAAAGATATTATAATGCCTCTATATCGTTCCATGGTGAGACCGTACCTTGAATATTGTGTGCAATTCTAGTCACCGTATCTTAAAGAGGATATAGCACTATTAGAAAAGGTTCAGAGAAGAGCCACCAAAATGGTAAAGGGGATGGAAGTATACTCCTATGAAGAAAGGCTAAAAAGGTTAGGGCTCTTTAACCTGGAAAAGAGACGGCTGAGGGGAGATATGATTGAAGTCTATAAAGTAATGAACTGAGTGGAATGGGTAAACGTAGATCGATTGTTTACGTTTACATTATCAGAATATAGAAAGACTAGGGGACATGCAATGAAGCTACAGGGTAAACTATTTAAGACTAATAAAAGAAAATATTTTTTCACTCAACGTGTAATCAAACTCTGGAATTTGTTACCGGAGGATGTAGTAAAGGCTGTTAGTGTAGCTGGGTTTAAAAAAGGTTTGGACAAGTTCCTGGAGGAAAGGTCCATAAACCATTATTAAGAAGGGACCCAGGATATCAATACTTGACCCAGTACAAGCATTGTGGAACCTGTGTCTTTTGGGGAAACTGCTAGGTACGTATGAACTAGATTAGCCACTGTTGGAAACAGGATACTGGGCTTGATGCGCCTTGGTCTGACCCAGTATGGCATATCTTATGTTCTTATGTTATGTTCATTGGCATATAGATGATGCTTCTGTATCTACAACATCCATTGCAGCAGGCCTTCTGCATGGTGCTACCTCTATGTCTGTGAGGTTCAGCTTTGTTTGTTCTTTGGCAATATGTGCATCTCCTACCTGTTTCCATATCCTCATTTGGCCTTGTGTAACTGTTTTTTCTCCCATTTGTGCATTAAAGGTGTTTCTGTACATGCGTACCTGATGTCTTCTGATTCTCAGGCACATCACAGACTTTTGGCTGGCCAACTCACTGCTGTATGACCCACTGATACACACACATATGGTCTACACAGTTGAGGGGTGGTGCTGGGGTATTGGGACATGACAGTTTTGTAATGTTTCTGCATTTGCTTGTGCACTGCAGATCTACATTACTGTATGGCAGCATGGCATTACATCTATGTATCCTCGGTTCCTACCTTATCACCTTCTGGTTGTGTGGGCAGCTTGATGCACCTGCCTGTACCTGCCCCCTGTCAGTTGTGTGGTCCTGTGCTATTCCCATGATGATGCAATGTACGTCACTGCCATCTGGTTCACTCACATCACTGTGTCACCAGTCGACATTTCAGGTCATTGCACAATGTGTGTGTTCTATCATACACAATATGTGTGTGGTGTATCGGATGTTGTGCTGCTGCATTCCTGCGCACAGATGGTTTCACTGCTGTTCACATAAGTATTCCTTTTAACACAGGTACATTCATCGCTCCCATGTGCCTGTACAGTTGGATGTCATCTATCTTGGAGCATTGTGGCTTCTTGTGGGTGGGCATCTCTATTACTTGGGCACATGCATGCCCAGGCTGGTGCCTCTACATCCCCACCTGGGATGTGTGTGTCGGACATGCATGCCCAGGCTGGTGCCTCTGCATCCCACCTGGGATATGTGTGTCGGACATAGCTGGCATTGGTGTTTGGTGGCACTGGTGCGGGCAGTGGCTGTGGGACGGATTGTATATGCGCCTGCCTCCTTGTCTACACATCATCCACTGCAGAGATGTTTATTTCTTGCTGTGGCACTATGGTTCTCACACTGGTCTGGTACCTGGGGACCAGGGTTCAATTCCCAATGTAGCATTTGTCAGGCCACATTCCCTGCATTGCTCTGATGGGATCCAGTTAATCATTGTCGTTTACATTTACGTTTATTACAACTTTTTATACCGCCCAACACTAATAGTACCTGAGCGGTTTACAATACAAGTAAAACAACTTAAAACAACTTAAAAATGGCTGAGAAAAAGAAAAGGAACGCCAATAAAATGGATAGGAAAGAGGAGGAAAGAAAAGACAAGAAAGTAACAGACTACAAAGCAATGGTTGAGTATCAAAGAGCGGGGGGGGGAGGGGGCAGCAGAGGGAAGGGGGGAGCTGGGGACGGCAGGTTAAATGCTAAACTGAAAAGGTGGGTTTTGAAACATAGAAACATAGAAACATGATGACAGAAAAAGACCACAAGGCCCATCTAGTCTGTCCTTCCATAACAATGGCCGAGGGCAACGGAGGCCATCGCCCGTCCCTTCCGAACGGCGTTGTGATTGAGTTGAGTTGTGATTTAAATGATTGGTAGGATTCCTCAGCACGAAGCGAGGGGGGAGCGAGTTCCAGAGGCTGGGGGCTAGAAAGTAGAAGGCAGAAGTGCGAGTGGAAACTAGGTGAGCCTGGGAAGGTGAGGGGAGAGAGAGACGATTAGAGTGGATAGCACGAAGTAGGCGATGAGGTGGACGAAAGTGTATCTGGTCAGCGAGATAGAGGGGGGTACCAGTGCGAACAGCCCAGTGTGTGAGGATGAGGATTTTGTACTGGGCGCGGAAGGAAATAGGCAGCCAATGATAGTGAAGAAGAAGCGGGGTAACATGGTCAAAACGGGAGGCATGAGCGAGAAGACGAACAGCTGAATTTTGAATACATTGAAGACGGGACAATTGGGATTTGGGTAGACCAACAAGGATGACATTACAATAATCAAGACGGGACATCACAAGGGAAAGGAGAAGGGTAGCCAAGGCGGAGGAAGAGAGAAAGGGACAGATGGAACGAAGTTGTCTGAGAAAGAAAAAGGAACGCTGAATAATGGAGGAAATGTGGTCCTTGAAGGAGAGAGAGGAATCAAGTATAACACCTAAGTAGCGGAGTGAAGAAACAAGAGAAATAGACTGTGAGGGGAAAGAAGGGGCACATGTGGGGGAGGGGCCCCCAAACGTGAACCAGATGGCATGAGACTTGGAGGGGTTCACCTGTAGAAAATTGGAGGAAAACCAGGTAGCGATAGCGGCAAGACAAAGGTTGAGAGGAGTGATATCTGGGGAGAGAGGGTCAGTACGAAGCAAGAGAAAGATGTCATCCGCGTAATAGGATGCGGAGATGCCAAACTGTTGAACTAGAAGAGTAAGGGGTGCTAGGAAGATATTAAAGAGAAGTGGAGCAAGAACAGACCCTTGAGGAACCCCGCAAGAGAGGGGGGTAGGAATAGAAGAAGAGGACCCAGAAACTACAGAAAAAGAGCGGCAGGAAAGAAAAGAGTGAAACCATTGAAGAACCGTTCCAGAGAGACCTGCTTCCCGCAGACGAGTGAGGAGGGTGCAGTGATCCACTAGGTCGAAGGCAGCAGAGAGATCAAGAGAAACAGCCAGTGTATAGAAACCCCGATCGTGAGCAGCGTGAAGTTCGTTGAGGAGGGAAAGAAGAACCGTTTCAGTGCTATGGGCAGGGCAAAAACCGGATTGGCGGGGGTGAAGAGTTAGGGAGGCTTCAAGGTGGGAGGAAAGTTGTATAAAGACCAGTTTCTCAAGAAATTTAGAAAGGAAAGAGAGGTTAGAGACAGGGCGCCAGTTAGAGAGCACAGTAGGATCAGAGGAATGGGATTTTAAGATGGGACGAACAATAGCATGTTTCCAACCAGAGGGAAAGGTGCCAGAAGACAGACTAGAATTGAACAAAGAGAGGATATAGGGGGAAAGAGCTAGTGAGGGTTCAAGAAGCCAGGAGGATGGGATGGGGTCAGCTGAGCAGGTGGGGCATTGTTTGATGTACATTGCAGGGTTTATGTTGCCATGTACACTGCTTTGCTTGATATCATGGGCAGTCCATGGGTCCATACACCCCCCCCCCCCCCCCTACAGCAGATAACCATGGCACCAACACAGGATATGCACTATTCTGGGTGCATCATCGCCCATAAGGACTAGACATGACCGAGACATACAGCAGGGCACAGATGTATCCTAGGTGTGTCTAACTGAACTATCTATCACACACTGATGGGAACCTGCAGCATGGCATAGTTCAGCCATGAATGGTGCTGTGGACCTGGTGCTGGGTGCCCCACCTCAACCTCAGGGTGGGCACAGTACCTGCACAATGTGACTGTCTGTGGCTACTCTGTGGCAGTACCACACACGGTCTGTTCCCCCTACCTGGCCGAGGTGCTGTGGGGGTGCATACCCAATCTTGTGCCCATCTCTCAACTGCTGATTTGCATGTGCAGTGCATCATGGATACGGGTGGGTTAACCCTATCCTGGTAACCACAGCAGACAGTTTGTGTGGTGACGTGCAGTCCTGCAGCCAGCCAGGGCTTTGTTCACAGCCTTATAAGGTGTCCTATAGGGGACATTATAGGGTGCCTTGGCGAACAGTACACTTTATAATGTGCCCTATGGAGTGCGTTATGGGGTGCCTTATGCAGCACCTTAGATTATGCCACCGTGAGGGTGTGTTTGCTGGCAGCACAAATTAAAATACATGTCAAATGCCTCAACAATCACTACTTAAATGTAAAGGGTGCTGCCTCAGCCAGCCTTATGCATTGGGCCCACTGGGGAATCGACCCCATGACGCCTGTACCATCAGTCAGTGTTGTAGCCATTGTGCTACAGCTCTGTTGCTGTGATTGTATGTCTATGCGCCTTCTTAAGATTAATGCGCGGTAACGTGCCCTGTAGCGCTCGTTCATTTATGGCGCCTTGTAGCGCGCGTTCTCGGCAACGATGTACCGCCCATGTCCTTATTTGGGGTTTCTGTCTCTAACACGGCTCCTAATGCGAATCACACTAACGCAGTTTAGTAAACATACTCCTAAGAGTTAAGTGAATGAAGGTAATTTGTGGATATACATTGTGAGATGAGTGAGACATTTTAGGATGTAAAAGAGAGAGAAAAGTTTTTTTCCTGCCACATCGAGCTTGCGCTAGGTCTCCCCAATTTTTGTCTTCTGAGAAGGGAGGGTGAGAGTTAGCTGAGAAGTTAGAGGGGCGGGGAGTGAAGAAAAGAAGCATCAGAATCTTCATCTTTATCTTTATTTACATTTAATATACCGCCCTTGTCGAAGTAAAGAATCAAAGAAGTGACTGTCTTCAAGTATCCTGAAGAGACAGGCTCCTGTTCAAGGAAGAAAGACGGAAGATTGGGCCCCAACATGTTGACCTGAATCCCTGATTAATAAGTATCATATAACTTAAAGTGATATTTGAGCTCCGATATAGCGCAGGGTTATTTGTGAAGGGAAGCTGTTTTTGTAATAGATTTTCCTGAATTTGAAAATGCTTTATTTGACTCAGGTTGAGTAAATGAAAGTTTACCTGAGTGCATTATTTGGAGTAAGAAAATAAACATAGACACAGCTTGTCGTATCCAATGACAATTTTTTTGACATTGTATATGTATACTATTCTGTATCTAAAATTCACCATATATCAATAATTTAAATATGTTAAATACCTACTTTTATTTGTTTTAACACCTCTGTACTGAATATATTTTTAAATTGTAAAATCTAATTGGTCCAAGGCTTAAGTTCTTATTTAGAATAATTATTTTTTTTCCTTTGGTTGTACTTCTCTTTAAGGGGAGTATTCCTTGAGAACGTAGTGTATTTCTACTGTAACCTTTTCTGTTTAACACCCCCAGCAGCATATTTGTGACAACTATAAGAGCGAAACCCTGAAGTTTATATTCCAGAAGAACAGTTACAGTATTTTTTTAATTCTGTGTCCTTATTTCTGTTACAAGCTCTCTGCTTGGATTTATTTGTAAAATGAGAAATATTAAAAAAGAGGATAGTGAGGTTTTTGGACTGCAATAGATTGAAGGATCTGAAGCAGCATGGGTTAACTAGAGGCAGGACTTGTCAGACAAATCTGATTGATTTCTTTGACTGGGTAACCAGAGATCTGACCAAGCGAGATCCCTATACGTGGTGTACTTAGATTTCAGTAAAGCATTTGACACCATTCCACACAGGCAACTTATAAATAAATTGAGCACCCTAGGGATGGACCCTAAAGTGACTGATTAAGTTAGAAATTGGTTGAGTGGGGGACGACACAGGGTACAGGTAAATGGAGCTCATTCTGAGGAGAAGGATGTTATCAGTGGTGTACTGCAGGGATCTGTCCTTGGTCCAATTCTTTTTAACATTTTTGTTAGTGATATTGTGGAAGGGCTGTTGGGTAAGGTTTGCCACTGTGGATGATACCAAAATCTGCAATAAAGTAGATACTCAGGAAGAAGTAGATAACATGAAGAGGGATCTAACTAAGCTTTAAAAATGGTCGAGAATGTGGCAGCTGATATTTAAAGCTAAAAAATGCAGGGTCATGCATTTGGGCTGCAAAAATCCAAGGGAAAGGTACAGTACAGGTGGTGAGAAAATTCTGTCCACAAAAAAAGAGCGAGACCTGGGCGTGATTCTTTCTGATGGTCTTAAAGTGGCTAAACAGGTAGAAAAGGTGATGATGAAAGTCAGATGGATGCTTAAGTGCCTAGGGAAAGGAATGGCCAGCAGAAAAAGGAGGTGATAGTATGTCTATATAAATCTTTGATGAGACCTCATTTGAAGTATTGTGTGCAATTCTGGAGACCACACCTTCAAAGGGATATAAACAGGATGACGTCAGTGCAGAGAGTGGCTACCAAGATGGTCAGTGGTCTTTGTTATAAACCATATTGGGACAGACTTAAGGATCTCAGTATGTATACTTTAGAGGAAAGGTGAGTAGAGGAGATATGATAGAAACATTTAAATACCTTTGGGGTATGTTTACTAAGCAGTCTTAACGTTCAGCCGGCGTTAGTGTGCAGCATGCCATATAAGGTAGTGGGCGTTCCTGTCTTAAGGTAGCATTTAGGGTTATCGTGCGAAAGGTACGTTTTCATGCGATAGAGGGAGCCGTGGCACGTTAATGCGCGTTAGCCTTAATTAGGTGTGCTGACCTACAAACACAGTAACAGAGGTGTAGCACAATGGTTAATACATTGACTGATGAAACAGGGGTCATGAGTTCGATCTCCCAGTGGGCCTCATGAGTAAGGCTGTCTGAGGCATTACCCTTTACTTTAAATCAGTTTGTGTGGTGACGTGCAGTCCTTCTGTAGCTAGCCAGGGGTTTGTTAGTAGCTAGAGAGCTGTAGCTCAGTGGGAACGTCACTGCCTCTGGAGCCAGAGGTCATGGGTTTGATACCACAGCAGGGTTATTTGATAGGACAGTCTGAGGCATTTTCTTTTTTAATTTAAATTAGTGCTGCCAGCAAACACACCCTCACAGTGCCGTAACCTAAGGTGCCACGTAAGGCGCCCTATAAGGCACTCCAGAGGGCACATTATAAAGTGCACTGTCCGCCAAGGCACTTTATAATGTTCCTTATAGGGTGCCTTATAGAGCGCTTTAGAGGGTGTCTTATGAGGCACATTAAGGCTACAGCACTGTGAGGGTGGTTTTGCTGGCAGCACTAGTTTAAATTAAAAAAGAAAATGCCTCAGATAGCCCTATCAAATAACCCCACTGTGGGATCAAACCCATGATCTCTGGCTCCACAGGCAGTGAAGTAACCAGTGGGCTACAGCTACTAACAAACCCCTGGCTGGCTACAGAAGGACTGCATGTCACCACACAAACTGTCTGCTGTTGTTACCAGGATAGGGTTAACCCACCCGTACCCATGATGCACTGCACATGCAAATCAGCAGTCTACAGATGATCACAAGATGAAGTATGCACCACCACAGCACCTCGGCCTGGTAGGGGGAACTGACCGTGTGCACCCCCACAGCACCTCAGCCTGGTAGGGGGTACTGACCATGTGTGCTACTGGCACAGAGTAGCTACAGACTGTCACATTGTGCGGGTACTCTGCTCACCCTGAGGGTGAGTTGGGGCACCCAGCACCAGGTCCACAGCACCTTTCATGGCTGAAATGTGCTATGCTGCAGGTCCCCACCAGTGCTAGTGTGTGTGATTAGGTAGTTCCTGCAGACACACTTAGGATACATCTGTGTCCATCTGTATTTCTCAGTCATGTCTAGCCCTTATGGGCTATGATGCACCCAGAATAGTGCATATCCTGTGTTGGTGCCATGGTCACATGATGGAGATGGAGGGGGAGTTTGGACCCATAGATGGATTATGTGCCACCACCCAACCCCGCTCAGGGTGGGAAACAGGATCTCCCACCAACAGATCCACATTCTACCTGCCTGCAATGGTGGCAGTAGAGGGGACCATCAACCCCAGTCCTGCTGGGGAACAGACACCCTACAGGGCAGCCAATGCAGATCCATACATATCCATAAGGCAAAGTAGACAGAAGGCCTGGAAATGCTCAGCTTCCCCCCACCACTATCTGATATTATCCAGCAGCAAGCCTCCAGCTGCTGCACCATGCAAGGTGTTCCAGCCAAACACATACCAACTGCAGACCATCTGCTAGCTAGTCCATAGTGCATGTTCCTGGAGAAGATGAATGTACCCAGAACAGGGATGTCAGCATACACACCAAGCAGATAAGTCAGTGATTGGGCCTCAAAAGGGAACCTATAAATATCACACAAGATAAACACTATATGGCACTATGGGGGAACCTAGCCATGTCGTGGTCACTGCTCAGTCAGGGTGAGAGTGACCGCCCAGCAGGACATGCTGTGGTTGTCGGGCACTATAATGTCCGAGCCATTGCCCTATGCCCTGTGCAGGTGCATCCTGGCCAGGCCACCCTGTCCGGGCTATACCCATGGTACCTTGCTCCTCATTATGCACATTGGCAGGCTTACACTGGCAACAGTGTGGGCTGTGGAGGGTGTTGGCAGCCACCACACACTGGATAGACAGACACACACTCCCCACACCTATGCCAGCATTGTGCAAATATAGAGGCTCTTGGCAGCCCTGGCCACCGCACCAGTCCTGGGCACAGTGCAGGCATAGCTATGGTACGCAATACTGTAGGAGTCACTCCCCAGGTTGGTAAACACTGTCAGACACAAGACCTGTAGCACACTCCACAGACATCAGAAAGGTTGCTATGATGCAGCTCACTCAGAATATTGTACTTAACCTAGGAATTGCTATCTGCCAGTAATCATAGCAACCTTTTGATAGGTGTGTACTGTATTCCCAGGTTTAGGGTGGCATTACTAAGGTATGCAAGTACTAGTATTGGGAGATGCACGCAGAGCCCAAAGTCCTGCCTCTCCAGGAGGCTTTGGATAATGGGGCCTGTGGGTGCGGGTGTGTCTGCCCCTGTTGGCTGCTGCTCTACGGCAGAGATTCCCAACTCCAGTCCTGCGGTGCCAAACACTGTTCGGGTTTTCATGCTGTCCCTCATGAATATGCATGAGATACATCTGCATACCATGGGTGTGGTGCATAGAAATACAGCACAGGCATCTTTATCAGAGGCAGCATGGAACCGGAATGGTGTTTGGCCCTCCAGGACTGCATTTGGGAGACTCTGCTCTAGGTAATGTGCATGTATATGGTTTCCGTGCTCTGTAGGGTAAAATGTGGGTGTCTTGGGCATGTTTACGTCATCTGCAATAAAGGTGCTGTCTGTATTAGCACGTTGCAGTAGTGGGTAAAATATGGGGACTGGGTTGGCAGGAACCACAGCTGGGACTTTAACCTGTGACCCTCTGCTTCTGAATACACTGGTTTTGTGCACTGCACCACCTTGTTGCCACAGAGTCTGTACATTCCTTTGTGATACCATGACTGTTCGTCAGACAGGGCTCGTCTGTTGCAGTACACGGCACCCACCTACACAGGGCTAGGCCACGGTCTGCTCTGGGCAGCTGCCACTTCTCCCTCCACCACCAGTATCCCTCAGCCACCATGCTGACATGCCCTTCTGCTGGTGGAGCTGGTGGTGCGCAGCCTCAGGCCATCCAGTATGCAGGTAGGCGGCTGCCTATGGTACGGGTTCTGGGGTAGGGGTGCCTGCATAGACGTCCACGCTCCCCGCCAGCCCTGCCTGCCAATGTTCCGTGCCCTTGGGGGTTGCTGTTGGGTACTATCCCCTGTGACACCTTGGGAAACACACTCGTGCCCATGTTGGGCCATCAGCAGTTGCTGTCTGGCTGCTCCGCTGTTTCATCATTCGTATGGGCCACCTAGGCATCACCCTAGTCCGCACTGTGGCCCAGCTGCACCACAGCATGTGCCGCCTGCGGCCCTCTATCCCCTTCTCTGGCATCTGTCCAGTTGCTGTTCCGACATGCTCGCCTTGATGTTGCGGAACATGTGCACACCATAGGAACCCTGTCCGATGGTGGGGAAAACCCTGAGCAGTGCTATTTCACTGTGGGCCCATTCACCTTGTATGGGGACGGAGTATAGACCCTTCCATGATTTATATCTGTTCTATGGAGCTTACTCGGGGTGGGGAGGGGTTGATGTTTCTCATTGATACCACTATTGGCCAGCTTGGTTATTGTTTTTTTCCAGTTTGTTGAGGTCATTTTCAGTGTTTCTGTGCCCTTTTGTTCTGTGCACATGTATCACACTTATCACTTTTTTTTGTTTCCCTGCCTGGGCTGTACATTGCTGACACTCAAATGGTTTCTCTCCCCTTTAATGTGCATTTAACGGCAGGTTTTCATTCGCGTTGGAATTCAGCTCTGAAAATCAGCGCGTTAGTGTGAATGGAGCCTCTCCCCGCCCACTCTCCGCCCATTGACCTCTTCTCTCCGCCCTCTCTTCACCTTCTGCGGTGTTTTAACGCGCCATGGGGCATTACGATCGTTAGCGCATCATAACGCGCGTTATGTAACGTTAACGATCGTAAGCGCAGCGTAATACGCGTTATGACACGCTAACGATCGTTAACGTTACATAACGTGCGTTATTCACGATTACCGCAGTTTAGTAAACATACCCCTTAGATACTCTTTACCTACATCACACTTTTCTTTTACACCTCACGTTTCTCATTCTCACCCCTATTCTTCCCTTCTTGCTCTCACTTTATCTTTAACTCCTTCCTATTCCTCCCCCTTCTTATCTATTCTTGAAAACCCTTTAAGACTCATCCACCTGTCACGTCCCAAAAAGGGAGATACACTAGGAAATATAATTCTTCTAGGACAAGCAGGATGAAGTCAGCCACACCAGGTGACGTCATCCGACGGAGCTGAGGACAGAAGTATTATCTCTATAGCCAAGAAGGCGCTTCCCTTCTGGGCATGCTCCACCTGGCCCTACCCCTAGCCCACCCCTAGCCAGCCACTTTTACCTCTTCCACCTTGCCAGCAAAATGGATATTACTTCTCTCCAACAAAAGTCTATAAATAATCAAGACTACATCAGATGAGACCTCCAAAATGCCCAAACCGGGATTCAAGAAGTGGCCAGGATGCTTGAGAAAATTGAACTCCACTGACCTGCATGATTGATGCCTCCAATGCCTAGGTATCTCACACAAAGTGGAAGACTGTGCTCACTGTGCCAGGATGTCACCACGAGTGAGGAAATTGCACAGAAATGCTCTTAATAAACTGTTTCCAGATCTGCCTCCCCGCTCCGGTGCTTCCATTAAACTCCTGGTATGCCTGGCCTCGCCGGCACTGCTGCCGCCTCTCCAGGCTCCAACTGTGTTACTGCCTCTTCAGGCTCCTCCAACGGCTCTGGGTGCGCCTACAAGGGCCTCCACCCACAGCCCCTCAGTTTCGGACACCGCTTCTCCTTCGGGGGATCTGTCCCTGCCTGACCGGCAGCCCCAAGCAGTCCTACACTCGGCCAGCCATGAGGCTCCCATGGTGGCAGCCATCTTGGAAGATGATGTCATGGCTCCCAGTTCCTCCCACCATGGATCCATTGGCCGGCACCAAAATGAACGTCACAGGAGGAGGAGGAGCCACTCACACAAGAGACATTCCCACTGCCGACGATCGCACTCGGCGTGGAGGCATCACCCCGACCCGCGCCGATGCTCCGGCCACGGGCACAGAAGCAGTCACAGTAGCAGCATGGACACCTACTACCACAGAAACAGACAGCACCGGACCAGCAGGAGCCGATTCTACAGCCGCAGCAAGTACTCTTCACCTGACTGCAGTGAGCCTGGCACCAGCATCAGGTATGCATCCCCCTGTATTCAATGGAACCTATCCCCCTTTCTCGTCCTTGCCCCCTCAGGGACCCAAGAACAGCCGGACGACCTCCTGGAACCCACGTAGCCTGTCAGGGCTGCTTCAGCTCCGCTTGGAGCACACAAACCACATGCACAATTCTTGTCCCTGCTATCTTACCTGTTCACGCAATGGGCTTCTTCAGGCATGGCACAGATCCCTACCCCAGGAGTCTCCCACTGCTCCAGCACCCAGCTTGCCACTCCAGTTCCTCCCACTCCAATTTCACTCAAGAACTGCAATGACGCAGAGGGAACCACAGCGCAAGAATCCACAGGGGACCCCCCCCCCCATCTGCGGATCTTGAAACTTCTACCCTGTCAGCAGACACCCCGACGGATGCTCCACCTAGCAACCCAGAGGACTTAGCCTACCCCAAATTCCTCAGGAAGGTTGCCACCACCCTAAACCTCTCTGGCACCCACGATACGTCCGACCAGCGCCCGGAGATGCAGGCTGCAAGAAAATTCCTAGAGGCTCCCCGTCCCTCGGCACATATCCCTGTGCACCCTCTACTGAAGGAGAACCTCCTCTCCCTATGGCAGAACCCTACCTCGGGGGCACCCATCTCTCGGAAACTGGATGCCAAATACCAGGTCCAAGCCTCTCCAGGTTTAGACAAAACCCAGCTCTCTCATAACTCCATAGTGGTGGAGTCCACATTCAAGCGCTCTAAGTCCAACCGGACTCACTCCAACTACCCCCCTGGTAAGAAGCTCAAGATCCTTGATGACATTGGCAGAAAGACATTCCAGGGAGCTCTGCTCTGTTCTAGAGTCTCTGCCCACCAGTTCTAACAGGCCCTGTACCAGGACATTCTCATGGAACAGCTAAAATCAACCCTCTCCACCTTCAACCAGGAGACGCAGACGGCCACTTCCTCCACCATTGCAAACCTGCAGGAGTGCACAAAACATCAGGTGAGGGCAGCGTTCGATGCCTTTGATGCAGTGGCCCGCACTGCGACTACCTCTATTTCTGCTCGTTGCATCACCTGGCTCAAGGCATCAGGCCTGCAGGAGGACACCCATGACCGCATTGCAGATGCCCCCTGCACCGGGGATACCTTGTTTGGTGAAAAAGTCAACGACACCATCAATGCCCTAAAAGACCATTGCACGACGCTGCAGACCCTCGCAGATGAAGGCCTAGAACGGCCCAACCGCAAAATCTCCTACCAGCAAAATCCATATTCTTTTTCCTCATCCAAGCACCAATACAGACCCTACCGAAAATGGCACAAACCCTGCTATAAACCACAATCACAGCCTCCTCATTCATCCTACAGGCAAAAGTCCCGCCAGCGTGAGAGGAAACAGCAGAAGACCTCACAACCAGGTCCCATGAAAACCAACCAGGCTTTTTGACGTGAAGGATGGGACCAGCCTCCCTATGGGGGGGTCACTTGGCCATGTTCCTACTGGCCTGGAAGTCTATCACTACGAACAAGTGGGTCCTTGCAATCATCTACAATGGATACCGAATAGAGTTTCTTTTGCCCCCGCTACAACGTGTGATCCCACGCTGCAAGGAGTCTGCCTCTTCCTTAGAGAAGGAGATCCTGTCCCTCCTAACCTCCAAGGCCATTGAACCTGTTCTGGAGGCAGAACTGAACACTGGCTTCTACTCCAGGTACTTCTTCGTCCCCAAGAAATCGGGCGGCAAGCAACCCATCCTCGACCTCCGCAAGCTCAAACTTGTTCATCGCCAAAGAGAAATTCAGGATGCATTCCCTCAGATCCATCCTGCCCCTCATCCAACACAAGGAGTGGCTAACATCCCTGGATCTCCTGGAGGCATACATACATGTCCCAGGAGGCTTCCCCTTGCACCTGATCTGCTCTCACAGGATGGCGGGAATATCCTCCACTCCAGCCTGAAAACCCTTGCCTTAACAGCCTGAAGGCTGAGCGGATAGCCTTATCCCCTTTCCACCTATCACATGAGGTTGAACAAGTGGTCCTCGCCGCCCGCCGCCCCTCGACCAGAAAATCATACAGCCTGAAGTGGTGGCGCTTCACCTTCTGGTGCTCCTCTCAAGGATTGGATCCTTTCTCCTGCCATGTGCAGCCTATCCTACAGTACCTGACTGCCCTATCTCAGCAAGGCCTGCAGACGCAGTCCGTCCGAGTCAACCTAGCAGCCATCGTGGCCTTCCACGACCACCCAGGGGACAGCTCCATCGCGCAACTGCCCGTCATCCCACGCTTTATGAAGGGCCTCACCAACCTTCATCCTCCAATCAGAAAACCTGAAGGGCCTCACCAACCTTCACCCTCCAATCAGAAATCAGAAAGCACTAGGACCTCAATGTGGTTCTCAATCAGCTTACCCTGCCACCCTTTGAGCCCATGCAGTCGACTGACATCAAGCTCGTCTCCTGGAAGATCCTATTCCTGGTTGCTATCACTTCGGCCAGGCGTATCAGCGAACTCCAGGCTCTGGTGGTGCACCCACCGTACACACAAATTTCTGGGGACTGCGCTTCCCTCTGGACGCATCTGAAATTTGTCCCGAAGGTAGCTTCTGCCTTCCACATCAACCAAACGATCAAACTTACTACCTTCCACCCAGAGCCCCACGCTTCCCCTGAGGAAGAATGGCTACACAAACTGGACTGCGTCAGGGCCTTATGCCTTTAGCTCATCAGGACTGCGGCCAAGAGACGAGGCACACAACTCTTTGGGGTATGTTTACTAAACTGCGGTAATCGTACATAACGCGCGTTAGATCGTTAACGTTACATAACGCGCGTTAACCGTAGTTAATGATCATAAACTCCCGTGGCGTGGTAAAACACCGCAGAAGGTGGAGAGAGGGCAGAGAGAAGGGGTCAATGGGCGTAGAGTGGGTGGGGAGAGGCTCCCTTCACACTAACGCGCTGATCTGAAGAGCTCAATTCCAATGCGAATGAAAACCTGCCGTTAAATGCACATTACAGGGGAGAGAAACCATTTCAGTGTCAGCAATGTACAGCCCAGGCAGGGAAACCTAAAAAAAACATAAGTGTGATACATGTGCATAGAAGAAAAGGGCACAGAAACACTGAAAATGACCCCAACAAACTGGAAAAAAACCATAACCAAGCTGGCCAATAGTGGTATCAATGAGAAACATCAACCCCTCCCCCCCAGAGTAAGCTCCATAGAACAGATATAAATCGTGGAAGGGTCTATACTCCGTCCCCATACAAGGTGAATGAGCCCACAGTGAAATAGCGCTGCTCAGGGTTTTCCCCACCATCGGACAGGGTTCCTATGGCGTGCACATGTCCCGCAACATCAGGGCGGGCATGTCAGAATGGCAACTGGACAGATGCCGGAGAAGGGGATACAGAGGGCCGCAGGCGGCACATGCTGTGGTGCAGCTGGGCCACAGTGCAGACTAGGGCAATGCCTAGGTGGCCCATACGAATGCTGAAGCAGCAGAGCAGCCAGACAGCTACTGCTGAAGGCCCAACATGGGCACGACTGTGTTTCCCACAGTGTCACAGGGTATAGTACCCAGCAGCTACCCCCAAGGGCACGGAACATTGGCAGGCGGTGCTGGGGGGAAGCGTGGACACCTATGCAGGCACCCCTACCCCAGAACCCGCACCATAGGCAGCCGCCTACCTGCACACTGGATGGCCTGAGACTACGCACCACCAGCACCACCAGCAGAAGGGCATGTCAGCATGGTGGCTGAGGGATACTGGTGGTGGAGGGGGCAGTGGCAGCAGCCCAGAGCAGACCGTAGCCTAGCCCTGTGTAGGTGGGTGCCGTGTACTGCAACAGACGGGCCCTGTCTGATGAACAGTCATGGTATCACCAAGGAATGTACTGACTCTGTGATATCAAGGTGGTGCAGTGCAGAAAATCAGTGTATTCAGAAGCAGAGGGTCACAGGTTCAAGTCCCAGCTGTGGTTCCTGCCAATCCAGTCCCCATATTTTACCCACTACTACAACGTGCTAATACAGAAAGCACCTGTATTGCAGATGATGTAAACATGCCCAAGACACCTACATTTTACCCTACAGAGCACAGACACCATAAACATGCACATTACCTAGAGCAGAGCCTCCCAAATGCAGTCCTGGAGGGCCAAACACCATTCCGGTTCCATGCTGCCTCTGATAAAGATGCCTGTGCTGCATTTCCATGCGCCACCCCCATGGTATGCCGATGTATCTCATGCATATTCATGAGGGACAGCATGAAAACCCGAACAGTGTTTGGCACCGCAGGACTGGAGTTAGGAACCTCTGCCATAAAGCAGCAGCCAACAGGGGCAGACACACCCGCACCCATAGGCCCCATTATCCAAAGCCTCCTGGAGAGGCAGGATTTTGGGCTCTGCGTGCATCTCCCAATACTAGCACTTGCATACCTTAGTAATGCCACCCTAAACCGGGGAATATGGTACACATCTATCAAAAGATTGCTATGAGTACTGGCAGATAGCAATTCCTAGGTTAAGTACACTTTTCTGAGTGAGCTGCATCATAGCAACCTTTCTGATGTCTGTGGAGTGTGCTACAGGTCTTGTGTCTGACAGTGTTTACCAACCTGGGGAGTGACTCCTACAGTATTGCGTACCATAGCCATACCTGCACTGTGCCCAGGATTGGTGTGGTGTGGTGGCCTGGGCTGCCCAACACCTCTATAGTTGCACAATGCTGGCATAGGTGTGTGGAGTGTGTGTCTGTCTATCCCAGGGGTGGGCACCTCTGGTCCTGGAGGGCCGCAGACCAGTCAGATTTTCGGGATATCCCTAATGAACATGCATGAGATATATATGCATTAGAGATATCCTGCCAACCTGACTGGTTTGTGGCCCTCCAGGGCTGGATTTTGAGACCCCTGCCTTACACCTCTGTCATTTAAGATCGTGAGTGGGCAAGGTACAGATGTCCTAGACATCGAAAGGGTATATAGAATGTGTCACATTCCTCCTCGATTCTCACCACCACCAAAAAGGTGGAGCATGCCCAGAAGGGAAATGCCTTCTGGGCTATAGAGATAGTACTTCTGTCTTCGGCACCATCGGATGATGTCACCTGGTGTGGCTGACTTATCCTGCTGTCCACGGAGAACTCCCGTTACAGGTAAGTAACCCTGATAAGTCTCTACTTAATCCCTCTCTCTGGCAATTCCCTTGAGTCTTTCTCAACTTCCAGGCTACGTACAATGTTAATCTATTTGTTAAGCAGCAGTTCTAACATAGAACTTCAAACCGCTAAAAAAAAATTAAAAAAGATCAAGAAAAATATCCCACCCCTTCTCCTCCCCTTTTTAACTCCAGTCTCCTTAAATAATTTTTCCTCTTATCAGCACTCTCTAAGATACCTTTTAGGACACTCCATTTAACTCTGACTCTAAAATCACTTTTAACCTGGAAAAAAAATGTAAACTGACTAATGAATCTTCTCAGTAGTCCTTAGCGGTCAGATTCAACTTAATCATTCAAATTCAACAAAAAAAAAATCAAATTTGGAGGCTTTCTCATTCACAACTGACAAAACACCTCTGCACTCACTCACATTCAACTGCCAACTAAACTAAAATCCATCTTCACTCAAATTCTAAAGGTGAAAAATGATGTTCCTACACTTGCCTATGTCATAAGGTAACACCATTCTATTGCTAACAAAATCCCCATTCCCCCTTAATTCTTAAAATTTCCTTCATACCCTTTCCCAAGAAGTTCCTTAGTAATTTTCTGAGCTGTCAAATCCTTCACTCGGTTGGTTATAAGCTGCCTGCTTAAATTGCATCATGCAACAAAATTGTATTCATTCCAGATGACTCCACCCCCCTCCTTCATTCTGGTATTTTTATAAACTACCAACATATATTTTCAAACATTCAATATTAAATCTCAATTCCATTTCTGCAGAATTCAGGTTTACATAACCTCAGCATATGTTTCATGTGCTT
Source organism: Ichthyophis bannanicus (assembly GCA_033557465.1). Classification (NCBI taxonomy): domain Eukaryota; kingdom Metazoa; phylum Chordata; class Amphibia; order Gymnophiona; family Ichthyophiidae; genus Ichthyophis; species Ichthyophis bannanicus. The sequence goes on from CM066035.1 coordinate 454,662,298, forward strand.
TGAATGGCTTTAAAGCTCACTTTACTTCCATAAACAAACTTTATTACTCCGCCACTTTTATATGCTTTAAAACTTCACCAAAAAAAAAAAAACATTTTTTCTTGTTTCCTAGCACTCAGGGACACTTTCCCATTAGTTTATAATTTTTAGTTTTCATGAAACATACACTTTTAACATCGGCGTAGACCCTGCCTCTCCAGATTTAATCGGCTCCGTTTTAAATTTGAGCTCTCCAAGAGCCTCAAAAAACATTTGTCCCAGCTCCACAGTCCTCCATACTTCTAATCATAGTCTTAAAGTATTTAAAATTGTAATTTTTAATTTCACTGAAAAACAGTTTAACCCTCTTTAAGGCAGCATCTCCATTCAATTTCAGATCGGGGGGGGGGGTCCCACTAATAATTAAAAAAAAAAAAAAAACAGGTCTCTAGAGTCCCTCTAAATCAGGACCTTTCTGGATCCTCTCCAGCCTTGAAGGCCCGATTACAAGGCCCCTTGCCAGGATCACAGGGCTTATTATCCCTATGCACACTCCCCTCCAACACAACGGGGTTTCCCGTTAAAAGAAAAAAAACCTCTGGGTACTTCAGCATTACATTAATGGGGCTTACCATGGCCCAATTTCCAAGGCCTTCTTCCCCTCCAGACTTCACGGTCCCAAAACAAAGCTACTCCAACCCTCCCCTCAGTCTTTGGGGGCATCGCAAGCACCACCATAACATTGGGGATAGCTACAGATTGCCTGGATGCCCCCTGAAGCCACAGACCCCTCTGCCCTGCGATCGGGGCCAGCTACCCAGCTCCCTGACCACAAACACCAGCAGCCTCCCCGACCACCCCTGACATTGAGGACAGCCCTGGGTCCTCTCAACCCTCCCCAATGCCTTCAGGCATTTCCCCCTCATAACCGGGGCAGCCACGAAGACCACGACTGCACCCGATTGCAGCTGTCACACTTTCCCTGACTGATTGGAGCACTCTCCCTGCATGATTGAAGCAGCCACTAACAACACGGCTATACTCAATCACAGTAGCCAACTCCTGCAGCCTTCCAGAGACCGCAAACAGCCTTCAGTGCCCTGAAGTTTCTTTCTTTTCCCTTTTTTTTTTTAACTTGCTCTCCTTTTTGGCTGTGCCTGCAGCCTCAAGAAAAGAAAAAGAAACCCCAGCTGCAGACATCAGTCCCAGAACATCTCGGCAAGAAAAAAAACATACATTAAAGCTGCCTCAAGCAGCCCCACAGCTCTGGATCCACGACATGGAGAAGAGAAAAAAAAAACCCACACAGGTATTTTTAATGTTTTCCTCTTTATTTTCCCAACTGGTTATATTAGCATGAAAAACAACTGAAAGAAATGGTTTTAAAATAAAATCCACATAACTACCCCTTCTCCAGATCACAATGCCAGGAGGAGAATCACTAAGGAAATAACTAAACAAAGAAAGGCTAAGAAAATTTAGGCAAGTGCTAAGCAAACCAGTATCAGTCATAAAGTGGTAGTAGTTGGGGGGCCCAGATCAATTGAACTACGAGCATTCAGGAAGGCTCAAAAATATATATGAATGAGATTGAAATTTGACCATGCATTTGAACAGAACTTTAAGGACTCCAGGACGGAGCATAAGAAATTATTTCCTCCTATATTTTGTTTCCCTTGATAAGTCTGGAAACACCCGGACAGCAAAACCTTTCAACAAAATGCTCTGCTTGCAAAAAAATAACATGAGAAACTATTCACAGTCAGTAGCAAACATGGAAGTAACCAAAAGAATAGAGGGTATGACTGGTTATGGGGTATGTTTACTAAACCGCGCAAATGTGCGGGGCGCACTTGAGCGTGCACTAAGGTACCTTAGCGCACGCTAATAGTGCGTTTTTGGTGCCCCGCACATGTGCGCGCCCCCCGCACAAGTGCGCTCCGCCCGCACAAGAGCGGGGCGCGCTGATGTGCGATAGAGGCGTGGAAAGGCATTTTGAGGGCGGAGGAAGGCTCCCAAGGGGCGGGGGGACGGGGTCAATGGGTGTAGAGTGGGAGGGGAGAGGCTCCCCGCACAGGAGTGGGGCTGAATTTCTGCAAAAAAATACCGCGAGTGAAACCCTCGCGTTAGAGCCGATTTAAAGGGAAGAGAAACCATTTCCGTCAGCAATGTACAGCAAAACTGGGGAAACCTGAAAAACGTGAGCAGTGTGATACATGTGCACAGAACAAAATAGCAAATATAAATTGAAAATGACCACAACAAATTCCAAATAAATTATAATCCAGCTGGGCAACAGTGATATTAATGGGCAACCACAAAAAACACTCCCAGGAAAGCGCCAAAGGATGGAAATTATTGTTGGTAGGGGCTACGCTCCGTAGACCCTTTCAAAATTCATAGCAGTGTATTGGAGCTTTCCTGGGAGTGTTTTTTATGGTTGCCCATTAATATCACTGTTGCCCAGCTTGGTCATGGTTTTTTGGCCCTTTTTCCGAGGTCATTTTTGAGGCTTATTTGCACTTTTGTCTTCGTACAAGGTAAATGAGCCCACAGTAAAATTGTGCAGAGCAGGGTTTCTGACTCATTAGGCCAGGTTTCCTATCTCCAGGGACCACACTGGCTCTGTGGCCACAGTGTGGTGCAATGGACACAGCCAGTGTCTGTAAGACTAGAGGGTCACAGGTTCAAATCCCAGCTGGGGCTCCTGCCAACCCAATCTCCATAGCTTTACCCACCACTAAACAGTAATAGTAAAGACACTCCTTTATTGCAGAGAACATAAGCATGGTTCAAACACCCATATTTTACCCTACACCACACAGAAACCATAACAATGGGCATTACCTACAGCCGAGTCCCCCAAATTCAGTCCTGGAGTGCCACAACTCAATCAGGTCATATGCTTTTTCCCAGATAAGGACATGTCTGCATGTTGGCGGAGGGTACAGGTGGTGGAGGGGGCAGTGGCTGCAAGCCACAGCAGACAGTGGCCTAGGCATGTGCAGGCTGGCACCGTCCACCGCAACAGACAGGCTCTGTTGTATGTACAGTCATGGACCCCCAGGGAAGGCAGCATATCTGTGGCAACACGGTGGTGCAGTGCACACAGACAGTGTATGCAGAAACAGAAGGTCACAGGTTCAAAGGCCAGCTGGGGCTACCACCAATCCAGTCCACATATTTTTCCCACAACTAAACCATGATAGTAAGGACAAACCTTTATTGCTGAGAACATACGCATGGTTAATACGCCTATAGTTTACCACACCAAACACAGACACCATAAACAGCCGCATTACCTAGAGCAGAGTCTCCCAAATGCAGTCCTAGAGGGCCCCACACCATTCAGGTTCCATGCTGCCTCTAATAAAGATGCCTGTGCTGCATATCTATGCACCACCCCCATGGCATGCAGATGTAGCTCATGCATATTTATGAGGGACAGCATGAAAACCCGAACAGTGTTTGGAACACCAGGACTGGAGTTGGGAAACTCTGCCGTAAAGCAGCAGCCAACAGGGCCAGACACACCCACACACACACCCACAGGCCCCATTGGCCAATGCCTCCTGGAGAGGCAGGACATTGGGCTCTGCCTGGATCTCCCAATACTAGCAGTTGCATACCTTAGCAATGCCACCCTACACCTGGGTATATGGTACACAGCTATCAAATGTTTCCCATGATAACTGGCAGATATCAATGCCTACGTTAAGCACATTTTGCTCCTTGGGCTCCACCATAACAATCATTCTGATGTCTGCGGTGTGTGCTGCAGGTCTGGTCTCTGACAGTGTTTACCGTCGTGGGGAGTGACCCCCAACAGTATTGCGTACCATATCCATGCCTGTACTGTGCCCAGGACTGGTGTGGTGGGTATGGCTGCTGAACTCCTCTATAGTAGCACAATGCTGGTATAGGTGTGGGGGTGGCTGTCTGTCTATCCAGTGTGTGGTGGCTGCAAACACCTTCCACAGCCCACACTGCCAGCAATGTTGCCAGTATTGGGCTGTGAATGTGCATAATGAGGAGCAAGGTACCATGGGTATAGGCCGGACAGGGTGCATCTGCACAGGGCATAGGGCACTGATTGGGACATTTTAGTGCCCGGCCACCACCTACACAGACAGGGTGACCTCAGTATGTCCTGCTGAGAGATCACTCTCACCCTGACTGTGCAGTGACCACAGCATGGCTAGGCACCCCCATAGTGCTATATAGTATTTTTTTCATGTGATAGATAAGGGTTTCCTTTTGGGGCCCAGTCACTGATTTATCTGCTTGCTGTGTTTGCTGACATCTCAGTTCTGGGTGCATGCATCTCCACTGGGAACATGCACTGTGGACTAACTAGCACACTGTTTGCAGCTTGTAGGGTGCAGTGGCTGATGACTTGCTGCAGGAGAATATCAGATAGTGGTGGGGTGCAGCTCACCATATCCAGGCCTACTGTCTGTCTGCTATTGTGTTATGGATGTGTATAGAGCTGCATTGACTGCCCTGTGGGGTGTCTGTTCCTCATCAGGACTGGGGTTGATGTTCCCCTCTACTACCACCTTTGCAGGGGGGGTAGAATGTGGATCTAATGATGGGAGGCCCTGTTTGCTGCCCTTGGCAGGAGGGGGTGTGGTGGTGGGACTGGTACATAGCCCACCTAGGGGTCCATGGGGGCTACAGCTGAATAAAACAGACAGAGATATCCAAGGTGTTTCTGCAGAAACTACCTATCTCACAGTTTAACACTGCTTTGGACCTCCAGCATGGCCTTATTCAGCTATGGAAGGTGCTGTGGACCTGGTGCTGGGCGCCTCACCGCACCCTCAGGGTGAGCACAGTACCCGCACAATGTGACAGTGTGTAGCTACTCTGTGCCAGTAAAACACACGGTCAGTACCCCCTACCAGGCCGAGGTGGTGTGTGGGTGCACATGGTCACTTCCCTCTACCGGGCCGAGGTGCTGTGGGGGTGCATTGCCCATCTTGTGTTAATCTGTGGACAGCTGATTTGCATGTGCAGTGCATCATGGGTATGGGTGGGCTAACCCTATCCTGGTGACCACAGCAGACTGTCTGTGTGGTGACGTGCATGCTCTCTGCAGCCAGCCAAGGGCTTGCTAGCAGCTATAGAGCTGTAGCCCAATGGTTACTTCGCTACCTCTGAAGCCAGAAGTCATGGGTTCCAACCCACAGTGGGGTTATTTGATAGGGTTGTCCAGTGCATTATCTTTTGTTATTGTACATATTTTGATGCCAGCAAAAACACCCTCAGCATACTGTACCCATAAGGTGCCTTTGAGGGTGCTTTATAGGGCGCCCTATAGGGCACCTTATGGTTCCTGTCCATATAAGGTACACTATACATTATCCTGTGACACAACCTATAGGGTGCCCTATAGGGGACATTTTAGGGTGCTGTGGCAGACAGTGCAATTTATAATGTGCCCTATGGAGTGCCTTATAGGGTGCCTTATACGGCACCTTCAATTACGGCACATGAGGGCGTGTTTGCTGGCAGCAATTAATAACATAAAAATAAAGTGCTGCAGGACAAAATATGTACAATGCAAAGCTGATGCCACAGCCAGCATTATGTATTAGGCACACTAGGGAGCAAACTCACGACCCCTGTATCAGCAGTCAGTGCCTTAACCATTGTGCTCCACTGCTGCTCCTCCTTGCCTGTCAGCGCACCTACTTATGCTTTTCATTCCTTACACTGCACAGTGCTGCCATAAAAAACAGTACACTGACCTTGCGGTACCTCATACGGCACCCTCTAAAGTGCCCTATAAGCAACATTCTAGGGTGCCTTGGCTGACAGTGCACTTTAAAATGTGCCTTATAGGGTGCCTTATGTTAACACGCTTTGAGAGTGCGTTTGCTAGTAGTGATAATTAAAATATGAATAAAATGCCTCCTAAAGCAATCTTCCCCATAATATGTTATGCCTCAGCCAGCCTTGTTCATTGAGCACTTTGGGGGATTGAACCACTGATCCTGGCACCATTGGCCAGTGCCTTAACCATTGTGCTGTGGTTCTGTCCCTGTGATTGCACATCAGCGCGCCGCCTTATGCCGCCCAATATTAAAAAGCCTTCTAAAGCATTAGTGCACCGCCTTATGCCGCCCAGTATTTCTGCGCCTCATAAATTAATGCCTCAGCCAGCTGTCTTCATTGGGCATTGTGGGGGATTGAACCCCTGATCCCTGCACCATTGGTCAGTGTTTTAATCATTGTGCTGTGGCTCTGCTCTTTTTCTTGCACTTCAGCGCGCCACTTATGCCTCCCGCGCAGCTATCTCATGCGCTAAGGTGCGGGGCACACATGGACGCCGCACACCTTAGCGCATATGTAAATTCCGGCTTTTCGTTTTCAGGATGGAACGCCCACTCCTTATATGGCACCCGCACACTACCGGGGCCCGCACTTTACCGGGGTTTTAGTAAACATACCCCTATGAGTCAGAAGACTCTAATATAGTGGATATATCTAAAGAATCCACTTGCTGGACACCTGAAATTACCCCACCACCCTGAGTTTTCTTAATCATAGGCAAATAATACAACTTAGTCATAGAGTGGTGAGGGTCAATCAGGACACCCAAACCTCTGTAAGGTAAGATTTGAATATATCTTTAGCAGTAATACAAACAGACTTGGGGAAATGTATAAGTCTCAGATTAAGAAACTGAGAAGAGTTCTCCAACAGCTCAATTCTCGCACTCATAGCTAGAGAGTCTTTGATAAATGAATCAGTATAATCTTCCACCTGGGAAATCTTTGCTTGCAGATCCAACATGAGAGTCTGCAAAGTCGAAATTTCATCTGCTTTCTTTTGTATTGTAGCAGAGTTACCTTGAGTCTTTACAGCCAGCGCATGAACCTGAGGTACAAGAGTTTCCCCAAGTTTCACAATAGCGGACTAAATTGATTCCAAAGTGAAAACATTGGGACGAACCAGGGAAAATACTGTAGACACTCCTGCCACTCCAAATCCTGCCTCTGCCACTCTCTATTCCATTGCTGGGCTCTGTATCATGACTGAATCCTCAGCCATTTCCCCACTGTAGCTCTGCAGTGTAAGGTTGCTGGAGTGGTGATCTGGGCTTGGTCAGCTATTCCACTTTACCCCAGGGCTGTCCCTTGCAAAGGAGCCAGCTTACCACAAAGGGAAGAGGAAACTCCAAGGACTAGATGCTAGCAATGCCAACTTCAGAAGTCTCCACTGATCTGGTGGTGAGATGTCTGGTCCTGAGCTAAGCGCCAAGCCACCTGACTCCGGCAAAATGCTATTGGGATACTGCACCACTGCCACACTTGGCCACTATTGAGACCATAACAAAAAAATATCCAACAGTCTGGATGCCTCCGACGGTAAGGGAGAAGACGTTGCTGGGGCAGAAAAGGGCTTTTTTTCCCTTTTTGACGTTTATCTTCCCTATTAGGAAAAGGGACTCAGCGAAGCACAACTGCCTGCAGCCATCTTGGATTCTCCTCCTATCCTCTGTTTTAACAGCATTTATATTAATTTACTCACCAATGAGATCATACTAACCAGTCTGTAGTTCTTAACCTCATCCTCGCTTCCGCTTTTCTATATAGGGACCACATGTGCCTTTCCCCAGTCCTCTAGTACTACTCCCAACTCTAAAGAAACATTGAAAAGGTCAGACAGTGGAGCCACTAGAATGTCCCCAACTTCCTTTCATAATCTTGGATGTATTCCATCTGGCCCCATCACTTTGTTTTCTTTCAGTTTAGCTAGTTCCACATGAACATAGTCTTCTGAAAATCATTCAAGATCCCCTTCAAATCTGTTCCTATTTGTGGGTATTTTCTGAGGTCCTGCTCTGATCCCTTCATCTGTGAACACAGAACAAAAATATTTGTTAAGCAATTCCACTTTATCCTCATCAGATTCTACATATTCCCCCCTTCACTCTTGGGTCTGACAATACCACTTTTGCACTTTCTCTCACTAACATAGCTGCAAAATGTCTTGTCCCCCTATTTTATTGCATTGGTTATTTCTTCTTCTTTTTGTATCTTTGCTTCCTGACTACTTTCCTAGATTCTCTAAGTTTTTCCAAATATTGATGCTTGTCTTCTTCTCTCTATGATCTCTTGTATTTTATGAAGACCACCCTCTTTGTCTTCACCTTTTCAGCTGCTTCTTTTGAGAACCATAGTGGCCTCCCTTTCCTTTTACATGCATTTTCCTGTCTAACAAAAAGATTTATTGCCTTTAAATATCCCCTCCCAGTTTTGTCTATTGCTTTTCTATATCCCCCAGCTATTCCCATACTGCTAACAACTCCTTGAAATATTGTCCCATCTTGGCAAAGTTAGCTTTCTTAAAATCTAAGATCCTCACTTTTGAATGGATTTTATCAGCCCTACTTCTAATACTGCACCACACCATCTGGTGATAACTGGATGTGAAATGATCTCCCAATATGACATCAGAAACGCTTTCCCCATTGTAAAGCACCAAAGCCAGTATGGCACCTTCATGTGTGGGTTCTGTTACCAGTTGCCACAATAATTCCACCTGTAGAAAATCCAGGATCTCTTTACTTCTAGATGACACCTCAGCAGGGATGTGTCAATCAACATTCAACATATTGAAATCACCTATCAGTAGTACTTCTCCTCTCCTGACAGTACTGTGTATGTATTTTATTAAATATCCATCCACTTCTTCATCCTGTGAAGGAGATCTGTATATCACACCAATGCAAATGGATTTCACGTTCCCTCTTCTAGTTTAACTCACAGTGCCTCCTCCTCCTCCTTCCTTTTAAGTCTTTATATTCTATAGCTTTAATATTGTTTTTTTACTTCCCTTCTTCTTACCATGTCCTTCTTGGCTGTCCGTGAATCATGTCTCTGTAACCATCATTAACTCCAAGTCGGCCTCTTCCATTAATGCCTCAACATCTGGAATCTTATTTCCCATGCTATGAGTATTTATACACACTGCTTTCCAGATATTACCCCTTTTACCTATTTCTACAGAAATATTTAATGTTTATTTACATGAGGGCTTTTACTTACCTCGGGGGTTTCTTCACCCATCCCCAATGAAACTAGTTTAAGGTCCTTTTCAGTAGGTTAGCCTCTCTGCTGTGGAAGACATTTTCACCCTTCTTGGATAGATGGACACCATCTCTGCTCTGCATCTCTACGAAAAAAAGCCCATGGTCTAGGAAACCAAAACTCTCTTGATGAAATCATCCACCATCCTTGCTTCTGATCAGCCAGTGCTTATGTTGTTTCCCTTTTTAGTCATTTGGCTCCTTTTTCCATTTCCCAAAATTCTTTTTTGACTACAACAGCCTCTCTGATCTCACCTTTAAACCATGCTGGCAGTTTTTTCACCTTCATTCCACTTTTCTTAAAACATGGAATATATCTATTCTGGGCTTCCAAGATAGTATTTAAAAAAAAAAACATCCATGCTTGATATAAATCTTTAACCTTTGCAGCTACTCCTTTTAGTTTTTTCTTAACTTTTTTTTCCTTATTTTATCATAGTCTCCCTTTTAAAAGGTAAAAGCTAGTACTGTGGATTCCCTTGCTCTCCTTCCTCCATTTATTAAATCAAATTTGATCTTGTTTGATCATTATTTCCAAATGGCCACAACACCACTATAAAAACATAGAAACATAGAAATATGATGACAGAAAAAGACCACATAGCCTATCTAGTCTGTCCTTCCATATCAACAACTTCAACAGTCCCATATTTTCCTTTAGAGATCCTCTGTGTTTGGCCCATGCATTTTTGAATTTAGATACTGTCCTCATCTCTACCACCTCCACTGGGAGACTATTCCACGGATCCACCACTCGTTGTGTAAAGAAATATTTCTGCATATCACTCCTGAATCTATCCCTCTTCACCTTCATCTAATGTCCCCTCGTAGCAGAACTTGCTTTCAATTGAAAGAGGCTCTCCTCCTGTACATTTATACCACAGAGGTATTTAAACATCTCAATCATATCACCTCTATCCCACCTTTCCTCTAAGGTGTACATATTAAGATCCTTAAGTCTGTCCTCATATGCTTTATAATGAAGACCACTAACCATTTTAGTAGCCACCCTCTGTACTGACGCCATCCTATTTATATCCCTTTGAAGATGCGGTCTCCAGAATTGCACACTATACTCCAAATGAGGTCGCACCAAAGACTTAAACAGAGGCACTATCACCTACTTTTTTCTGCTAGCCATTCCTCTCCGTATGCACCCAAGCATCCTTCTAGCTTTTGCTGTTGCCTTTTCTACCTGTTTAGCTATTTTAAGATCATCAGACACAACCACGCCTAGGTCCCGCTCTTCTTTAGTGGACAAAAGTACTTCACCCCTATACTATTTTGCTCCCTTGGATTGCTGTAGCCCAAATGCATGACCTTACATTTTTAAACATTAAATCCCAGCTGCCAAATTCTAGACCAGGCATGTCCAACAGGTAGATCACGATCTACCTGTAGATTGCAGAGGGATCAGAGGTAGATCACCAGCCCCACTTGGCTCTATCTCTCCAGCAGCTCGCCACGTCACTAGGAGAGAGCTCGTGCCGGCAGGTCATCTGCCGAGGGCTTGCTGCCACTGCTGATCCTTTGCCTGTCTTTTTTCCCTGCCTGCAGTAATCTTGGCTGCGGGTGAATTGGGGGCACTTGTTGTTTTCATGCCAATAGTTTGTGGGTACCCCAGGGGGCCGCACTCACACCCCACGATGAGATGCACAGGCCCGGCATCATACCTGGTCTCCTGCCTCTCAGAATCACCCATTCCTGCCCCAGCCCCAACACCCCTTAGAAGTGTGTTATATACCGGGCGATATCCATTCACCCGTGCTTTACCTGAATACACTTATCATATTAGTTGTGTCGTGTGCTGGTCGTTGGTCGCTTTATAGTTTGCTTTTATTAAATGTTTTCGGGCAGACACAACAAAGTGTCAAGGATTTGGTGATTTTGGTGGGCTTTTCCAATTTTGTTCTAACTTGCCTATGCCTTGCCTTCGAATTGGTTCAAACCACTGTGAATTTTGCTTGCTTCTGTAATTTTATTATGCCTAGCCTCTTCATTGATTCTACACTGCAATTTTATTTTGCCTTGCCTTTGCGTTGATTCTGCACTGTGTGCAGAATTTATTAAATCGCATGTGGTGGTATTTGAACTTGTTTGGCGGTATTTGATTTTATCTGGTTTGCTGGACAGGTGTTTGAGTTTCTTTGATGATTGTTTGGTGGTATTTGATTATTTGTGCCAGTATGATGAACTCTTGTTTTTACTTTTAGAACTGCAGGTGTGGTTTTGGCATCTCCAGTCATTGAATTGTACATCATCTAGAGGTCTTCAGTTCCTGTTGATCTTTAATACTTTGGGACAGTGACAGCCACCCCAGTATAATGAAGATGAGTGTTTCAAAGAAGAGCAAAACCTACCCCTTTCATGATGAATGGGAAATTGACTACTTCTTCATCATGGTGAAAGATAAGAGTTGTTGTCTAATTTATAACGCCCCAGTATCCTTGCCCAAAAAGGGTAATCTGGAACGTCATTAATAAGGCTCTGCATAGCAATAAGTTTAATGCTGATTTTCCACCCAAAAGTGAAATTCGTAAACTGAAGTTCAAAGAACTTAAATCAAAATTAGCAACTCAGCAACAGTTGATGGCGAAGCCAAGGTCACATTCGGTCAATGCAACCATAGCATCCTTCAAGGTCAGCAACCTGATCACAAAGAAATGCAAACCTTTCACTGAAGGGAAATTTGTAAAAGATTGTTTTCTTGAAGAAGCTGACAATCTTTTTGAAGGATTTAAAAATAAGAAAGAGATCATAGCTGCTATTTAAGATGTACAATTGTCAAGAAACACCGTCGTGCGGTGAATAGAACAACTGAATAATTGTTGGAGTATGTTTCAAATTGTGTTGCTTTCTCACTCCAACTGGATAAATCCACAGACAGAAGAGACATAGCCCAGTTACTAGTCTTTATCCGGATGGTTTTTGAAGACTTCAGTGTTAAAGAAGAACTACTTGGAATGATTTCTTTAAAAGGGAGAACTACCGGTCAGCAGATATTCAGTTCTTTCCATTCTTTTGTGACAAAGTGTAATCTTCCATTGCATAGACTTGTTTCCATCACTACTGATGGAGCAAGAGCAATGATAGGTGAGGTTAATGGTTTCATAGCCCTCTGTAGACAGCATGACGACTTCCCAGATTTCCTTTCTTACCACTGCATCATTCACCAGCAAGTCTTGGCAAGCAAGAGACTCAATACAAAGACTGTCATGGACATCACTTTCAAAATTTTAAATTCAGTTCAGGGAAGATCACTTCAAAGATGGCTTTTCAATCTTACTCTTGATGAAGGGGCAGCGGAAATCATTTTGCACACAGATGTAAGGTGGCTAAGTAGGCACAAATTTCTGCAAATATTACGTGATTTGCTGAATGAAATAAGACGTTTTTTAAAGGAGAGGGGAGATGACCAAACAGAGTTAGACGATAAGGAGTGGTTATGTGATCTGACATTTCTTGCTGACTTTACAGGCGAACTAAGTGATATGAACCTTGAACTACAAGGTAAAAACAAATGCATTGACGAGACAAGGAGTACAATTTCATCCTACAAGAGCAAATTTGAGCTAATGATGACTGACCTTGCAAACAACACTTTTGATCATTTTCCTAATACGCAGAACCATCTGGGACAATACCCAAATTTTGTTTTTCAGAACGAGAAGTATGTGACAGAAATCTGTTCTGTTATCCAGGAATTCAAAAATAGATTCAGTGACTTCCAAAAAATTGGAACAGTTGTGGAGTACTTGTCATACCCATTCAAAGTAGATGTAAACATTAAAGAAACTGCAACTGCTAACAGTAAAAATTACTCACTGAACAAGCCATCTCTTGAAAATGAAATATTAACCATTAAAAATGGCATTTTTCTCAAGACCAGTGCTGAGCAAGAATCGTTATGGAAAATGGTGCCTAGAGACAAATTTCCCAACTTGAGAAGATGCAGTGAAGCTGTACACTCCTGTTTCGGTTGAACTTATTTGTGTGAATCTGCGTTTTCCCATCTGAAAATGACAAAGAGTACACAACGTTCCAACATGACAGATGAACATCTCCAGGATTCCCTGAGACTGGCACTCATGCAATATTCACCCAACTTCAAAAAGCTGGTGGATGAAATGCAGGCTCAGACGTCTCACTAATAAGCAAGAGCGAAATATTAAAGATTATGCAAGATCAGCTGGATCAATATTTGACCTAAATTTACTCAATAAAAGTTAAAGAAAGTTATTAAGACAGTTAAAGAAAGTTATTACTCAATAAAACTTTAAGAAAAAATGTACTTTCCATTTCCCCTAGCAGTTCTTACTCGATCTTCGTCTCTCTGTTTTGTTTTTGCTTAATTTGCTTAACAGCTAATCACATCCAAGTAAATGACAGAAGGTTCATTAAAAATGGGGGGGGGGGGATCCTCCAACTTTATTGGGTTAAAATTTTATTTGAAACTAATTTTAAACTTACTTTTTATGGTGGCAGATCACCGGCACTTTTGGCTGGAAATAGTAGATCATGGCCTGTTCGAAGTTGGACATGCCTGTTCTAGACCATTCTTCAAGCTTAGCTAGATCCCTCCTCATGTTATCTATACCTTCCTGGGTGTCTACTCTATTGCAGATTTTGGTATCATCTGCAAAGAAGCAAACCTTACCTGACAGCCCTTCCACTAGATCACTAACAAAGATGTTAAAAAGAATCGGACCAAGGACAGATCCCTGGGGCACACCACTGGTAACATCCTTCTCCTCAGAGTGAGCTCCATTTACCTGTACTCTTTGTCATCTCTCACCCAACCAATTTCTAACCCAAGCAGTAACTTTAGGGTCCATTCCTAGGGTTCTCAGTTTGTTTATAAGTCGCCTGTGAGGAACAGTGTCAAAGGCTTTACTGAAATCTAAATACACCACATCTAGGGCTCTCACTCGGTCCAACTCCCTGGTCACCCAGTCAAAGAAATCAATCAGATCTGTCTGACAAGACCTGTCTCTGGTGAATACATGCTGTCTCGGATCCTGTAATCCGCTGGACTCCAGAAACCTCACTATTTTCTCTTTCAGTAGTGTTTCCAATAATATACTCACTACCGAAGTTAAACTAACCGGCCTGTAGTTTTCAACCACATCCTTACTTCCGCTTTTGTGTAAAGGCACCACATGAGCCTCTCTCCAGTCCTTTGGCACCACTCCCGACTTCAACGAGGCATTGAAATGGTCAGTCAGTGGAGCTGCTAGAACATCCCGAAGTTCCCTCAGTATTCTAGGGTATATACTATCCGGTCCCATCGCTTTGTCTACTTTAAGTTGAGCTACTGTAGTTTCTCGCTAACACAGTCTTATGAAGATAGTTCAAGATGTCCCTCGCTTCTGTTCCTGTTTGTGGGTGTTTTCTGAGGTCCTGCTCCTGGTTCTTCATCTGTGAACACAGAATAGAAATATTTGTTAAGTAATTCTGCTTTATCCTCATCAGCTTCTACATATTCCTCTCCTTCACCCTTGAGACTGACAATACCACTTTTGCCCTTCCTCTTCTCACTAACAGATCTGAAAAATGTCCTATCCCCCCATTTTATTGCATTGGCTTTTTCCTCCTCTTTTTAAATCTTTGCTTTCCTGACTACTTTGTTTGTTTCTCTAAGTTTTTCCAAATATAGATGCCTCTCTCTGTGATCTCTTATATTTCATGAAGGCCTCCCTCTTTTTCTTCACCTTTTCATCTACTTCTTTCAAAAGCCACAGCGGTCTCCTTTTCCTTTTACCTTTATTTACCATTTTACCTAAAAGGTTGTTTGCCCTTAAAGTATCCCCTTTCAGTTTTGCCCACTGTTTTTCTACATCCCCCAGCTGTTCCCATCCCGCTAATGACACCCTGAGGTATTGGCCCATCTTGGCAAAGTTAGTCTTCCTAAAGTCTAAGACCCTCACCTTTGAATGGATTCTAACAGCCCCAGTCCTAATACTGAACCACACCATCTGGTGATCACTGGATGCAAAATGATCTCCCACTATAATATCAGAAAACCTTTCACCATTGGTAAGCACCAAGTCTAGTATGGCCCCTTCACGTGTGGGGTCTGTTCCCAATTGCCTGAATAGTTCTCCCTGTAGAGAATCCAATATCTCTTTACTTCTAGATCATAGGTGTCAAACCTGTCCTGGAGGGCCACAATCCTGCCAGGTTTTGGGATAGCCCTAATGAATATGCATGAGATATATATGCATTAGAGATATCCTGCCAACCTGACTGGTTTGTGGCCCTCCAGGACTGGATTTGGAGACCACTGCTTTACACCTCTGTCATTTAAGATGGTGAGTGGGCAAGGTACAGATGTCCTAGACATCAAAAGGGTAGCTAGAATGTGTCACATTCATCCTCGATTCTCACCACCACCAAAAAGATGTCTAATGGACAATATTTTGGTGGTGGTGAGAAGTGAGGAGGAATGTGACAAATTCTATCTAACCTTTTTGATGTCTTGGACATCTGCACCTTGCCCACTCACAATCTTAAATGACAGAGGTGTAAAGCAGTGGTCTCCAAATCCAGTCCTGGAGGGCCACAAACCAGTCAGGTTGGCAGGATATCTCTAATGCATATATATCTCATGCATATTCATTAGGGCTATCCCAAAACCTGGCAGGATTGTGGCCCTCCAGGACAGGTTTGACACCTATGTTCTAGATGATACTGCAGCAGGAATGTGCCAATCAACATCTGGCATATTGAAATCCCCTATCAGTAGCACTTCCCCTTTCCTAGCAATGCTGTGTATGTCTTCAATTGACTCTCTGTCCACCTCTTCCTCTTGTGAGGGAGGTCTGTATATCATGCCAATGCAAATAGATTTCTCTTTCCCTCTTTCTAGTTTAACCCACAGTGCTTCCTCTCTCCCTTTTAAGCTCTGTAATTGCAGATCTTTAATAGTATTTTTTTACATATAGTGTCACTCCTCCTCCCCTTCTTCCACCCCTGTCCTTTCTTAATAAAGTATAGCCAGGTATAGTTACATCCCAGTCATGGTTTTCTGTGAACCATGTTTCTGAAACTGCCACTAAATCCAAGTTGGCCACTCCCACCAAATCTTCAATATCAGGGATCTTATTTCCCATGCTACATTTATACACACTGCTTTCCATATGTTACTCCTGTTATCCATTTCCATAAAGGTATTTAATGTATCACTTACCTGGGGGCTTTTACTTACCTGGGGGCTTTATTCACCCATCCCCACAAATCTAGTTTAAAGCCTTCTTCAGTAGATTAGCCAGTCTACTACTGAAGATTTGTCAACCTTTCTTGGACAACTGGATGCCATCTCTGCTCTGCAACCCTTGAAACAGCATCCCATGGTCTAGGAAACCAAAACTCTCTTGATGATACCATCCACGCAACCATGCATTCATCTCCAGGATGCCAGCCTCTCTGTCTTGGCCTTTACCCTCAACAGGGAGGATTGAAGAGAATACCACCTGTGCACCTAACTGCTTCACCCTCTGTCCTAGAGCCATGAAGTCACTTTTGATACACTCACAGAAACATAGAAACATAGACATATGATGACAGAAAAAGACCACATGGCCTATCTAGTCTGTCCTTCCATATCAACAACTACAACAGTCCCCTTTTTACCTTTAGAGATCCTCTGTGTTTGTCCCATGCTTTTTTGAATTCAGTTACTGTCCTCATCTCTACCACCTCCACTGGGAGACTATTCCATGGATCCACTACTCGTTCCGTAAAGAAATATTTCTTCATATCACTCCCGAATCTATCTCCCTTCACCCTCCCTTCACTCAGAGGGATACCTTACAGTATCATTTGTTCCAACATGGATTAGCAACATTGGGTAATAGTCAGTGGGCTTGATGAGTCTCGGCAAACTCTCTGTAACATCTTGGATTTTGGCACCAGACAGACAGCATACCTCTCTGGACATCAAGTCTGGTCGGCAGATGGACGTCTCAGTACCCCTCAGAAGAGAGTCACCAACCACCACTACCCTTCGCTTCCTTGTGGTCACTGATTCTGCAACTTTGTGGTACTTGAGCTCTGGTTCTTCCCTTTCCAGGGATGCTTTCACCTCTTTCACTTCCAGGGCTGCATAATGGTTCTTCAATTCAAGGGCTAGAGAAGTTGGATTGGTGATTCTGCAGTCCCTGGTGACTTGTGTCCAACCTTCATCATTCTGTCTTTTGCACCAGATCCTATGTTCCACTAAGTACTAGATCTAAAATAGCTTCTCCTCTTGCTGTTTCATAAACCAGCTGATACATGAAACAGTCATTTACTTCATCTTGAAATTTTATCACCCTAGCATGTCCTAATATGACATCAACCTATTTGATACTGAGGTAATTGAAATCACCCATTATTACTATGTTGTAACTTTTGTTACCTTCCCTTTCTTTAGCATCTCTTCTCCCATTTATTAAATCTGGCCAGGTGGATGGTAATATAACCCTGCTGCCATTGCCTCCCTCTTTTTACACTGAATTTCTGTATAAAAGATTTTACAGTGTATTTTGTTTCCTGTAAACCTTTTATCCTGTTTTATACAATTATTTCTCAAAGATATTTTACAACCCCTCTACCAATTTGTCTACCCTATCATTGCTATATAATTTGTACCCTGGTATCACAGTGTCCCATTGGTGCCCTCCTTCATCAAGGTCTCTGAGATGCCAGATATATCTAACCTTTCATTTAGTGCCATATAGTCTAACTCTCCCATCTTATTTTTTAGAGTTCTAGCATTTGTATACAGGCATATCAGAGATTGAATTTTGTTCATATTAACAATCTGGTTATTGGTTGACAGGGATAATTTGGAATCTTTTAACTCTGTCTGTTCTTTACTTAAAGGCATATGGGTCATTTTTACCTTTATTGGAACCTCTCTATTGGAATGCCCTAACTTCCCTGTTTTGCTAGTACCCTTCAAAGATAAATCACTCTGAATCATACTCTCTTGGGCGACTGTTGGCTTTCCCCTATTATTTAGTTGAAAAGCTGTTCTATCTTCTTTTTAAAGATTAATGCTAGTAGCCCTGTTCCACCCCATTTAAGGTGGAATGCATCCTTTTGGAAAAGCCCCCCTCCTCCATGGAAACAGAGACTGCCAGACTGGAGATGGTACTTCTCTACTCTGTCTCTGTAGGTTTTGTCTATATACCTCTCTATCTGCTGGAGCTCCTCCAGGTATGCTACTCTGGCCTCTAGAGATCAGACTCATTCTCTGAGAGCAAATAACTCTTTGCACCTAGTGCACATATAAGACCATTCGCCAAAGGCAAAAAATCATACATGTGACATTCAGTGTAAAAGACTGGATAACACCCATTTCAATGCTGGACTGCTGTCTGCATCTTAGTTTTAAAGATTTTCTTAGTTACTTAAGTTTCTTACTTATTTAAAGTTGCTAGGGGAATACTGATACTTGAACTAATACAATTATACCTAATAAGAGTAAGGGACTTTGTTTAATGTTAACTTCAAGATGAACTACAATGCCTTAATAATCTGTTCCTAAGGCTTAATAACTTGCTGATGAAGATAACCAATTAAGCCTGAAAGTGAATAAGCAAACTTGTGAGAAACCCCTGAAGGACTAGATGTTAGAAGCTATGCCCTTCAAGCGTTTGTAGAGCTTTAAGCCAAGGGCTGCAAAAAAAGATGTTACCACCAACTGAACAGTCCAATCTCTTTCTAGATTCACCTAAAGCAGCTGCTTTATCAGCTTGAGTACCTGCCACACGCACAGAGTAGTGAAGCTTGCACCACTTTCCCCACTAAAGGATCCTATCCCCAAGTCAGAAGGGATCTACTGGGAGTTCCTAGCAAACAGTCAATGGTGTCTGCAGCTGTCTCCATCGTTCCAAGCATATCATTCACTAACAAGTTCAAAACAATGCCCAATAAGGGAAGGGTGTCTCTCTGTAGTTTTAGGGAATGTCTGAATAGGCCCAGTCATGACAAATCTGTCAGCTGCCAGCTTATGAAATCCAAATGCTAATCAGTCTGTATACTTTTTGAATTCATTAGTTTGGAATGTGGTATGTGCCCATCTCATTCTCAGTATGATGCCAGGCTAGATTAATAAGGTGTTCAGGAGAAGATGTGTCACTGTGGCTGGGTTAAGCTTCATTGTTTTGATGCTTTTTAAACAAGAGGATTTATAAGTTGATAACCAAGGTCAGCAGATATGAAGGCCTGGGTCTGCTGAAATGGTAACAGGTGGTACCCATCTCATCCCAGGTATTCTTTTATTAATTTTAATGAATCATTGAAACATGTTAATACTGTCTATACAAACACTCCTTTTGATGTCCACCAGGATGGATCCCGCCCATTCCATGGTGTTGAAACATTATTAATAACGCTATTCAACAACCTCACCCGTGGAATTGGTAACACAAAATATGCATTCATACTGGTCTTTTTAGACATAGCCTCTGCATTTGACAATGTTAACCATAATATCCTACTCTCAAGACTAGCCCAAATTGGAATAGGAGGAATTCTTTGATGCTTTAATTCATATATCTCTGACCAGTTGCTACAAGTAGGTGAAGATACATCTGTTACCTTCCCCCGGGAATAAGGAATACCCCAAGGTTCTGCCCTCTCAGCTCTGTTATTCTTTATTTATTTTTATTTATTTATTTATTTACATTCTCTTATATACTGCGGTATTCTGCATCAGTGCGGTTTACATTGAACAAACTTAAATTACATTGAACAGGGCATTATAATTTGGAGATAACTATTTTACAGGGAATATTCAACCTATACTTTCAACCAATCACAAACATATTTAGAAAATTCAGCATAGGATATTTCATATATGCAGACAACATCATGTTATACCTTCCCATTGATATAACAAACCCCTCCTACCACAACCTGGCAGACTGCATCAAAGAAGCAGAATCCTAGCTAAACTCCAACAACTTTAGCATTAATTTCAATAAAACTGAAGTTTTATGCACATCAAGAAATCAAAACCTTACCCCCCCCCCCCCACCCCTAATCTCTCACAGTTTGGAATCCTTGCCAGATGCATACATGATATGTAGATATGATAGTATTGTTCACTTCTACTGCTGATTACCCGTGAGGTTCATGGTGCCAGCCCACAATGCCAAACTAGGCTGACCTTCCACACTCCTTGCTGGGGCACCCACCCTTGCAGCCAGTTATGGTGCCCATCACCTCAATAACTGTGTTGGGCAGATGCATTTGAGCTGCTACCGAGGTGTCACTGCTGTGGAATGAATGCATGCCAAAATGGTTTGGCTCAAACTCACTTCTGCCAGGGTCTACTTGAACACAGGGCTGGGAAGCAATCAGGTAATGAGAATAGTGCCCTGGTGCACCAAGAGTTGATTGACTGTGCCATGCTGAATAGCCAAGTTACTGAAGTTCTTCCAGCACAGGTTAATCCAGCTGTTATGCTTGCCTTGTCCAGATACCAGCTTGATCCCCTATAAAGACTTTAGTTTGGGGTGTGTCGCTTAAAATATGCAGTCTAGGTTCTTGGGAGGACATCTCTGTTAACTAGGAGGTGCACTGTGCTGCTGTTCCTTATTTAGCTCTGGATAAAGATTGCAAGTCAAAGCCAGGAGGCTTGTGCCTAGCACTGTACTTTTCCTAGAAGGTTTTAAATCAGCTAATGAAAATTAAGGCATTTGGAATATTACTGGTGTAGCTTACTGCTATAGATGATTGTTTTTAATGCAATATGCCTTTGCTCCTTGCCCATCGATGTTGGGCAGATGATCAGAAATTAAAATGATTGGCTTTAGCTAGTTTCTGTTATTTCAGCAAACTTTGACTTCATTTATTTCATTGGGTGGTATCTGAAAGGACAGATTCCCAGATAAGTGGACACTCCTGGATGCAGAAAATAAAAACACAGATCCAGAGTGGTCGAAACTCAGTGGTGAAGGTAGATTTCAGAGAAATGGACATCTTACAAGGTGGAAGAGATAAACACTCCATAACAGTATCAGTCTTGAGATGTAGCAGCATAGCATAGACCCAGAGTAGCAGAAACTAGGGGAGACCAGTAAGCATTCATTTTTTTCTTAATCATAAATAAGCAGTTGAATGATTATAGGTCTTACAATGTCTGGCTTGGAGGAGGCTCAACATTTAGGGAACTAGGAAGCAGGAATAGCACCATTCATAGGCTCAGTCATACAACTGAGCTCTCTTCCTGGGCATTGTAAGCATATACTATGAGATCTTTGCTTTGTATGCTGATATACAATAATATGGCCACTAGCTGCCAGTGACTCAGTCTGTTTAATTATCAGATTATGCAAAGCAAAGCCAGCTACATGTTCTTAAATATGCAATAATAATGGGCAGCAAGCTTTTCTTTTTTGAGAAACATTTTGAAATTAACCAATACCCATTTGAGGGGAAAATTGTTATAATGTGAATTAGCAAAGCATAGAATAAATGCTTTAAGACCAATAATCTCAGCTCAGAATGCAGATCGGCAGTAAATCATGAAAGCATCGCTTAGAACACGACAAATAATTTGCCACATTATCCCTGTTCAGGGTTCTGCAAGCATGCAGAAGCGAAAGGAGCAATTTTGGAATCAGATATATCCTAGTTTAAACTAGCAAAGGCCATGCTACTGATTTTTCAATTTAGCAACCAATGAGTTGTTAAAACTGTGATGCAATATTCACTTTTAGTAGTCCCATGTACACCCATTTTTATATACTGTGTGTTTCTAGATAGGGATTTAGCTCTAGATAGAATTTGGTCGAACATTCCATTGAAATAGGAATGCACAACAAAACTCAGTGATCTGAGACTCTTAAAGTGATGAGTTCTTTCAGAAGAGATCATTCTTTTTCTTTTCATTTTTTTTTGGGGGGGGGGAGGGGTAAAGTGACTGAACAGCATGGATTGATTTCGCCCTCCCATTTGGGGATCAGGTTGTTGTTTTTTTAATCCATCTATATTGCCATCGCAAGCACCTAAATTGCAACATTTGCATGTATGACTGCAATGCCCATAGATGGACATTCAAAGTATGATTTCCATTTCTGGGAACTATGCATAAGAATTAATTTCCTGCCTGTAAAGCTTTCTATGCCTATTTTGCCTATTGTGGAAGTGCTCCTGTGTAAGTACCTCAGCCATGAACATTAGGAGTGTAAAGCATCATACATACAGTGTAAAACAATGAAAAAGAACAGATGGATGCTACCTTAGGGCACATGCAAGGTTACGACAGGCCATCACTGCGAGGAACATATAAGAATGGCAAACATTTTTGTTTCTGAAAAACACAAACAAAGCATCAGCAAAACAGTGCACCACCAATAGGCAAGATACAATTATTTGTTCTATTCTTATGCAAACAAGGGATCTCTGCTGATATTTACATTTAGCTTAGCAGAGAATCTCTCACATAGGAAGGAATGAATGAAATTAACTCTAATGAGAATATACAACAGAGGAATGAATCTGCATGATTCCTCTCTCCTACTGTACATGCCATCTCCTACATGTCATGCCTCTCATGTGCAGCTGGTTTGGGAGAATCAGAGGGAGACTTCTGGCTGCAGTCAATGCAGAATGAGCAGCATTTCAAATTAATGGCTACTGCCGGACATATCTTCTACCATAGAGTGAAACAGCTCAGCATTTAGCCAACTGGATATCGCCATCAACTGAATGTCTCCTTTCATGATGGCATAATAAGCTATTAAGAATCATAAATTTTTTTTTTATTAATTTGCTTAATCAGTCTGTTCAGTTATGACTGTGCATACTGCTGAGAATACAGAGGAAAACCCAGTGAATGCTCTTGGAGCTGATCAATGGAACCACAGAAATCTGCTCAGGAATGCAGAACTAGACCACACCCATGCCACTGTGACCACCACCCCCCAGCCCAGATACAAGCATTATAGGGGCTTCATGGCCCTCTGTTCCACCACTCATTGCTATTATCTGCCATTTTCTGTTTAACCTACAGGCATGGAATGCTGGACCGATAGCGCAAGCATGCCCAAATGACAGCGGCAGTCGTGATGCATACTGGCTCTGAGACTTAAAGGAAGAAGCCACATGTGCGGCTTACGAGATTGAGGTGCATGTCCTCCACTCCAGCATTGATTGCTAATGTACGCCTCTTCCTGGCCTAGGCTTCAGCAAGTCAGTAGAAATCATAATGAAGGAGGCAGCAATTCACTACAAAGGCTCACTATATCCAGACAATGCAGCATGGTCAGGTGGGGGAAGGCCAAGTGGGCAACAGAATAGGAATGTAAGCAGTGACAAACAGGGCCCTGCTCCCACTGCCTGCTGAAATGCCAAAGGGATTACAATGGAGGGCTCTAAGCTCTCACAATGAAAATAATGAGCATAAAATTCTCAGGCTGCAGCTGTTGTAAAGGAGAGAGGATACCTACTCACCTACAGTCCTGCACACTTCTTCAGCTAGGGGAAAGTATGTCAAAGCAGCCTGAAATTGCATGTGTATGAAGTTCGATGGCAGAGCATACACAGATGGCAGCTAGAGGGCTGGCATCCCAGTTGAATGGCCATCAGAATTCATTTAGTAACATGCTTCGGGGCTCAGACTGCTTGTTTATGTGGGTATTGTGGTAACTGCTGTTCTGCACTCAAAAGCACTAAGGATGTAGGCACTGGCACTGAGGTCACACAGGGAGTATGCTTGAGAGCTGCAAAGGATGATGGTCCCATAAGCACTGATAGTACTGTAAGGTTATGCCCCACTGGAGCCATAGCACAGATGGCCCCTCTTCTGTGGCAAACACCATCATCTGGCTGATGGAGGGGAGAGGGCACATCCCAAGGCAAAGCACTACTAGAAGGGTATCTAATAATGTCATGTGTTGCTCAAGGTGAAGGGTACCAGTCATGCTCCCAATTTCCTTGAAGAGTTCTCTGCTGTCACTGGATCAAGAGAGGCTGGGAGAAGGGCATGCCAGTCTTTAAAACCCTGGTGGGTCACACCTGATGTCCCCCAGTCCATCCAGCCATCTCATGATGGGTTGCAGTAGCAGTCCCAATGGCATGTACAGTAATTATTGCACAAAGGCCAGGGGGCTGTTGAGAAGGAAAGTGTGACCCGGTAGGGGGTGTTCACTCCATGAGGTTTCCTGTTACCATGTTACAGTGGGCTTCCTCCAATTCTGGATTGGACCCTCATTAAAGTGGACAAACAGAAAAAGTGATGGTAAAAGCCAGTAGCATGCTTGCATGCATAGGGAGAGAAATGGCCAGAAGGGAAAAAGAGGTGATAGTGGCAGCTATGGACATGGCACCTTCAAAAGGATATAAACACGACAGTCAGTGCAGAAAGTGGCTACCAGGTGGAGATGTAAGCATGGTCAACATAAGAAACTTCCTAGGCCAGCAAATTTTGAAGGTAGCAAATATCTGGACTAAACAAGAGCTGATTCTGCTTGCTTTAGGAACATGCTCTATTATCTTCAGTGGAGAAACTTTCTTGCTCTGTTGCTTTCTGATTCAACCTATGGGTATCAACAGCTTAAATCCAGCCCTGGCTGCTACTAAAATTGTCAATGGTCAATATGTTTACTTTGGAAGAAAACAAAATAGCGGAGCCTGGACTGATATATTGAACCTTGTTTATTACGCCCCAACGCGTTTCGGCCACCGGCCTTCTTCAGGGGGTCTTAGAGAACACACCTTAATAGGATCAAATTGAACGTTATCCTGGATTGAACCGGGATAACGTTCAATTTGATCCTATTAAGGTGTGTTCTCTAAGACCCCCTGAAGAAGGCCGGTGGCCGAAACGCGTTGGGGCGTAATAAACAAGGTTCAATATATCAGTCCAGGCTCCGCTATTTTGTTTTCTTCTATATTGTGCGGATCCTTAGCTCCTCTTCTATATTGTGCGGATCCTTAGCTCCTTTTTTGTTACTTTGGAAGAAAGGCAGGAGAGAGGAGATATGATAGAACATTTAAATACATCCATGCTATAAACTTAGAGGAGGTGGGCCTCTTTCAATTGAAAGCAAATTATTGAATGAAAGGTTATAGGATGAATGCAAAAGGCTTAGATTAAGGAGTAATCTAAGAAAACGGGGCCATTATTCAAAGGGTTTTATCTAGTTGGCAGAACTGCTAACTGGGTAAACCCTATTGACTAAATGAGCAGTGCCTCTGAATATCCCCTCTGGCCATCATGGCACTGTCCAGACAGTGCCAGGGCCGTCCTGGGGGTGGGATGATGGTGGGAACAACACTGATTTTCAGTCCTCTAACCAGAGAAGTGCCCACATAAAGTTAGCCACCTGAAAAGCTGCCCTAACTTTATACAGTTTTGCTATCCAGATAATAGCTGAAAATTGCCTCTATTCAGATAGTGATGGCGGTCAGTTTCAGTTTTAGCTGAGGTGGCCAGGCACATTAAAATTTCTGACCGCCACAGCTCAGTATTGACAAAAATATTTCTTTATCAAAAGGAAAATGAGTAGAACAACCTCCCAGCAGATGTGGTGGTAACAAGGAGTGTAACGAAATTCAAGAAGGCATGATCAAAGACAAAGGAAACATTTTTTGGAATTGAATAAATAAAATTGAGAACCTATGGTTGAGATAGAAAAGAAGAGAACTATGTTTTTTTTCCAGAACTGGCAGGGATTCCCTTTAAAAGAAACAAAAGAGGAAACCAACCTCCACAAACAAGGACACTAGAGGAAGGACCACAGACACACAAAAAGGTCTTTGACTAGCACATTTTATTGAAGACTTGAATTGGTCAAGTTTTAGCAACTATGCCTGGATCAGGGGTCTAAAATAATATAAACATGTTTTCTGTATTTATGTTTTGTGTCTGATTCTTTTAATATTTATATTATTTTAGACCCCTGATGCAGGTAAACTTGGCCAAGTCGGGTCTTGAATAAAGTGTTCTAATAGAAGACCTTTTCGTGTGACTGTGGTCTCTCTTCAATCTTTCCTTTAGAGATTCCCTTTAAGGCAGGAGAAGTAGTTAGGTGTTTAGGAGTACTATTAGATTTTAGGTTCGCAATGTGGTAGCAGATTTCTAAAGTAGTTTGGGCATCTTTTGCCTATTTGAGGAGCATTAAAAGGCTGCAATCATATTTTCCAATCTCCTCCATTAGTCTAGGCTTCTGTTATAATGCAGTGTACCTGGAAATTACATAGAAAGAGTTTATTTATTTATTTAACAATTTTTCTATACCGCCTTATCTTAAAATCAAACTTCAATTTACAGAAAACTTTTGAAAGTAACAAAGAACTTCAGTTTACAGAAAATGTTTGAAAGTAACAACACTGTTCTAATACATAGAATTGTCTTTAGCAAACAAAAGGAGGGGGAGAACTGTGAATGATAGATTACAACTTATGTACAAGGTGATGTGTATGTAGTAGTTCATATGAGGTGCATCATGTTTCGTTGAAGTGCTCAATAAATAAGAAGGTCTTGAGCTGTTTCCTGAATTCTTTAATGTCTGTGGTGGTTCTCATTTTCTCCAGGAGAGTGTTCCAGATAGATGGTGTGGCAAACAAGAGGGCCCTCTTGTTTGGCTTTTGTGAACAGGTTGGGTGTTGATATGTTATTGATGTTGCTTCTTCTTGCTGGTCTGTTGGGTTTGGTGGAAATGAAATCCTGCAGACTTCCGGCTGTTAGGTTGTTTTTGATCTTGAAGATGGTCAGGGCAGTTTTGTATTTGGTGCGTGATATGATTGGCAACCAGTGCAGTTGGCGCAGGAGGGGAGTTATGTGCTCTCACCGAGATGATCCCGTGATGGTTCGTGCAGCAGTGTTTTGTACTAGCTGCAGGGGTCAGGTAGACTGTTTGGGTAGACCTTGGAAGAGAGCATTGCAGTAGTCCAGGGATGGCGTTATGATGGACTGACATACTGTTCGAAAGTGGTCTTGATTGAGGAGAGGCTTTAATCTTCTGATTATTGCTAGCTTGTGGAAGGCAGACTTGGCAGTTTTGTTGATAAGAGTTTATAGGTTGAGATGCTTGTCAATGATAATTCCCAGGTATAAGACTTCATCCTTTATTGGGATTTGAGAGTAGGCAATTTTGAATGAGGCGGGGGGGGGGGGGGTTGAAATCAATGTTCCTTGTTATGATTATTGCTTCAGTTTTCTTGATGTTGAAGTTGAGGTTGTTTTTGTTAAGCCAGGTTATCATTTCTTTGTTACAAAAGTTGCAGCTATTGCAAAATAGGGTGCCAAAACTGATATGACAACTACTTTGTATAAACTCCATTGGTTGCTGCTGAAATTGTATTGGGTGAGATTTGACATAAGAACAAAAGATATGCCATACTGGGTCATACCAAGGTCCATCAAGCCCAGTATCCTGTTTCCAACAGTGGCCAATATAGGTCATACGTGCCTAGCAGTTTCCCCAAAAGACACAGGTTCCACAATGCTTGTACTGGGTCAAGTATTGATATCCTGGGTCCCTTCTTAATAATGGTTTATGGACCTTTCCTCCAGGAACTTGTCCAAACCTTTTTTAAACCCAGCTACACTAACAGCCTTTACTACATCCTCCGGTAACAAATTCCAGAGTTTGATTACACGTTGAGTGAAAAAATATTTTATTTTATTAGTCTTAAATAGTTTACTCTGTAGCTTCATTGCATGTCCCCTAGTCTTTCTATATTCTGATAATGTAAACGTAAACAATCGATCTATGTTTACCCATTCCACTCAGTTCATTACTTTATAGACTTCAATCATATCTCCCCTCAGCCGTCTCTTTTCCAGGTTAAAGAGCCCTAACCTTTTTAGCCTTTCTTCATAGGAGTATACTTCCATCCCCTTTACCATTTTGTGGCTCTTCTCTGAACCTTTTCTAATAGTGCTATATCCTCTTTAAGATACGGTGACTAGAATTGCACACAATATTCAAGGTACGGTCTCACCATGGAATGATATAGAGGCATTATAATATCTTTTGTTTTATTTTCCATTCCTTTCCTTATGATACCTAGCATTCTATTTGCTCTCTTGGCCACCGCTGCACACTGGGCCGAGGGTTTTAACATGTTATCCACAATGATGCCTAAATCTTTTTCCTGGGAGGTGGTTCCTAATGTTGAACCTTGCATCGTGTAACCATAGTTTGGGTTGTTCTTCCCTAGGTGCATAAGTTTGCATTTGTCCACATTAAATTTCATCTGCCATTTTGATGCCCAGTCTTCCAATTTATCAAGATCCTGATAACGTAAACAATCAATTTACATTTACCCATTCCACTCCATTCATTAATTTATAGAATTCTATCATATCTCCCCTTAGTCATCTCTTTTCCAGATTAAAGAGCCCTAACCTTTTTAGCCTTTCTTCATAGGAGTATACTTCCATCCCCTTTACCATTTTGTGGCTCTTCTCTGAACCTTTTCTAATAGTGCTATATCCTCTTTAAGATACGGTGACTAGAATTGCACACAATATTCAAGGTACGGTCTCACCATGGAACGATATAGAGGCATTATAATATCAGGCTAAAAAGGAAAGGTCCATAAACCATTATTAAGAAGTGACCGAAGATATCAATGCTTGACCCAGTACAAGCATTGTGGAAGTTGTGTCTCTTGGGGAAACTGCTAGGTACATATGACCTAGATTTGCCACTGTTGGAAACAGAATACTGGGCTTGATGGACCTTGGTCTGACCCAGTATGGCATATCTTATGTTCTTATGTTCTTATATTTTCCTTTCCTTTCCTTATGATACCTAGCATTCTATTTGCTCTCTTGGCCACCACTGCACACTGGGCTGAGGGTTTTAACATGTTATCCAAAATGACGCCTAAATCTTTTTCCCGGGTGGTGGTTCCTAATGTGGAACCTTGCATCGTGTAACCATAGTTTGGGTTTTTCTTCCCTAGCTGCATAACTTTGCACTTGGCCACATTAAATTTCATCTGCCATTTTTATGCCCAATCTTCCAATTTATCAAGATCCTCTTGCAATTGTCCACAATCCTCTTGGGTTTTAACAACTTTAAATAGTTTTGTGTCATTAAATTTCACTCATTATTCCCTTTTCCAGATCATTTATGAATATGTCAAAAAGCAGCAGACCCAGCACAGATCCCTGGGGTACACCACTATTCACCTTTCTCCATTGGCCATTTAGCACTACCCTCTGCTTTCTATCTTTTAACCAGTTCCTGATCCACAATAGTACACTGCCTCCTATCCCATGACTTTTTAGTTTTGCCAAAAGTCTCTGATGAGGGACCTTGTCAAAGGCTTTCTGAAAGTCCAGATACACTATATCAACCGACTCACCTTTGTCCACCTGTTTATTCACCCTTTCTAAAAAACATAACAGATTAGTAAGACAAGATCTTCCTTGTCTAAAGCCATGTTGGCTGTCTCCCATTAGGCCATGACTATCTACATGCTGAGTAATTTTGTTCTTTATGATGGTTTCTACCATTTTTCCCAGTACTGACGTCAGGCTCACCAGTCTGTAGTTTCCAGGATCAGCCCTGGAACCCTTTTTTTAAAATTGGCGTTACATTGGCCATCCTCCAATCTTCAGGTATTACAGATGATTTTAATGAAAATTCACAGATCACTAATAGCAGGTCTGCAATCTCATATTTCAGTTCTTTCAACACCCTTGGATGTATATCATCTGGCCCAGGTGATTTGCTACTCTTCAGTTTATCTAATAGTTGTAATACATCTTCCCGATGTATCAATATTTCCTTCAATTCTTCCGCACCTTTAAATACCACTTCAGTCATAGGTAACATCCCTACATCTTCCTCAGTAAACACCGAAGCAAAGAATTCATTCAGTCTCTCCGCTATCGCCTTGTCGCCTCTTAGTGCCCCTTTAACCCCTCTATCATTTAAAATGTCGATGCTTGTATTTAGGGCTATATATATGGGTCATCTGGCATACCTAGCAAATTTGTGAATTTATTATATACCTAAGCACCTAAGCAGACTTTGAGAAAGGAAGACCAGAAACATGAGAAACAGAAACTTAGAAACATGGCAACAGAAAAAAGACCATATGGTCTACCTAGTCTGCTCTTCCATACCAAGTATTATAGTCCCTTTTTTTCCTTTAGAGATCTGTGTTTGTCCCGTGCTTTTCTGAATTCAGATACTGTCCTGGTCTCTACTATTTCCACTGGAAGCCTATTCCACGGATCCACCACTCTTTCCGCAAAGAAATATTTCCGCATATCACTCATGAATCTATCTCCTTTCATCCTCATCCTATGTCCCCTTGTAGCAGAGCCATGCATCTACCACTCTTTCTGTAAAGACATATTTCCATATATTACTTCTGAGTCTACCCCTTTCACCTTCAGCTTATGCCCTCTTGTTGCAGAACTTTCTTTGAATTGTAAGAGGCTCTCCTCCTGTGCATTTATGCCACTGAGGTATTTAAACCTCTCTATCATGTAACCTCTCTCCTGCCTTTCCTCCAAAGTATACATATTCAGATTTTTAGGTCTGTCTCAACTAGCACGTACCTGCTTTTCTTTTCAGATGTTCTGGTTTTGATGTCCCAGATTGCACTTGGATTTCCCATTTCGAATTTGACTCCATAGGTCTTGGGTGAAACTTTGAACCTGGTACCAGCCTAGACAGGAGCAAGAGGTGATCCTGTCTGGATATCCCTGGACTACCACCTCCATCAGTATCTCCTACTAACCCAAAACCCATGATCCCTCTCTGCCTTTACTGTGGGTATCCCTGGTGGCTTAGTAGGGGGCAGGAGCAATACCCAGATATTTCTTCCCCCTTTGTAGAAAAAAAGTGACTCTGTCCCTGAGCAGTCTTTTTGAGGTTTAATACTAGGGGGTCAAATTACTTAATAAGGGAGCGTGCCCTTATGCTGATGGATGTGAGATTTGGTTGATGTTGAGGTGCTGATAAGGGGGGGATTTTTTTTTCAGCAGCAGGCTGCAATATTTGCATGCTATTAGTGTGGATTCTTCTTCAGGAGGTGGTAAGTGCACCCATGCTATCAGCAGCCATGATTGCATATGGTAATTTACTATATACTAACTGCATGGGGCAGACCATGCCCTAACCCACCATTACCCCTCCCATTACCATTTCTATTCTAGTTTAAACAGTTAACGCGTGAATTAGCACATGCTAACTGTATTGTCACCACAGTACCTCTTACCATGACTGTGCTGTAACTGTTCATGTACTAACTGCTTTGTTACATAGAAACACAGAAACATGATGACAGAAAAAGACCACATGGTCTATCTAGTCTATCCTTCCATATCAACCACTACAACAGTCCTCATTTTTCCTTTAGAGATCCTCTGTGTTTGTCCCATGCTTCTTTGGATTCAGATACTGTCCTCATCTCTACTACCTCCACTTGGAAGACTATTCCATGGATCCACCACTCTTTCCGTAAAGAAAAATTTCCACATATTACTCCTGAATGTATACCCTTTCACTCTCATCCCATGTCCCCTTGTAGCAGAGCCTGTTTTCAATCAAAAGAGGCTCTCCTCCTGTGCATTTATGCCACAGAGGTATTTAAACGTCTTAATCATATCACCTCTATCCCACCTTTCCTCTAAGGTGTACATATTAAAATCCTTAAGTCTGGCCTCATATGCTTTATAATGAAGACCACTAACCATTTTAGTAGCTACCCTCTGTACGGACTCCAGTCTGTTTATAACCTTTTGAAGGTGCAGTCTACAGAACTGCACACAATATTCCAAATGAGGTCGCACCAAAGACTTATACAGAGGTACTATCACCTCCTTTCTTCTGCTGGCCATTCCTATCCCTATTCACCCAAGCATCCTTCTAGCTTTTGCCATCACCTTTTCTACCTGTTTAGCTACTTTAAGATCACCAGACACAATCACGCCTAGGTTCCTCACTTCTTTAGTGGACAAAAGTATTTCATCCCCTATACTATCTTGCTCTCTTGGATTGCTGCAGCCCAAATGCATGACCTTGCATTTTTTAACATTAAATCCCAGCTGCCAAATTCTAGACCATTCTTCAAGCTTAGCTAGATCCCTCCTCATGTTATTTATACCTTCCTGGGTGTCTACTCTATTGCAGATTTCGGTATCATCCACAAAGAGGCAAACCTTATCCGACAGCCCTTCCGCTATATCACTAACAAAAATGTTAAAAATAATCGGACCAAGGACAGATCCCTGGGGCACACCACTGGTAACCTCCTTCACCTCAGAGTGAGCTCCATTTACCTGTACCCTTTGTCGCCTCCCATTCAACCAATTTCTAACCTAAGAATTAACTTTAAGGTCCATCCCTAGGGTGCTCTGTTTGTTTATAAGTCACCTGTGAGGAACGGTGTCAAAGGTTTTACTGAAATCTAAATACACCTAATCTAGGGCTCTCCCTTGGTCCAACTCCCTGGTCGCCCAGTCAAAAAAATCAATCAGATTTGTCTGACTAGACCTGCCTCTGATCCTGTAATCCACTGGACTCCAGAAACCTCACTATTTTCTCTTTCAGCAGCGCTTCCAATAATTTACTCAACACTGAAGTTAAACTAACCGGCTTATAGTTTTCAACCATATCCGCTTTTGTGTAAAGGGACTAAATGTGCCTCTCTCCAGTCCTTTGGCACCATTCCCAACTTCAATGAGGCATTGAAAAGATCAGTCAGTGGAGCTGCTAGAATGCCCCCAAGTTCCTTCAGTATTCTAGGGTGTATCCCATTCCGTCCCATTGCTTTGTCTACTTTAAATTTTGCTAGTTTCTCACACAGTCTTCTGAAAAATGTTCAAAATGCCCCTCGCTTCTGTTACTGTTTGTTGGTGTTTTCTGAGGTCCTGTTCCTGGTTCTTTATCTGTGAACACAGAACAGAAATATTTGTTAAGCAATTCTGCTTTATCCTCATCAGCTTCTACATATTCCTCCCCTTCACTCTTGAATCTTACAATACCTCTTTTGCCCTTCCTCATCTCACTAACATATTTGAAAAATGTATTATTCCCCCCCCCCCCCCCTATTTAACTGCATTGGCTACTTCCTCCACTTTTCAAATCTTTGTTTTCCTGACTACTTTGCTAGCTTCTCTAAGTTTTTCCAAATATAGATGCCTGTCTTCTTCTCTCCGTGATCTCTTATATTTTATGTAGACCTCCCTCTTTTTCTTCACTTTTTCAGATACTTATTTCGAAAACCATGCCAGTCTCCTTTTCTTTTTACCTTTATTTAACATTTTAACAAATAGGTTGGTTGCCCTTAAAATATGCCCTCTGTTTTTCTACATCCCCCGGCTCTTCCCATCCCGCTAAGGACTCCATAAGGTATTGGCCCATCTTGGCAAAGTTAATTTTCCTAAAGTCTAAGACCTTTGCTTTTGAATGTTTTTTAGCAGCCCTAGTCCTAATACTGAACCACACCATCTGGTGATCACTAGAAGAAAAATGATCTCCCACTATAACATCAGAAACATTTTCACCATTGGTAAGCATCAAGTCCAGTATGGCCCCTTCACGTGTGGGTTCTGTAACCAGTTGCCTGAATAATTCTCCCTGTAGAGAATCCAGTATCTCCTTACTTCTATATGATACTGCAGCAGGAATGTGCAATTCAACATCTGGCATATTGAAATCCCCTATCAGTAGCACTTCCCCTTTCCTAGAAATGCTGCATATGTCCTCAATTAACTCTCTGTCCACCTCTTCCTCCTGTGAGAGATGTCTGTGTATCACACCAGGGTAAACAGATGTCTCTTTAACTCTTTCTAGTTTAACCCACAGTGCCTCCTCTCTCCCTTTTAAGCTCTGTAGTTCCAAAGTTTTAATATTATTTTTTACATATAGTGCCACTCCTCCTCCCCTTCTTCCTACCCTGTACTTTCTGAATAAAGTATAGCCTGGTACAGTTACATCCCAGTCATGATTTTCTGTGGCCCATGTTTCTGTAACTTCCACTAAATCCAAGTCAGCCTCTCCCATGAAAGCTTCAACATCTGGGATCTTATTTCCCATGCTATGGGCATTTATACAAACCCCTTTCTATATGTTGTTCCTTTTACCAATTTCCATAAATGTATTTAATATTTCACTTACCTGGGGACTTTTACTTACCTGAGGGCTTTCTTCCCCCATTCCCAAAAAATCTAGTGTAAAGCCCTATTCAGTAGATTAGCCAGTCTGCTACTGAAGACATGTCAACCTTTCTTGTACAGATGGATGCCATCTCTGCTCTGCAACCCTTGGAACAACATCCCATGGTCCAAGAAACCAAAATGCTCTCAATGACACCATCTACGCAGCCATGCATTCATCTCCAGGATGCAAGCTTCTCTGCTTTGGCCTTTACCCTCAACAGGAAGGATTGAAGAGAACACCACTGCACCCCTATCTGCTTCACCCTCTTTCCCAGAGCCATGAAGTCACTTTTGATATGCTCAGAGGGATACCTACTGTAGCAGTATCATTTGTGCTGACATGGATTAGCAACACTGGGTAATAGTGGGCTTGATGAGTCTCAGCAAACTCTTCGTAACATCTTGGATTTTGGCACCTGGCAGATAGCATACCTCTCTGGACATCAATTCTGGTCATCAGGCAGACGCCTCAGTATCCCTCAGAAGAGAGTCACCAACTACTGCACCTCTACCCTTCACTTCCTTGTGGTCACTGATTCTGCAACTTTGGGGTGCTCGAGCTCTGGTTCTTCCCTTTCCAAGGATGCTTTTACCTCCTCCATTTCCAGGGTTGCATAATGCTTCTTCAATTCAAGGGCTGGAAACGTTGGATTGGTGATTTTGCAGGCCCTGGTGACTTGTTTACAACCTTCATCATTCTGTAGGCTCCCATCTTCTCCTCTGCTGGAGAGCTTGGATGTTGCAAGAAACATCTCATCAATGTACTTCTCACTCTCTTGAATGCTCTTCAGCCTCGTCATCTCCTTTCTGAGTTCCTCTACTTGTTTCCTTAGAGCTTCTGCCTGCAGGCATCCTGCACGTGGAGCTGGTCCTTCAACTGGCATTGGGACCTCTGTCTGGACAGATCCATAAGCTGTAACAAGGGCAACAGCTTTGGTGATATGAGTTTTCCTAGCCATTGTTTAGTCAGTGGAGATTAAGTATCTGTTAAAGCAAAAGAGAGAGACCTACCAAAGTATCAGTTGGTTCCCCAGCTGTCCTTTCAGAGAAAAAACAGTTAAATCTCTTTAAGTGTGTTCAAAATCTGCTGTTCCAAGTCCCTGTGTGTAGTTAATTGGGGTTGTGCCCTATAAAGCAAGACTTCTCACTAGGGGTGAGTGGGGGTTGGGGGGGTAGGGAGGGAATTAACACCTGATGAGGTGACAGTAGATTCAAAGAACTGAGAAATATACTAAAGCAGAGTTTTAAACCTACTCCACTAAAGAAAATATTTCCCCTTTTAAACTAAAACACCAAAAATAATGTAACTTTGTTTTAAAATGTACTAAAACCCTTTTAAGAGCTCTCAGGCAGAGAACTGTAATTTAAAAAGCCACAAACTCTTACCTTTGTTTGAAATGTATAGCCCCTGTTTGGAATACCTCAACAGTGCAAGGCTCTGAAGCCTTTTATGCAGGCCTTAGCTGCTCTCAGTTCCTTCACAGGTCCACTAACTCCTGATGAGGTGTCACTTTAGCAATAGAACATCTTAGTGTTATTTGAAAGACTAAATAATAATTCCCTATTTACCTCTTTTACCCCACTCAAAATTTTATAACAGGAAGGGAATATATGTTAGAACATCTCAGCCTTCCTTAAAAGCCAGCCCACCTTAAAGCGAAGGCAGCAGGGAACTGGGACTGAAGGGTGGAGCTCAGATATAGATTTAAAAACTCCAAACTCAAAGCAGGGAGGGGAAGTCCAGAAAAGGGAAGAAAAGCCAAGAGAAGACAGGCCTAAGCAAAATCTTGCACAGAGCATGTGTAAAGCTAACCTGTCGCCGGTTAGGTCATTTTTTTTATTTGGATAAAAGCAAAAATGCATTGTATTTGTACTGAAGATGGAGTAGCTAGAATTGTTATGCCTATGGACTCCTTGGAGGCCTAGACCCCGATAATTAGAACCCTCTTTTACATTCTCCCTTTATTCTATTCTCTTTATCATTTTTGCTGCCTTTCTTTATACCTTTTCTAGCCTTGCTATACCTTTTGTTGGAAAGGAGTAGCAGAGCTGCACACAATACTCATTATGATTACACCATGAGTCAATACAGATGTACTATGGTATTTTCTGTTTTATTCTCCATTCCTTTACTAATAATTCCTAATTACTCATTTTGAGCACCTTGGCACATTGAGCTGAGTATTTCAATGCACTGTCTACAATGACTCCAACTAGTGACTCCTATTATAATTATAGCATCATCTATATAGTTAGGATTATTTTTCTCTACTTACATTATTTTGCATTTGTCTATGTTAAATTATACCTGCCAACTAGATGTCCAATCCTGCAGTTTCACAAGGTCCTCCTGGAATTCCTCACAATCTCTTCATGTTTTAACAACTTTAAATAATTTCATGTCATCCAATATATTGATCACTTCACTCAATGATCTTTTTTTCCAGATCATTTATCAATATGTTAAACACCAATGGTCCCAGACCCAAATCCACGGAAGTCTAAACTGAAACTTTCTCTTTTCTAAGGTAAAGCTGAGAGTTGGCAAAGCCTATATGGGTAAGAGATCATCATTTTGCTGGCAAACTTTGTGACAAAGCTTGGGGTAGAGGAAAGATTGTGGTTTATTTGGAAAAATCCATTTTTTCATTTCATTAAAAAAGTAAAACTAATTCTCTGCTTCTTTAGAGGTTTTAAATTAACTTTTGTGAGACTTAGGGGCATGTTTACTAAAGTCCGCAAATTTGCGCGCCGCAAAATAGCGCACGGCAACACGCCACTGAAATGCGCATAAACGCATTTAAACGCCCCGCACACGTGTGTGTCACCCCCGCACAGGTACGCGGCACACCAACGGGCCCCGTACAAGTGCGGGCCCGCAAATGTCCAATAGAGGCGTGGAATGGCTAAAGGAGGGCGGAGGAAGGCTCCGGAGGGGCGGAGGGACGGGGTCAATGGGTGGAGAGTGGGAGGGGATAGGGTCCCCGCACAGTATCGGGCCCGAATTTGCATTTAAAGGGAAGAGAAACCATTTACGTCAGCAATGTACAGGAAAACCGGGGAAACCAGCAAAACGTGAGCAGTGTGATACATGTGCACAGCACAAAAGTGCACATAAAAATAGGAAATGACCACAACAGAACTATTAAAAATAGTAATTCAGCTGGGGAACAGTGATAGTGATGGGCAAATACAGAAAACACACCCAACAAAGCTCCAGAAAAAAGAAATGAATTTTGGAAGGGTTTACGGAGCGGAGACTCTTCCAAACAACATTTCCTGTTGTGGAGCTGTCCTGGGAGTGTTTGCTATGGTTGCCCATTAATATCACTGTTGCCCAGCGTGGTGATATTGTTTCCCCCAGTTCCCGTGGTCATTTCCGTGGTTGATGTGCACGTTTGTCACCAGACAGGGTGCATATGCCCACAGTAAAATTGCGTAGAGCAGGGTTTGTGACTCCATCCTGCCAGGCTTACTACCTCCAGGGGCTGCACTGTCTCTGTGGCCATAGTGTCGTGCAGCGGACAAAGTCAGTACCTCTAGGACCAGAGGTTCAAAGCCCAGCTGGGGCACTTGCCAGCCCAGTCCCTATATTTTACCCACCACTAAACACAGATAGCGCAGACACCCCTGTATTGCAGGTGACATAAGCATGGGGAAAACACCTATATTTTACCCAACAACGCACACACACCACAACAATGGGCATTACCCACAGCCAAGTACCCCAAATGCAGTCCCGTACTGCCACATTCCAATCAGGTCACCTGCTTTTTATGGGAGGAGCTCATGCCAGCATGTTGGCGGACGAGTACATGTGGTGCAGGGGGCAGTGGCTGCTAGCGACAGAAGACAGAGGCCTAGCTAGCCATGTGCAGGCTGCCACCATCCACTGCAACAGACTGCAACAGACAGGCCCTGCCGGATCCACAGTCATGGACATGCCAGGGAATCCACCCAATCTGTGGCTACACAGTGGTGCAGTGCACGCAGACACTGCATGCAAGAGCAGAAGGTCACAGGTTCAAAGCCCAACTGGGGCAACTGCCAATCTTGCCCACATATTTTTTTCCCCAAGTAAACAGTGATAGTAAGGGCACACCTTTCCTGGCTTGGACATATGCAATGGCAATATGTCTATCTTTTACCCCACTGAGCAAAGACACCATGAACAGGGCCAGTACCCAGAGCAGAATCACCCAAATGCAGTCCTGGTGGGGCACACACCAGTCAGGTTCCATGATGCCACTCATACAAATGCCTGTGCTGTATATCTATGCACCACACCCATGGTATGTAGATGTAGCTCATGCATATCCATGAGGGACAGCAGGAAAACCAGAACAGTGTGATGCAAACCTGGACTGGAGTTGGGAATCTGTGCCGTAAAGCAGCAGCCATCAAGGGCAGACACACCCACACCCACAGGCCTCATTGGCCAATGTCTCCTGGAGAGGCAGACCATTGGACCCTGCATGCATCTCCCAAAACTAGCACTTGCATAACTTACCAATGTCACCCTACACCTGAGGTATATGGTACACAGCTCTGAGACGTTTGCTAGGAGCACAGGCAGCTAGATATCCATACGTTACGCACATACTGCTAGTTGACCCCATCCGAACAATCTGTTAGGTGTTTGCGGTGCGTGCTCCAGGCCTGGCCTCTGACGGTGTTTACCACCCTGGGGAGTGACCCCCAGCTGTACTGCGTACCATATCCATGCCTTGCCGTGCTCAGGACCGGTTTGGTGGGCAAGGCTAATTACTTCCTCAATAGTAGCACCATGATGGCATAGGTGTGGAAGTGTGTGTCTGGCTATACAGTGGGTGTTGGCTGCAAGCCCCTTCCACAGCCCACACTGCCAGCACTGTTGCCAGTATTGGCCTGCCAATGTGCATAATGAGGTGCAAGGTACCATGGGTATAGCCAGGACAGGGTAGCCTGGCCAGGTTGCATCTGCACCGGGCATAGGGCACTGGCAGGGACATTGTAGTGTCCGGCCACCACCTACACAGACAGGGTGGCCAAAGCATGTCCTTCTGGGAGATCACACTCACCCTGACTGTGCAGTGACCACAGCATGGCTAGGCACCCCCATAGTGCTATGCAGTATTTCTCTCATGTGATAGATATGGGTTTCTATTTGGGGCCCAGTCACTGATTTATTTGCTTGCTGTGTATACTGGCAGAACAGTTCTGGGTGCATGTGTCTCCATTGGGAACATGCACTATGGACTAACCAGCAGACTGTTTGTAGCTGGTATGTGTCTTGCTGGAATGGCTTGCAGGGTGCAGTGACTGTTGGCTTGCTGCAGGGGAATATCTGGTGGTGGGGTGCAGCTTACCTTATCCTGGTCCTATGTCTGTCT
This sequence comes from Ichthyophis bannanicus, assembly GCA_033557465.1. Lineage (NCBI taxonomy): Eukaryota > Metazoa > Chordata > Amphibia > Gymnophiona > Ichthyophiidae > Ichthyophis > Ichthyophis bannanicus. The sequence continues at coordinate 454,701,881 of CM066035.1, forward strand.
GCTATTGTGTTGTGGGGTGGGGGTGGTGTTCATTCCTCAGCAGGACTGGGGTTGATGTTGCCCTCTACTGCCACCTTTGCAGGGAGGTACAGTGTGGATCTCTTGATGGGGGACCATGTTTGCTGTGGGGTGGGGTGGGGTGGGGTGGGGTGGGGGGGGGGAGCCCTGGTGGGGGTTCCCAGGGGGTGCTGAGCCTGACTGGGATATCCATGGTGTTTGTGCAGAAACTAGCTATCTTACACATTAACACTGCTTTGAAACTCCCGCTTGGCCTCCATCAGCCATGGAAGGTGTTGTCATTGCACACTCAGGGTGAGCATAGAACCCACATGATGTAACGGTGTGTAGCTACTCTGTGCCAGTAAAACACCCGGTCAGTGCCCCCTACCAGGCCGAGGTGCTGTGTGGGTGCACCCGGTCACTCCCCCCAACAGGGCCGAGGTGCTGCGGGGGTGCATTACCCATCTTGTGTCCATCTGTGGACAGCTAATTTGCATGTGCAGTGCATCATGGGTACGTGTGGCCTAACCCTATCCTGTTTACACCGGCAGACTGTCTGTGAGGTGACGTGCAGGCTATCTGCAGCCAGCCAGGGGCTTGCTTACAGCTATGGAGTTGTAGCCCAATGGTTACATCACTCCCTGTGCAGCCAGAGGTCATGGGTTCAAACCCACAGTGGGGTTCTGTGATAGGGGTGTCCACAGCATCTTTTTAATTTACTGTACATATGTTGCTGCCAGCAATAACACCCTGAGCGTACTGTACCCATAAGGTGCCTCTGAGGGCGCTTTATGGGGCGCCGTATACGGCACTTTATGGTTGCCATCCATATAGGGTGCACTATACATTATCCTGTGTCGCAACATACATGCTGCCCTATAGGGGACATTCTAGGATGCCTTGGCGGACGGTGCACTGTCACATGTGCCTTATGGGCTGCCTTATGTTAACATGCTGTGAGCATGCGTTTTCTAGTTGTTATCACAAAATAAAATTAGTGGGCCTACTACAGCACTCCACAACATAAAACATACTGCCTCTGCTAGTCTTTTTCAATGGGCATTGTGAGGGATTGAACCCCTGGTCCCTGCACCATTGGTCAGTGTCACAACCATTGTGCTGTGGCTCTGTTCCTGTGCTTGAGCAGCAGTGCGCAGCCTTGTAGCCATCGGCGCGCCGTCTTGTGGCACACAAAATTAGCAGTGCGCCGCCTTCTGCCGCCCATAATCAATATACCTCCTACACCACTTTTGCCCATAAAAGTTGATGCCTCAGCTGGTCTTTTTCATTGAGCGCAATGGGGGTTTGAACCCCTGGCCCCTGCACCATAGGTCAGTGTCTTCACTGTTGTACTATGGCTCTGTTGCTTGGTTATGCAGCAGCGCCCCACTTAGCCTTCCCACGTGCTAATGTGGGCCCGCACATTTGCGCGACGCACACACGTACGGTCCGGTTTTTTTCTTTTTTCTGCCTGGACCGCCCACTCCTTATATGGCACCAGCACACTAACGGGAACCCGCACAGCAACGGTGTTTAGTAAACATGCCCCTTAGATAGGTTCTTGTGAAGGCATCTACTACAAATGGCGTCTAAGAACAATTTGGGAAGTCCAAGTCAGAACATCTGAAAAAAAAGCAGGCATGTCCAAGTTCAGGCATGATTACATAAATTTGGACATGCCTGATATGGATATCTGCAGGGGCATCTGCATAGACATCCCCAGAATAGTATTCCAGCATAATGGTTAGAGTAGGGGTTTAGAACTGGGCAAGGCAGGGTTTAAATCCCACTGATGCCATCATTGTGATTGTGAAGAGTGCTGGGGATGGTGGAATGCTATCTTCTCTTTGCCCTTTGGATATTTTACAGATAAAACAAGCACTTTCTCTATTCCTTTTTGTGCCTAGAACGGGTCTAAACTTGGATGGGATTACAGACGTCCCTGACATTTCTGAAATCAAGCAAAGAAATCTAAAGCCATTGTACAACTCTGCCATGCCTCCTGCCTTCTTAGACATCCTTGCACTGGAGATATCTTTAAAAGCCATTTGCAAAATGACTCCGGGAATGTCTTCATGATTTGTATGTCTGCATGCACGTTTTTGGACATCCAAATCATGACTAAGGATTTTAAAATCACCCCATTACTCTTAAAATAAAGCAGGCAAATAACAACTTGTTTGAGATTTTTAATTAATTTCTTTTAGATTTAAATGGGTTCTAAGCAGACAAATAGCAGCTAGCTTTATAGGCTAGGGCATCCGGATAGAGAGGTTGAAATAAAGATAAAAGTAGTCCAGGTGCCTTTAAGTAAAAAGCAGACAGAGTTGAAAGATTCCAAATTACCCTTCTTAACTGATAAGAAGGTTATCATATGAACAAAAAACAAACTTTGAAATTCCTGTATACAAATGATAGAAGTCTAAAAAAAGAGACGGGAGAGTTAGAATATATAACACTGAATAAAGATGTAGATATGATTGTCATATCAGAGACTTGGTGAAAAGAGAAAACCAATGGGATACAGTGACGCAAGGGTAAAAATTATCTCATAAATAATAGTGTAGATCAAATTAGTGGAGGGATGGTGCTAATATTTAAGAGGGCATTGAGTTAAATAGGATAACAGTTTTGCTGGAAACAAAGGGCATTGATTTGGAAGCCTTATTCAGATTTTAGACATCTGAAAGTAGATACGCAGGCATCCCTCGAGCATCTGAAAGTGGGCACAAGGGCATTCCTGGAGCCATTTTAGAAACCAAATATATGGACATTCCTAATGTGAGGATGTCCAAGTAGAATGTGGATGGGGTGGAGGTATGAGCTGGGTAGAGCAAGGGAGATACACATTGCAGTGTGATTTCAGAATGACACAAGCACATCTGGCCCTGATTGGTGAGACATTCATGTTTATACATGCTCCTGATCAAGAATAAGGAGCAAAAAGTGCTTGTTTCATGGTGGCAACAAAATGAGGAGGAAAAGTACAATGTGCTTTCATTGTCACCGTCAATATTCCCTGGGCAACAAAGCCTGCATTTTAATACTATATAAAACCCAAACAGATTAACCTGCCATTGCATGCCTGAGTGTTTGCCAATCATCTGCCTCAGAACGGCATTTAAACCGCCGCACCAGAGGCGCGCCCGCGCCTTGCGGGCCCGCGCCTGAGGGCCTCGCAAGAGGGCCCTTTGGCGTGGCCCTTAGGCGGTGGACCGTGCGGGACCCTCTATATGCTCTTTCTGTTCAGTGGTATGCTGTTTGTAGTTAATGTAAGGTAATGTAATGTAAGTTATGTACTGTGTTCCCTGTTTGTACTCCTAGTGTTTTGTTGTGATGTAATTATAATGCAATGTATGTTTCCCTCACCTTTGTTTAACTCTGTGCTGTATTAACCGCTTTGATTGAAGGAAAAGGCGGGATACAAAACATGTTAAATAAATAAATAAATAAATATCATGGAACGTGGACATTTCCCTTCTGGAAAACGTCAGCCAGGATATCCAAGAAGTCATTTCTGTGGCCATCCATTTGGGGATATCCTAATGGTTTGAGCATCAGCCTAGTACCTAAGAGATCTTGATTCAATTCCTCCTGACACTCCTTGTAACCTTGGGCAAATCACTTTTCCCTCCATTGCCTTGGAAAAAAAGGCGTGGTAATCTACTTCCAGTCATACTTTGCTAAGAAACCCCAGAGACTGCTGGGTTGTCAGGAGTCAGCAATGACTTGACAGCACTTAAACAACCCCTTTAACACTCCAGATTGCACCTGGACGTCTTTTCATCGAGTGAATCCTTTGCTTTGATCTTTAGCAAAAAGATTTAGAGGAGATACCCATGTCAGAAATTATATTTAAATCAGAGAAAATGAAATTGATCTCTGTGAATCTGGAAGATGTAATAGGGCAATTTGACATATTAGAATATAAAAACATAAGATATGCCATAATGGGTCGGACCAAGGTCCATCAAGCCCAGTATCCTGTTTCCAACAGTGGCCAATCTAGGTCATACGTACCTAGCAGTTTCCCCAAAAGACACAGGTTCCACAATGCTTGTATTGAGTCAAGCATTGATATCCTGGGTCCCTTTTTAATAATGGTTTATGGACCTTTACTCGAGGAACTTGTCCAAACCTTTTTTAAACCCAGCTACACTAACAGCCTTTACTACATCCTCCGATAACAGACTGCAGAGTTTAATTACACGTTGAATGAAAAAATATTTTCTCTTATTAGTCTTAGTTTACCCTGTAGCTTCATTGCATGTCCCCTAGTCTTTGGATATTCTGATAACGTAAACAGTAGATCTACGTTTACTCGTTCCATTCCGTTCATTAATTTATAGACTTCTATTATATCTCCCATCAGCCGTCTCTTTTCCAGGTTAAAGAGCCCTAACCTTTTTAGCCTTTCTTCATAGGTGTATCCTTCCATCCCCTTTACCATTTTAGTGGCTCTTCTCTGAACCTTTTCTAATAATGCTATATCCTTTTTGAGATGCGGCAACCGGAATTGCACACAATATTCAAGGTGTGGTCGGACCATGGAATGATACAGAGGCATTATAATATCCTTTGTTTTATTTTCCATTCCTTTCCTTATGATACCTAGCATTCTATTTGCTCTCTTGGCTGCCGCTGCACACTGGGTGGAGGGTTTTAACACAATGACGCCTAAATCTTTTTCCTGGGTGGTGGTTCATAATGTGGAACCTTGCAATGTGTAATCATAGTTTGGGTTGTTCTTCCCTATGTGCAGAACTTTGCACTTGTCCACATTAAATTTCATCTGCCATTTTGATGCCCAGTCTACCAATTTATCAAGATCTTCTTGCAATTTTCAACAATCTTCATGGGTTTTAACAACTTTAAATTGTTTTGTGTCATCTGCAAATTTGATAACCTCACTCATTATTCCCTTTTCCAGGTCATTTATGAATATGTCAAAAAGCAGTGGAACCAGCACAGATCCCTGGGGTACACCACTATTCACTTTTCTCCATTGGGAAAATTGACCATTTAGCCCTACCTTCTGCTTTCTATCTTTTAACCAGTTCCTGATCCACAATAGTACACTGCCTCCTATCCCATGACTCTTTAGTTTTGCCAAAGGTCTCTGATGAGGGACCTTGTCAAAGGCTTTCTGAAAGTCCAAATACACTATATCAGCCATGTCCAACAGGTAGATCGCGATCTACCTGTAGATCGCGGGGGGTTAGAGGTAGATCGTGAACCACACTTGGCTCCATCTCTCCAGCAGCTCGCCCCATCGCTAGGAGAGAGCTCGTGCCGGCAGGTCGTCTGCCGAGGGCTTACTGCCGCTGCTGATCCTTTGCCTGTTTTTTTCCCTGCCTGCGGGAATCTTGCCTGTGGGTGTATTGGGGGTGCTTGTTGTTTTTGTGCCAATAGTTTGTGGGTACCCCGGGGGGCTGCTGTCCGCTCCCCGTGACTAGACGCCACAGGCCCGGTGTCATACCTGGTCTCCTGCCTCTCCGAATCACCCATTCCTGCCCCCGCCCCAACACCCCTTAGAAGTGTGTTATATACCGGGCGATATCCATTCGCCCGGGGTTTACCTGAATACACTTACCGTATTAGTTGTGTCGTGTGCTGGTCATTGGTCGCTTTATAGTTCACTTTCATTAAATGTTTTTTGGGCAGACACAGCAAAGTGTCAAGAATTTGGTGATTTTGGCGTGCTTTTCCAATTTTGTTATAACTTGCCTATGCCTTGCTTTCAAATTGGTTCAAACCACTGTGACTTTTGCTTGCCTCTGTAATTTTATTTTGCATAGCCTTTCCGTTGATTCTACACTGCAATTTTGTTTTGCCTTGCCTTTGTGTTGATTTTGCACTGTGTGCAGAGTTTATTAAATCGCGTGTGGTGGTATTTGAACTTGTTTGGTGTTATTTCATTTTATCTGGTTTGCTGGACAGGTGTTTGAGTTTTTTTGATGATTGTTTTGTGATATTTGATTATAGGTGCCACTATGATGAATTTTTATTTTTACTTTTAGAACTGCATGTGTGGTTTTGGCATCTCCAGTCCTTGTATTGCAGTTCCTGTTAATCTTTAATACTTTGGGACAGTGACAGTTTTGGGAAATGAACTACTTCTTCATCATGATGAAAGACAAGTGTTGTTGTCTAATTTGTAACTCCCCAGTATCCTTGCCCAAAAAGGGTAATCTGGAACGTCATTATAAGGCTCTGCATAGCACCGCTGAATCCAGCCTCAACAGCTCCCCAGTCGGGGTCGAGCAACGAGCGAGCGATTTTCCCGCTCCTACAACTCCGGCCCAATCCGGGCCGTGGGAGGACCCAGCGGCACATTTGATAAGCAGCCGCGGGCAAGCGCGCCCACGCCTTGCGGGCCCGCGCCTGAGGGCCTCGCAAGAGGGCCCTTTGGCGTGGCCCTTAGGCGGGGCACGACAGGCGAGAAACAGCCTCCAACCTAAGCGATTAACCACCAAAACGAAGCACACGAACGTCACCACACAGCAAACATCGAGAAGACCAGCTCACCAGAAAAGAGACTGTAAGCACCTCTTCGGTCCTCTTTCAGCAATCCCAGCGGGGACCGAGCAGGCTGCACTGAAACACCGCCCCCAACAGCCCACAAGTCCAAAATTTGGAAAAGCTGATTCCTATGAAAAACTGGAAAAGCTAGGAGAAGGATCATATGCCACAGTGTACAAAGGGAAAAGCAAGGTCAATGGAAAGCTGGTAGCACTGAAGGTGATCAGACTGCAAGAAGAAGAAGAAGGTACTCCATTCACGGCTATCCGTGAAGGGCTTGATGTGCTCAGCATATTCAACTACAGCATATCCAACTACAACCCTCACCCGCCAATATCGCTCGAGCTCCCCTAGGGTTGAGCTTGCATACCTTCAAGCGATCCTACAGCCACCAGATCACAGCAAGTATTTTCTATCTGACTGTCACTGTTGACTATTGCCTATTTTACTGTAGCCAGTATTTGCAACCATTTATAACCACTACATGAAATCTACTGTAGCCAGCACCCCCCTCACACCCTCTACAACTAGCTAATGTCTGATTTACTGTCGCCAGTAATTTCATCCAACCTTAATGACTGTTGATCTCATTTACAGCTCCTGTCTGATATACTGTTGTCAGTAATTTCATCCAACCTTAATGACTGTTGATTTCATTTCATTTACAGCTACTATCTGATATACAGATACTGTCTGATATACTATTGTCAGTAATTTCATTCATATAGGCATCTTTGCATTGCCCTTGAACTGCCTCACTGCTGCAATACATATTTAGTTGTTATTATCAGTAGTTTTAACACGTTCTATTCTGTACCTAGTACCAATCTCCCAAATACTACTGTTCTAGTTACCTCCCAACTTATTACTGTAGCCAGTCTCTAGCAATCAACTGTTTTCAGTATCTAACAACTATTGCACTATAATTACTGTTGTTAGTAGCCTTACATGTTGGTCGAAGTGCTATCTCGCTGCTGACAGTAATTTCATCCATAGTCATTGTATGATCCTTTACTATTATCATTTAACACAACACATTTCAAACAAACATGGATCTCACAAAGTACCAATCCTACCTTATTATCACCATACTAACCATTCACCTAACTCAAAACATCTACGCTCTCAAACCAAATCCTACAGCATACAACACCATCCCCATCATTCACAATCCATACAAAACCACACCACAACCATACTCACACACACTTAACCAGACACACCATCCCAACTCTCCCAGACACTCAAGACTAATACAAATAAATCTCATACAAGTCAAACCTATAAACAGATCTCCTGAAACAAACACCATCAGAAAATTCATCCTCATAAATGCAAGATCCATACGAAATAAAATACCAATAATTAATGACATAATCACTGATGAAAAACCTGATATCCTTCTCATTACAGAGACTTGGCTCGCACCCACAGACACAATCCTCCTAAACCAACTCAACACACATCAATATGACCTTTTCAACTGCCACCGAGAAGCAAAAAGGGGAGGCGGAGCCCTTATCATCACCAAAAAAGAGCTCAAATACTCACTAAAAAATGTGAACAACATAGACGGCATGGACATCATAAATATAGAAAACAAATCCCTTGCAATGTCCCTCATCTACAGGCCCCCCTCAGCTGACCACAAAAATCTCACCCCCATCCTAGAACTTGCATGTACAGCTACACAGAGAAAACCACTTATTATATTAGGTGATCTGAACCTTCCATCACTCAACCCACAACACACAATCAACTTTATGGATTCCATGAAAGAAATGGGTTACAACCAAATCATACAGACATCTACACATACAAAAGGTAACGCTCTAGACCTTGTATTCATTCCCACCCCATTTAATAAACACCAACTACAATCCTCACCTCTTATTACGGAAGTACCATGGTCAGATCACCACCTAATAACCTTCAATTTACTCTCACTATCACACACCAACACTGAAACTACTCCAACACCTTATAAATCCCGCTTTACACACTTTAACAAAGACACCTTCCTAGACACCGTATTACCTAACCTTATAAATAACACAACAGAAGTCAACACCATAATAGACCAATGGAACTCAACAATAAAAGAAGCAGCAACTCCCACTCAAGGTCCCCAAAAACAATTCACAAAAAGAAAGTCAGAAAAATGGTTCAATAGAGACCTCTCTAATATAAAAAAGCAACTAAGAAAACAAGAAAAACGGTGGAGGAAATCTAAAACAAGCGATAATAAAGCGCAATACCTGAGTCTTCTCAACAAATACAAAGACACTATTAACAGATCGAAAAGAGAATACCACACAAAAGTCATAAATATGGCACTCAATCGACCGAGAGAATTATTTGCAATTATAAAAACACTAACAAAAACCCAAACTCCAGAGCCTGAACAATCAACGATAAGCGCACAAACTCTTGCAACTCATTTTGCTAACAAATTAAAAAACAAATCATCTAGCACAATCATAACTATACCCACGGACTTAAAACCAACCAATAAATGGATATCCTTTCAAGACATTGAGCAAAAACACCTCCTCAATATCATATCAATGATCAACACCACTACCTCCCCCCTAGATCCATGTCCAGTATCATGGATAAAAAACACCAAAACTGAATTAGCTATCCATATACAAAATATAGTAAACCAATCACTATCCCAGGGCATCATGCCAGATGCCCTAAAACTCACATCCTTACGCCCTATAATAAAAAATAATAAACTCAATCCTACAGACCCAAACTCTTACAGGCCCATAGCCAGCATACCGTTTATTGCCAAAGTAATAGAAAAAATCATACAGCTCCAACTACAAGATTTTATCGACACACATGCACCACTTGACTCACACCAATTCGGCTTCCGCCCATCACACGGAGTCGAAACTTTGCTAATAACACTCATGGATGACCTCATAAAAGGCACTGACACATGCAACCAAGGTTACATCCTCATATTCATTGATATAGCTGGTGCCTTTGACAATGTCCACCACAACACACTCATTAACAGACTCCTAAGCCTAGGAATAGGAGGAACAATTCTACAATGGTTTATATCATACATCACAAACCGATCGATACGCGTTAAATTAGGCCAAGACACCTCTGAGCCATTCGTACAAGGACAAGGTATTCCACAGGGCTCGGCCCTATCGGCCCTCCTTTTCAACTTGTATCTTCAACCCATCACAAATATATTTAAAAAACATAAAGTCAACCACTACATATACGCAGATGATATCATGCTCACTCAACCAATAAACACAAATAATCCCACCTACCAGAACTTACTAGACTGCATCAGCGAAGCAAATACCTGGCTAGAAAATAATAACCTCAGCATCAACCTAAAAAAAACTGAAGCAATGTTCGTAACAAGAAAACCAGATACTACTCTCCCTGAAACAATAACAATTAACAACACAATAATCCCAATCAAAAAGGAAGTAAAATACCTAGGCATCATAATAGATCACGCACTTAGTATGCTCCCTCACATAAAACAAACCATGAAAACCATATTCTATAAACTTAAGACCATTCAACACCTACGACCAATACTAGACACACGTGACTTCAGATCTGTTATCAGCACACTCATCACTCCACACTTCGACTATTGTAATAGTCTACTTATCGGCCTCCCTCTCACAAATACCAACTTACTCCAACGAGCTCAAAACATCTGTGCTCGAGTAACAGCAAAAGCCCGCCTCACTGACCACATAACTCCCATCCTCGCCGAACTACACTGGCTTCCCATAAATAGTAGAATATCATACAAAATACTCAACCACATTTAAACTTATCAACGGCATATCACCCTCAAATCTAACCACTCTAATACATGCTCCAAAAGAACATAGAACCCGCAGACAAAACGCAACCCACTCACTAGACATAAAAAAATCCATTCGAAAAACAAAAAAAACCACAAGCTCAAGAGCATTCACATATGCAGCCCCCACCCTATGGAATAAACTCCCACTAAGCCTCCGCAAAATAAAGGATCTCCAGACATTCCGGAAAGAACTAAAAACATATCTGTTTAAAGAACACTTTGGGGTATGTTTACTAAAGACCGCAAAATAGCGCACGGCAACGCGGCATTGAAACGCGCATAAACGCGTTTAAACGCCCCGCACACGTGCGTGTCACCCCCGCACAGGTGCGCGGCTCACTAACGGGCCCCGTACAAGTGCGGGCCCGCAAATGTCCGATAGAGGCGTGGAACGGCGAAAGGAGGGCGGAGGAAGGCTCCGGAGGGGCGGAGGGACGGGGTCAATGGGTGGAGAGTGGGAGGGGAGAGGCTCCCCGCACAGTATCGGGCCCGAATTTGCATGTAAAAACTACCGCGAGTGAAACACTCGCGGTAGAAAGCATTTAAAGGGAAGAGAAACCATTTCCGTCAGCAATGTACAGGAAAACCGGGGAAACCAGCAAAACGTGAGCAGTGTGATACATGTGCACAGCACAAAAGTGAAAATAAAAATAGAAAATGACCACAACAGAACTATCAAAAATAGTAATTCAGCTGGGGAACAGTTATAATGATGGGCAAATACAGAAAACACACCCAGCAAAGCTCCAGAAAAAAGAAATGAATTTTGGAAGGGTCTACGGAGAGGAGACTCTTCCAAAAAACATTTCCATGTTTTGGAGCTTTCTTGGGAGTGTTTGCTATGGTTGCCCATTAATATCACTGTTGCCCAGCGTGGTGATATTTTGTCCCCCATTTCCCGTGGTCATTTCCGGGGTTTATGTGCACGTTTGTCACCAGACAGGGTGCATATGCCCACAGTAGAATTGCGTAGAGCAGGGTTTGTGACTCTATCCTGCCAGGCTTACTACCTCCAGGGGGTGCAGTGTCTCTGTGGCCATAGTATGGTGCAGCGGACAGAGTCAGTACTTCTAGAACCAGAGGGTCAGAGGTTCAAAACCCAGCTGGGGCACTTGCCAGCCCAGTCCCTATATTTTACCCACCACTAAACACAGATAGCGCAGACACCCCTGTATTGCAGGGGACATAGGCATGGGGAAAACACCCACATATTACCCAACAACGCACACACACCACAACAATGGGCATTACCCACAGCCAAGTACCCCAAATGCAGTCCCGTACTGCCACATTCCAATCAGGTCATCTGCTTTTTATGGGAGAAGCTCATGCCAGCATGTTGGCGGACGAGTACATGTGGTGCAGGGGGCAGTGGTTGCTAGCGACAGAGGACAGCGGCCTCCATCCACTGCAACAGACTGCAACAGACAGGCCCTGCCGGATCCACAGTCATGGACATTCCATGGAAGCCACCCACTCTGTGGCTACACGGTGGTGCAGTGCACACAGACACTATATACAAGAGCAGAAGGTCACAGGTTCAAAGCCCAATCTTTTTTTTCCCCCAATTAAACAGTGATAGTAAGGGCACACCTTTCCTGGCGAGGACATATGCAATGGCAATACGTCTATCTTTACCCCACTGAGCACAGACACCAGGAACAGGGCCAGTACCCAGAGCAGAATCACACAAATGCCGTCCTGGTGGGGCACAAACCAGTCAAGTTCCATGATGGCACTCATACAAATGCCTGTGCTGTATATCTATGCACCACACCCATGGTATGTAGATGTAGCTCATGCATATCCATGAGGGACAGCAGGTAAGTCAGAACAGTGTGATGCAAACCTGGACTGGAGTTGGGAATCTGTGCCGTAAAGCAGCAGCCATCAAGGGCAGACACACCCACACCCACACCCACAGGCCTCATTGGCCAATGTCTCCTGGAGAGGCAGACCATTGGACCCTGCATGCATCTCCCAAAACTAGCAATTGCATAACCTACCAATGTCACCCTACACCTGAGGTATACGATGCACAGCTCTGAGACGTTTGCTAGTTCCGCACATACTGCTAGTTGACCCCATCCGAACAATCTGTTAGGTGTTTGCGGTGCATGCTCCAGGCCTGGCCTCTGACGGTGTTTACCACCCTGGGGAGTGGCCACCAGCTGTACTGCCTGTCATATCCATGCCTTGCCGTGCTCAGGACCGGTTTTGGTGGGCAAGGCTGATTACCTCCTCAATAGTAGTACCATGATGGCATAGGTGTGGAAGTGGGTGTCTGTCTATACAGTGGGTGTTGGCTGCAAGCCCCTTCCACAGCCCACACTGCCAGCACTGTTGCCAGTATTGGCCAATGTGCATAATGAGGTGCAAGGTACCATGGGTATAGCCAGGACAGGGTGGCCTGGCCAGGATGCATCTGCACCGGGCATAGGGCACTGGCAGGGACACTGTAGTGTCCGGCCACCACCTACACAGACAGGGTGGCCAAAGCATGTCCCTCTGGGAGATCACGCTCACCCTGACTGTGTAGTGACCACAGCATGGCTAGGCACCCCTCATAGTGCTATACAGTCTTTCTCTCATGTGATAGATATGGGTATCTATTTGGGGTCCAGTCACTGAGTTATCTGCTTGCTGTGTATGCTGGCAGCCCAGTTCTGGGTGCATGTGTCTCCACTGGGAACATGCACTATGGACCAACCAGCAGACTGTTTGTAGCTGGTATGTGTCTTGCTGGAATGGCTTGCAGAGTGCAGTTGGCTTGCTGCAGGGGAATACCTGGTGGTAGGGTGCAACCTACCATAACCTGGTCACATGTTTGTGTGTTCTGGCTGTGTATGGGGAGGTGTTCCTCAGCAGGACTGGGGTTGATGTTGCTGTCTACTGCCACCTTTACAGGGAGGTAGAGTGTGGATCTCTTGATGGGGGACCATGTTTGCCACTGGGGGGGGGGGGGCTGCCTGACTGGGTTATCCATGGTGTTTGTGCAGAAACTAGCTATCTTGCACATTAACACTGCTTTGGAACTCCCGCTTGGCCTCCATCAGCCAGGGAAGGTGTTGTGGACCTGGTCCTGGGCGCCTCATTGCACACTCAGGGTGAGCCCAGAACCCGCACGATGTAACGGTGTGTAGCTACTTTGTGCCAGTAAAACACCCGGTCAGTGCCCCCTACCAGCCCGAGTTACTGTGTGGGTGCACCCGGTCACGCCCCCCAACAGGGCCGAGGTGCTGTGGGTGTGCATTCCCCATCTTGTGTCCATCTGTGGACAGCTAATTTGCATGTGCAGTGCATCATGGGTATGTGTGGCCTAACCCTATCCTGTTTACACTGGCAGACTGTCTGTGAGGTGACGTGCAGGCTATCTGCAGCCAGCCAGGGGCTTCCTTACAGCTATGGAGCTGTAGCCCAATGGTTACGTCACTGCCTGTGCAGCCAGAGGTCATGGGTTCAAACCCACAGTGGGGTTCTGTGAGACAGGTATTCAAAGCATTTTCTTAATTTACTGTACATATGTTGATGCCAGCAATGACACCCTCAGTGTACTGTACCCATAAGGTGCCTCTGAGGGTGCTTTATGGGGCGCCCTATAGGGCACTGTATGGTTGTCATCCATATAGGGTGCACCATACATTATCCTGTGTCGCAACATACATGCTGCCCTATAGGGGACATTCTAGGGTGCCTTGGCGGACGGTGCACTGTAACATGTGCCTTATGGGCGGCCCTATATTAATATGCTGTGAGTATGCGTTTGCTAGTAGTTATCACAAAATAAAATTAAACAGCCTCCTACAGCTCTCCCCAACATAAAACATACTGCCTCAGCTAGCCTTTTCCCTGGGCATTGTGAGGGATTGAACCTGTGGCCCCTACACCATTGCTCTGTGTCTTGACCATTGTGCTGTGGTTCAGTTCTGGTGTTTGTGCAGCAGCGCGCAGCCTTGTAGCCATCGGCGCGCCGTCTTGTTGCGCACAAAATTACAATTAACAGCGCGCTGCCTTCTGGCGTGTAACATTACCAGCGCCCAACATGGGCATGCCCCTTAAAATACTGCCTCAGCCAGCTGTCTTCAATGGGCACTGTAGGGAATTGAACCCATGATGCCTGCACGTGTGGGCAGTGTCTTAACCATTGTGCTATGGCTCCATTCCTGTTAGCTGCACATCAGCGCGCCACTTATCCCTCCCACTATTGGGCTGCCCCCTCACACATCAGCGCGCCGCCTTCTGCCCACCGGCTCGCCGCCTTCTGTTGCCCAATTTTATCAGCGCGCCACCCTCTGCCGCCCAACCTTAACAGCGCGCCGCCATCTGCCGCCCACAATAAACAGTGCGCCGCCTCATGCCGTTTAAAAAAATAAGTGCGCAGCCTTCTGCCGCCCATAATCAATATGCCTCCTACAACACTTTTGCCCATAAAAGTTGCTGCCTCAGCTGGTCGTTTTGGTTGGGTGCAATGGGGGTTTGAACCCCTGGCCCCTGCACCATGGGTCAATGTCTTCACCGTTGTACTACAGCTCTGTTGTTTGGTTATGCAGCAGCGCCCCACTTAGCCTTCCCACGCGCTAATGTGGGACCCGTGGTCCGTTTTTTTCCTTTTTTTTGCCTGGCCCGCCCACTCCTTATATGGCACCAGCACACTAACGGGAACCCGCACAGCAACGGTGTTTAGTAAACATGCCCCTTTATAAATCTTAATGAACCCCCCCCCATCCCCCTCACCACACCTCCATAAAAATCCTCCTTAACCACAGATCAAAAAGCCACAAACCTCAACACACTTAGGAAAAAACAACCCTTAAACACCACGATTAATAATTGACTAATGTAAATATTTGACTGATGTAAATAGTTACAGCATTTGTATAATTATATGTTCCATGTTATTGTTCATGAAAAGTTAATTGTACATAGTTTGAAAAAATACGATGTTCCATGTAAAACCATGTTCATTATGTTAATTGTAAACCGCCTTTGATCTTGGGAAAAAGCGGTATAGAAGAAAAGCATAAATAAATAAATAAATAAATAAATAAATAAATAAATTTGATGCTGATTTTCCACCCAAAAGTGAAATTTGTAAACTGCAGCTCAAAGAACTTAAATCAAAATTAGCTACTCAGCAACAGTTGATGGCGAAGCCAATGCCACATTCAGTCAATGCAGCCATAGCATCCTTCAAGGTCAGCAACCTGATCGCAATGAAATGAAAACCTTTCACTGCAGGGGAATTTGTAAAAGATTGTTTTCTTGAAGCAGCTGACAATCTTTTTGAAGGATTTAAAAATAAGAAAGAGATCATAGCTGTTATTCAAAATGTACAATTGTCAAGAAACACCATCATGCGGCGAATAGAAAATATGTGTCGAGACATAACTGAACAATTGTTGGAGGATGTTTCAAACTGTGTTGCTTTCTCACTCCAACTGGATGAATCTACAGACATAGGAGACATAACCCACTTACTAGTCTTTATCCAGATGGTTTTTGATTACTTCAATGTTAGAGAAGAACTACTTGGAATGATTTCTTTAAAAGGGAGAAC
The DNA here is from genome assembly GCA_033557465.1 of Ichthyophis bannanicus. Taxonomy (NCBI): domain Eukaryota; kingdom Metazoa; phylum Chordata; class Amphibia; order Gymnophiona; family Ichthyophiidae; genus Ichthyophis; species Ichthyophis bannanicus. The sequence goes on from CM066035.1 coordinate 454,717,822, forward strand.
TGCTGGTCAGGAAATATTCAGTTCTTTCCATTCTTTTGTGACAAAGGGTAATCTTCCATTGCATAGACTTGTTTCCATCACTTCGGGAGAGCAGTGATCTCGACGGGGGTGAGAGCAGGAGCTCCCCCTTCCTCCACAAGCCGCCAATCAGCTGCCATGAATAACCGCATAAAAACCGCCATTTCAGGGGCTTCTGGAGAGCAGTGATCTCGACGGGGGTGAGAGCAGGAGCTCCCCCTTCCTCCACAAGCCGCCAATCAGCTGCCATGAATAACGGCATAAAAACCTCCATTTCAGGGACTTCGGGAGAGCAGTGATCTCGACGGGGGTGAGAGCAGGAGCTCCCCCTTCCTCCACAAGCCGCCAATCAGCTGCCATGAATAACAGCATAAAAACCGCCATTTCAGGGGCTTCGGGAGAGCAGTGATCTTGATGGGGGTGAGAGCAGGAGCTCCCCCTTCCTCCACAAGCTGCCAATCAGCTGCCATGAATAACGGCATAAAAACCGCCATTTCAGGGGCTTCGGGAGAGCAGTGATCTCGACTGGGGTGAGAGCAGGAGCTCCCCGTTCCTTCACAAGCCGCCAATCAGCTGCCATGAATAACGGCATAAAAACCACCATTTCAGGGGCTTCGGGAGAGCAGTGATCTCGACGGGAGTGAGAGCAGGAGCTCCCCCTTCCTCCACAAGCCGCCAATCAGCTGCCATGAATAACGGCATAAAAACCGTCGTTTCAGGGGCACGCCCACGCCTTGCGGGCCCGCACCTGAGGGCCTCGCCAGAGGGCCCTTTGGCGTGGCCCTTAGGCGTTGGTCCGTGGCGTCTGTTTCTGGAGTTTCGCTGATGGCATGGTCTGGGTTGTCGTGTCTATATATCATGGTAACTTGCTGTTCTGTGTTCTTCTCTCTCTTATCTGTTTGACTATCTCTGTCCCCTATTCTGTCCTATCAAATAAATGGCGTTCTTTTCTTATTTCCTTGAATGATATAGTATTGTAAACTGCTCTAATGCCTTTTTGGCCTGAGCGGTATATCAAATTTAAATAAACATAAACATACTGATGGGGCAAGAGCAATGACAGGTGAGGTTAATGGTTTCATAGCCCTCTGTAGACAGCATGATGATTTCCCAGATTTCCTTTCTTACCACTGCATCATTCACCAGCAAGTTTTGGCAAGCAAGAGACTAAATGCAAAGACTGTCATGGACATCGCTTTCAAAATTGTAAATTCAGTTCATGGAAGATCACTTCAAAGATGGCTTTTCAATTTTACTCCTGATGAAGGGGCAGCGGAAATCATTTTGCACACAGATGTAAGGTGGCTAAGTAGGCACACATTTCTGCAAAGATTTTGTGATTTGCTGAATGAAATAAGAGTTGGAAGATGAGGAGTGATTATGTGATCTGGCATTTCTCACTGACTTTACAGGTGAACTAAGTGATATGAACTTTGAACTACAAGGTAAAAACAAATACATTGGCGAGATGATGAGTACAGTTTCATCCTACATGAGCAAATTTGAGCTAATGATGACTGATCTTGCAAACAACACTTTTGATGAATTTCCTAATATGCAGGACCATCTGGGACAATATCCAAATTTTGTTTTTCAGAACGAGAAGTATGTGACAGTAATCTGTTCTGTTATCCAGGAATTTGAAAATAGATTCTGTGATTTCCAAAAAATTGGAACAGTTGTGGAGTACTTGTCATACCCATTCAAAGTAGATGTGGACATTAAAGAAACTGCAGCTGCTATCAATAAAAATTACTCATTGAACAAGCCATCTCTTGAAAACAAAATATTAACCCTTAAAAATGACATTTTTCTCAAGTCCTGTGCTGAGCAAGAATCGTTTTGGAAGCTAGTGCCTAGAGGCAAATTTCCCAACTTGAGAAGGTGCAGTGAAGCTGTACACTCCTGTTTCGGTTCAACTTATTTGTGCGAATCTGCATTTTCCCATCTGAAAATGACAAAGAGTACTCAATGTTCCAACATGACAGATGAACATCTCCAGGATTCCCTGATACTGGCACTCACACAATATTTACCCAACTTCAAAAAGCGGGTGGATGAAATGCAGGCTCAGACATCTTACTAATGAGCAAGAGTGAAATATTAAAGATTGTGCAAGATCAGCCTGGATCAATATTCAACCTAAATTTAACACAAATTACTCAATAAAAGTTAAAGAAAGTTATTACTTAATAAAACTTTAAGAAAAATGTACTTTCCATTTCCCCTCGCAGTTCTTATTGGATCTTTGTCTCTCTGTTTTGTTTTTGCTTAATTTGCTTAACAGCTGATCACATCCAAGTAAATGATAGAAGGTTCATTAAAAATGGAGGGGGGGAATCCTCCAACTTTATTGGGTTAAAATTTAATTTGAAACTAATTTGAAACTTAATTTTCATGGTGGTATATCACTTACACCTTTGGCTGGAAAAAGTAGATCACGACCTGTTCAAAGTTGGACATTCCTGCACTATATCAACCGACTCTGTCTACCTGTTTATTCACACCTTCAAAAAAACATAACAGATTAGTAAGACAAGATCTTCCTTGCCTAAAGCCATGTTGGCTGTCTCCCATTAAGTCATGACTATATGTTCAACAATTTTGTTCTTTATGATGGTTTCCACCATTTTTCCTGGAACTGACGTCAGGTTCACCCTTCTGTAGTTTCCCGGATCATCCCTGGAACCCTTTTTAAAAATTGGAGTTACATTTGCCATCATCCAATCTTCAGGTATTACAGATGATTTGAATGATAGTTCACCGATTACTAATAGCAGGTCTGCAATGTCATATTTCGGTTCTTTCAACACCCTTGGATGTATATCATCCAGTCTAGGTGATTTGCTACTCTAATGTTTATCAAATAGTTGTAATACATCTTCCCGATGTATTGATATTTCCTTGAATTCTTCCGCACCTTTAAATATCACTTCAGTCATGGGTAACATCCTTACATCTTCCTCAGTAAAGACCGAAGCAAAGAATACATTCACTCTTTTCGCTATCGCCTTGTCACCTCTTAGTGACCCTTTAACCCCTCTATCTTCTAATGGACCAACTGACTCACTCACAGGTTTTTTGCTTCAAATGTACTTGAAAAAGTCTTTATTACACATTTTTGCTTCCACAGCAAGGTTCTTCTCAAATTCTCCCTTTGCCGGCCTTAGCTATTGTGGTTAATGCGGGTGCACTTAACACCACATCAGTGAGTGGTATTAAGTGCCCCCATAAGCCGGTTAAAGTAGTGCTGCATGGTTGCAATGTGCTAAAAGCAGGGGGGTGGATACACATGCCTCCTGAGGTTAGTGCAGGCCTCCGTGCTAGATTGTGGTCCATGTGCATGCTAACAGCACATTTTAGCAAACATGTCCATAGAGTATTAAAAAATAGTTTAAGTGTGTTGAATGAGGGGGCTAGGGCTGATTGTGCCATGTAAGAGCAGAAAGAAAATGGTCATGTTATTAAAATCCTGTAAATACAAAATGCAAGTGCTAGCTAGTCACTTTAAGGATTCTGTTCTGTATGTTAAGAATGCTCTATACTTTTTCTTTGTATGCTTACAGTGATGTAAACCATGTTGGCGTTGTAACTAAGGCAACTGACTCTGAAATAGAAAAAGGTCTGTTATTTGCATAATCAGTCTGTCCAGGCACCACATTGGTTTGGTCCACATGATTCTGAGATTGCCTTGGAGGGATGCCAGGTATGAAAAACACGAAGAGGTAAAATAATGAAGCTGAATACTTGGCTAAGACATTGAAAGGTTGGAATATACTTCTACATAGAAATAACTTTTCAGGCAGATGGAGTACACCTGTCAGAGTTGGCCTTCACATACTTTTTTCAGCCTAGAACTTAGACGCTCTGTTGTGGCTAGTAAGTGCAAAGCATATGAGGTAAACAACGAGCAGAGATTTTCAAATATAATTCCTGGGTGTAATTTAGCTGGCAGGTCTTTTCACCAGTCATCATCGCCATGAAAAATATTTCAAAACCGGATTACTCAAAGAAATCATTTTGAAAAGTGCCCTATAATGTTTTTCCCACATGAAATGATCAATGCAATGTTTTTGTTTCCCAGAAGACTGCAAAGTAATCCTAATAAATATTCATAAGCATGTCTTAATTTCTGGGGAAAAGGCCTGAGATGCAGTCCTGCCACTTCTTTCCAGACTCCATAGCAGCAGAAGTATTTAGCTCCAGTGCTTTACTTCCACGCAACCTTCAAGAAAGAGAAGGGGATGGATGGAGCCTATAGTAGAGCAGAGATTAGTCATTCTACTCCCTTATACAGCTCCTCTTCTCCTGTTGCTTCTGCCTCTTGCCACCCACACCCTCCCCTGGCTCCGCAGTTCCACTTTATTTTGGCTATAAATTAAGCCTTTTCATGAGAGATAATCTGTACGCACTGCCTCTACTCTATGCAGGGATGTTTTTGTTCCAAAAGTGTCCCAGACCAAATTCTGGAACACTGCTGACATGTACATCCATGGGGCTAGCACAGGGATCTCAGAATGTGGGCAAGAGAGGGCGGAATGGGGTGTGGTCAGTCACAGAGACCTAGAAAGCATATTCAGAAAAGGCCCATATACGTATGAAGTGTTTCCCAGAAACGTCCATGTTATTCCTGTTGAAATGTAGTATAAGAGTAGGACTTAGAAAAAATGCTGCTTTTCTCTACAATGCTGTCCAAATTGAAGAATGTTGTGACAAGTATGTCATGAACTGGTATGACAGCAGTCTGGAAAAAACACAAAATGTATTCTTAAGGTACAAAGAGCAGAGATGAAGGACTGTTGTAAGGTATAGACACATTAATAAACACCCTCACAGAAATAGTAAGAAAAGCAATAGTAGTTATGCAGGATATGCACTAATGTGCTATTTGTGTTAAAGGATCCAATCTATGGGACCCTACCAATTCCGATGTTCAGAAAAATGGGAATGCTGATGCAGTGTGTGTGTGTATGAGTGTGTGTGTGTGTGTGTCCATACCTGGACCATATGGATGACCGTAGTGTCACTGGGTGCAGTGTGACTGGACAGTCAAACTCAGAGAGGGTTCACCATAGCTAAATGTCAAAATATATCCCTGTCAATGCTAAGGGACCCTCAAAATAAGGGCACTCAACAGTGAAAATAGCACTAATGCATGCCAATAATGCACATTTTGTGGGACCTATGGTGTGGCTGTTGAGCATGTATTGGTGCTGTTTGCACTGCTGAATGCCCATATTCTGAGGGTCCCTATATTGAAATGGATATGTTTTGATAGTGAGCCATAGGGATACTCTAATAAGATCATACAATGTTGACAGTGCGATAGGGCAGCTATACATCCGCTGTGCCCGGCACTGGGAGACATGACTGATGTAGTGTCAACATTCTTCGGATTCTCCCATGCGGCCTACATCTCTACCCAGGCCAGAATCAATGAGGGGTGTGAGAGTGGTGATAAATCTAGAGTCTGGCTACTTAGTGTTATGGCATAGGGATCCTCCCTCACATTCCCTGACCAGGATAGCAATGCCACAAGGCTGGCTGTGGGAAGGCAGACAGGATTGCCCTACAGGTAGCGGATGTATACAGACCAACATATGCCACAATGAGACAGGTGTAGCTGCTGTGAGAAATGGCAGTACCCAGATAGGTGGGAATCAGATACCATAGTCAGAAGACTCTACTACCACTACCACAACTGCTATTGATAATTTGTATAGCACTACAAGGTGTAGACAATACTGCATAGATACACAATTAAAAGATGTTCCCTGCTCAGCGGAGCTTACAATCTAGTCGAGACAGACAACACAGCAGCTGTGGACAGGATATGTCCAGGGGAAATGGCCAGGAAACACAAGGGAGCTTAGACAGATCGGATCCAGCAGCAGCAATGATGAGGTGAGCACTCAGCCTGGATTTGAGAGGGGCCAGGGACAAAGCCTAATGTACAAACTCAGGCAGTTTATTCCAGGCATAAGTAGCAGCAAGGTGAAATGAGTTTCATCTGGATTTGGTAGTAGAGGAGAAGGACACAGATGGAAGCAATCTGACAGCAGAGCGGAGTTCACAGGGAGGGGTGTAGGGAGAGAGAAGAGGGGAATGGTAGTGCAGAGCAGTAGAATGAGTGCACCTATAGGCCATAGACATGAAATGGCATACATTTGTTCCTCAGCAATATTATGCATCCTTTGGGGACCTGCAGTGTTAGTTTGGGGTTTTGTGCACTTGGTGAGGGTCCATCCTGCAGCAGTTTAAGGTGTGTTTGTAGTGATTATCAGGGCAGGAATCACTGGGATTGGTTCTCAATGCCACATACCATTTAATGCAAGCTATGTACTGACATATATGTTCACATTTACATTCTGATATATCATATTGGGGTGCATTGGGTTTAGCTAGCATTTTTCTGGGCATGAGGGTAACTGGTATATGGTCTAGGTTGCAACAGCTGTCATTTCATTGGTATTTATGCCTAGTATGTATCAGCAAACTACTATCTCTGATGGGCAGCTTAGAAGATGCATGTTTTTCCCGAGGGATGTGGCATCTCGGGGATGGGTAGGATTATTTCAGAATATGGTGGACGCGGGGACATCTAAAACGTTTACCTGTGTCTGAGGCATGGGGCCAGCTGAATAGCGCTTGTACGTGCCTGGCAGATACATTTATCTCCCCGATTCTGGACCCACAGGCACGTCCAGACCCATGAATGAGGAATTAGGTTCAAAGGGGCCTGTTTTTGTTTTAGATGTGTCTGCGGGCCAGATGTGCACGTTATGTACTTGGGTTCTAAACCTAAGATGTTTCAGCCTAGATTTGAAAAAGGCCAGAAATGAAGCCTGACGTACGAACCCAGGTAGTTTGTTCCAGGCATAAGGAGCAGCAAGGTGGAAGGATCAAAGTCTGGTGTTTGGTTAATGCCACGGAATATCCCTGGGTGCCGCTGCTGAATGCCCTGATTCTAACCAGCTAGCATTGGGCATTCCAGGGACAGAGCAGAAGCAGTGCCTGTGAAATCCTGGCAGTGGCAATATCATCGTCATCCGGTTAGCTTCTTTGTCATCTAGTCAACCAAAATATGCAATTCTAGTGACCAGATATGGACCCAGCATTGAATATCCAGGTCTAAAGCTCAGCAGTGATGGATATCCACTTTACAAGGGCTAGCTGCAGCTGCTGAATATAGGGCCCTGAGTTTATTAAGGCAGTTATAGTTTAACAGGCAAATTCAATGGTTTTCCCCTCCCACCCATCCCTGCTCCCACCCAAGGTGCAATCTTTGATTAATAGGCTCTTAAACCAGTTAAGGGTATAGGAGGGAAGACATTCATGTTCATGTTCAACCTGTAAACTTCATCAGCAAGTTATTACGCCTTAGAAATTAATTATTTCTAGGTCCTAGCAGTTCACCTTGAGGTGAACATTAAACAAAGACCTTTAGACCTATAAGGTATATTTGTATTGGTTCAAGCATCCCTATATCTCTAGCAACTTTAAATAATTGAATAACTTTAACACTAGAAGCCCCAAAAGGAATTTTACCTAGAAATCCCAAAGTGCATCAATTGACGCATTATCATGATGACTGCGTTTAGCATGAAATGCAGATGTGAATTAATGTGAAGTTACTTATTTGTTAAATACGTGCTGTATGTGATGTCATTACATGTCATCGTGTGTTTATTGTTTGTAATGTTGGAGTAAAACTGTAAACAGTGATTGAGATGCGCCACCTAGTGGGAACATGAATTTATACCTAGAAGCCCCAAAGTACGTCAATTGACACATCCAAAATAATTGAGTGCGTCAATTGACGCACTTTGGGACTTCTAGGTATAAATTCATTTTCCAGTTAGGTGGTGCATCTGTCATTATTTTTCAATGCACATATTTGAACATCTTGACCGTGCTAACAAAGTCATGGAACATGACTGACATGGTTCTAGCAGTGGCGCTGGTATACAACTTTGAAGATGCATTTGCATCAATTGACATACTTTGGGGCTTCTAGTGTTAAATAACTGAACAAATCATTAAATCTAAGATGCAGAAAGCAGTCCAGGAGTGAGATGGGAGATATCCAGTCTTTTGCACTGAATTTCACATGTATGATTATCTCCCACTTGGTGAGAAATCTTGTGTGTGCATTGAGTGCAAAGAGCTCCATGCTCTCAGGAAGAGAGTCTGATATCCTGAGGCTAGAACTAGAGGAGCTGAGGCAGATAGAGGTATATACAGGGGACCTTCAGGGACAAAGTAGAGAAGTCCTACCTCTAGTCTTGCAGCCTCTCTGAAAGGAGAGTATCACTGGTTACACACTGTAAGCCTGAAGTTCTTCTGTTGTTCTGGATAATATTTCCAAATGGAAAGTAGTTCCTCCTAATTCTTTATTATAATTTTGTCAGCTATATTTTCTCCCCTTCCTGGACAAGCAGTGGAGGGATTCTGGAGATGCAGCTGTTAAGAATGAGAAACGTGGCTTTTTAGCACATTCCCCATTTTACAATCCAGCTCCCAGCTCTTCAGTTTCCAGAGCAACCAAAGTCCCCTGACAATTGTCATGGATACTTTTAGACTCTCCAAAGTCATTTTACCCAATGGAAGTTCCTCCAGCTGAGGCAGTTCCAGTCCTTTCTGAATCTGACAAGGAGTTGCTGGCATCTTTGGAGGAGTGCTCTTCAATATGGGCTCCCAACAATGTGCTTCCTGAATTGGTGTGTGATTTGCAAGGTCTAAGCACAGAGGCAACTCACCATTGCTTGAGTATTCGTTCATCTGCTCACTGTGTGAACAACATATTGATGACTAAGAAAACCAAAGCTGGTGTTTTTCATAATTCTGCCCTTGGTTCCGTTTTTGCTACTGATTCTTCTTTACAGGTTTCAACTCGCTCTAAGCTACTATTATCTCAGACTCCTGTCCGCTGTAATAAAGATCCTGTGACTTTGAGTTTTCAAGATTCTGTTCCAGTCACTCAGATGGCAGTGTTCCAGGATGAAGATGATATTGGTAATTCATTGGTGGAGAAAATATTGAGTACTTTTTCTCAGTTGGAGAAATTGGTGATAACAAAGCTTGAACTGCAGAATGATGTCATTGCTAAATTTGAGACTCAGTTGATAGAATGTGAATATAAGACACAGTTATGTGTATAAGACTTTATCAGGCCATCTGAATAAATTGAACATGTGGATTCAGTTTTGGTAGAGGCTTTAAAATCTTCTCTGACCAACATTCGTAAGTTGGAGAATATGGAGAACATTTTACATTGCAGGAACATTCGATTAGTTGATTTTCCTAAATTAGATAATGCTTCTCCTGTGAACTTATTTAAAAATTATACGCATAAGACTTTGCAAGTTCCAGAGGCTTCTTTGCCCCGAGTATTATCTGCAAAGTATTTACCAACTTAATCTATTCTATTTAAAGTTTCTGTGTCTAATATTATTTCAAATGCTCTTTAATTGAATAAGACACCTAATGATTTTTCCTCGCATAATTTGTCAGCTCAGTTAGTTCCAAATTTTCTTGTTAAAGTTACTCTGTTAGTGACTATGTTGCTCAAGTCTGATAAAGATTGGATTTTTAAGATGTACTTTCCATTTTGTGATAACATATTTCTCAGTTGTACTGTAAGAATGTACCATGATGTATCTTATCCTACTCAAATTTGTCAACGTCAATTTCTCACCATGCGGTCTCAAGTCCTTGGTTTAGGAATTAGTTTTTCATTATCCTTATAAATGTAATAAAAAATATCCAGCATATGCTTATTTGTTTTTGGAATCTGATCAGCTGAAAGTTTTTCTATAAGCTAAGTCAGATGAGCATAGTTTGACTTCGGAGGACTGAAGCTCTCTTTTTTTGTTTCAGATAGGCATTGCCTTCAGTGTGGCTGTTTTTCTTTAACTTTTCATATTTTTCCAGTGCTCTTTTTCTTTCTTTATGAGTGCTGCACGTTATATCTATATTTAATATGTATTATTTAAGTTTGTATATTCTTATGTGCATGCATTCTATAATGTTTGTATATGTTTATACAGTATAATCAATAAAAATGTGTGACATAAAGAAAGGAGAGTATCATCTTGATGTGGCAGGAAGTGATCCTGTAAGACTCATCCTCCAAATGATGTAATATCATCTTTCACTTAGGATGTGTCTATAGGAGCATGTGACCATGAGGGAAGGGTTAGGATGGCCATTTTATTTGGCAATTCAATCACCAGACATGTAGATAGCTGAGTGACTGGTGGATATGAGGATCACTTCGTAACCTGCCTGTCTGGCGAGAAGGTGGTGAACCTCACATGCCACCTAGAAAAGGTTATAGTGCTGGGGAGGAGCATGCTGTCTTAGTACATATTGATACATAGGAAAATATGTGAGGGGGGGCTTTTAATAGAACCTTTCCACTCCACATGCAGCACCCAAGAGCCAGGTCAAACTCTGGGGTCCCAATGTGTGGTTGAAATGATGCTTCAGGGAAGAGGATTTCAGGTTTGTTAGGAACTGAGCAACATTCAGTGGAAAGAGGGTAGTTTTCCAAAAAATGGGGTCTACCTTAACCAGGGTAGAGCCAGGTTGCTGACATTAACTTTTAAAAAAGAGATATAGTAGAGCAGTTTATAAACTAGATAATGGAAGAAAGCCAGTAGTTTCCCAAGCGGCAGTTTTTTCCAAATGGTGAGTTTTGTGCATACCATGACAATCATGAACCTCACTTCTAAGCCAGGGTATGAGAAGTATGATCTCAGTCTCTCAAATGTAATGCTAATACTCAGTGTAGTACATGCATCATGCCAAAGAGAGCCTCTTTCTGGAGTTCATAAGATGTTACATGTATGGGTAACACAGGTACACTAAAAAATTTTTTTTTTAAACTGCCTCTGATGTTTCAATTGATTTTTACGTTTTTTGGTGCGCTGAATCCAAATCTGGTAACCAATTTGCTCCATCACGTACAGATTTTTTGCTACATTGGGTTAGCAGTTTGAGGTGAACGTTTCAGATTGAGTGCGATCGAGATAAAAGTTTCTTGGATGAATTCTTTATACTAATTGTTTAGTAGTTATTCAAATAAGAATAAAGAAAATTGTAACAAGGCAGCACATAAGAATAGAGTAATGTCAACAAAACACACTGTGATGGTAGCAAAATTGTCTGCACTTAAAACAGCCACATACATGTGCACAAACATTGAGCATATAAGAGCGAGGTTAGACACAAAGCAAAGCAAAGAAATGTGCAAAAAATGTTGTACAGGTATGTATGTAAGAATAGAAAACGCAAACCGCACCATTGCAATACATGAAGACAAACACCCGATGGTGTGAAAATAAAATTCTAATAAATGAGATCCGACACTGTGGTAATAACTAGCAAATTTTAAAGTCTCCACAAATCATCCACTTATGCTCATCATAACGAATCTTCTGAAGAATCAGGGCCAAATTCTCGTATTTTTCTTGGAGAATAACAGAGTGAGCAATAGGAACTGAAGCGAATGTGTTGCCATTATGAAGAAGAACACCTTTTATGCTGTCTTTTGACGAATCAATGAACAGCCGCCATTCAGCAGGATCATACTTGAGTTTAAACTTTTCCATCACTCCGTATATATCGTTGCAAAATACCAAATCTTCCTCTTTGCTGAAATACTTCAAAAATTGTGTCTCGCGGTTGCGGTACCAATAAAAATTTGTTCCTGGTGACAATAGATTTTTCTGTTTAAGCCGAGAACCTAGCAGTTGGGCAGCATCTTTTGGGAGTCCTAAATCCCGGACTAAATCATTCAATTCAGCTTGAGAGAAAAGTTCAGGTTTCGGATCTGGTTCAGTTTCAAACTCGGAAGTACTGGACTCATCGGGAAAAGCCATCTGATGAGTCTCATCATGATCAGAACCGTCCACACAAATATGATCCAAAGATTTTGGTGGTTCAGGCACAGGTACTTCGTTGCTATGAGGCATAGGCCTAATTGCTGAGGGAAGGTTGGGGTAACTTATTACGTTCTTATTTTTTAAGTTGTATCCCTTCACAATGCAAGAGCAAAAATAGCAGTCACTGCTGTGGTCTCTTTGTTCACGCCACATCATAGGTATTCCGAAACGAAATGCTTGTTTTTTTACCTTTCATCCATAAGCGTAGATCTTCCTCACATGTCTTGCACACTTTGTGAGGAGCCCACGGTTTGTCTTGATCGCCTAACTTCAAACCGAAATAGGCGAAATATACTTTTTTAATAAATGCAGAAATGTTCCTCTGCCGCTTTTTCACGGTATATTCCCCACAAATAAAACAAAAACTGTCCGGAGAGTTGACGCAACCTCTGGCTCTGTGAGCCATCACAAATACACAGCACTGCAAACTACAACTGTAGTGAACCACTTCGGAATAAAGCTGGATTACGACTGAGCAAACAAAAGGTAATAATGAACTTGCAAGAAACTGAAATTTGACAGGAACGTTCATGTCGCAACCACCGTGTTTGAGCGAGCGAACGAGGCGAGGCGAACAGGAAAGAACATGCGCCAGCGCGAGTACTGGATTTAGCCCCCCGCCTCCCAATTGTCCTGTTAATGTATAAAATGAATACAAAACACTCTAAAATATCATGAGGGAGTGTTTCTAGTTAGTTAACCATTACAACCTCTATTTTGGGCCAAGAAAATAAACTGCAGTCGGCTAAAAAGAAATTATGTGAACATTCCTTATATGGGTAAGAAATCTAATTTTGCAAGAAAACGTGACGTGATGGAACATTTTGGCTATTTTTCCTGGATTCAGCACCCCAAAATCTATAGGAATCAGTTGCAAAACTGGAGGCAGTTTTTTGGTAGTGTACCTGTGTAATTTATCAAGGCGTGCTTGCGAGTTCCTCTTAATTAAGCCTGTGGCACCCAACACGATGGGAAATGATTTGGTATTTTTCTGCCACATTTTCTTGGTCGCCGACTGCATTTCTTGGTACTTGAAGATTTTGTCCCTCTCAATGTGTTGCTTGGAACTGACACTTCTTTATAATCAATGCCATGCTGGTGGTTTTCTCCTTTAACACTATATCTGATTTTCTTGTATCCAGCTTTTTATTGGTTGGAATGGGAGTATCCCAGGTGATCATAACCTCTTCATTCTCTGTAGTTCTTTAGGGTCATGATCCCAGTGCTTTTCAGGCACAGTAATGTGGCAGTGCTTACAGAGTTTCCAATGGAAGTGCAGCATTACTTTATTGTGCCTTTCTGTATAGAAATTGTCTGCCATCATAACTTCACAGCCAGCTATGAGGTGAGTCACTGTTTCCAGATCTTTCCCACATAATCGATATATGTATGTTTTGCTGGGGGGTTTTAATGCTCGCTGTTGACCATCTCATCCATAGCCACTGTTCTGTGCTGCAGCTATTAACCTCTCATCCTTTGGTTTTAGTTCACCTCTCCTTAACCATTCATGTGTCCGTTCTTGATCAACAAAGAGTTCCTGGAGCAACACTGTATTTCCCACTGTATTTGTGCATTTGCCACTTGTTTTACTTTGTCTGTTGATTTAATTCCTTGAAAATCTTTTCTCTTGATTTGCAAATTCTGTTACTTCCTTCCCTGTGTTTGTTTGTGTTTGCTTCCATGGATGACCTTCTGAGTTGGGCCCTTCCCACGGATCCTGGGGTTGTGGTCAAGTGGGTAAGGATCAGGTAAGGCCCTCTCAAGTTGCTGTGCTCAGATAACACAGAAACATAGAAAAATGATGACAGAGAAAGACCACATGGCATATCTAGTCTGTCCTTCCATATCAACAACTACAACAGTCCCCTTTTTTCCTTTAGAGATCCTCTGTTTGTCCCATGCTTTTTTGGATTCAGATACCGTCCTCATCTCTAACACCTCCACTGGGAGACTATTCCATGGATCCACCACTCTTTCCATAAAGAAATATTTCCACATATCACTTTTGAATCTATCCCTTTTCATGCTCATCCCATGTCCCCTCAGAGCAGAACTTGTTTTCAGTCGAAAGAGACTCTCCCACTGTGCATTTATGCCATGGAGGAATTTAAACTTCTCAATCATATCACCTCTATTCCGCCTTTCCTCTAAGGTGTACATATTAAGATCCTTAAGTCTGTCCTCATATGCTTTATAATTAAGACCACTAACCATTTTAGTAGCCACCCTCTGTACTGACTCCATCCTGTTTATATCCTTTTGAAGGTGCGGTTTCCAGAATTGCAGACAATACTCCAAATGAGGTTGCACCAAAGACATACAGAGGCACTATCACCTCCTTTTTCTGCTAGCCATTCCTCTCCCTATGCACCCAAGTATCCTTCTAGCTTTTGCTGTTGCCTTTTCTACCTGTTTAGCTACTTTAAGATCATCAGACACAACCACACCGAGGTCCCTCTCTTCTTTAGTGGACAAAAGTACTTCATCCCCCCAAAAAACAAAAAAAAAACAAGGAAAATTAACATCCTTACTTATCATTATCCTTATCAATCAGGAACCATTCCAACTGTGATAGTTCCATGAAAGTAGATTTTGTACCCCTGTAGGTGACCAAACACTTACAGGGGTACTTCAAATAAAATGTAGCTCCGATAGAGAAAACCCTACAGTAGGTCTAATTTGAAGAAAAAAATTTGGACGTGATTGGGTGACTTCTGCAACATCAGGAAACACCATTAATGGTTGACCACAAAAATAAATATTCTTCTTAGAAAAGTAAAGACGAAAAATCATCCCTTTCACCGCCTCTGAATGAAAAGTAACCAACAATGTCGCCCTCTGAGAGACCTTTTCAAAGGAGGTCTCCAGAAAGGTAGTTAAATCTAATCATCCAAATCAACTAGGTGATCCATTTCCCCTCTGGAGCTTTATCCAAAACCCGATGTGGTAAATAATATATGGAAGAAATAGAAGAATCTTCAAAAGAAGAATAACACAATATCTCTTTAACATATTTTTTAAAAAGCTTCAAAGGGGAAATTAGATGAATCTTAGGAAAATGCAACAGTCTAAGATTTCTGGCCTGGGCAACATTTTCCAAAGCTTCCATTTTGGATTGAAGAAACAAACTATCCTCAATAAAAGCATTACTTGCTGTTTGAACCCCGTTTATGGTGGCTTCTATCTTGCAGGTTCTTTCACAAACAGCTGATAAGGTCTCCCCATGGCTCCGAAGGGCTATAGAAGTGCCCTCCATAAACTCACACAGCTGAGCAAGAGTACCCGACAAAACTCCATCTACCCGACCAATAGTTGAGAACACATCATTCAAGGAAACCTCTGCTCCCGAGGGTGAAGAGGTTCCCATTACCGGCCCAGCAACAGCTAGTGTTACTGGCGCTGTATAATGCAACTCCACACAGGGAAAATCAAAGAAAATGTTCCCATCTCGAGGGAGAGGAGTGGAAGCCACCATTTTAGGAGAACCCACTTCTATCGTGGGGTCCCCGCAGGAAGGCACAGCAAGATCATAACCTGGTTGAGGGGGAGGGGTACGCACCCCCGAACTTAAGGAAACCTCAGGTGAAACTACATCCAAATCAGAGACTCCAGAAGACAGAGGGGGATCAATGTTCACTACATAATGGTCCATAGGGCCAACATCTTTCCCCAAGGACACAGGGCCCTTACCTCGTGCCTTCTGTTTCCCCATTGTTACCAGGATAGAAAAAAAGTTATCACCAAGGTTCCCAAGTGCTCCAAAGGGGATCCTAAGGGGCAGACGTGCACCTTAGGTCATGCACCTTCGGGCATGCGTCTATGGCTGTGCACCCGCGGTTGCGTATCGCGGCACACACAAACTTTTAAACCTCACCGCAAGGGAGGGGCAGCTGTAGTCCGGTCTGTGATAGGTGGAAGATGTAGAAGGAAGTGCTGCAAACACTGTCCAAGCCCCAAGTAGCCTCCAATGCAACACAGCACACACAAACTTTTAAACCTCACCAGGTCTTGGTTGTTTGTATGATTGGGGTCTTCATTATTAATGGGGGTGTGGGCCCTTATATATCCTCTCTTGATGTGGGCTTGTATTTCTTCCGATTTAAAAAAAATTTCCTTGCATTTTCTTATTTCCTAAGTCGAATTGGTTGTTTATTTTTCCTGAATGTTTGCATTTGAAAATTTTGAAAAAAAGTACTTCACCCCCTATACTATACTGCTCCCTTGGATTGCTGCAGCCCAAATGCATGACCTTGCATTTTTTAACATTAAATCCCAGCTGTCAAATTCTAGACCATTCTTCAAGCTTAGTTAGATCCCTCCTCATGTTATCTATACTTTCCTGGGTGTCTACTCTATTGCCGAATTTGGTATCATCTGCAAAGAGGCAAACCTTACCCGACAGCCCTTCCGCTATATCACTAACAAAAATGTTTAAAAAAATCGGACCAAGGACAGATCCCTGGGGCACACCACTGGTAACGTCCATCACCTCAGAGTGAGCCCCATTTACCTGTACCCTTTGTTTCCTCTCACTCAACCAATTTCTATCCCAAGCAGTAACTTTAGGGCTCATCCCTAGGGTGCTCAGTTTGTTTATAAGTTGTCTATGAGGAACAGCGTCAAAGCCTTTACTGAAATCTAAATACACCACATCAAGGGCTCTCCCTCGGTCCAATTCTCTGGTCACCCAGTCAAAGAAATCAATCAGATTTGTCTGACAAGACCTGCCTCTGGTGAATCCATGCTGCCTCAGATCCTGTAATCTGCTGGACTCCAGAAACCTCACTGTTTTCTCTTTCAGCAGCGTTTCCAATAATTTACTCACCACCAAAGTTAAACTAACCGGCCTGTAGTTTTCAACCACAACCTTACTTCCGCTTTTGTGTGAAGAGATCACATGAGCCTCTCTCCAGTCCTTTGGCACCTCTCCCGACTCCAATGAGTCATTGAAAAGGTCAGTCAGTGGAGCTGCTAGCACATGCCCAAGTTCCCTCAGTATTCTAGGGTGTATCCCATCTGGTCCCATCACCTTGTCTACTTTAAGTTTAGCTAGTTTCTCACAAACACAGTCTTCTGAAAATTCTTCAAGATGTCCCTCGCTTCTGTTCCTGTTTGTGGGTGTTTTCTGAGGTCCTATTCCTGGTTCTACATCTGTGAACACAGAACAGAAATATTTGTTAAGCAATTTTGCTTTATCCTCATCAGCTTCTACATATTCCTCCCCTTCACCCTTGAGTCTGACAATACCACTTTTGCCCTTCCTCTTCTCACTAACATATATGAAAAATGTCTTATCCTTCCATTTTATTGCATTGGCCATTTCCTCCTCTTTTTGAAACTCTGCTTTCCTGACTACTTTGCTAGCTTCTCTAAGGGGCATGTTTACTAAACATTCCTAACGTGCGGGGCCGCGGTAGTGTGCGTGTGCCATATAAGGAGTGGGCGGTTCAGGCAGAAAAAAGAAAAAAAACCGACCGTACGTGTGCGCGTCGCGCTAATTTGCGGGGCCCACATTAGCGCGTGGGAAGGCTAAGTGGGGCGCTGCTGAGCACATATCAGAACAGAGCTGTAGCACAACGGTGAACACACTAACCAATGGTGCAGGGGCCACAGGTTCAATCCCCCATTGTGCGCAACAAAAAAGCCAGCTGAGGCAACACCTTGAATGTGTAAAAGTGGTTCAGGAGGCAAAGTACATAAGGCAGCGCACTGTACTATCTCAGCGGTACAAGGCGGCGCACTGTTCTTTTTGAGCGGCACAAGGCGGCGCACTAATTGTGGGCAGCAGGATGTGGCGCGCTGATGCCAAAGCAAAGGAACACAGCCACAGCACAATGGTTAAGACACTGACCAATGGTGCAGGGACCAGGGGTTCAATCCTTCACAATGCCCAGTGAAAAAGGCTAGCTGAGGCAGTATGTTATATGTTGTGGAGTGCTGTAGGAGGCTTTTAAATTTTATTTTGTGATAACTACTAGCAAACGCATTCTCACAGCATACTAATATAAGGCGGCCCATAAGGCACATGTTACAGTGCACTGTCCGCCAAGGCACCCTAGAATGTCCCCTATAGGGCAGCATGTATGTTGCGACACAGGATAATGTATAGTGCACCCTATATGGCTGGCAACCGTAACGTGCCCTATAAGGCGCCCCATAAGCACCCTCAGAGGCACCTTATGGGTACAGTACGCTGAGGGTGGTATTGCTGGCAGCAACATATGTACAGTAAATTAAAATAAATCTGTGGACACCCCTATCACATAACCCCACTGTGGGTTTGAACCCATGACATCTGGCTGCACAGGCAGTGATGTAATCATTGGGCTACAGCTCTATAGCTGTAAGCAGCCCCTGGCTGGCTGCAGATAGCCTGTACGTCACCTCACTGACAGTCTGCTGTTGTGAACCACCCGTACCCATGATGCACTGCACATGCAAATCAGCTGTCCACGATTGAACACAGGATGGGAAATGCACCCCTAAAGCTCCCCGGCCTGGTAGGGGGAAGTGTCCGTGTGCACCCACACAGCACCTCGGCCTGGTAGGGTGTCCTGAGTGGGTGGACAAACGGCAAAGAGTAGCTAAACACCATCACATTGTGCGGTTACTGTGCTCACCCTGAGTGTGAGATGTTGCGCCCAGGACCAGGTCCACAACACCAGGCATGGCTGAATGCAGCCATGTCAGAGCTCCAAAGCAGCAATAACCTGTGGAATAGGTAGGTGCTGCATAAACATTTTGGAGATCTCTGTCTGGCTCAGTTAGTGGGGACCCCCAGGTGGATAAAACAGGGCTTCTCCCTCAACAGATCCCCACCCTGATGGCAGTAGAGTGGACCATCAACCCCAGTCCTGCTAGGGAACAGACACCCTACAGGGCAGTCCAAGCAGCTCCACACACATCCATAACCCCATATCAGACAGACATTAGGCCTGGATATTCAAAGATGCACCCCACCACTATCTGATATTCACCTGCAGCAAGCCATCAGCCACTGCACCCTGCAAGGCACTCCATCACAACACATATCAGCTGTGAACAGTCTGCTGGCTGATCCTGATGGACATGCATGCACCCACAACTGGGGTGGCAGCACATACAGACAGATAAGTCCATGAAGAGGCCCCCACAGGACACCCATATATATCACATGGGAGAATCACAATATAGCACTATGGGGGTGCCTAGCCATGCTGCCGTCACTGCACACTCAGGGTGAGAGTGATCCCCCAGCAGCACATACAGAGGTCACCCTGTCTGTGTAGGTGGTGGCCGGGCACTACCATGCTCCTGCCAGTGCCCTATGCCCTGTGCAGCTGCATCCTGGTCAGTCCACTCTGTCTGAGATATACCCATGGTCCCTTGCTACTCATTATGCACATTGGCAGGCCAATACTGGCAACAGTGTTGGCAGTGTGGGCTGTGGAAGGGGCATGCAGCCAACACCCACTGTATAGACCAGGGGTGGGCACCTCTGGTCCTGGAGGGCCACAGACCAGTCAGGTTTTCTGGATATCCCTAATGAACATGCATGAGATATATATGCATTAGAGATATCCTGCCAACCTGACTGGTTTGTGGCCCTCCAGGGCTGGATTTGGAGACCCCTGCCTTACATCTCTGTCATTTAAGATCGTGAGTGGGCAAGGTACAGATGTCCTAGACATCGAAAGGGTATATAGAATGTGTCACATTCCTCCTCGATTCTCACCACCACCAAAAAGTTGTCTAATAGACAATTTTTTGGTGTTGGTGAGAAGTGAGGAGGACTGTGACAAATTCTATCTAACCTTTTTGATGTCTTGGACATCTGCACCTTGTCCACTCACAATCTTAAATGACAGAGGTGTAAGGCAGGGGTCTCCAGATCCAGCCCTGGAGGACCACAAACCAGTCAGGTTGGCAGGATATCTCTAATGCATATATATCTCATGCATATTCATTAGAGATATCCCGAAAACCTGACTGGTCTGCGGCTCTCCAGGACCAGGTTTGCCCACCCCTGGTATAGACCATAGGTGTCAAACCTGTCCTGGAGGGCCACAATCCTGCCAGGTTTTGGGATAGCCCTAATGAATATGCATGAGATATATATGCATTAGAGATAGCCTGCCAATCTGACTGGTTTGTGGCCCTCCAGGACTGGATTTGGAGACCCCTGCTTTACACCTCTGTCATTTAAGATTGAGAGTGGGCAAGGTGCAGATGTCCAAGACATCAAAAAGGTTAGATAGAATTTGTCACATTCCTCCTCACTTCTCACCACCACCAAAATATTGTCCATTAGACATCTTTTTGGTGGTGGTGAGAATCGAGGATGAATGTGACACATTCTAGCTACCCTTTTTGATGTCTAGGACATCTGTACCTTGCCCACTCACCATCTTAAATGACAGAGGTGTAAGGCAGGGGTCTCCAAATCCAGTCCTGGAGGGCCACAAACCAGTCAGGTTGGCAGGATATCTCTAATGCATAGGTGTCAAACCTGTTCTGGAGGGCCACAATCCTGCCAGGTTTTGGGATAGCCCTAATGAATATGCATGAGATATATATGCATTAGAGATATCCTGCCAACCTGACTGGTTTGTGGCCCTCCAGGACTGGATTTGGAGACCACTGCTTTACACCTCTGTCATTTAAGATGGTGAGTGGGCAAGGTACAGATGTCCTAGACATCAAAAGGGTAGCTAGAATGTGTCACATTCATCCTCGATTCTCACCACCACCAAAAAGATGTCTAATGGACAATATTTTGGTGGTGGTGAGAAGTGAGGAGGAATGTGACAAATTCTATCTAACCTTTTTGATGTCTTGGACATCTGCACCTTGCCCACTCACAATCTTAAATGACAGAGGTGTAAAGCAGTCAGGGGCGGCCCAAGGGGGGTGCGGGGCCATGTGCGGAGACTCGGTGCGGGGCCTCATTTGCATAAATATTTGCATAATGTTACCATACACTAACTTTTAGTATACATGCCTCTTCATGAGTGTATGGATAAAAAAAGACAAAGATTTCTACATTACTATAATCCAGTGCCAACCGCCAGGCACATTAGGAACTACTACAAACACTGCCCATTTAGAACCCATAGCAAACCCACCGTATCCCAACAGCACTACCAGGACTCATAAAGCACCATACACTACCTATCAAAAGGCAACACTGCAAATATTAAACCAATACATTTCAGAGAATAACAATACATGACCTACTGGGGAAAGAGAACAAGTGACAATGTCAAATAGGAATTACATAAACAGAATACCTCAGCTCAGTTACACATGCAGAACATAGACTATCACCAAACAAGGAATCACAATTTAAAAACAGGAAGACAATAATTAAACTGGGAACCCTAAAAGCCAAACTTGGAATGTACAACAACAATGTAGAAATAAAACTATAAATTAATTTCCTCTTGTACTAAACAAAGCACAGACATTAATGATGCACATTTCCCAGAGCTGACATATTCCAGTTAATAAATTCAAAATAAAGAGATATCTTTGTACCTTTTGTGCATTTTTTTTTTCAGTTGCAATTGTTCCAGCCACTTTCTTCTGGTTTATTTGTGTCTTCTGCTATCTCTCCATCGTCTGCTGTCCATTTGTCCTTTCTTCTCTTCTAGTTTTTTCCATTCTCTCTCTACATCTGCTTTAACATAATAATCTTTCTCCTTTTGCTCTTTCCTCATTCCTATTTCATCCACTCAAATTTTACCCCTCCATCCTCAATCCCCACTTAGTCTCCCAATACCCGGCCAATTGTACATTTTTCTTCCCTCCCACACAAAATATTTTTCCCCTCTCCATTTCATTCTCCCAGCCCCATCCCCTTCTAATCTCCCCCAACATCAGCTCCCTTTTAGTTCCAGCCCCACCCAGTATCCGCTCCCTTCTAGTCCCCACATCAGCCCATTTCCAGTCCTAGCTCCCCCATCCATTTCCAGTCCTATCCGAGTCCCTTCATCAGCTCATTTCCAATACCAGCCTCCCATCAGCCCATTTCTAGTCCTTTCCTAGCCCCACCATCAGCCCATGTTAAATCCTAGCTCCCCTCCACTCAGCCCATTTCTAAACCAAGCCCCCCATGAGCCTACTTCCAGTTCTAGCCCCTCCATGAGTCCATTTCAATCCAAGCCCCCACCACAGCCCATTTCCAATCTTAGCTCCCCCCAACACCCAATTCTCAGTTCTATCCTAGCCCATCCATCAGCCCAGTTCCTGTCCTAGCTCCCTCCCCTAAGAGCCCATTCCAAGCCCCCCTTCCCATCAGCTATTTGCAGTTCAAGCCCCCTTCCACTCAGCCCATTTCCATTCCAAGTCCCCCTCCCCATCAGCTATTTGCAGTTCAAGCCCCCCACTTCCCCTCAGCCCATTTCCATTCCAAGCCCCGTCCCCATCAGCTATTTGCAGTTCAAGCCCCCCACTTCCCCTCAGCCCATTTCCATTCCAAGCCCCATCCCCAACAGCTATTTGCAGTTCAAGCCCCCTTCCACTCAGCCCATTTCCAGTCCTAGCAACCCCCCCAACCCATTACCAGTCCTAGCCCCCCCATAGCCCACTCCCAGTCCTAATCCCACCAGCCCATTTCCAGTCCTAATCCCCCATCACCCAATTTTCAGTTTAAGCCCCCCATAGCCCATTACCAGTCCTAACCTCCCCATCAGCCCACTCCCAGTCCTAATCCCCCATCACTCAATTTTTAGTTTAAGCCCTCCCATAGCCCATTACCAGTCCTAACCCCCCATCAACCCACTTCCAGTCCTAATCCCACCAGCCCATTTCCAGTCCTAATCCCCCATCACCCAATTTTTAGTTTAAGCCCCCCCAGCGCCCATCACCACTCCTAACCCCTCCCCAGCGCCCATCACAACTCCTAACCCCCCCAGCGCCCATCACCACTCCTAACCCCCCCAGCCCAGCACCCATCACCACTCCTAACCCCCCCAGCCAGCCCAGTGCCCATCACCACTCCTACCCCCCCCAGCCAGCCCAGTGCCCATCACCACTCGTAACCCCCCCAACCAGCCCAGTGTCCATCACCACTCCTAACCCACCCCAGCCAGCCCCGCCCATCCCTTCACTTCTCCGAACACCTACCACACCAGTGCTCACCAGCCCACCCCAGCCCATCACAACTCCTAACCCCCCCCCAGCCCAGCCCAGCCCAGCCCATCACTACTCCTAACACCCCCCCCCGCCCAGCCCAGCCCATCACTACTCCTAACACCACCCCCCCCAGCCCAGCCCAGCCCAGCCCAGCAGCACTTCTAACCCCCAGCCCAGCCCAGCCCAGCACCACTCCTAACGCCCAGCCCCGCCCAGGGAAATTTTTTAAAAAAAGAAAACCTGTCTCCTGCCGCTGTCGGGGCCGCCGCGGCAGAATCGAGCGTGCCGCGGGCCCCCTGTACCCGGCACCGCCTCTCCTCCCTGTAGCAGCTCTCTAGTTGGAGCTGAAGTCAGACGCGCCGGCTTGCAGAGCGCGAGGGAAGAGTTTTTCCCTCGCTGCTCTGTTAAGCCCGCGGGGGCTGATGGGAAGTTCCCATCAGCCCCCGCGGGCCTAACAGAGTCGCGAAAGGGAAACTCTTCCCTTCGCGCTCTGCAAGCCGGCGCGTCTGACTGCAGCTCAGAAGAGAGAGCTGCTACAGGGAGGAGAGGCTGTGCCGGGTACAGGGGGGGCCCCGCGGCACGCTCGATTCTGCCGCGGCGGCCCCGACAGCGGCAGGAGACAGGTTTTCTTTTTTTTTTCAATTTTACTTTTACAAAAGAATGTTTTTTGCGCGGGGCCCCCTGAAACGCGGGGCCCTGTGCAAAAAACATTCTCGCTCAATGGACGGGCCGGCCCTGAAAGCAGTGGTCTCCAAATCCAGTCCTGGAGGGCCACAAACCAGTCAGGTTGGCAGGATATCTCTAATGCATATATATCTCATGCATATTCATTAGGGCTATCCCAAAACCTGGCAGGATTGTGGCCCTCCAGGACAGGTTTGACACCTATGCTCTAATGCATATATATCTCATGCATATTCATTAGAGATATCCCGAAAACCTGACTGGTCTGCGGCCCTCCAGGACCAGGTTTGCCCACCCCTGGTATAGACAGACACACAATTCCACACCTATGCCATCATGGTGCTACTATTGAGGAGGTAATTAGCCTTGCCCACCAAACTGGTGCTGGGCACGGCAAGGCATGGATATGCTATGCAGTACTGCTGGGGGTCACTCCCCAGGATGGTAAACACCGTCAGAGGCAAGGGCTGGAGCACGCACCGCAAACACCAAACAGATTGTTCGGATGGGGTCAACTAGCAGTATGTGCGTAACGTATGGATATCTATCTGCCAGTACTCCTAGCAAGTGTCTCAGAGCTGTGTACCGTATACCTCAGGTGTAGGGTTACATTGCTAGGGTATGCAGGTGCTAGTATTGGGAGATGCACGCAGGGTCCAATGTTCTGCCTCTCCAGGAGACATTGGCCAATGGGGCCTGTGGGTGTGTCTGCCCCTGTTGGCTGCTGCTTTACGGCAGAGATTCCCAACTCCAGTCCAGGTTTGCATCACACTGATCGGGTTTACCTGCTGTTCCTCATGAATATGCATGAGCTACATCTACATGCCATGGGGGTGGTGCATAGATATACAGCACAGGCATTTGTTTGAGTAGCAGCATGGACCCTGACTGGTGTGTGGCCCACCAGGACTGCATTTGGGAGATTCTGCTCTAGGTACTGCCCCTGTACATGGTGTCTGTGCTCAGTGGGGTAAAAGATAGACGTAGTACCATTGCATATGTCCTCGCCATGAAAGGTTTGTCCTTACTATCACTGTGTAGCTGTGGGGAAAATATGTGGGAAGGATTGGTGGTAGCCCCAGCTGGGCTTTGAACCTGTGACCTTCTGTTCTTGTATGCACTGTCTGTGTGCACTGCACCACCTTGTAGCCACAGATTGGCTGGATTCCCTGGAACGTCCATGCCTGTGGATCCGGCAGGGCCTGTGTGTTTCAGTGGACTGTGCCAGCCTGCACATGGCTTGGCCTCTGTCCTCTGTGGCTAGCTGCCACTGCCCCCTGCACCACATGTACTCGTGCGCCAACATGCTGGCATGAGCTTCTCTCAGAAAAAGCAGATGACCTGATTGCAATGTGGCAGTACGGGACTGCATTTGCGGGACTTGGCTGTAGGTATGCCCATTGTTGTGGTGTGTGTGCGGTGTTGGGTAACATATGGGTGTTTCCCCCATGCTTATGTTCCCTGCAATACAGGGGTGTCTGCTCTATCTTTGTTTAGTGGTGGGTAAAATATATGGACTGGGCTGGCAAGTGCCCCAGCTGGGATTTGAATCTCTGGCCTTCTAGTCCTAGAAGTCATGGCTATGTCCTCTGCACCACAGAGACAGTGCAGCCCCTGGAGGTAGTAAACCTGGCAGGATGGACTCACAAACCCTGCTGTATGCATTTTTACTGTGGGCTCCTTCACCCTGTGTGGTGACAAACGTGCAAATAAAACCCGGGAATGACCACGGAACAAAGGGGGAAAACATATACCCAAGCTGGGCAACAGTGATATTAATGGGCAACCCTAGATAACACTCCCAGGACAGCTCCAGAGAAAGGGAAATGTTTTTTGGACGAGTCTCCGCTCCGTACACCTTTCCATAAATCATTTCTTTTTTTTGGAGCTTTCCTGGGTGTGTTATCTAGTTTTTCCCATCACTATAACTGTTCCCCAACTGAATTACTATTTTTCATATTTTTGTGGTGGTCATTTTCTATTTATAATTGCACTTTTGTGCTGTGCACATGTATCACACTGCTCACGTTTTTCAGGTTTCCCCGGTTTTGCTGTACATTGCTGACGGAATGGTTTCTCTTCCCTTTAAATGCATTCTAACGCGAGTGATTCACTCGCGCTATTTTGTTTTTGGAAATTCAGCCCCGATAATGTGCAGGGCGCCTCTCCCCTCCCCTTCCCCACCCATTAACCCCTTCTCTCCGCCCCTCCGGGGCCTTCCTCCGCCCTCCGTTAGCCTTTCCACGCCTCTATCGGACATTTGCGGGCACGTACTTGTGCGGCACCCGTTACTGTGACGCGCAAGTGTGCGGGGCTTCATCGCATGTTTGCGGGGCATTTAAGCGCTCTTAAGTACCGCTTTTAGTGCGCTATTTTGCGGCGCGCTAATTAGCGGTTTTTAGTAAACATGCCCCTAAGTTTTTCCAAATATAGATGCTTCTCTTCCTCTCTCTGTGATCTCTTGCATTTCATGAAGGCCTCCCTCTTTTTCTTCACCTTTTCAGCTACTTCTTTCAAAAACCATAGCGGTCTCCTTTTCCTTTTACCTTTATTTACAATTTTATTTTTTTTTTAAACTTTTATTTTCATTTTGCAACAAACAAAAGAAACAACGCACTAAAGGAGACAAAACAAGTATACAATAAGGAAAAGCAAACCCCATTACCCCCCACCCCCATGCTTCTTCTCTAGCCGATTATGTCAGCATGTGAGCGCTTCAAAACAACAGTGATTGTACAGCAAAACGAACAAAGGAGTATCTACGATACAGTATGATCATGGGACAGAGATATATACAAATTTAAACAGTCAGATGAGAGCATTTAGCAGAGCGAACATAGTCATTGAGCATCTTCCATTTAGACAGATGATGAGGAGTCTGAACGGAAGTAGCAAACATACGAGGTATTTGTTCATATTTACTGTAGAGACAGACATGATTCCACCATTCATTGGGGCTCAGATGGGAGCTATTTTTCCAGTATTTCGTAATTAGGGATATAGCTATGCCAAGCATAAAGTCCAAGAGGAAGTGAGCCGTTTCTGGAAGAGAGGGGATCCCTGCAGCTGAGCGAAGTCCCACAATCCTCCAAGAAAGGGGCTCTTGAAAGTGCAAAATAGACTGGATACGACCCCAGACCCGACGCCAGTAATACTGTAGTGCGGGACATTCATACATGACATGAGGTAGTGTACCAATGGCCGCATGGCATGTCCAACAGCTATTGCCCTGAGTGGTGTTCCATTTGGCTAATCTGTCAGGAGTGTAAAAACACCGGTGAGCTAGAAAGAAGAGTGTCTGAGTGAGTGAGGCGGATCGAGAAACCCGTGTCACTCTACTCCAGACAAGGCTCCATTGCTCCGGGGTCAAAGTTACATGCAATTCTCGCTCCCATGCTTTCTGCGCTATAGGGGTATCTCTAATTATAGCATTACATAAAGTTTTGTAAAAATTGGATGCTACACCCGACGAGCTACCGATAGATCGGATAGTCTCCGACCAACCTTGTGTAGGGGATGCCGATGGCGGGAGCACCTTAGCACTTCGAAGACAATGCTGAAGTTGCACCAACTGAAAGTAGTGTTTTGCTGGGAGACCAAATTCAATTTGCAATTCACTAAAAGTTTTCCATCGACCATCATGGAACAACTGGTTAGGAATCCAAATGCCCCTAGTGTACCAGGGGCTCCACGCCATCGGTTTATTTTGTATTCGAAATCGAGTATTGTACCAAAGCGGGAGCCTGTCTAACGGACAGAGTCGGGAGTCTAAAGATTGCATAAGAGTATTAAAGGCACCTAAAGTGTCTAAAAGCATTGGTGGATAGTGGGAGTCTGATGGGAGAGTCATACCAGGGAGAAAAGTAAGAGGAATCGGTTTGCAAAGATCCTCCTCTATGTCTAGCCACACGGGTCTACTCGGTACTAGATCTTCCAGCCAACGAGCGCCTTGTTTGAGAAGAAAAGATTGATGGTATTTCAGGAAATCAGGGAATCTGACACCCCCATTTTCCTTATCTGCTTGCAGCTTATGTTTCGCTATCCTAGGTGTCTTATTTTGCCATAGGTATCTAGTCAGAAGGCCCTCTATATCTTTATATGTACGTCGAGGTAAAAGACAGGGCAACATTTCTAAAATATAATTCACTTTCGGAACTATCATCATTTTTATGGTTTCTAGGCGACCCCACCAGGTAAGTGTTAAAGGAGTCCAGCGGTGAGTAAGCACCCGGACTTTAGAGGTTAAGTCTTTGGCATTAAAAGAGATAGTGTCTTCCAAAGGAGAGCAATAGTGAACTCCAAGGTACTTGACCATGCGAGGTTGCCATAAAAGGGGAAAGGGTTGCATATCTGCCTGATGAAGCAAAGAATTTAGTGGAAAGGCTACCGACTTGGTCCAATTTATCTTATAACCGGAAAGTTGTGAGTATTTACCAATTTGCTCTAGGACAACCGGTACTGAGTCTATAGAGACAAAAAGCATAAGGTCATCAGCATATGCTGAAATTTTGATTTCCCTATGAGAGAAGGGGACTCCATGAATCTCCTCCGATTGCCGGATTAGTAAAGCTAAGGGTTCGAGTGCAAGATCGAAAAGAAGTGGAGACAGTGGGCATCCCTGGCGAGTACCGCGTTGAAGGGGAAATGGCTGAGACTTTAAAGCATTAGCACATATACTGGCTGTAGGCTGTGCATACATGGTGCGGAGATAACGGAGAAAACCTTCTCCAAATCCGTACCAGCGGAGGACTGCAAATAGGAAGGGCCATTCTAAGCGATCAAAGGCCTTCTCAGCATCAAGGGAGAGGCCAACAAATGGGCGATCAAGATTAACTGCGGCAGTCAGTACATGACATAGAGTCCGAGCATTGTCAGCAGTAGATCTACCAGGAATGAAACCGCATTGATCTGGGTGTATTAAGGTAGACATCTTATCAGAGAGCCGGGTGGAGAGAATGGTGGCAAATATTTTATAGTCCGCGTTTAGAAGGGAAATTGGACGATAATTAGCTGTTAGTTGCGGGTCTCTCCCCTCTTTCTCAAAAACTACTACATTTGCCATTGAAAAGGACCCAGAAGGGGAACCTTCCTCGGCCAGAGCAGAAAAATAAAGTTTCAAAACTGGAGCTAAGTCAGCATTAAAGGTTTTGTAAAATTCAGCAGGGAGACCGTCTGGGCCTGCAGCTCGACCAGTGGCACATTTCTTGATAGCAGAGTGAATTTCTGATAAAGTGAATGGTTTGTCCATGGCCACTCTATCTTCGTTAGATAGGGTCGGTCTTTGTACCCCTGAAAGTAAGCGTTCAAATACTTCTGGCTCAAAATCACATTCAGATTGATAAAGCCGAGTATAAAAATCACGAAAGAGTTCTAAGATTTCTGTATCTTTAGTGACCAAGCCCCCCCCCGACGGATTATGGAGGGCGGAAACACGCTTGGCTTCTTTTTGACCTTTTAGGGCATTTGCTAACAATTTGCCAGCACGGTTATTTTCCCGGTAATATATCCCTTGTTGTGATTCAATATTTTTAGCAGCAGCAGTATACAGAAGCTGATTGTATTGGAAACGCAAGCGCTGTAAGCGGAGTAAAATACATGGGTCAGTACGGGACGTGAGGAGACGCTCCCCAGCTTGTATCTGCTGCTCTAGAATCAGTAAGTGCTGCTTTCTTTGTTTCCCCTGCCGAATTTGATAGCTAGTGATAGTTGCGCGGATAGATGCCTTGAAGCCCTCCCACCAAGCCCAGCTCGCTGTGTCATGGGGTGAGTTAAAGTGAAAATAATCTTGAATAGCGGCCTTTATATCAACCTTAAAATCCTTTTGAGCCAATAGGGATCTATCAAAAAACCAAGCTCGGGGAGAATCGTCTCGCGCAGTGACATGTAGTGATAAAGATATGGCAGCATGATCTGAGATATGGAGAGGATGAGTCCTAGCCGTGTCCACTTGAGAAATCAGTGCTTTGGAAATGAGAAAGAAATCTATCCTAGATTGTGAGTGGTGGGGGGCAGAGAAAAAGGTGAACTCTAAGTCGGAGGGGTGAAGCAGCCTCCATATATCTACTAGCGCAAGATCTTGCATCAGAGCTGTAAGGGTAGCAAGACTCTTGGGTGGACTACTCGTTCTAGGCGGTTGTCTATCTATCAACGGGTCTAACACTTGATTAAAATCACCACCAAGTATTAATGGAGTATTGGCAGAGGCCTGTGCCAACTGCGCAATACTTGCATAATAAGCAGGGTTGTCCACATTCGGGGCATAAATACAAATAAACGTGAATTCACTATCTCCAACCTTAAGGTGTACACGGGCCCATCTACCCTCCTTATCAGAGCTAGTATCCATTACAGTAGCTTGCAAAGACTTCTTAACCAGAATGGCTACCCCACACCGTTTGGAAACGGCGGGAGAATAGGCAGCCACCGTGTAAGGCTTAGCATTGAGTTTCAGTGTTTCAGCAGAGTTTAGATGCGTTTCCTGAAGAAACACTAAATCAGCATGCTCATGGCTGAGATAGCTAAGGATTTTCTTTCGTTTGATTGGACTATTGATGCCTTTTACGTTGAGAGATAAGATTTTACATAAGGCCATTCAGAAAAGTTAAAAATTCTGAGCATGATAGCGCACATAATTTCACTATGCCCCTCATATTATCTGTATCTGACTGTACACATGACATGAAAGAAAATAAGCTAATATAATACAATGAAGCGCCCCACATTAAAAAAGAAAAACCGCAGTGCGGTGGAGAAGAAGCAGAACCCCAGAAATTACTGGCGACCATGTGTCTGCGGGGAGAAACCCCAGAGAAGGCCGAAATTGAAAACATATAACCTGTAGAACTGTGCGTGCTCCGAATCCGACCGAGGCACACATCATGGAGGGATAAGAGACCGAAAAACAAAAGTCATATAGAGAAAGAAAGAAAGTCCAGGTAGTCTCTGTGCTTGGCTGTGACCGCCGCTTCGGGCCCTTCAAAATGGCAGATAGAGACGGCAAATAATAAGTCCAAGTTGTTGGATTAGCGCATCTGCTCTGCTTCTTTGGAGTCTAAAAATGTTGATAGTAGATCAGGATCTTCGAATGTCCTGGTTTGGTTGTGGAGAGTCACTCGAAGCTTCGCTGGATACAACAGGCCAAAGCGAGCCTGTAGCTGTTGAAGTCGAGGGCGAAAAGCAAGGAGTTTCTTCCGACGGTCAACGGTAGGCTTTGCCAAATCAGGGAAGAAGGAGACTTTGTGACCTTCAAATTCCAAATGATGATTCGCCCGGGCAGCATTTAAAATTTGTTCCACTTGTTGATATCGTAGCAATCGAAAAATAATAGGCCGGGGGGTCGTTCGGTTGAGCGCCATGTGGGTAGGAACACGGTGTGCTCGGTCAATTTCCAGTTCTCTATGAAAAGTGATCTTCAGCAAAGAGGGAAGAGTGTTGAGCAGGAATTCTCTCATATCTCCTGCTTCCACCCCCTCCGGTATTCCAATGAGCCTCACATTGTTGCGACGGGCTCGATTATTGCTATCTTCTAACTCCTTTTGAAGATTCTGTATCTGGCGCTCAGCCTTGTCCAGTTTGCCCAAGCGCACCGCGTGCGAGTCGAGGACCCCCGCCATGTTGTCTTGCCGTAATGAAAGACTTTCAAGTCGGTCCTGGAGCACTCCAAAATCTTCTCGCATGGCTCGAAGCGCTTCTCCATTGGACTGCACCAGTTCCTTCACGCCGCGTATTTCCTCTAAAATCTCCAGGTGCATTTCGGGGTTTTCACGGAGTGGAACCATCTTCTGTGGGGAAAACACCTCTGTTTTGGAGCGTTTTCCGTGTGAAGAAGAAGGAGACCCGAAGTCCAAGCGCGCTGGTTTATGGGCCGCCATCCCCCCCGAGGTACCCCGGTAAGCTCGGAGCAAAATAGTAAGTTTGTAGAGATATTAAGTCAGGATTCTGAGTAGGCCTCTCGGCAGCTTCAGCGCGAAGCGTCTTACCCGCTGGACATCAGGCTCCGCCCCCCCTTTATTTATTTACAATTTAAAAAAAAAAAAAAAGGTTGGTTGCACTTAAAATATCCCCCTTCAGTTTTGCCCACTGTTTTTCTACAACCCCAAGCTGTTCCCATCCCGCTAATGACTCCCTGAGGTATTGGCCCATCTTGGCAAAGTTAGTTTTCCTAAAGTCTAAGACCCTCGCTTTTGAATGGATTCTATCAGCCTTAGTCCTAATACTGAAGCACACCATCTGGTGATCACTGGAGACCTCCCCAAAATAAAATATTTAATATTAATATAAAAATGATGTTCCACAGAGAGAATTACATTTAGATGATTACAATGTCTTTATTTAAAACTCCATATACAGGTAGTTAGATATTAAATAGATCAAATTTCTGCCTTCGTATTATTATTATTATTGTAAAACAACTACTATAACAATTTCTTCTTTGTTTTGTACGTTACCAGCAATACACAGAAATTCAACAAACAATCAGATTTAGTAAGTGTTAATTATTTCCTTTTCCCATGAGCTATTTTGTTAAACTAAACATTTGGGGGGTCATTCTGAGCCATTGGGATGTCCATCCCCGCTATTCGTACCCTTTCCTGTCCCTGTCCTTCTTCCCCGCTTGTTGTACGGAGAAGTTAGGTGGGGTCAGAGAAGGAGTAGATCGGGGGTGACGTTAGGGCGAACACTTGATGGTCATCAACCCTGGATGTACAGGGCCGATTCCAATGTCAACCCTGTGTGTCCAGTGCCGAGGGCTTAGGGAATTTATCAGGCAGAGGATGTTGGCCCGGGGCATGGAAGCGGCAGGAGGGTTGGAGAGCACTCCCCGCAGCCTGACCCTGGCTTTGGGAGGCCAGATCGGAGGTCGAGTTGCAGGGAAAGTATTATAGGAGCTGGTGGCCGGGGATTGCGGCTTTACAATGGAGCCGCGGTGACATGGCAACTGGATGCCATGGCACCGCATCTCCATTGTAAAGTCTAGATTGAGTTAGTCGGGCACGGTCTGTACATGCAGGCTGGGCTGAATCATGGTCCTGGCCTGCATGTACAGGCCTGTTCACAATTCCGATCTCGCAGGGCGACATGTGCCCCACAAGATCGGAATCGCAACTCCCTCTGTGCATCTGGATCCAGCCAGATGCACAGAGGGCCTGTACATCTCAATTGGAATCGGGCCCTTGGTGTTATTAATAATTGATACTTAGGGGTATGTTTACTAAACTGCGGTAAACGTACATAACACACGTTATGTAACGTTAACGATCGTTAGCGCGTCATAATGCATGTTATGATGCGCTAACGATCGTTAGCGCATCATAACGCGCGTTATGACGCGCTAACGATCGTAATGCTCCGCCGTGTGGTAAAACACCGCAGAAGGTGGAGAGAGGGCGGAGAGAAGGGGTCAATGGGAGGAGAGTGGGCGGGGAGAGGCTCCCCTCACACTAACGCGCTGAATTTCAGGGCTGAATTCCAACACGAATGAAAACCTGCCGTTAAAGGCACATTAAAGGGGAGAGAAACCATTTAAGTGTCAGCAATGTACAGCCCAGGCAGGGAAACAAAAAAACAGTGATAAGTGTGATACATGTGCACAGAACAAAAGGACACAGAAACACTGAAAATGACCCCAACAAACTGGAAAAAAACAATAACCAAGCTGGCCAATAGTGGTATCAATGAGAAACATCAACCCCTCCCCCCCCCCCGAGTAAGCTCCATAGAACAGATATAAATCGTGGAAGGGTCTATATGCCGTCCCCATACAAGGTGAATGAGCCCACAGTGACATAGCGCTGCTCAGGGTTTTCCCCACCATCAGACAGGTGCACATGTCCCGCAACATCAGGGCGGGCATGTCGGAACGGCAACTGGACAGATGCCAGAGAAGGGGATACAGAGGGCCGCAGGCGGCACATGCTGTGGTGGAGCTGGGCCACAGTGCGGACTAGGGTGATGCCTAGGTGGCCCATACGAATGCAGAAACAGCGGAGCAGCCAGACAGCAACTTCTAAAGGTCCAACATGGGCACAAGTGGGTTTCCCAAAGTGTCACAGGGGATAGTACCCAAGAGCTACCCCAAGGGCACGGAAGATTGGCAGGCGGGGCTGGGGGGGAGCGTGGACGTCTATGCAGGCACCCCTACCCCAGAACCCACACCATAGGCAGCCGCCTACCTGCACACTGGATGGCCTGAGACTGCGCACCACCAGCTCCACCAGCAGAAGGGCATGTCAGCATGGTGGCTGAGGGATACTGGTGGTGGAGGGGGGCAGTGGCAGCTGCCCAGAGCAGACCATGGCCTAGCCCTGTGTAGGTGGGTGCCATGCACTGCAACAGACAGGCCTTGTCTGACCAACAGTCATGGTATCACCAGGGAATGCACCATTTATGTGATAACATGGTGGTGCAGTGCACAAAACCAGTGTATTCAGAAACAGAAGGTCATAGGTTCAAGTCCCAGTCCTCATGTTTTACCCACTACTATAACGTGCTAATACAGACAGAACCTTTCTTGCAGATGACGTAAACATGCCCAAAACACCTACATTTTACCCTACAGAGCACAGACACCATAAACATGCACATTACCTAGAGCAGAGCCTCCCAAATGCAGTCCTGGAGGGCCAAACACCATTCAGGTTCCATGCTGCCTCTGATAAAGATGCCTGTGCTGTATTTCTATGCGCCACCCCCATGGTATGCATATGTATCTCATGCATATTCATGAGGGACAGCATGAAAACCCGAACAGTGTTTTGCACCGCAGGACTGGAGTTGGGAACCTCTGCCGTAAAGCAGCAGCCAACAGGGGCAGACACACCCGCACCCACAGGCCCCATTATCCAAAGCCTCCTGGAGAGGCAGGACTTTGGGCTCTGTGTGCAGCTCCCAATACTAGCACTTGCATACCTTAGTAATGCCACCCTAAACCTGGGAATATGGTACACAGCTATCACAAGGTTGCTATGATTACTGGCAGATAGCAATTCCTAGGTTAAGTACAATTTTCGGAGTGAACTGCATCATAGCAACCTTTCTGATGTCTGTGGAGTGTGCTACAGGTCTTGTGTCTGACAGTGTTTACCAATCTAGCGGGTGACTCCTACAGTATTGCGTACCATAGCCATGCCTGCATTGTGCCCAGGACTGGTGTGGTGGCCTGGGCTGCCCAACACCTCTATAGTTGCACAATGCTGACATAGGTGTGGGGAGTGTGTGTCTGTCTATCCAGTGTGTGGTGGCTGCCAACACCCTCCACAGGCCACACTGCTAGCACTGTTGCCAGTATTGGCCTGCCAATGTGCATAATGAAGAGCAAGGTACCGTGGGAATAGCCTGGATAGGGTGGCCTGGCCTGGCCGCATCTGCACAGGGCATAGGGCAATGGCCGGACATTGTAGTGCCCGGTACCACCTGCACGGACAGGGTCGCCATAGCATGTCCCGCTGGGAGGTCACTCTCACCCTGACTGAGCAGTGACCATGGCCTGGCTAGGTTCCCCCATAGTGCTATATAGTATTTTTTTTATGTGATATTTACGGGTTTCCTTTTGGTGCTCAATCACTGACTTATCTGCTTGGTGTGTCTGCTGATATCCCCATTTTGGGTACATGCATCTCCTCCAGCACTATGGACTAGCTGGTGGACTGTCTGCAGCTAGTATGTGTTTTGCTGGAACACCGTGCAGCGGCTGGAGGCTTGCTAGTGGAGAATGTCAGATAATGGTGGGGGCAGCTGAGCATTTCCAGACCTGCTGTCTGTCTGCTATTGCGTTATGGATGTGTACTGCTCTGCGTTGTCTGTCCTGTAGGGTGTTTGATCCCTAGCAGGACTGGGGTGATGGTCCCCTCTACTGCCACCATTGCAGGTGGGTAGAAAGTGGATATGTTGGCGGGAGATCCTGTCCCCCATCCTGAGCCCCAGAGGGTGCGTTGGGTGGTGGTATGTAATCTCCCTGGTAACTACAGCAGAATGTGGGTGTGGTGCCATGCAGTCCTCCTGTAGCCAGCCAGGTGTTTATTAGCAGCTCTTGCCCACTGGTTACTTCACTGCCCATGGAGCCAGAGGTCATGGGTTCACAACCCACAGTGGGGTTCATCGATAGGGCTGTCTTAGGCATTGTCTATTTTTATTGTATATTAGTGCTGCCAGCAGAACCACCCTCAGGGTACTGTCACCTTAGGGTGGCTCATAAGGCCCCCTTAGGGCGCCTTATATGTCGCCCTATAGGGTGCCTTATACGGTGCCCTATAAAGCGTCTTATAAGGTGCCTTATATGGTGTCCTATAGGGGATATTATAGGGTGCCTTGGCAGACAGTGCACTTTATAATGTGCCCTATGGAGTGCCTTCTAGGGTGCCTTATGTGGCACCTTAGGTTACGCCACTGTGAGGGTGTGTTTGCTGGCAGCACTATTAAAGTACAACTAAACTTCCTCACTGACCAATACTTAACCCTTTCCAGGCCAAGCCCAAAACTTTCAGGATCCAAACATCTGCCTAAATATTCCTATCAAATGGTATATAATACATGACCATGGCAGAGGGAACGTCACTATTGGAACATATTGAATAAGACGGGTACAATTTTCCTGACATATGCAAACATTAACCCGGCTGCAGATTAAAATATTATAGCAGGCTTTCGAAGGATTACACATGACGCCTCAGCTAGCCTTATTCATTAGGCACACTGGGGAATCAAACCCATGACCTTTGTACCATTGCTCTGTGTAGTAACCATTGTGCTACAGCTCTGTTTCTGTATTTGGGTGTCTGCGTGCCTTCTTACGCTTAACACGCAGTAACGCGCCCTGTAATGATCGTTGCTGCGCGGCGCATTCTAACACGTGTTATCACTAACGATGTACTGCCCATGTCCTTTTTTGGCATTTCTTCCACTAATGCGGCTCCTAACGCGAATCACACTAACGCAGTTTAGTAAACATACCCCTTAGTGTTCACTTTCTTTTAACAGACATTTTCACAAATTATTTATAACAGTTCTTTATCTAAACCAGTTCTTTCTTCTGGAACATAAGTATTAGCTTTGTTCTAACTTAATTATACTTTCCCTTCCCTGTGTCTCTTCTGTGGTTGTTCAAATTTCAAAGGAACATACCACTGGCCAGGACAACAGTTCTTGGTTCATGCTTCTCTTCCTGTCTTCTGGTCCGCAGCAGTCTTAACTTCTGTCCTCTCTTCCATTTGGCAGAGAATCTTGAGAGACCTGCTAACCTAAATATACAAAATGAAAAGAAGCAAAACCCCATCTGGCCTGACAAGGAGATTTAAGTTTAACTCTACTATTGAAGTGTACCTTCCTTGTTCTCTTCTACTTTTTCTTAACCTGAGCAGCAGGTTTACTCTCTATATTGTCCCTAACCCTGAGAGAAAACAAATTTAATTTAATTTCATCTAACTTTCTGAGACCTTTATTTTGCTGTTTTTCCACATTCATCTTACACAGTGTCTTAGTCAGAATATGAACTCTCCCTCTCAATCAAGACTTTGTTTATCTCAGTTAACAAAATATAACTAAAGCTTCTCAATATTGGGACTCTGTATTGGCCTTCATAGCCCAAACCTGTACCGGTCTCCATATTCCAGACCTTATCAGTCCTAGCACTACTGGGATTATGAATTTGTCACCTGGCTCTTCCCAAGGTAAAACTCTTAACAGGGTTTACAACACTTCAGTGCCATAGGTTGAATACTGGTTGGACTCCAGTTCATGGGATTACAAAGTTCTCATTCAGTCAACTTTCATTCACATTTGTAGTGGCAAAAGGTTTGCGGGCCACCTTGCTTAATTAATTAATTTTATTTTATTTTATTTATTTATTTATTTATTTACATTCTCTTATATACCGCGCTATTCTGCATCAGTGCGGTTTACATTGAACAAACTGAAATTACACTGAACAGGGCATTATACCTTGGAGATAACTATTTTACAGGGAACATTATCCAAGTTAATGTTCCTGTTATATGTAATAACCAGATAAATGTAACTTGTCCGAAGTTTTCTTGTTCCATGTAAACCGCGCTGATAATGAATAGTGCGGTATATAAAAAATGTTAATAAATAAATAAATAAATGATGTTCAATAAAGAACATTAAATTTAGAGAATAACAGTTTCTTTATTTAAAATCCCATATAGTTAGATATAAAATAGAACACATTTCTCTCTTGATATTATTATTATTGTAAAACAACTAATATAACAATTTCTTCTGTTTTGCAGGTTACCATCAACACACATTAGACTTTCAATAAACAATTTGATATGTCTTTTTCCCAAGACTAATTTTGTTACACTAGACATTTGGTGTTATTAAGAATTGATACTTTTTGTACACTTTCTTTTAACAGGTGTTTTCACAAATTATTCATACCAGTTCTTTATCTAAACCAGCTCTTTCTCCTGGAACACGTAAGTATTAGCTTTGTTTTAACTTAATTATACTTTCCCTTCCTTGTGTCTCTTATGTGGTTGTTCAAATTTCAAACGTACATACCACTGGTCAGGGCAACAATTAGTAGTGCCCGCTTGTCATCTTGTCTTCTGGTCAACAGCAGTCTTGACTTCTGTCCTCTCTTCCATTAGGCAAAAGCTCTTGAGAGACCTACTAACCTAGCTATACAAAATGAAGAGGCAAAACCCTATCTGATCTGACAAGGAGATTTAAGTTTAACTTAACTATTGAAGTACACCTCTGAACCTGAGTAGCAACTTTACTTTCTATACTGTCCCTAACTTTGAGGAGAAAACAAAAGAAATTTCAGAGACCTTTATTTTGCTTATTTTCCTCATTCACCTTATACACTGTCTCAGAATATAAACTCTCCTTCTCAATCATGACTAAGTTTATCTCAGTTAACAAAATATCATTAAATATCATTGGGATTCTGTATTGGCCTATTGCCCAGACCTGTACCAGTCTCCATAGTCTAGACCTTATCAGTCCTGGCACTACTGGGATTATGCATTTTTCAGGTTTATTTCACCTGGTTCTTGCCAGGGCAAAACTCTTAAGAAGGTTTACAATGCTTCAATGCCACAGGTTGAATACTGGTTGGATTCCAATTGATAGGATTACAAAATTATCATTCAATCAACTTTCATTCACATTCATAGTGGCAAAATGTATATGGACCATCTTGCTTAAGCACTCACACATCATGTATTCAGCTCTCATATACAAAACAGTTTTTCTTTTTTAACCCTCAGACCTCCACATTAGGCTTTCCAGAGGCCTAGCCTTTCACCCAGTTAAAAACAGGTCTGTACCCTTTGGATCCCTGGTGCTCTCTGGTATAAACTGTTGAAAGTAACTTGAAGTGGGGGCCCTCTGAAAGGGTTAGTATGGAGAATGACTTGGAGTGTTGCTAACAGTCTGAGGCCTAGCAGCCTGGAGAGAGATGTGTTATAAAAGCCAATGTTGTACTTTGGGATGACATTGCTTGTGAGAGTGAGACAGAATACTTTGTATTTAGATTGCTGGAGCTGAGAAATTTCTGTGCTATAACCTATAACATGTAGATAAACAAAGCTTGACACAGAGTTGAATTTGCACCATGTAACAGTTTTTCTCTAATAAAAGGAGGTGTGATGGCCCAGCTTGAGGAGGGAATCAGGGGAGCCTGTATAATGTTCATACTTGTGAATTCCTCATGTAAGCTTAAGTTATACTGTTTTATATAAATCTTTGTGTCTGTTTCCTTATTTGCAGTTGAATTTAAAGAATTGAAGTCAAGGTCCGAGATTAAGTTTTTCTATATGGTCCAAAGTAGGCCACAGGCTAAGAGATCCTAGGTGATACTTCTGGTCCTGAGGAAGGAGTGTCCTAGTGGTTGGGGCAAGTTACCTCAGGCCAGAAAGTCAGGGTTTCAAATCCCACTAGAAGACAGCAACAGTAAGCTGGAAGGACTTGGGTTTCTAGTCCCACAGGTGCTCCTTGTGGTCTTGGGCAAGCCACTTAACCCTCCATTGCCCATGCTCCCTGTAAAATAGTTATCTCCAAGTTATAATGCCCTGTTCAATGTAATTTCAGTTTGTTCAATGTAAACTGCATTGATATCATGAAAGGCAGTATATAAGAAATGTTAAATAAAATAAATAAATAAAACCAAGACATTGTCATGGTGTCTCCAGGATGGCACAAATCAAATCTCCAGCTTCCCTTAGCTTGTGATTCCACTCCTGAGATGAGATGGATGTAGGCT
This sequence comes from Ichthyophis bannanicus, assembly GCA_033557465.1. Taxonomy (NCBI): domain Eukaryota; kingdom Metazoa; phylum Chordata; class Amphibia; order Gymnophiona; family Ichthyophiidae; genus Ichthyophis; species Ichthyophis bannanicus. Next base: position 454,757,815 of record CM066035.1, read on the forward strand.
ACTTCAAGTGGTTACTATGGAAATACCCATTAACTTACATAGAAAAATATATTATAAAATATACTCAATATAATATCAAAATCACCAAATACCTCCCTAAAAATAATTACCATACTCTCATACTTTCCACTGCATAACAAAAACGTCTAACACATAATGAAACTACATAACTATTTTTCCCTATAAAAATATTTTCCCACCTCTGACTACCCTCTCTAAATCTCAACACTCACACACTACCCCTGACAAGATCCCCTCGGACCCAGAAAAGTCATTTTTACAGTTTTATACTGAACTATAGCATTTTCAACAAAATGGAGTATTGGCCCTTTAAATATTTGGAATTAAACCCTCAGATTGTCTCTCTCAGGGTCTTCTTTGGCTACTCCTTCCATTAAAAAAATCTCACCAAGGTCCAGATTCCCTTTGGTCCAAATTCACTAAATTACTAGGAAACTGTCTCTTTAAATTTAAAAATAGACACAGAACCATATTGCTATAAAATCCCTCTGACCTATCCTAACCTTAAATTCCCATTCTTTAAACTTTGTCTTGCCTTCACTTTAATGTTGTGATCCTTTTAAATACTGAGAAGCTTTAATGATATTTTGTTAACTGAGATAAACTCAATCATGATTGAGAACAGCTCATTTTTAATCATGGTTTGGTTGTGTGAGCAGTTCTGGACACCCGGCTCCCTCCCAACTCTGAAAATCAGTGCAGGAAGCTTCCCAGTCAAGTTCCCAGTAGCCCAGGGAACACTGCAGCTACCATTTTATTTAAAAATAACATGTAACCTGATGTCGCGTTCCACCGCAGTTACTCTAAGGCCCTGAACCAGTCTGGATTTCATTCCCTGGGCCACTGGCCAAGCTGTCAGCACCATGTGATGCCAGGTATATTTTATTTATTATTATTTTTTAGACTACTCACACTCCCAAAGGTGTATGGTTTGGAATGATGTATCATTGAAGGATACTATCAACACAGGGAAGTTAAGGCATCCCGATAGAGAGTAAAATAAAGGTAAAATTAACCCAGGTGCCACTATGTAAAGAGCAGACAGAGTTGAAAGAGTCCAAATGTTTCTTGAGGAGTCAAATATTTCCAACAGAGGTATGGATAGTATGGTACAGAAAGAAGATAGCTGGACACAGGTCACCAGAGTCTACAGGATCAATACTTCCATGCCACTGTCTCTCAAACTGGCATGGAATGGAGGAGGCACAGGAGGAAACAGAGCTCAAAATTCCAAAGTTGTTGAAATCGTGACCACAAGGGAATAAAGTATACTGATGGTTGATGACTTCCTTCTGAGAGGTTCAGAGGCATTCATCTGCTGACTAAACATGATACCCCAGGAGGTATGATATTTTCCAGGTACCAAATTCCAAGGTGCCTGAGAAAACATCTAGCATATTATTATCTGATGCCATATAATATAAAAAGTGTCTTCATGGCTCTGGAAGACAGGAAGAAGCTAATAAATGGGCCTGTTGATGGTAAAGACTGAGTCAGAGATGCTTATAACCTGTAGATGAATGCATGGCTGTGTGGATGGTTTCATCAAGAGTGTTTCAGTTTCCTGGACAATAGGATGATTTTTCAAGTTCTGCTGAACAGAGATGGCATCCACCTATCCGAGAAGATCAAAGTGCTTCCTTCAGATATCTGGCTCGAGAGCTTTAAACATGGTTAGTTGGCATATGTGAATAAAGCCTCGAGATAAGTAAAACATTTAACGCCTCCATAGAAATGGGAAAAAGGGCAACATGTGGAAAGTGCTTGCCCCTTTGTTTTTCTATTGTAAATTACTTGCTCTGCCCAAATTCCACCCACTGCATCTGGCTGATGATGCCAAGCCTATCTGAGTGTTTTTCCTTTGATGCTTTTCTAGCTGGAGCTGCCTGCTCTTCCCACTATGGGTGGCAGACAACACCAAGGTGTTGTTGATCTATCACTTTAAAACATGCAGCTCAATAGTGCTCAGAATGAAACTACGCAATTGTCATTTGTTATATCACACTGACATGTTATCTTGTATTTTCTATTTTTATTTTACACTCTAAGTGATTTCCTTTTTGATTTTTTTTCTATCCAGAACTTTCTGCTCCACCTAAGCTCCATCCACTGAGGATAGCTGACAATGCCAAGGTGACATTGACTTATCATTTTAAAACAAGAAGCCCAGTGATGCACAGGCTGAAACTACACAATTGTCATTTGTTATATAGTTGTGATGTGTTACCTTGTATGTTCTCTTGTTTTGCAGTACCTCTGAGTTCTTTCCCCTTAGATGTTTTTCTATCAGGAACTGCCTGCTCCACCTACGTTCTGCCCTATGAGATCAAACAGACAGCCCAGCAACCCACAGTTGCTGCCAGTATGAGTCTATGGATTGGGTTTGTCTCCTTAGTATTCTCCTTTGGGCACCGCCTTGAGGTGCATATACAACCTTGACTATATCCAGAACATAAGAACATAAGATATGCCATGCTGGGTCAGACCAAGGTCCATCTAGCCCAGTATCCTATTTCCAACAGTGGCCACTCTAGGTCACAAGTACCTAGCAATTTCCCCAAAAGGCACAGGTACCACAATGCTTGTATAGGGGCAAGCAGTGGATTCCCTGGGTCCCCTTTAATAATGGTTTATGGACCTTGCCTCCAGGAACTTATCCAAACCTTTTTCAAACCTGGCTACACTAACAGCTTTTACTACATCCCCCGGTAACAAATTCCAGAGTTTGATTACACATTGAGTGAAAAACGGTTCTCTTATTAGTCTTAAATAGGTTATACTGTAGCTTCATTGCCAGGGTTCAAATCCCAATGTGGGGCTTTCTAATCTAAAGCTAGTCACTTAATTCTCCATCTTCTCTACACTTTCTGGATGTTTTTGTATAGCAACTGGATAAAATCTAAATAAACATAATTATCTCTTATATTTCAACAAATAGGGGTGACCTACATGGAGTGGTGGGTACACCCCTAAACAAAGTCATGGGGAGGGGTGACATGCATGGAGTGGCAGGTGCACCTACCCTTGCTACCTTGATGGGCATACAAGATGGATCATGCTGGTCTTTATCTGCTGACATATACTATGTTACTATGTCCCCTAGTCTTTCTATATTTTGATGGCTTAAACAATCGATCCATGATTACCCATTAATTTATAGAACTCTATCATATCTCCACTCAGCCGTCTCTTTTCCAGGTTGAAGAGCCCTAACCTTTTTAGCCTCTCTTCATAGGAGTATCCTTCCAGCTCCTTTACCATTTTGGTGGCTCTTCTCTGTACCTTTTCTAATAATGCTATATCCTTTTTAAGATATGGCAACCAGAATTGCACACAATATTCAAGGTGCGGTTGCACCATGGAACGATGCAGAGGCATTATAATATCCATTCTTTCCTTATGATTCCTAGCATTCTATTTGCTCTCTTGGCTGCTGCTGCACACTGGGCAGAGGATTTTAACATGTTATCCATGATGACTCCTAAATCTTTTCCTGAGTGGTGTTTCCTAATGTGGAACCTTGCATTGTGTAACCATAGTTTGGGTTGTTCTTTCCTAGGTGCATACCTTTGCATTTTTCCATGTTAAATTTAAACTGCCATTTGGATGCCCAGTCTTCCAATTTATCAAGGTCCTCTTGCAGTTTTTCACAATCCTCATGGGTTTCAACAACTTTGAATAATTTTGTGTCATCTGCAAATTTGATTACCTCACTCATTATTCCGATTTCCAGGTCATTTATGAAATAGGAATAACGAGTGAGGTAATCAAATTTGCAAATGACACAAAATTATTCAAAGTTGTTGAAACCCATGAGGATTGTGAAAAACTGCAATAGGACCTTGATAAACTGGAAGACTGGGCATCCAGTTTTGTGATCTTACTCCTACTCTTTGGCATGCTGCCAAGGATGATTATCTCAAGCATACTATTATTACTACTACTGCTACTACTTATCATCTGTAAAGAGCTATATAGCACAGGCAACACTGTACAGACACATGTAAGAGACAGTCCCTGCTCATCAGATCTTACAGTCTACTCAAAATCAGACGACGCAATAACTGTGGACTAGCATATGTCGAGGTGTATGTAGGTTGTTGTTACCTGCCATCAATTCATTGTGGACTCATGGCGATCCTGTGAATAGTTGATGTGAACTATGCTCAGTCTGGTGGTTAATTGTTGATAGAGTGGCTTCCATAGCTGCTGTCATTATGTCAATTTATTCTATTGGTGACCTTACATTTTTGTATTGACCTTCAACCTTGCCAAGCACAATGTCCTTCTCTAATGAACTATTATATCTTACTTCCAATTGGAATGGAATCTTGACTTTTAAATCACTTTAGTTTATGCTTTTTCAGGGTAACAGACATTAAATATAATTGGAATTACTGAGACCTGTCTCACCCATGATACAGTATAATTCATCACTGCATATGATAAGTAGACATGTAAGGAAATCAGAATGCCAATGGTGTAAATTCAAATGTCATATATATATATATATATATATATATATCAGTGCTTAGGCAAGCCAAACCCCCTTTTTATTCATTGTTTAATTTATAAGAATAAAGACACTTCCCATCAGCTTTTTAGAATTGTCACTAGCTGGTCCACTGTTTCTTCCTATGAGTCTATATCAAATTTCAGGCCAGACGGCTTTGCTCATTTTCTTATTAATACAATTTCTACTCACATTCAGACTATTCTACCCAAGCATACTAAACCAGATTCACTTATGAATTTGTCCTCACCACCATTAACTCTTTCACAGTTGGAGTCCCTCTCAAGTATCTAGAGTCTCTTCCTTATGTTGTGGAGTCAATTTAGCTTCTTTACACAAGTCTCCAAGTTTGTCTTGGAAAAGCTGGCTTCTTGCATCGAGTCAAGTGCAGGAACTTCATATACAGTATTATTCCTCTTAGTCTTTGCAAAGAAACTTCTGCCATTTTTGGCTGCTGAAATTACAACTCTAATCAATGCCAGCTTGAGGAGAAGGATGTTACCAGTGGTGTGCCACAGGGAGCTGTCCTTGGTCTGATTCTTTCTAACATCTTTGTTAGTGATATAACGGAAGGGCTGTCGGGTAAGGTTTGCCTCTTTGCAGATGATGCCAAAATCTGCAATAGAGTAGACACCCAGGAAGGTGTAGATAACATGAGGAGGGATCTAGCTAAGCTTGAAGAATGGTCCAGAATTTGGCAGCTGGGATTTAATGTTAAAAAATGTAAGATCATGCATTTGGGCTGCAGCAATACAAGGGAGCAATATAGTATAGGGGGTGAAGTACTTTTGTCCACTAAAAAAGAGCGGGACCTAGGCGTGGTTGTGTCTGATGATCTTAAAGTAGCTAAACAGGTAGAAAAGGTGAAAGCAAAAACTAGAAGGATGCTTGGGTGTATACAGAGAGGAATGGCTAGCAGAAAAAAAAGGTCATAATGCCTCTTATAAGTCTTTGGTGCGACCTCATTTGGAGTATAGTGTACAATTCTTGAGACCGCACCTTCAAAAGGATATAAACAGGATGGCGTCAGTACAGAGGGTGGCTACTAAAATGGATAGTGTTCTTCATTATAAAGCATTTGTGGACAGACTTAAGGATCTTAATATGTTCACCTTAGAGGAAAGGCGGGATAGAGGTCATATGATTGAGATGTTTAAATACCTCCATGGAATAAATGTTCAGGGAGAGAGCCTCTTTCAATTGAAAGCAAGCTCTGCTACGAGGGGACATGGAATGAGGGTGAAGGGGGATAAATTCAGGAGTGATATGCAGAAATATTTCTTTACGGAAAGAGTGGTGGATCCATGGAATAGTCTCCCAGTGGAGGTGGTAGAAATGAGGACAGTAACTGAATTTAAAAAAGCATGGGACAAACACAGAGGATCTCTAAAGGGGACTGTTGTAGTGGTTGACATGGAAGGACAGACTAGATATTTATTTATTTACATTCTCTCATATACTGTGCTATTTTGCATCAGTGTGGTTTACATTGAACAAACTGAAAATTACTTTGAACAGGGCATTATAACTTGGAGATAACTATTTTACAGGGAACATGGGCTATATTAATGCGATATTACACGGCCTTCCAAAAAGTACGACCAACCCCTTACAACTTGCAATGAATTCAGCCGCAAGATTCCTCCACGGAGCCTCCAGAAGATCCCACATTACTCCAATATTAAAGCAGTTACATTGGCTCCCCATACAAGCCAGGATCTCGTTCAAGATTCTAACTATGACCCATAAGGCCATCAAGAAATACCCAGCCACTGCCGTCTCTGAGCTAGTATCAATTACACCTCCTAATCGGGTAAGGAGATCCAATGCCTCAAATACCCTCATTCTACCTAAGGCAAGCACTAGGTGCTCTCAAATTACCAATTCTAGAGCCTTTGCCTTCTTTGCACCATCCTGCTGGAACGCTCTACCCGCAACTATCAGAACCATCAGTGATCTCTGTCAATTCAAGAAGGCACTGAAACATCACCTTTTTCTCCTTCACTATGATGCCTCAGTCTCCACCTCACATCCACCCACTTCCACACCTCAACGCAGCTCCTCAAGCGCATGCATCTCACATTCTTGACTGAATACTCGCAATCACACATTTAACCTTCCTCCACTACGAGATGCTTGTACAGTCCATTTAACCCTTTATATAGCTACATAAAGTGGTTTTGTATATTTATCATGTTTTTCCCTGTTAAGAAATTGTTTTAATGTATATCCAAGTTATGATACCTGTTTATTGTAAGCACAAATCACCAAGCTGAGATGTGTAGTTTAATGTTCACTGTAAACCGCGCTGATGTCAATAGCGCGGTATAAAAGAGACTTTAAATAAATAAATAATAGAGGATTAAGTGGCTTGGCTTAAGGAGCACCTGTGGGACTAGAAACCCCAGTCCTTCTGGCCCAAGGTTGCTGTCTTCTAGTGGGATTTGAACCCCTAACCTTCTGGCCTGAAGTATCTTGCCCCCAAACACTAGGCCACTCCTCCACTCAGGCCATGTGGTCTTTTTCTGTCATCATATTTCTATGTTTCTATGTTTCTATATCCATAGCCTGGAAGAAAGCAGTTATTTGCACTTTACTGAAAAAAATATTGCCTCAATTTGGCATTAGCTACTAGTTACTGACTAATTTCTAATTTGCATTTTTTATGAAAAATTATTGAGAAAGGTATCTAAACAGCATTCATATTTTCTGGAAGCCACTGTCTATTTTCATCCTATACATAGTGTTGAATCAGTCACAGTAGTCATGCTAGATGCAATTTATGTCTACTGGGAAAGAGGATATTTATTTTATTTATTTATTTATTTAACTATTTCTTTTATACCGCCCCTTCCAGAGATCAAGGGCGGTTTACATATAACAGATTAACAGTCTTGTACACAATTTGTATACATTTTACATAGAACAGTAGAAATCAACTATTTACATTGAACAGTAAGTATAAACTTTGTAGGTATTGTAACAAAAAACAAGCAAACATATCAAACTTTGTACAAAAGTATATTTACATCGTGTAGTGTGTGTGGTGTATGGGGTAGAGATTGGCGTAGGTGCTGGAATTTAGTTCCTTTTATTTTTGTCATCTTTGGGGCGTGTGTGGGGGGGACAGGCTTGTGGTTAGATTGTTGGGGTTAAAGGAGTTTGTGCATGGGTGCCCACATTTGTGGTAGAGCTGGCTTTGGGGGAGTAGGGGATTTCGAAGTGTTCAGTGAACAGGTAGGTCTTTAATTCTTTTCTGAATTGGATGAGGTCTCTTATGGTGCGAAGTTCAATAGGGAGGTCGTTCCAGAGTGTAGGAGCAGTGAATGAGAATGCTCTAGAGCTAGTGGTATTCTTGGTTTTACAGATGGCTTTAGGTATGATGAGGGAGTGGGCTGCGTTTTGTCTGAGGGTCCTTGTCGATGTTGGAGACTGCAGTAATGTGGTTAAGTGTGAGGGGGCTATGTCGTTTATGAGTTTATAGGTTGTTAGGATAATTTTGTATTTGATTCGGCTGTTTATAGGAAGCCAGTGGAGTTCCAGCAGTATTGGGGTTACGTGGTCTGTTAGGTGGGCTTTAGCAATTACTTTTGCACAGATGTTTTGTGCTCTTTGTAGAAGGTATGTGCTTTTTTGAGGGAGGCCTATTAGGAGACTATTGCAATAGTCGAAGTGAGGGGTGATCAGTGTACTTACTACGGATCTAAAGTCTTGTGTTTCAAGGAGTGGCCTTAGGTGCTGAATAGTTTTGAGTTTGTAGAAAATGGTTTTTACTGTTTGTTTTATGTGTGGCAGCATGGATAGGGTGTGGTCTATTATTACCCCTAAGTATTTTACCTGTTTTCTGACAGGTATTGAAGTTTTGTTGATTGTGATTGTTTCCGGGTAAGTGTTTTCAGTCATAGAAGATCTTGTTACAAACATTGCCTCAGTTTTTTTGAGATTTATGCTGAGGTAGTTCGTTTCCATCCAGGAGGAGGTCTCGGCCATGCATTTGGATAGAGAGTCATATGTATGGTTTTTAGTGGTTATGGGGATAGCTAGCATGATGTCATCAGCATATATAAAATGGTTAATCCTGTGTTTTTTAAATATGTTTGTTATCGGTTGTAGATACAAGTTAAATAGGAGGGCTGAAAGGGCTGATCCTTGGGGTATTCCTTGTCCTTGGGGGAATGTTTCTGATGTTTGTTGATCAATTTGGACGCGTATTAATCTATGTGAGATGTAGGATTTGAACCAGTTAAGGACAATCCCGCCTATTCCTAGGTTTTCTAATCTGTTGATCAGTGTCTGGTGATTAATGTTATCAAAGGCAGCAGAGATATCTATAAATAGGAGTAAGAAGCCTTGGTGTTTGTCATCTGTGCCCTTGATGAGGAAGTCCATAAGTGTGATTAGGAGGGTTTCTACTCCGTGGAAAGGGCGGAAGCCAAATTGGTGTGAGTCAAGTGGTTTGTGTTCATCAATGTGTTCCTGTAACTGAATTTGAATTGTTTTCTCTATTATTTTAGCTATGAATGGAATGCTGGCTATGGGTCTGTATGAGTTTGGGTCTTTTGAGTCAAGCTTATTATTCTTTATTATTGGTCGGAGTGTTGTGAGTTTTAGGGCATCAGGCATGATGCCCTGTGAAAGGGATTGGTTAACTATGTGTTGTAGATTTACCGCTAGTTCATCTTTCACACACTTAATCCATGAAACGGGGCATGGGTCGAGTGGGGAGGTGGTGGTGTTTATCATTGTTATGATTTTGAGAAGTTGCTTTTGTTCTACCAACTGGAAGCTTGTCCATTCATGTGTGGTTTTCGTGTTTGATAATAGCGGGGTTGGGGTAGTGGTCTTGTTTTTTAGTTTTTCTGCAAAATGTTTTGCTAGAGTTTGTATGTTTATTGCTTGTTGTTTAGGTTCGGTGTTACTAGTTTTGGTTAATGTTTTTACTATCGCAAATAACTCCCTAGGGCGGTTGATGGATGAGTTTATTACTTTTGAGTGGTAGTCTCTTTTTGATTTGTTAATTGCGTTTTTGTATTCTATGAGTAGGAGCATGTATTGTGATTTGTTTTCATCAGATTTAAGTTTTCTCCATCTCTTTTCTTGTTTCCTTAGTTGTTTTTTTAGTTTTGTCAGCTCTTTCGTGAACCATTTTTCTGTCTTTTTTGTTTGTTTGTGTAAGACTTGTGTTTGGACAGCTGCTTTTTGAATAGTAAGATTCCAATGTGCTATGGTTGAGTTGATGTCTGGTGATCTTGAGTCTAGTTTGGGTAGTACTTTACTAATACTACTAATAGTACTAATAGTACTAATACAGCTGGATCTCAGTTCAGCCTTCCAGATTGTTAATCATGATCTTCTGCTAGGTCGTCTGAAGATATCAGGAGTATCAGGTATAGAACTAAGAATATTGTAGAATAATCCTACACAGAGTGCTCAAATCTAGTCTTTTTGCATCTTCCAGCTACTCTGATGCAAAGTACATTGTTTAGCTACTGCATATTCACAGATGGGATCCAGTTGAGAGTGCATATAATAACTGGGATACGATATTTCAGACTAAGGGCCTGATTCTGGGATGCGGATTGCGGGGCTGCACATCAACGGTGGGACGTGCAGCCCCACAAGCCATATGGGCCTGATTTCCCCCCTGGCTCTTCCCATACATCCTGAGCAGCAGGATGAGGAGAGCTGGTGGGTGGTGGGATCAGGGCAGAGCAGGGGCGGGCCAGCAGGGCAGGATATGCAGGGCCAATTCAGGTCATGACCCTGTACATTCTTTAGGGCAAAAGGGATGTGCTGCTTATTCCAACTCAAAGATGGAATAAGCAGTACTGACCCAACGACTGGGCTCAGGATCCCCCCCCTAGGGCCAAGGTTGGGTACAGGGGGGTCCCCACCACCCGATTCAGGCTCCAGCATGTCAGCTGTGGGTCAGGCACAGGATTCAGGGGCATTTGCAGAAAGTACATTCCTGCAGGCGTCAAAGGCACGCAGGACAATCAACGGGCCCAATTTTGTGCTCTGCAGGAACATTTTGTTCCCATGGTCCAGAATTGGGTCCAAACAGGCCCGTCTTGCTTGGGGCCAACCGGATGGCCCGGATGTGCCCCTATGTGAATTGGGCTCTAAATGCCTTGATTTATTATTACAAATTGAATCTTGAAATTGAATTAAACCCATCTAAATCTGAAGCATTATGGGAACTATCTCATTCCACTAAGAGATTCAGGTTGGTGTGTGAAAGTAAGTTTTGATAGTTCACTTTCTTTTTCACAGTATATCTCTAAGGTGATTGGAAGTTCATTCTTGTCCTTGCTTAGACAGGGCCCTAAGTTCTTGCTTAGACAGAGGTGCCAAAAAGATTTTTCTCCATGCTTTTGTCCTAAAAAAACTTGATTACTGTAACTTGCTTCTTGATGACACCACTAATTACAGTCTTAATACAATTAATTGAAAACAATGCTATTTTATTTATCTATTTATTTATTTAGCAATAATATAAAATTACTTTCATCCACCAAACCTAGCGATCATATCACCCTTCTCCTTATGGAGTAGCAGGGCTCTCGGTTACTACCAGGATCAAATATAAAATTCTTATTCTAGCTCATAGAATCCTATTTACAGAAATTCCATTATATTTGCAATTGCTAATTATTCCTTACTGTACCAGCCACACATTATGATTCTCCCAGTGTAATCTTTCGACCATTCCTCCACTTTCATGATGTATCTAGGGATTCTGTATTTGCTTTCTAGCTCCAACTCTATAGTACAAAATGTGCTTCCATTTGATTTAGAAGTGCAAACTCCATAAAAAGTTTAAGAAAGGCATCTTAATATGTAAAATTTGATCATGAATCATCCAACATCTTCCCCCAGGAACAGGGAATTCCCCAAGGCTCTACATTATCTGCTCTTCTCTTTAACCTTTACCTTCAACCAATTTGTGCAATTTAAAAAAAACCAACAACATAAGATAGCACGTTTAAGCAGATGACATTATGTTATATTCCCCAGTAGACATAAAAAAAAACCCCACATACCACAATCTCACTAATTGCATTCACAAAGCAGAATCCTGGTTAAATACAAACAACCTTCACATTAGTTTAACCCCCCCCCCCCCCCCGAAATACTGTTCACAACTAGAAATCAAAATTTTACCCCCTCCCCCCCACCCCCACCCCTGCCAAACAATCTACATACACAACACCTCCCTCCCAGTAAAACAAGAAATGAAATACTTAGGAATTATATTACACAAATCCCTAAGTATCTCATCCCTCCCAAATCAAACAAACAGCCAGAGCAATATTCTTCAAGTTTAGAACCATTCAACACCTTAGACTCCTACTGGACACTCATGATTTCAGAACTGTAGTCCAAGCGCTAATCATCCCCCACTTTGACTACTGTAACAGCTTGTTACAGGGGATGCCCAAAAAGAACTTACACATTCTTCAAATAGCTCAAAATGTCACTGCTAGAATCATATACAAAGCATGCCTAATAGATCATATCACCCCCATCCTACATAACCTCCACTGGCTCCCAAAAGCAAGTAGGATAAAATACAAAACAATTATAACCACGTTCAAGTTACTCAATAACATCTCTCCCTCCTTCCTTGCATCATGGTTACACACCCAAGCAGATACCAGGAGCAGAAGAAAAAGCAACCAAAACCTCCTCTTAGTTCCATCTTTCATCCACAAGTCCAAACAAACAATCAGCAACAGAGTTTTCACACACACAGTCCCCATTCTATGGAACACCCTGCCAGACCACCTCAGATCAAAGACCTTCAAACCTTCCGAAAAGAACTAAAGACCTTGCTCTTCACTGAGTACTATAATAACACAACCTGCAATAATATCTAGAACACACCACCCCCCAGATCCAGTAACCTCCTCACAGCAACTATTATTCTATATTTGTTTGTACCCTCAGCAAAATGTATATAACTAATAGTTATCATGTAAATAGTTCAATGTTACTTTGTTGCAATGTTTTATGTTGAAAGCCACTATGTAAATAGTTAAATGTATTACCATTTACAACAATGTTCTCTGTAACTGGTTAGTTCAATGTAAACCACCCCTGATCTTTGGAGGGAATGGTATAGAAAAACCATTCAAATAAATAACAAATAAATAAAATAAAAAATAGTTCTTCTGAAAGTCTTTTCTCCTTAATTGAATTTCACTTCCTGGCTTCACAACTTAATTCTTTGCACTTATGTCTTTACCTATTTAGTTGTTATTGGTATATTTTGTTCTACTTCTCTCTACCGTGTATGTTTTGTCTACCCTTTTCTTATGTTTACTATATCAGGATTGCTTTTTTGCTATGATCTTATAACATATTGTCTCAGCTTCATAAACTTTGTCATTGTGAGCCATCCTGATGGCTATTAGTAATCGAAGGGTGGTATACCAAATAATGATAAATATAAATAAATATGTAAAATATAATACTAATATCCATAGTATGGGGAATAAGATTCTTGATCTAGGAGTTATAATGGGAAAGGCTGACTTAGATTTAGTGACAATCATAGAGACATGGTTCAAGGAGAATCCTGCCTGGGATACTGTATAATTATACTAACTAGGCTAAAATTTGCTCAGCAAAGAGGGTAGGAAGAAGGGAGAAGTGGTGCTATAATGTGAGCAAAACTGAAAGGAGACATTTAAACAGCAATGAACCTTTATGTTAGGAAAGTAAATGAAAGTAAGAGGAAAAGAAAGCCATTACTGCTTTCAAAAGAAGAAGAAAGAGGGGAGCCTTCATAAACTGTAAGAGGAAAACAAGAAGCTAAGGGAAGCTGGGAAATTGTCAAGAAGGCACAGATGCAAATGGAAGAAAGAAATAGCCAACAGAGTAAAACATGGAAATAAGACCTTTTTTAGGGATAATAGTGAGAGGAATGGCATTTTTACACTCAAGAGTAATGGGGAGGAATAATGTATGTACAGTAAAGGCTGCTGAGGATAAAACAGAATTACTTAACTAATATTTATATGTTCATAGATGAAGAGTCAGAAATGGGACCTCGGAATACAAACACAAATAGAAATTGAAGACAGTGTTTGTGAGGAGTTAGCTAAACTAAAAGTGGACAAAGCAAAAGGCCAATTAGGATTCATCTGAGGGTACTGAAAGGATTTAGGAAAATATGTGCAGCAACTCTGGATGATCTATGCAATGCTTCTTTAGAGTCAGTTGTGAACGTGGCTTAAGAACATAAGAACATACGGTAAGAACATAAGATATGCCATACTGGGTCAGACCAAGTTCCATTAAGCCCAGTATCCTGTTTCAAACAGTGGCCAATCCAGGTCACAAGTACCTGGCAGGTCCCCAAAAAGGTACACAGGCTCCATAATACTTGTCCCAAGCTAAGCAATGGATTTCCCGGGTCCTATTTAATAATGATTTATGGACCTTTCCTCCAGAAACTTGTCCAAACCTTTTTTGAACCCAGCTATACTAACAGCTTTTACTACATCCTCCAGTTACAAATTCCAAAGATTGATTATGCATTGAGTGAAAAAATATTTTCTCTTATTAGTCTTAAATGGATTACATGTAGCAGCAAAAACAGAAGTAAGGAAGAGATTGTTAACTATAGACTGGTTAGTCTAACCCCTGTGGTGAGTGAATTAATGGAAATGCTGCTAAGTAGAGGAAAAGAAGACAAAACTACAGATGACCATTCATATAGTAAGACATCATAAGATGTTGCCTCCAGAGTCTTGACAAAAATATATATAGTCAATAAATAATGAAACACTGAAAAACTAGTTATCCAATCTTAAAAGTAATGGAGATCATTCCAGAAACAGAATAAGAGTTTGTGCCGGGGATGTTTACCCGCTGAAAACATCTATGAGCGTATTCCGGTACATAGCACCAGCGGACGTTTATTTCGCTAACACAGGGATCTCAGAACGTGTTCAGGAGGAGCAGAACAGGGGCGTGGTTGGCCACAGAGATGTACAAAGTGTATTCAGGAAAGGCCAGTGGACGCTTTGGGAGGTCTCTGCAGACATGCCCATTATACCTGCTGGAGACATGGAATAAGGCCAGCGCTTAAAAAATATTCCTCTGTGCTTGTATAAAGGTGGTGACTAGTCTGTTCTGAAGTGGTAGACTGCAGTATGGAAAAACACAAGATGCATTTATAAAGAACAAAGATCAGAGGTGTGGGAATCTTGTAAGCTATTTATTTATTTATTCTTTTCTTCTATACCGCCCCTTCCAGAGATCAAGGGCGGTTTACAGGGAACAGTTAAACAATTTTATATAGTTTTACATGGAACAGTAGTTGTAACTATATACAGGTAAACATTGTAAGCAACTGTGTCAAAAACTATTTACAAAGAACTATAAACATATATTACAATGAACAATAAACAAACCTATCTTACAATCGATCTTGTGTACGTTCTGGAAGTTATTTTCTTCTTCTTTTCTTACTTAATACATACTGGGGGGGGGGGGTTAATAGCGGTGGTTCGGGTTTAGTCGTTTACGGGTTCTGGAGGTTGGTGGGATTGTTTCTGTGACTGCTGGGGTGTGGCTCTTGGGAGGTAGGGGATTTCAAAATGCTCAGTGAAGAGGTGGGTTTTGAGTTCTTTTCTGAATAGCTGAAGGTCCTTCATCATGCGAAGGATTATTGGGAGTTCGTTCCAGAGGGTGGGGGCAGCAAATGAGAAGGCTCTGGAGCTTGTAGTTTTCTTTGTTTTTCTGAAGGTTTTGTGCATGTTGAGAGAGTGGATTGAATTTTGTCTACGTGTTCTTGATTCTGATGGAAAGTGTAGGAGGGTGGTCAGGTTAAAGAAGCATTAATAACTAATCTGAAGGAAATATTAAGAAGAGCAATAGTGATTATTCTGGCCATGCTGACATATGCTGTTTGTGCTAAGGGAACTAATCTAGGGGATACTAACAATTCCTGTGTCCTGAAAAATGGGATTGAAGATGTAGGAATAGTATGCAAGTCTGGAAAGGATTCTTGTTTGGGTGGAAACAGAGCACATATTTTTAATTCTGGGACTCCAGCTGTTATTTATATATTCACTGCACCGAGGTTCCATGCGGGAGCCTTGGGGGTGTTGGATGGGGAACAGGTTAGACATGCAGCAGCCCAGAATCTGTACACATCTAGGACCCTTCACCCTATTCTGATCCCGCAGTAACGTATAGCTCCCATGTGTTCAGAATTGTGTGCCAATCAGGCCCATCCAGTTTTTGGACATCCGGATGGGCCGGACAGACCCCATTCATAACTGACCTCTATAAGTGCAGATGATGCTCAGTATGCAATCATGTCCAGGTCACTAAATTTTTTTTTTACCCACCTGACTACAAGGAAGTATTACTTAACTAATTTCTCTAATTGTGAAACTGATCATACATTATATATTATCGTGTGCCCTTGCAATTTAATCTATGTGAAAAATATAAAGAACAATCACTCAAAATGAAACACAAATGTTAACTTAAAGTCATTCAGGTGAACCTTCTTATTCTCGCTTGCTGCCAATATAACAAAGCCAAAACAAAAAAAACAAAGAACAAAGGAGGTCTCAGACTCATTCTGCTTTTACTTACGCAACTTAGATATCTAAATGTTTATGCCTAGTTGCATCAACAACCATCCTTAAGAAGCACCGTCAGCCTCATACATGCAAACAACAAAAAAAATTGCTTAACTGCTGGTTTGTCTCAATGGCTGCAGGGCTCAGGTACTCTTCCCAATTGTACAGCTTTTACCCAATGCCTGTACACAATGGCACCCATTAAATGTTTCGCTTCATAGAAGCTTCTTCAGGGGTAGAACTATTTAAAGTCTTCAGGGTAGAATCTTAATACCAGAGGATGCTGCAGATGTCCATTCAAAACACACTTTTCTCAACATGAACAACACTGAGCACAAAAACGCCGCTCTACCCCTGAAGAAGCTTCTATGAAGCGAAATGTTTAATGGGTGCCATTGTGTACAGGCATTGGGTAAAAGCTTCTGCTACTCTAGCCTCCATAGATCAGACTCGTTCCCTGAGGACAAAGAGCTCCTTGCACCTAGTCCATATGTAAGACCCCTCACCAAATGGGAGAAAATCATTCATGTGACACTCAATGCAAAAGACTGGGTAACCCATATCTCGCTGCTGGATTACTGTCCGCATCTTAGTTTTAAGGTTGTGTTTAGATATTTAAGTTCTTTACTTACTAAGGGTTGCTAGAGATACTTATACTAATAGAACTATACCTAATATGTTTAGTGCATCTTGTTTACCTGAAGCTTAATTAATTTCAGGTCCTTAATGTATGCCTGATGAGGATAAACAGCTGCACCTGAGAATGAATATGGCACCTCTTTTCCTTTAAGTGGTGTAAGCACCTATAAAGCTACGGCTATCCCAGGGGTGGGTGGGTGTTGGGGAGGGAGGGAAAGAAGACTTATTAAAAGCTGGCTGCTACACAGTACCCTGTCCTGGGCTTCTAAGATAATCTGTGATCAATTTCCAGGGGGAGTCCCACAGCCCTTGCTTGGATAGAGGGATTCTTGGGGTCTAAATTTAACCAGAAAGCTCTCTTGTGTGTTTTAAATCTAAACTGAAAGCTATTTGCTGCTACTAGGTCCTGACTGATTTAACAAATACACTGTATTCATATATTAATCAGCCTTAGTATAAAAATTCATTTTTCCCCAAGATTTAGGGAAATTCCCAGAAGTATATATTTACAAATGCAGATCTCTCTCTAGAAGTAGCAGTCCCCTTTTGTAGTCCTTCAAGACTGAGAATCACAGAACTCTGGTTGAACTACTTATGCCTGTGCTTCTGAGGTAAGTTGTCACCAATTTCCTGGGTAATAAACACAGACCTTTGTTGGATAGAAGGAGTCTTTCAAAATGGCCCTTTGATCTGCCACCTGGCTTTAACACCTTTTAAAACAATTTCACATGTCTCTTGCCCCCTATGTAAATGGCCTCTTTGTAAAGGTCTCTAGAAATAATTTATTGCTCGAAGAATACTGACCCTGTTTTGCCTTTTATGTTGTTATATTCAGATTTGATTTAAATTAAAGTTCTTTGCTACTACTAGGCCTTGACTGAGTATGAAATTTAAACTAGAAGCTCTCTGCTGGGTTCTACATTTAACCAGAATGCTCTCTTCTGTGTTTTAAATTTAAACTGTAAGCTCTTTGCTGCTATTAGCCCCTGACTGATCTAACAAATATACTGGGTTCACAGATTAATCAGCTTTAATCTAAAGAATTCCTTTTCCCCCAAGTTTTAGAAAACTTCCCAGAAGTAAATACTTCCAATTGCAGATCTCTCTCCAGAAGTAGCAGTCCACTTTTGTAGTACTCATTGTGATCTTTGAACCACTTTGTCCTTCAGTTGGTGGTTTGTGGAACTCATCCTGCCACTGTCTGTAGTCTTTGGGCCCTCTTCTGGTGCTCCTGGGGGTTATGACACTCTTGACATCTTGTAATGCTATTATAGAAACTTATCATCATGTTTCAAGCAAGTTTGATTGAAAATAGATAGCAACCTGACGGTTGCATTCTAAAATAGCATCCCCCATAGACTTTAATGAAGACTAATGGGTCATATGCAGAAATGGTTTTCTTCCCAAAGATAAACCTAACAGGTATATTGTGACGAACAAAGCAAGCCCTAATATTATTACTACCACTTATCATTTATATGATGATACTAGGCATATGCAGTGCTGTGCACATAAGCATTAAAGATAGTCCCTACTCAGGAGAGCATATAATCTGCTAAAACAGACAAACAGAACAACAGGGGAGTAGGGAATTCTTAAGGGAAATGATTAAAATATACAAGGGTGTAGAACGGAGAATAAGGGGGTCAGGTTCCAAAAGCAGCCTCAAAGAGATGAACTCGAGAATCTTTGGTGCACACGTGCTAAAATCCATCAATTCTCTGTAATCACTTGAGTACTAGATTTTATTTAATATTTAGCTCATGCCTTTCTAGTAATAGTTCAAGGTAAGTAACAGCCAGACACTGTTAATATTTCTCTATCCCCAGAGGGCTTACAATCTAAGTTTCTACCTGAGGCAATGGAGGTTTATGTGACTAGCCTAAGGCCACAAGAAATGCCATTGGGATGAGATTGTTCTGTCAAAACTAATAAGATGTCCGTGGAAAAACACTTCCTATGATGTCACATGAGTTAAATAATAAAAGGCTGCATATAAAATCTAAATACTTCTGAAATATTTGAGCTATTTTGGAACATAGATCTGTTTGGAAATCATATTATAATGAAAGGAAGAAAGAACCTTAAGAGACAAAATACCCTATTTATCTAAATACATTGCTGAGGCAAAACATGGATCCTGAGAGATATTCAAAATTGCAAACGAGAAGATGAGCCCATCTAAGGTCAGATGCAAGCATCAATGGAATTTACAGATGCTAAAATGTTGACTGCTTTTTTTGATTCAAATTGTAAAAACCTCATGTCTTCATGGATGGCTCAGTCTGCAAATAAGAGGGTAGGTAACACTTCCTCCAATTTATTTTGTTCACCTTATGAGAATCCTGTGTAAAACTCAATGAAAGAGGCAGAGTGGCTTTGGAGGCTGAGAAACTAATAACTAATGAACATCTTTACTGAAGTATAGTAGAATTGTGTATTCACTATGCATTAGGTGCAAAACCTATCTTGTGGTAAGTGAAAAGCCCGTGCACTAACTGTTCAGGGCATGGGCATCTAACTTGCAGTTAGCACACAGAGAAGAAACTTATCTTGTCTTGAAGGACTAGAAAAGTGGACTGCTACTTCTGGAGAGAGATCTGCAATTGTGAGTATATACTTCTGGGAATATTTCTGAAGGTACTTCTTTGGATTAAAGCTGATTAATCTGTGAACCCAGTGTATTTGTTAAATCAGTCAGGGCCTAGCAGCAGCAGTTTAAGTTTAAATTTAAAACACAGAAGAGAGCTTTTTGGTTAGATTTCAAACCCAGCAGAAAGCCTCAGGGCCTAGTAGTGGCAAAGTGCTTTTAGTTTAAATTTAAAACACAGAAGAAAGCTTTCTGGTTAGATTTCAAACCCAGCAGAGAACTTGCCATTTAAATTGAATACTCATTCAGGGCCTAGTAGCGGCAAAGTGCTTTTAGTTTAAATTTAAAACACAGAAGAGAGCTTTCTGGTTAAATTTAGAACCCAGCAGAGAGCTTCTAGTTTTTATTTCATAACAAGTCAGAGCCTAGCAGCAGCAAAGAACTTTAATTTAAATCAAATCAGAATATAATGTAGTATAAACAGCAAAATAGGGTCAGTATTCTTTGAGCAACAAATAAAGTCTTCTAGAGACCTTTACAAAAAGGCCTTCTACCTAGGGGGCAAGAAACCTGTGAAACATTTTCAATAGGTGTTAAAGCTAGGTGGCAGGACAAAAGGCCATTTTGAAAGACTCCTTCTATCCAAGCAAGGACTGTTAATCCCCCAGGAAGTTGGTCACAGCTTACCTCAGCAACACAGGCATAAATACTGTAGTTCAACCAGAGTTCTGTGATCTTCAGCCTTGAAGAACTAGAAAAGGGGACTGCTACTTCTGGAGAGACATCTGCAATTATGAGTATATACTTCTGGGAATATTTCTGAAGGGACTTCTTTGGATTAAAGCTGATTAATCTGTGAACCCAGTGTATTTGTTAAATCGATCAGGGCCTAGTAGCAGAAGTTTAAGTTTTCATTTAAAACACAGAAGAGAGCTTTCTGGTTAGATATCAAACCCAGCAGAGAGCTTGTAGTTTAAATTTAATACTCATTCAGGGCCTAGTAGCGGCAAAGTGCTTTTAGTTTAAATTTAAAACACAGAGGAGAGCTTCTGGTTAAATTTAGAACCAAGAAGAGAGCTTCTAGTTTAAATTTCATAACAAGTCAGAGCCTAGCAGCAGCAAAGAGCTTTAATTTAAATCAAAACAGAATATAACTTAGTATAAAAGGCAAAATAGGGTCAGTATTCTTTTAGCAACAAATAAAGTCTTCTAGAGACCTTTACAAAGAGGTCTTCTACCTAGGGGGCAAGAGACCTGTGAAACCTTTTCAATAGGTGTTAAAGACAGGTGACAGGTCAAAAGGCCATTTTGAAAGATTCCTTCTATCCAAGCAAGGATTGTTAATCACCCAGGAGGTTGGTCACAGTTTACCTCAGATGAGCAGGACAAGGTACTGTGTAGCAGCCCTCTTTTAATAGGTCTTAATTACCTCCCTCCCTCCCTTCCCAACTCCCACCCACCCCTGGGATAATCATAGCTTTATAGGTACTTACACATCTTAAAGGAAAAGAGGTTCTCTCAGGTGCAGCTCATTATCCAAATCAGTCATACACTAAGGACCTAAGATTAATTAAGCTTCAGGTGAACAAGGTATATTAAACGTATTAGGAACAATTTTATTACTACAACATAGATGGACAGAAGGATGGTGCACAATGGTGATAAGGGTACAATGTGCTAACAACACAGATCTGCACAGATATGGCTGCCACAGGAAGCAAACGTAGCTGTGCAGCACAGGCAAACAAATCCAAGAGAACAGAGAGAAATTATACCTATGACTATCAGCACAAGTGTCATTGCACAAACCGGTAGGCCACACTACCAATGTGAGCTCATTAGCAAAGGCTGCATACATGAATACTGCATGGCACCACACGAGAAGCCTGCTGGCTGCCATGATAGGCAAACCTCCAACAGTAACCATGAGCAAATGCACATGCAGATATGGTGTGTACAAATCAGATCACATTCTGTAATTGGGACAACACCCAAAAATACCTATATGCACACACACAATCAAATGCAGCAAGGGCGGGAGGGGATGCTCTGTGGAGCATTGGAAAATATGGAACACAACAAGACAGAATCAAACCTGCAAACAGGCGTGCCACAGACCAGCTGAACTTCAGCAATGCCAATTCCCCAGGTGGACAGCCATGTAAACCCCATAACGTAAGCGACATATGTAACAGCCAATATGTCATGGATAGGCAGAACAGAGTGCACACCTTGGCGGACAGTGAAGAGATGGAAGTGTGTGTGCATAGGTGATGAAGCTGCAGGTCCCAAATGGTCATGTTATCACAACAGAATAAATTGAAAAAGAAACCCATGTGGGGATCAAACCTGCAACCTATGGTGCCATAACACAAGTCTGTAACCACTACCCCAAACAACCACTGTGACCATAGCTGCAAAATAGTACCCCAAAGGGAAGGTGTGTATGGGAACCTGCAACATCCAGTGATGTGGGAAACGCCTGGAAGATAGACAGCTGGCACCATACAAGGATGTGAGCACAGGTGGGCCAAAGATATGACCAGAAAAAGCATCAAATACAAGTATCAGTGTGAGCAAGCAGCAGCCGAGACAAATGTATGTCAAACACATATCTTTATTTCGGTTATTCGTGACAAATAATGTAGATACTGCCATCATAATACCCAGTTGAGTAGATCCCACGTGAAAGACCAAAGAAACATTTAGCAGGGCAGCAACTGGCACATCTACCAATGAGGGGCAGGAGAGATAATGTGCGTCAGGTACATGGTGGGCTGTATGCATTTGGCCCACACACACACCACGTGCTGCTGCACACCTCATATGTGTAACTAACATATGAGTGTATGTAGACAGCAGCCAGTGCATGATGAGGATCCAACACACAGCAATCATGATCTGTACCTAAAAACATATCTATCTGGCAACACAGGAGACACACAAATGAAAACAGCATATGTTGTTAAAATGTTGACAATTTATAAACACATGTGGAAGTATATGTTACAGCTGCCACATAATGCCTCATGTAGGAATCAAAGTTGCAACAATGTACCTATAAACTATGGTCAAATGCACAATGAGGAAATGGCAACAGGTAGCAGAGGCACATGAATCCAGAAACCAATACAAAGAAGCAACCTGCAGAAACATGCAGAGATAACACTATGCAGAAGGTTCCCTGCACTGGTTGGTGTGGTTGCAGTGTCTGTACACATGTGTCATGGCACATGGAATGCACAATTGCAGGAAGACAATGGACACTCACACTGCAACAGTCCAAATATAATGTAGCACTGTGAGTGTCTGTACCCCAGGGGGGAAATAGGAGTGTGCAGACATGCAATGTAAGGTTCCCAAATACATGTTTAGCGTCACGTCTGTACAGTAAGCAAACCCAAAAACAGTATTTAGAGATGGAAAGTGACGTCAAACTTTGTACAGTAAACCACACAGAAGCCATATTGCCACATGCTATGTTTCCACAACAAGGTCAGTCATATGCACGTGCACCCTGTACGTCTCAACATGATATAGTGCTGCCACACATGCACGGAAACACCCTTGGTGAGTGACAACATCAATCTAAGCTGTTGGTGAGCAGCAAAGCGTTGCCGTGGCAAAACTGAACCATGTCAAAGTGGAGAGTAGGTGGACATGGACAACAGGACCTCTCCATTGCTCCCCCTATGCCACATGAATGGCTGTATGCATGTGGTGAACCAAACAGATGAGCGTTTCCTGTGGTCCAAGTCACACACATGGCCAAAACACAACATACAAGGAATGTACAACATACAGCAACAATGTAAGTCCTTGTTGCGCACGTGGGGACCAGTACACAGTGTCCAAAGTGCACAGCATGTCTGCAATCCAACAACTCCAGTCAAAACTGTCCTTGAATCCCTGGGCATGCATAGTCAAGTGTCACTTCCCAATATGGCAGAGTATTGGAAAGGTCATGTGTGTCTTCTGCAATGAACATGACACCCAGCCAGAGCATGGCACCAACAGTGTGTAGGACAGGTCTGTCAGGGCCAAAGTCGCACCCCGAAAGTAATTCTGTCCATCCTAGGCATATGACCCACTCGCAGAGGTCAAACATCCTATGGCGCCATTTCCCAGGGATAGTCCATGTGCACTGTAGGAGAAGTGGCTGGTTTGACCACTGCCCTGTGTCAGAAAAGGATAAATAATGTATTGGTATGCTGCTTGCAACATCAGTACAAATTGCAGAGAGTGAAACATAACAATGCGCATAATAAAACGCCACACAGGCAAACATTACATGATCACAACACAGAACACACTGCATGATGGTCACATTTTGGATATGGAACTGCAGACGCAGCTGTCACATGGATATGTTAATGTCCATGTCCATGTTACACAGGCGTTTTACAGCTACACCCCATGTGCATCGGTGTTTGTGAACACAGAGCCAACATGAAATGTATATGAAACAAACCGTAAATCATCAACATGTAAAGGCTGATGTCATTCCCCAAAACAAAAGGTCAAACCTATCGTGTGCGTCCAACAAGTGTATGTCCTGGATCCCCTGAGTCACCCAAGGCCACAACGCGTCATAGTGAAGGGAGATGATGCCATCAAACTGTGTAGCAGCACCATGTCACCCAGTCAAGCCTCTGTTGATGCATGTTCACATTATGGCAATATCTGTAATACAAAACTGCTGGTCACCAGTCGTATGTCACAACACAGGACACAGTGCTGCTCACCACACCCAAAACATGTCCACAATGTTCACAGGGTAAACATCAGTAAGGTGGAGATAGGACAGTCACCACCGCCCCCCAGATGTACAGACACCTCACACCACATGATAATGTAAAATGCCTGCACACTGTACAATCAGCCAACACAAAAAAACACACCCACACAGTATGCTAAGGTGAGCGTGTCAGCAGTAGCATACGGCTGGTATCTGCATAATTGGAGAGTGGTGCACCTAAAGGCCATGTGAAATACAATGATACACTGGTGTTGGCTGATGGGACAGTGTTGGGGAAGGGTGTACGTGTAGCCCACCACCAAAACACCTAGGACTCCCACACACATGCAGCTCTTTTGGACGTGTCACAGAGACAATGGTGCAGAAGACAAACTGGACAGGAACACATGGGGATATGTGTGCCAGCAGCAAGATACAGGTTATGATGTTGCAGGGAAAAGAGGTGACCCACAACATATGTACAATAGGACACATCACTGAGGACATGTGTTTCCCCTGACTGTCGTCACAAACAGTGTAGCAGTAGGAACACCTACACCAGACCTCTGCATGTTGGACAACCTACAGTCACCTGCCAATGCATCACAGCATCAGGAGCTCCAACAGGTATGTCCTGTGGTTTGGGAAACACAAGGGACACATACATATGTCATGTTCCAGCTGTGCAACACACACAGCACCTTCCGGGCCACATCTCCCAGATCCCCCAAGATCCATTACAGACCGAGTGTTCACCATCATACTGTACAGATTTCTGCAAAACTACAAGGGTCTGTACTGTGCCTGTCCCCTCCCACACCTCTGTGTTGCTGTACAAAATGATGAGCAGAAGTGTTTGATCACCACTGTGTCCCTGTATCACTCCAAGGCTGCAGTAATATCCTGTGTCCCCCATACCTCACCCAACGTTCCGCACTGTGTGCCCTGGTGTCGCAATGTCATCAGCTACCCCTCTGTCAATTCCTATAACACACGGAACAATGCAGGGACACCTCCCCATCCTGTGACAATAGACATTTCCTTGGTGTGTATATCTCATTCCTTTACTGACGTTAACAGCTGTGTGATGATGCGTTGCAAATATATGTCTGTCGCAACGGCAGAGGTATGACTGCCAAACAACACCCCGATGTGTGTTTGTGACCGTAAGATGATGGCTGCATGTCACCCTACTGTGTGACACACATAATGGCAACGCATGGATAGCCTACATGTCCACCCCTCCCCCCATCAGAGCCTCCATGTGTGTGTGGACATAACTCTCCTTCTCTAGGGTCCGCAATGTAGCTGTTGTCTTGGTCCACACTCTCCTCCTCTGTACACCTGACCAGCTTGTATGTGAGTGCTGTGGTATATGTCTAGATGTGAACAGACAGATTTGCCATATTCCCCCTGAAAAAACCACTAAGACCCAATTCCACCCCCATATGTAGCCCTCAGCATGCCTACTGTAACCCACACCTTTGCTGATCTGGCCTGGATAATTTCTGTTAGCGTGTAAATATGCAACACTGCACTGCATGGCTATTCTACATCCCACAGAATGAGGACAATAATACTCCACCTGGCTGGACACCTCACAGGTTCCCTATCCATTACCGCATCCATGTGAGGGCTATGTGATGATCTGTACAGTCAGGAACACTGTGGTGGTGCATTAAGTTCCCTTACGGATATCACATACCAGTAATCCAAACACCACTGATCACGTAGATATTGCTACGTATCACATGTATCACCATACAAAAACAACCAACACACAGACCCTGCACATCAGAGCATACCAACCTTACAACCAGCTCAAAACAGTCAAAGGAAAACACACACATCCAGACAACTGGCCCCATCCATGGCCTGCTCTCCCACTGTCAACGCCTTACCACATGCCTCCCACCTTGCTGTACCCAAAGTATCAAAACTAACAACGTGTGGCTGCACATTAGTCCCTATCACATGCAGCCACAAACCAGGTATGTCAGCCCACCCCTTCCCAGAAGCCATAACCCCCCCCCCCCACATAACTCACTTCCTCCTGCTGTAGTGCACTGCCCACATCTAATGTGTATCAGGCATGAGTAGATATGAAGCTGGTATGGCTAGCCAGTCTCAGTTACATGTCAGTGCAGTGCTGCATTTTACTGATATCATAATACAAATGGTAACTAGTATTAGCAGTACACACATATCCCTACAAATGTAGGTATGAACATATGCAGTACTTATATGAGAAGAGCTCTGCAATCAGCTGCCGCTTGACTGCTGTGCCCTCACATGTGTCACCACGGGCATGCACAGGGGGGGACGTAGGGTCATCCTCCAGGCCCTCATTAATATCGACAGGGATATGGTGCCTGAGAGCAATGTTGTGCAGGATGCAACAGGCTATAATGATCTCTGCCACAGTCTGTGGTTTGTATTGTAAGGCCCCGCCTGTCCTATCCAGACACCTGAAGCAACTCTTCAATACGCCAAAGGTGCACTCTATGACAGAGCAGCTGGTGGCATGGGCCTCATTGTACCTCCACTCTGCATGTGTCCGTGGTTGACGCACAGGGGTGAGCAACCAGGGGCGACACCCATATCCTGCATCACCTGCAAAATAAAAATGTGCAATGTTAAAGCAGGAGCCCATGTCCACCCAAATGGACACAGGTATATACGTGCAAAATAAATGCATAACACTTCCAGACATAAACATATTACGGCACATGATGGAACATCACAACTATGCACCAGGGTGTGAAGGACAGGCACACACATGACAAGGGTTAAGTGTACGGCTTGGAAACAACATAACCTGTAACCACGACACAAATGCTAGCATCCATCTAACTACCAGCACAAAGCTACATAGCAAGGTGGAGTTGGAGGTTCCCCCCCCCCCCCGATATCACACATAGACAGATGACATACCCACACAACGAGGTGTACACCTCCAGGACAGACATTTGCACATACGGTTAGACACATGAATATCATGTGTACGTCAGAAATGATAGGTACACACCCAGCAATACGCAGTCCACATACTGTCCTGCCTCAAATTGAGTGAAAAGTGCCGAGTGATGCAGGATATAGGAGTCATGGGTGGACCCTGCAAACCTGGGAACCACATTCAGAATATGCATATTTGCATCACATACAACCTAAACATTCAGGGAATGATAGTGTTTGTGGTTGCGGAACACCACCTCCCTGTCTCTAGGCGGGACCAGGGCAACATGTGTGTAATCAATAGCTCCCATCACGTGTGGTATCCCGGCTAACACCTCAAAGGCCTGGTTCAGGGTCCCCCACTGTAGCCTAGTGTGGGGAAGGGCTATGTAATTCCCCACCTGGCTGACCATGGCACGCAGTACCTGGTGGAGACACCGTGAGAAGGTGGGGTGGCTCATGCCACCTACTGCGGCCACAGATGACTGGAAACAGCAAGAGGCGAAGAAATATAGGGCACCAAGGAGCTTGACTAAACCCGGTATGGCATATGACTGACCAGTCAGGGGCTCGAGGTCAGGTCTTAGATCCTCATAAAGCTCCCTAATATCCCCCATGCTCAGGCGGTAGAGGAAGATGGCCTGGTCCTCACGCATGCCATGGAGCTGGGCCCTGGGCCTGTAGAGGCAAGGCTGGCGAGCCTGCACCTCTGCGCATCTCCTGCCCTGTGTGGGTACAGCCCCTGCCTGGCCTTCCCCCACAGCTGCAGGTCTGTGTTGCAGTGGGTCTACACCCATGCCCTGTGCCACAGCCCCATCAACACCATCTCCCCCAAATGGCAACTGCAGCCCCTCCTCACCTCCCTCTGCAACCGCAGCAACCACGAAGGCTGACATACACACAACCAGTACAACCTCTCAATGACATTCAGACACTGACACACACCTCACTAACCAAGACACACAGCACACACACACACACACACACACACACACACACACACAGCCAGACACACAATCCAAACCACACTCACAAACACAGCCACTACACACAAAAAACCTTTCTCTGACACTCCTCAACCTTTACTATCACGGCACAGACTTTCTCACTCTCCAGCACACACCCCTCAATGTGTCCCAGGTGTGCAGGTGTATTTAAGGGGTATAGCTAC
Organism: Ichthyophis bannanicus; assembly: GCA_033557465.1. Classification (NCBI taxonomy): domain Eukaryota; kingdom Metazoa; phylum Chordata; class Amphibia; order Gymnophiona; family Ichthyophiidae; genus Ichthyophis; species Ichthyophis bannanicus. The sequence goes on from CM066035.1 coordinate 454,786,048, forward strand.
GTAGTGCGTGTTGTGCATGCACAGACACACGAGAGCGCCAGGTGCGCGCGTTGTGCATGCGCCACAGGGGCACAGAAGGTGTGTGCGTGCGACACTATTACACATGCACTGTGCATATGCGTTAGACTTGTGCGTGTGCCACGCCCCATGTGCACAGCACATGTGTCCTGCACACGCACCCTCAGCGTCTGCATGTTGCATACGCAACGTGCGTTAACCAAGGAAACTTATAAATACACGTGAAAACCTGGGTCAATTTGAGGGGTTGGTGTAGGAGAAAGAGAGAGAGGAGAGAGAGAAGGTGAGATAGTGTTTGGAGAAGGTGTGAGGTGTAGGTGTCAGTGTTAGTGAGTTTTGGTGGTGTAGAGAGTGAGAGGCGGTTGGAGAGTGCAGAGGTAGGTGGGGAGGTGTGTGGCTGGGCAGAGGAGGAAGAGAAGGGGAGGCAAGCAGCAGTTGAGGGAGATAGGAGAGGTGAGGAGCAGGCAGCAGGGGGAGGAGGGGGCAGCAAGTAGGTGAGAGGCGGAGTACAGGGGGTCAGGAGAAGCAATGGGTGATAGGCAGGGAGAGAGAGGAGAGCATAGGGCAATGGTGCAGCAGCACATGGCTGTGGTGGAGGAGGGGCAGCCACCTACTCAGCATGGAGGGAGTGGTGGGCCTAGAGTGGTGGCAGCAGGCACATCAGGTGGGTCCCAGCCCACACAGGGCTCCCCCAGTGCCAAGAGAAAGCGGGTACCATTGCCAGCTGCTGAGAGGAGGAGGGCTGTTCGGTTCAGCCCCCAGGAGAATCATATCCTGCTGTCCACTGTTCTTGAAAACTATGAGGTCCTCTATGGGCGGCTCAGCAGCACCACCACAGTGGCCACGCACACAGAGGTGTGGGGGGAGGTGCAGGATGCTGTGTCAGAGGCAGGGGGGCTACCCAAGAACCTTGAGAGCCTCAGAAAGCGCTTCAATGACATAAAACATGCTGTTAGAGCACATATGGTTGCCGAAAGGCAACATGCCATGGGCACAGGAGGGGGAGGCCCCTTCACACCAAGCCTCACACCCCTGGAGCAGGAGCTGGCCTCCCGGCTGGGGCCAATATACCTGCAGGGACTGCCAGAGGCCCTGGACAGCGCCCATCCCCAGGCAGATATGTATGCAACGTACTCCTTGGTGCACACAACCCATCCCTGCAATGCCCTTTGTTTATGCATCAGCCATCTGCCTGTGACCTCTCTTACCTGTTTCTGTATCTTAAGCATTTGCCTATGCCGGGTGGCACATGGGTGTCCTGTACACCATCACACCCCTCATAATTTGCAGGTCTGTGTCCTCCTCTCACATGGGTTCCTAACACCAACTCTTTATATAACTGCTCTACACGTCTCCTCACCCCTGCTACAAACCTCCACCCACACCTGTTATTACTCTGTCCGTTAAGATTGGAAGGGCCGCTGAACAGGGAATGTTTTATTGCCATACTCTCGTCACAGTGATGCGTGTCCTTGGCGGTGCCCTATAGTCGCCTAGTAGTAGTAGTTTGATGTGTAGTAGTATCTAGGCAGCACATGTACAGGGCACCCCCAAACACACATTCAATGTGGGGTGGATGTACTACACACGTGTACATAGGTGGACTGTGCAAAACTATCTGTGCTGTGTATGCTTTACCACAACCCAGGTGACTACACCCTCATGAAGGAACCTCAGGAGGAGGATGTGGCTGGGCCTCAGGGTGGGGAGGAACCTGAGGCTGCGGTATCGGGGGACACCGGCAGGCTATGAGGTGCCAGAGGCACAGGACACTGACACCGATAAATCTGTCACATTGGGGAACGCTGCCAGCACTGCCCAGGCTGGAGCGGCTTCTGAAATGGAGGACAGCCACCTCCCCATGCAGGCGACAGGGCCATCACGCACAACACCCACATCCATGCCCACAATACTTGCGGAGCTGCGGGCCCACAGTGCCTCAGCACGGCGTGATGCCGAAGGTGGGTAACATCATACACACCAATACCCATGTGTGTGTTGCCAACATCCACAAGGGGAATGGATGGTGACAACATAGCGGATTGTTCAAAATGTTGGGGGATGGGTGGTATGTGCCAGGTGACTCCCACCCTCCTTTTGGATGGTTCGTCATGTGTCAGCATTTTTGAGGGGCTCCGACACACACATACTGTGCATGGCCATATAGCCCAGGTGATCAAACAGCATGATAAACTGATAACAGGCCACCCAGACACCCTGCCCGACACACACCCCTCCATGGGTATTTTTATGCAGCATAGTCTGCCAACATGATTTGCACTGTGCACCAGCATTGCATAGAGCAGGGAACCACAGATATATATTTGTGTGTGCAATGACCCATCATGTCATCTGACCTATCACAGACAACCAGTGTGCAGAGCAGGCAGTGACAGCTTAACCTGCCAGACTGGCATGTGTGCGATCTGTGATTTCCATGACCCGTCCTCATGACCCCTTCCAGCCATGAGAATGGCTCATGGAACACACAAGTCTAACCATGGCCATGCATTGCTAGTTGTGGCATGCATGACTGTTCTGCAGACTGATCTTGTGGGATATGCCTGACATGTGCATGTGTGACGGTTGGCTACTAGAGAGGTATCTTACATATCACCTTATGTCCCACCCACAGGCACTCGAGAGGCTCTGTTACAGATACACCTGGATCTGGTGGCCAACACCCACGAGCTACAACAGCTGCATGCAACAACTGCAGGGGCGCTCCTCAGAATTGCGGCTGCCCTGGAGGCCATGGCGGCTCGAACGCAGCAGCCAGCACCGGCACCGGAGGCTGCAGCACCTGAGCCCCCACAGAGGGGTGGGTTGGGCCGTGGGTGGGGTGGGCGGCGTGGGCGACCACGCAGGAGGTGAAGGGGAAGATTAAAACATCATGAACGTATACATCCTATGTGTTTGTTTCCAATGTGTGGCACTCTGGTTCCTTATGTAGCCTGCACCGCATGTTATCGCCCTGCACACATGAGCCATACCCATGCCCCTCAGTGGAGGGGTGTCTGTACTGTCCGTTCTTAACACACAGAGGTCATCACATGCCCTGTGTGTTGTGGGCTGTGGCAGGTTCCAAACCCCAGTGCCTCAATGTTGGGGTATTCCCACCCTCCCCTGTTGTACAGGGCAAATGTCTGGTACATGTCTGGTGTTGCGATCTCCCACCCCACATACCCCCCAACATTGGACACACATGTGCGACCATTCTCGCTGCCCACATCATGGCCTACATGGCTGGCCTCCCACATAGGCTAATATGCGGCACAGGTAGACAAGGGTGGCTTGCGTAGGTTGGCTGCTCATCCATTGCACACGCTTATAGTCTCCCACTGGCAATCCCTGTGACACGTATAGTCCCAGACCGCCCTCAACAGGTATCCCCCTGAGCTGCTCCTGGGTTCAGCAGTACACCCTGCCCACCGTGCAAACAAAGTGCTGTTTGCTGCATCCGCTATTGGCACACAGGCATGGTACATCAAATATGGTTCCCATACATTGCACACAGCATGCACGTGACTAGGTATTGTAGGACATGCTCATCATTGCCACATCTCAGGGTCAACCGTGGACTCACGTGCCTACGCACATGACCAGCCCCCACAACTGCATGTGGAGACGGACCATGTTGGAAACCCAAGCCTACCTTTCATACACATACCTGTCAACACACATGTCCCATGCTTACGTCCATAGTCTGTCTGTAAGGACAACACATGACCATTGTGATGTATTTCAAAAACTGTATTTACAAACCTTTTTTAACTCAATATGAACATATCGACATTAGTACATTGTAACATATGTTGTGCCATACCGGGCAAAACAGGGTCACTCCCGCCCAGTGTTGTGGGTACATCCACGTCATCAGAACCCAGCTGTCCTGTGGGGTCATGGAGGACAGGACAGCACACAACACGTGTATGGGTGTCCCGGGGCCATCAAATGCTCCTGGGACGCCCATCAGTGGATGGCTGTTGAGATGCAGCATCTCTACCCACCACACACTGCATCTTGACGGTTACCCACCACACACTGCATCTTGACGGCCATCCACTGAATGGACCCTTCCAGCACCCTCATGGTGCGTTCAAGGACCCCCAGGCATTGCACCACGTCATCCATTGTGACAGACAGGTCATGTACACACCTACCACCACATACACATATGGTGCCAGGTGTATATGTGGTGGAGTGTGCATGGGCCCTGTCTGTGGCAATGGGTGGCACAGCCACAGCCACACGGGCACCATTCACACACACATGCAGGTGCAGGCAGGGACCCACAGTGTCATGTGCTGTCCTGTGCTCCACCCGTCCCTCCCTGCCCTCAGCAACACCCACCTCCCCCTCCCCCACTGGCACCCTCCCACCCACCCTCAGCGCCCTCCACACTCCCCACTTCCCCCTCCTTCCCCGACATGGCCCACATGCACTCACCCTACCCTCCCACTCCACCCTCCACCCCCTCCATTCCCCCATTGCCCCCATCAGACTCAGGGGCCTTCACTGCCTCCTCCCCTGGCACCACCTCCCCTGCCTCCTCAACCTCTACCACCCCCATTGCCCCTTCCCCCTCCTCCTCCTCCTCCTCTGTCGCCACCACCACAGAATCATCCTCCTCCTCCTCCTCACCCTCGGTTTGTCGTAGGTGCGTGGGCCGTGTGACAGCATGTGTGGCTGTTGCTGTGCCCTCAGCAGTGGGTTCCTCCTCTGTGGGGGATTACAGTCATTAGCACATTCATATGTGTGGCACATTACACATGTAAATAGTTTGGCCACGCACAGGCTGGTGGCCCACTGTGACATTGTCTACTGAGCTGCAGAGGTTGTGGCACTCACCTCTCCGTTGGGACAATACCCGCCTTCGGAGCCTTTCAAGCACCTCAGGGCATCTGAGCCGCATCTCCCTGCCCTTCTTGCATAGGTCCTCTACCTAGGGGGGGAAAGCAATGGGAGGGTGCATTACTGGCCATGTCTCTCTGGTGGGTGGTTAACACATATCACACATCACAGTGCACAGCATCACGCTACTCCTGCTCCGCTGCTCAGTGTGTCCTGTACTAACAGTTGCTAGTGCCACCATATGTGTGGCTGTGGGTAGGCCCATGTGTCAAGGGACACATATTTGTCCAGTGCAGAACAACCTAGACACACCATACCCTGTCCCTATACTCTCATTGCATGACATGGCAGCAACATGTCCCGTGTGGCCTGGTCAAGCTGGTGTTTGCGGGAGGACCTCACAAACCCCCTGTGTGGTCAGGCAAACACATGTGTATTTGCCTGGCCTAACCATATCAGCCAACACACCCGCCATAGCACCATGATATGCAGACATGCATGGGTGATGTTCCCTAACATACAGCGGAAGGTGGGTGGTTGGGTGCGCCGTTCCAAGCACCACTGACATGACACCTGCCATTACACTGTACCTCTATGGTCACGACTGGGTTTTCCTGTGATCAGGGCAGTGGTGGCTGACTACCACAGGGGCATGGCCCGCCACACCTTGCTGGCCTATGAACATCTGTGTGTCTATCTGGGGCTCTGACAGAGCTGTGCAACCACAACAGGTGCATGTACCTTCACACCAACATATATATACTGTCATTCCTAGAGTGAAATCCATCATATCTTCACAACTCCTACTCAACAAAACCACAAGATATTATTGCTCATTGTACCATATTTGCTATAGTTCACCATTCATGTATATATATCTCCCTTAATCATATGTTTTCAGTGAAACATTACTGCACAGCAGGTCTCCATAGCCTGCGGCTAACGTCACGCATACAACAGACTAAACGGTCAAACTTCACAAGCTCTTAGAACATCAATGACCTTCAGTGCAGATCCCACCAAGCCACCCAAACACAAGCAATACAACAGCACTTAACCTGCAGGAACATTATTTGTGACTCTTATGGTGGCCGTCCTGCTTCCCATTCCATGACACATCAATGCAGAGCCCAGAGGTGTTTCACGTACATCCTTGCGTCATCAGGGGAAAAGCACCTGTCCAACAGGAGATATACCAAAAATGACATCCACCATTCCCTGGCTCTTTGCCATGCAAACGTTGGATAGGGATGAGTACGGGGCATGAGTTTGGTGTCCTGGATTGTGCTGTTTGTCTGCACATATTGTGAGAGTCATGTGGGTTATATGTTTAGATGGACAGTTGCTTTACCCCTGGTGATGCAGGGATGCTTGCAAATATGCTCCTTTGTCCTGAGTTGAGGCGTTGGGGAATGTGAGGCAGAACAGCCACCCTTTGGGCCACAAAACATAGTCTGGCCACTTAGGTGCTGACCCATTGATTGTGTTGGGATGTCTTGTCGGGATGTGCACGGAAGGTCATTGCTGTTATACGGCCATGTGCATTACGACAGTTTAGTCTGTGGTATGCGTTTTGTAGGCCCATGGTTACTGAGACCTTCATAGCAGTATTGTGTCTCTGAAAACATATTATGAATATACATATATGTACTCGGGTTGTCAAAGTCACTGAATATGGAGACATTTGAAACATGACCTCCTGGGTTTGTGGAGTGGGCAGTGTGAGATCTTGTACCCTTACACCTGCATCTAGCATGTTCCTAGGCCATCTGTTGTGGCCCCCCTGGGGAGTGACCAGATATGTGACCACAAACTGGGTACACAGCAATGACATATGGATGTGTTTCACACCTTAGTAATCAGGTCCCATGGCTCCTGGGGGTGGGCTGCATTGCAGCACATCCACAGCTGCACCTACCATATGATCAGGATACCGAACGGACATGTGTCATGCGGCCTCGGCCACAGGGGAATAGGGCATATGCGTGTCCAAACACAGCATCAGCTACCACAATATCCGGATGCCATACCCACCTTTGCAATCTGGTATCATGAACCCTGGGGGCTGGGTGTCTTAGCACACATCATCTGCAACATACACCATAACAGCAGGATGACTAACAGGACACTTTCAGCAGGTCTCCGGACTCCTGGGGATAGGATACATTATATGATGTCAACAGCAGCATACACCATATCACCAGGGTGACTGGGAATCCACTTTCATGGGCCCTCAGGACTCCTGGGGATAGGGAGGATGTTTTGAACTGCATAGGCACACACAACCATATCACCAGGGTGACTAGGAACCCATTTCCATGGGCTCTCAGGACTCCTGGGGATAGGGAAGATGTTTTAATTTGCATTGGCACATACAACCATATCACCAGGGTGACTGGGAACCCACTTTCATGGGCTCTCAGGACACCTGGGGATAGGTAAGATGTTTTAAACTGCATAGGCACACGCACCCATATCACCAGAGTGACTGGTGACTAGGAACCCACTTTCATGGGCTCTCAGGACTCCTGGGGATAGGGAGGATGTTTTGAACTGCATAGGCTCACACAACCATATCACCAGGGTGACTGGGAACCCACTTTCATGGATTCTCAGGACTCCTGGGGATAGGATACATTATATGATGTCAACAGCAGCATACAATATATCACCAGGGTGACTGGGAACCCACTTTCATGGGCTCTCAGGACTCCTGGGGATAGAGAGGATGTTTTCAACTGCATAGGCACACACAACCATATCACCAGGGTGACTAGGAACCCACTTTCATGGGCTCTCAGGACTCCTGGGGATAGGGAGGATGTTTTGAACTGCATAGGCTCACACAACCATATCACCAGGGTGACTGGGAACCCACTTTCATGGGCTCTCAGGACTCACGGGGATAGGGAAGATGTTTTAAACTGCATAGGCACACACACCCATATCACCAGGGTGACTAGGAACCCGCTTTCATGGGCTCTCAGGACTCCTGGAGATAGGGGGAATTGGAAAACAGCAACACGGCATTATCATACCACCAGGGGGGCTGGGTCCCACTTTCATGGGCTCTCAGGGCAACTGGGGGTAGGGCAGATGTTTTAGACTGCCTGGGCACACACACCCATATCACCAGGGGGACTGAGACCATTAGGGGCATGTCTCACGACCCCTGGGGGTAGGGCAGATGTGGGACCCTGCAAATGCGGAACCCACCATACCAGCATGATGATTACAAAACCTCCTTAGGCAGATATATGGGCTACCTGTGTTACAGTGTGTTTTAGCACATCAATAGCAGCAGCTGCCATGACACCAGGATGGCATCTGGAACTCTGTGAACAGGTCCTTAGCCCCCTGGGTACAGGGCAAACCACTAAGATGAGATACATAGACAATATAGCACTTGGGTTTACCTGATACACATAACTGAGATAGACTACCTGGATATGGATATGGATATACTGACCTGTCCCAAAAACACTTACCTCACGTGGGTAGTCCGCCACATGATTGTAGCGCCGTGTCACACAGTCCCAGGCCCTCCGGACTCTCACCAGGTCCTGCTGCCTGGAGGAACCAGGGAACAGCTTGTGCTGCCTTGTGGATATAAGCCCTGCCAGGTGGCGCAGCTCCTGGCTGGTGAACGCTGGCTTCCTTGACCTGGTAGCCATTTTCCCCAATGCCCTGCTCACGAACGCCCGCACGCCGCAACGTGCATGCACGCCCCGCAGGCCTGCGCGCATCATTGTGGTGCACTAGCAATGTGTTCTTGCCTATGCCACAACTGCTACACAGGATATGGTGTTGCCAACAATATACATATGGATCTATGCTGCAGACACACATAGCAGTGATGTGTCTGACATTTAAAAACACGTGTTGACCTTTATGCATGTCTCTGGTTGTTGCCACACATGGGTCTCAAACCCATCACCACTGGTTCCTAGGGCATTGTCTTAATCGGTGTGCTATTATTTATTTATTTATTTATTTATAGTCTCTTCTATACCGCACTATTCAGCATCAGCGCGGTTTACAATGAACAAAGAATTTACACATTTCCGATGGTACTTTGTGTTTACAGTTGAACAGGCAAAAGTAACTTGGATAACAGGGGTAACTATTTACAAATTATAACATAATCATGAACTCTTCTTGGTTTCAGCCTTAGGGGTTTTGGGAGGTCTGTGAGGTGGTTGAAATATCTGCATTGGTTACTGGGTAATACAAGAGGAAGAGGTGGTGTTTCAAGGCTTTTCTGAATTGCAATAGATCGGGGATTGCTCGGATGTCTTGAGGGAGGCTGTTCCAGCACCTTGGGGCACAGAACTTGAAAGCCCTGTCTGCTGTTGCTTTGGTGCATTGTGATAGTGATTTTGGGACTACAAGTGTGTTGAGTGTTACTGACCGTCTGTCCCTATTTTGAGGTGTCATCTGGATCAGATCCGTTAGTGACGCAGATGAGAGCCCTTTGATGGCCTTGAATGTAAGTAGTAATGACTTGTAAGTGAGTCTACTTCGTATCGGAAGCCAATGGAGTTGTTTTAGGATGGGTGAGACATGGTCTTTCCTGGATGCTCTGTGTAGGACTCTTGCTGCGGCGTTCATTGCCAGTTGCAGTGGTTGCAAGGTGGCTTGAGGGAGCCCTTGTAAGATTGAGTTCGCATAATCAAAATGTGGTATGATTAGGGCCTGATAGATGGTTCTGAAATCATCCGGCTCTAGCAGGGATCGTAGGTGTCTAAGGGAACGGATTTTATGGTATACCGCTCTTACAATGTTTCCTATGTGCGCCTTCATATCCAAGTGCTGGTCTAGAGTGACGCCGAGGTATCTGATAGTGGGTTTGGTCTGGAGGTCTGCTTCCTTCACCTTCAAGAAAGATGGAGCAATGAAGTTTCGGTCTTTTGTGATGAACAACACCTCCGTTTTCTTGTGTTGGATCTTGAGGTTTTGGGATTGCAGCCAGTTGGATACTTCATTTATGCAGTTTGTTAATGGAGTGAGGTCGGGGTTCTCTGTTGTAAAAGGCATGTATAACAGCACATCATCCGTGTATATCATGCAGTTGATACTGAAAGACCGTATCAGGTTGCAGATAGGCTGCATGTATATATTGAACATGAGGGCGGAGAGGGAGGAGCCTTGTGGGACCCCCTGCTTTTGATGGAACAGATCTGATGCAGTATTGTTGGATCGTACCTGTTGCCACCTGTCAGAAAGGTAGGATATGCACCACTCAAGTGCTTTCTCGGTAATTCCCTTACCCTTGAGTCGTTCCAGGAGGCGTTCGTGGCTCACAGAGTCAAATGCCGCTGCTATGTCTAGGAAGACCAGGACGAACCCTTGGCGGATATTGTTGATGCCTATTAATATGTTGCTGAAGAGAGTAGTGAGCAGTGTTTCCACACCGTGGGCTTCTCTAAAGCCGTGTTGACAAGGGTCCAGTGGTGCGTTAGTTTCTATATGCTCTTCGATTTGTCTTTGTACTTCCTTTTCCATTATTTTTGCCAGCAACGGTATGCTTGATATTGGTATGCCTTTTCACATAGCAATGACTGGCTACACAGTTACTCCAAGGGGGTATGTTCACGGAGCCATCTCAATGTGAGCCCAGCAATAATGTGCAGGATGCCATAAGGGGGAGGGGGGGCGTTCCGGTCTAAACGTAGGAATCGCGCAATAGGTTGCGTGTCACACATTATCACAGAATTGGGGAGGCGTGACACGTTAATGTGCGTTAAGCGTAGGTAGGTGTGCTGACGTGCATAGTAGCAAAGGTGTAGCACATTGGTTGACAGACTGCCTGATGGTACAGGGGTCATGGGCTCAATCCCCCAGTGTGGCTATTGTATACGACTGCCTGAAACATTACCCTTGATGTTTCAGCAGTGGTTTGTGAGGCAGTTTCTTTTTATTTTGATTTGTGCCGCCAGCAAACACACCCTCACAGTGCCATAACCTAAGGTGCTGCATCAGGCGCCCTATAGGGCACTCCAGAGGACACATTATAAGGTTCACTGTCCGCCAAGGCACCTTATACTGTTCCCTATAGGGCTCCTTATAAAGCGCCTTATAGAGTGCTTTCGAGAGCGCCTTATGAAGCACCTTCAGGCTATGGCACTGAGGGTTTTTTGGCAGGCAGCACTACTTTACATTCAAGAAGAAAATGCCTCAGACAGCCCTATCACATAACCCCACTGTGTGATCAAACCCATGATCTCTGACTCCACAGGCAGTGATGTAACCAGTGGGCTACAGCTGTATGGCTGCAACCAAACCCCTGGCTGGCTACAGAGGGACTGCAGGTCACCACACCAACTGCTGTGGTTACCAGGATAGGGTTAACCCACCCATACCCATGATGCACTGCACATGAGTATCAGCAGTCCAAAAATGATCACAGGATGGGGTATGCACCCCCACAGCACCTCGGCCAGGTAGGGGGACCTGACCATGTGCACCCCCACAGCACCTCAGCCTGGTATGGGGTACTGACCGTGTGTGTTACTGGCACAGAGTAGCTAACGACCATCACATTGTGCAGGTACTGTGCTCACCCTGAGGGTGAGGTGGGGCGCCCAGCACCAGGTCCACAGCACCTCTCATGGCTGACATATGCCATGCTGCAGGTCCCCATCAGTGCTACTGTGTGTGATAGGTAGTTCTTGCAGACACACCTAGGATACATCTGTGTCCATCTGTATTTCTCAGTCATGTCTAGCCCTTATTTATTTATTTGACATGTTTTGTATACTGTCTTTTCCTTCAATCAAAGCGGTTCACAACATACTACAAAGGTCATACAAAGGCAGGGAGGACATGCACCACCTTATCATTACATCAAAGTGGTTGGCGCCATGGTTACATGATGTAGCTGAGGGGGGGGGGGTTGGACCCATAGGCGGTTCATGTACCACCGCCCAACCCACCCTCTGGAGCTGGGAAACAGGATCTCCCACCAACAGATCCACATTCTACCTCCCTGCAATGGTGGCAGTAGAGGGGACCATCAACACCAGTCCTGCTGAGAAACAGACACCCTACAGGGCAGGCAATGCAGAGCTGTACACATCCATAAAGCAATAGCAGACAGAAGGCCTGGAAATGCTCAGTTGCCCCCCACCACTATCTGACGTTCTCCAGCAGCAAGCCTCCAGCCACTGCGCCCTGCAAGGTGTTCCAGCACGACACATACTAGCTGCAGACAGTCTGCTAGCTAGTCCATAGTGCATGTTCCTGGAGGAGATGTGTGTACCCAGAACTGGGATGTCAACATACACATCAAGCAGATACATCAGTGATTGGGCCCCAAAAAGGAACCCATATATATCACATGAAAAAAATACTACATAGTACTATGGGGGACCCTAGCCATGCCGTGGTCACTGCTCAGTCAGGGTGAGAGTGACCTCCCAGCAGGACATGCTGTGGCCACCCTGTCCGTGCAGGTGGTGGCTGGGCACTACAATGTCTGAGCCATTGCCCTATGCCCTGCCCAGATGCATCCAGGCCAGGCCACCCTATCCAGGCTATTCCCACAGTACCTTGCTCCTCATTATGAACATTGGCGGGCCAATACTGGCAACAGTGCTAGCAGTGTGGGCTGTGGAAGGTGTTTGCTGCCACCACACACTGGATAGACAGACACACACTCCCCACACCTATGCCAGAATTGTGCAACTATAGAGCTGTTTGCCAGCCCTGGCCACCGCACCAGTCCTGGGCACAGTGCAGGCATGGCTGTGGTACGCAATACTGTTGGGGTCACTCCCCGGGGTGGTAAACACTGTCGGACACAAGACCTGTAGCACACTCCACAGAAATCAGAAGGGTTGCTATGATGCAGCTCAATCAGTAAATTGTACTTAACTGCAGAATTGCTATCTGCCAGTCATCATAGCAGCCTTTTATTTTTTTATTTTTTTATTTATATTTCTTATATACCGCACTATTTGCAATCAGCGCGGTTCACATGGAACAGAAACATCCGACAACTTAAATATGTCTGGTCATTACATTAAACAGGAAATGCAACTTGGAAAAAGGGTACACTATATACATATGAGGTGTACTGAGAAAGGATAATGTTTGGTGTTTACATTGTAGGGGATGCCTGTTGCGAGGGCTTGCCTAGTTGACTACTATTATTGTTGAGGTGCTCGTTATTCGAGTGGGACTGAGGATCGGAGATGTCAGTGAGATATTTGGTGAAAAGAAAATGTTTAAGGGCCTTGCTAAATTGGCTCAAGTTGGGGATTGCTCTGATATGTGCTGGTAAGGTATTCCATAGACTTGGGGCACAGAGTTGGAAGGCTCTGTTAGCTGTTGTTTTGGTGCATTTAGTTGCTTCTTTTGGAATTACTAGCATGTTGGACTCTGCAGATCTTCTTGGTCTGTTAGGTGCAAGTGGTGGATGAGGTCAGATAGAGAGGAGGAGGAGAGCTCATTGCCAGCTTTGAAAGTCATCAGCAAGGTCTTAAAACAAATCCTGGCTTGAATGGGGAGCCAGTGTAACTGCTTCAGGAGTGGTGTCACATGGTCTCTCCTGGATGCGCCAAAGAGTACTCGCGCTGCACTGTTCATAGCAAGTTGAAGGGGATTCAGGGTGGACCGGGGGAGCCCTTGTAGTATGGAGTTTGAATAATCGAAATGGGGAATAATCAGGGCTTGGTAAATGGTGCGGAAATCATCTGGTTCGAGTAACGGGCGTAGGTGTCTGAGGGATCTGATTTTAAAGTAGATCGCCCTTACGGTATTGGCTACATGTTTCTTCATGTCGAGATTTTGGTCTAGCGTCACTCCGAGGTAACGTATAGCAGGTTTAACTTGTAGTTCGGCATCATTTACCTTAACGCAGCTGGGTGGTATGAAATTTGGGTTCCTTGAGATGAAAAGAACCTCCGTCTTTTTGTGTTGGATTCGCAGGTTTTGTGATAGGAGCCACTCAGATATAGTGTTGAAGCAATTAGTTAGAGGGGCGAGGTCTAGTTTATCTAATGATATTGGCATGTATAAAAGCACATCGTCAGCATATAGCATGCAACTAACATTGAAGGATCTAATGATTTTGCAGATGGGTTGGATGTATATATTAAACATCAAGGATGATAGGGATGATCCTTGAGGCACTCCTTGACTTTGTTGAAATGGTTCCGAAGTAGTCCCGTTTGCTCGAACATGCTGCCATCTTCCAGACAGGTTGGATCTGCACCATTCGAGCGCTGATCCGCTGATACCTTTTTCTCTTAGGCGGTAGAGGAGAATCTCATGGCATACAGAGTCGAAGGCTGCTGCTATATCTAAAAAGATGAGTGTGAAACCATGTCGTATGTTGTCAACGCCTAAAATTATATTGTTGAACAGGGCTATAAGTAGTGTTTCCACTCCATGTGACTCTCTAAATCCATGTTGGGATGGATCTAGTGGGGCAGTAGTGTCAATAAGATCCTGTAATTGTCTATGTACTACTTTTTCAATGATTTTTGCGAGCATAGGTATACTAGATATGGGCCTGTAAGACTCTACCTTTTGGGGGTCTAACTTGGTGTTTTTTAAAAGAGGTCTGACAGAGGTCTGCTTGAGAGTAGGGGGGAAAGACCCAGTGTTAAAAGATTGGTTTATGATGTTGGCTATAATAGGAGAGAGGTCACATCGCAGATCCTTTATCCAGAATGCCGGACAAGGATCTGTGTGTGCAGTGGTGGTGTTTAGGGCTAAGATGGTATCTTCTATAATTTTCTTTGAAGGTATAGAGAAGGATGTTAGTGATGCTGAGTGCTCTTGCACGTCAAGGGGGTCAGGTATTATTATTTTGTCGGTCTTGCACATTTTGGATTGCATGTAGACTGCATAGTCTTGCGGGTGAATATCGCCATGGTGCTCAGGGGTTGGTTTTGATAGATGTGTACCGTATTCCCAGGCTCAGGGTGGCATTGCTAAGGTCTGCAAGTGCTAGTATTTGGAGATGCACGCAGGGCCCAACATCCTGTCTCTCCAGGAGGCATTGGATGATGGAGCCTGTGGGTGTGGGTGTGTCTCCCCCGGTTGGCCGCTGGTTTAGGGGAGAGGTTCCAACTCCAGTCCTGGTGGACCACACACTGTTCGGGTTTTCATGCTGTCCCTCATGAATATGCATGAGATACATATGCATACCATGGGGGTGGCACATAGACATACAGCACAGGCATCTTTCTTAGAGGCAGCATGGAACCTGAATGGTGTTTGGCCGTCCAGGACTGCATTTGGGAAACTCTGCTCTAGGTATTGCACATGTCTATGGTGTCTGTGCTCTGTAGGGTAAAATGTAGGTGTTTTGGGCATGTTGACGTCATCTGCAATAAAGGTTCTGTCTGTATTAGCAAGTTTTAGTAGTGGGTAGAATATGGGGACTGGGGTTGGCAGGAGCCACAGCAGGGACGTGAACCTGTGAGCTTCTGTTCCTGAACACACTGTCTGTGTGTACTGCACCACACTGTGGCCACAGAGACAGAGCGTTCCCTGGAGATACCATGACTGTTTGTCAGACAGAGCCTGTCTGTTGCAGTGCACAACACCCACCTGAACAGGGCTAGGCCATGGTCTGCTGTGGGCAGCAGCCACTGCCCCCTCCACCACCAGTACCCTTCCGCCCCAATGCTGACATGCCCTTCTGCTGGTGGTGCTGGTGGTGTGCAGTCTCAGGCCATCCAGTGTGCTGGTAGGCGGCTGCCTATGGTACGGGTTCTGGGGTAGGGGGTGCCTGCATAGATGTCCACGCTTCCCCCCAGCACTGCCTGCCAATGTTCTGTGCCTTTGGGAGTACCTGCTGGGTACTATCCCCTGTGACACTGTGGGATGCACACTCATGCCCATGTTGGGCCCACATCAGTTGCTGTCTGGCTGCACTACTGTTCCAGCATTCCTATGGGCCAGCTAGGCATCGCCCTAGTCCACAATGTCGCCCAGCTGCACCAAAGCATGTGCCGCCTGCAGCCCTCTGTGTCCCCTTTTCCAGCATCTGTCCAGTTGCCCGTTCTGACATGCCCGCCCTGCTGTTTCAGAACATGTGCATGCCATAGGAAACTTGGCCAATGGAGTCAGAAACCCTGCTCAGCGCAATTTCAATGTGGGCTCATACACCTTGTATGGGGATGGAGCATAGACCCTTCCAAAAATTCATATCTTTTTTTTTGGAGCTTTCTTGGGAGTGTTTTTTGATGTTTCCCATTGATATCACTATTGTCCAGCTTGGTTATGGTTTTTTTACATTTTCTTCTGTTCATTTTCACTGTTTATTTGCCCTTTTGTTCCGTGCACATGTATTGCACTTATTACTTTTTGTAGGTTTAACTGGCTTTGCTGTACTTTGCTTACAGAAATGGTTTCTTTTAACTTTAAATCAGCTCTAACACCAGGGTTTCACTGGTGTTAGTTTTCAGCCTTGAATTTCACAGCATTAGTGTGCAGGGAACCTCTCCCCTCCCACTCTCTGCCCATTGACCCTCTCTCCCCGCCCCTGGGGAGCCTTACTCCACCCTCCAGGAGCCTTTCTCCACCCTCATTGCTCATTTTGCTCACTTATTTACTTTTACTTACATTCTCTTATATGCCGCACTATTCTGCATCAGTGCAGTTTATATTGAACAAACTGAAATTACATTGAACAGGGCATTATAACTTGGAGATAACTATTTTACAGGGAACATGGGCTATGGAGGGTTAAGTGGCTTACCCAAGACCACAAGGAGCACCTGTGGGACTAGAAACCCCAGTCCTTCCTGCCCAAGGTTACTGTCCTCTAGTGGGATTTGAACCCCCGACCTTCCGGCCTGAAGTACCTTGCTCCAACAACTAGGTCACTCCTCCACTCCTGCATGCTAAGGTACCGCTGCGCCTGATAAAGTGTCATTATTGCGCGATAAGGTACCTTTTCACGCGATAACGTGGCAGAGCGCACATTAAGACAGTTTAGTAAACATACCCCTTAGTCCTTAGTGGAACACCAGATCTGGTGCAAGAGATAAGGGTGTTGGCAATAGTGATCATAGCATGATCTCATTTGATTTAATAAGTGGAGGAGGGATGATAAGGAAATCCACATTACTACCTTTTAACTTTCAAAAGGGAGACTATGATAAAATGAGGAAAATAGTTAAAAAGAAAAAAACTAAAAGGAGCAGTTGCAAAGGTTAAAGATTTACATCAAGCTTGGGTGTTGTTGAAAAATACTATCTTGGAAGCCCAGACCAGCTGAAGACTGGAGGATGGCCAACCTAATGCTAATTTTTAAAAAGAGTTCCAGGGATGATCCGGGAAACTACAGACCGGTGAGCCTGACATCAGTACCGGGAAAAATGGTAGAAACCATCGTAAAGAACAAAATTGCTGAAAATGTGGATAGTCATGGTTTAATGGGAGACAGCCAACATGGCTTTAGACAAGGAAGATCTTGTCTTACTAATCTCATGTTTTTTTGAAGGTGTGAATAAACAGGTAGACAATGGTGAGTCGATTGATATAGTGTATTTGGACTTTCAGAAAGCCTTTGGCAAGGTCCCTCATCAGAGACTTTTGGCAAAACTAAAGGGTCATGGGATAGGAGGCAATGTACTATTGTGGATCAGGAACTGGTTAAAAGATAGAAAGCAGAGGGTAGGGCTAAATGGCCAATTTTCCCAATGGAAAAAGGTGAATAGTGGAGTACCCTAGGGATTTGTGCTGGGTCCGCTGCTTTTTGACATATTCATAAATGACCTGGAAAAGGGAATAACGAGTGAGGTTATCAAATTTGCAGATGACACAAAATATTTAAAGTTGTTAAAACCCGTGAGGATTGTGTAAAATTGCAAGAGGATCTTGATAAATTGGAAGATCGGGCATCAAAATGGCAGATGAAATTTAATGTGGACAAGTGTAAAGTTATGCCCCTAGGGAAGAACAACGCAAACTA
Organism: Ichthyophis bannanicus; assembly: GCA_033557465.1. Taxonomy (NCBI): domain Eukaryota; kingdom Metazoa; phylum Chordata; class Amphibia; order Gymnophiona; family Ichthyophiidae; genus Ichthyophis; species Ichthyophis bannanicus. The sequence goes on from CM066035.1 coordinate 454,803,854, forward strand.
TGGTTACACGATGCAAGGTTCCACATTAGGAACCACCACCCAGGAAAAAGATGTAGGCGTCATTGTGGATAACATGTTAAAACCCTCCGTCCAATGTGCCGTGGCAGCCGTGAGAGCAAATAGAATGCTAGGTATCATAAGGAAAGGAATGGAAAATAAAACAAAGGATATTATAATGCATCTGTATCATTCCATGGTGCGACCGCACCTTGGATATTGTGTGCAATTCTGGTCACCGTATCTTAAAAAGGATATAGCGTTATTAGAAAAGGTTCAGAGAAGAGCCACCAAAATGGTAAAGGGGATGGAAGGATACCCCTATGAAGAAAGGATTAAAAGGTTAAGGCTCTTTAACCTGGAAAAGACACGGTTGAGGGGAGATATGATAAAAGTTTATAAATTAATGAATGGAGTGGAACGGGTAAATGTAGATTGATTGTTTATCAGAATATAGAAAGACTAGGAGATATGCAATGAAGCTACAGTATAAACTATTTAAGACTAATAAGAGAAAATATTTTTTCACTCAACATGTAATCACACTCTGGAATTTGTTACCGGGGGATGTAGTAAAGGCAGTTAGTGTAGCTGGGTTTAAAAAAAGGTTTGGACAAGTTCCTGGAGTAAAGGTCCATAAACCATTATTAAAAAGGGACCCAGGATATCAATGCTTGACCCAATAAAGCATCATGGAACCTGTGTCTTTTGGGGTAACTGCTAGGTACGTATGACCTAGATTGGCCATTGTTGGAAACAGGATACTGGGCTTGATGGACCTTGGTCTGACCTAGAATGGCATATCTTATGTTCTTATGATTTTATCTTATCAGATAGTAATTGCATTGATAGAGATAGGTCATAAAGTTCATCCATGCTCTCTGGATGCATTTACCATGGCCTGCTTGAGTTAAAAAAGACCCCTGCAACCAAGATGCTGAACACTTACCCCCAATCAGGAATCCCAACTCTTCCCCCAAATAATCATCCCAATTCATCATTGGCTCTTATCAGTGGGTTAGTGGAGGGGCAGGAGTTATATCTGATTCTCCTGTCCCATTACTGGCCTATGTGCCAATCTAATGGTGCTGCCTGTATAAGTCAAGCTGCCACAAGATTACTGCTAGTGTTCAGAACCACCATTTTGCATCCAAACCAGCAATGAAGAAGGAAAATCCAGAGATCAATCTTGCCCCCAACTTTCTCCTGCCCCACCAATAACCCACCAGGAACACATTGGTTTGTGCGGAGGGATCAGGCTGGGGTTAAGGATCCTGATTTGGAGTTGGAGAGGAACTTGGGATCCTGATCATGGGGAATCATTTTTTTTTCACTGCTGTGGGTCATGTAACTACATGCTGATAGTATGGGTATACCTAACGCCTCCTTTTAAAGAGGCAATAAGTGCATCAATGCTATTAGCAGCCATGACAGTTAGCATGTAGAAGAGTAATTTGTATTTCATGCCCATTCAGCAACCATAACTCACACAGTTTCCATCTTATAACATAACATGTAGTTAGTGCACAAATTAGCATGCATTTTCATGCTATCACAGTACAAATTACCTCACCCATGCACTAGTAATGCATGTTAATTTACATGTTTACTGCTTAGTGCACATTTATAAAAAGACCCCTAAATTTAATAAGGTCTTTGGTGTTTTGGACCCCTGTTAAGCTATTCTATTGGGTTGGTTTACACCATGGCATGACAAATCCCAGGTACCTGGTCAATATGGCGACCAGAAATTTGTATCTGGGGCATGGGATTTCTTGACTCCTCCCCCGTTGATAGCCGCAAACCCTTTTTACCTGTGTGGATCCCATCTCCCTCGGCCATAACAGAAGGAAAGGCCAAAATGCTGGCAAAGTCCCCTTCTTTCTGCCCACGGGAGATCAGATCCCCATGAGCAGAAGAGAAAGGAAGACCATGATAATGCTCTGCAACAAAAAAGGTTATTGGTGTGTGTGGGGTGTGGGCAGGGGAGGAAGTGAGGTAGTGAAGACAGGAACAATTTAAAGGGGCAGTAGACCTATTAACAAAGCAGCATGGGGGGATTTTAGGGCAGGGGATATAGTAGGAAGGGTTGGTAAAGGGGAGAGAGTCTGTAAGGATAACAGAGGAGGGAGCCAGCAAGAGAGGAGTTGGAGAGGGCCGTGAAGAATGTAAGACGCTGTCAAAAGATGCATTTCCCTCCCCCTAGAACAGACATACGGGCACCCTACCTTCACATGACACACAACACATAAACTCTGCACGACAAACATGTACACACACAAACAGGCACCCTATCTTCATACCATATACACACACATGCATGCACGCCTCATCTCTACACCACACAAAGAAGGGCTCCCCAACTCTGCAGCACATACACACATGCCCTGTACCCTAGTCAAAACAAAGGCACCCACCACCACATCTCATGCTCAAGCACTCCACCATTGCACAAAACACACATACAGACACTTAATATCTGAAGCTATAATTGTTGTTATCTGCATTTCTTTCTAAAGATGCCATGTGGTATAGAAACTCTGGCACTGGTCTCATGAGACTTGAGAACATGAGACCAGCAATCCAAGGGAGCAATATAGTATAGGGGTGAAGTACTTTTGTCCACTAAAGAAGAGCGGGACCTAGGCGTGGTTGTGTCTGATGATTTTAAAGTAGCTAAACAGGTAGAAAAGGTGACAGCAAAAGCTAGAAGGATGCTTGGGTGCATACGGAGAGGAATGGCTAGCAGAAAAAAGGAGGTGATAATGCCTCTGTATAAGTCTTTGGTGCAACCTCATTTGGAGTATAGTATGCAATTCTGGAGACCGCACCTTCAAAAGGATGTGAACAGGATGGAGTCGGTGCAGAGGGTGGCTACTAAAATGATTAGTGGGCTTCATTATAAAGCATATGAGGACAGACTTAAGGATCTTAATATGTACAACTTAGAGGAAAGGCGGGATAGGGGTGATATGATTGAGATGTTTAAATACCTCCGTGGCATAAATGTTCAGGGAGAGAGCCTCTTTCAATTAAAAGCAAGTTCTGCTACGAGGGGACATGGGATGAGGGTGAAGGGAGATAGATTCAGGAGTGATATGCGGAAATATTTCTTTATGGAAAGAGTAGTGGATCCGTGGAATAGTCTCCCAGTGGAGGTGGTAGAGATGAGGACAGTAACTGAATTCAAAAAAGCATGGGACCAACACAGAGGATCTCTAAAGGTAAAAAGAGGACTGTTGTAGTTGTTGATATGGAAGGACAGACTAGATGGGCCTTGTGGTCTTTTTCTGTCATCATGTTTCTATGTTTCTATGTTTCAGTGCAAGAGATAATGGAGAGGGGGGCGTGGTGCGAGGAGGTCACAAGCATTGGTGCCTAATATTTTGGCCTGGCTCCTAAATTCACACAAATTTGCTGAGGCTTGGTTTACACACTTTACAAATTTAGCTCTTTCGCTAGGAAGATTGTTCTATCCTGTTTTGTCAAGTGACCACCTGTGGATTGCAGTAGCTAACGTATTATTGCCAATATTCTCTTTTAACTGTTATAAATGGCTATGAAGCTCAAATATAGATTTCTGGGGGTTATTATGGACTATTGAATCCTGTTCAAAATGTATTCAGGTAACCATGTAGTACTAAGATGGTTCTGTTTACTCTAACAAAAGAGCTAAGGTTAATACTCATAAGGGTGATGAAGGCCTGCTCATACAGCATGATTTCTTAGCTTCATTTGATCTTGTGTGCTCAATAATCTTAGTAATCTGGGAATTCTTCAGAATGTGCTGAGTCGATTTTCTCAATTCCTTATCGGCTGTTGTTTGTGGGCTACATACAATAGGAGCAAGATTAATCTAACACTGAAGAAGGCAGTCAGGGGTTCCTCTCAGGCCTTGCCTCTGTCTTTCATGTTAATTAACGCTTATTTGCAATATTTTGAACCACTGATAAGAGTATGGATTTCAGGCACTTTTCTTATGTGGATGATATGTGAATTGATTTTCCCATTAGGGCCACCTTAGAAGAAGCTTATACAATACAAAAAAAGTTCCATTTGCTATAGTGCTATCAAACATTGGATGTGAATACATTTGTTGAAAATAAACCCAGAGAAAGCTAACTTACTCTGGATAAGTGGACCCAGTAAGAATGTGCTAATTACTGGGCCACAGATAGATTGGGTTACTGTTTCAGCTTGTTGAAAAAATAACCCAATTATTTCCATTTCTGACAGCTGCTAAAAACTTGGTTTGTTTCAGAAGTTAATTTCTGAGTCTTGGTTCTTATATAAAGTTTTAATTACCAGTCTAATTCTGAAAAGAATATGATTGTTTTGTTAATTAATGTTATGTTTCTTTTAAGGATTATTTTAAGAAATGTGATTTGTCATTTATGAAAGACATCCAAATCAAATCAGGGACATCCAGGGTAGAACGTGCTAAAAAACACCAGGGACATCTTTGTCTGACTGATTTTAGTAATATAGACATCACCTGCATGTGACATCCATCTCATGCAAGAAAACACAAGGTGATGTCCAGAGGCATAGAAAAAATAAAACATGATCCCCCATTCCCTGTCCATTGACATATTGTAAAATACAAGGGGTATTAGGGTAGCTCCTTCTCCACACCCTCCAGATGTTTGCCTGACAAAACAAACACTTTTCAGATGAGTGTTTTTTGCCTGGAGCAGGTATAACCTTAGGCAGAACTTCGGAAATCCAGGATGTTTCTGAGATCTGTGCCTTACAAATGCAACGGTGGTCACTTCTTCAGAGCAGTAATTTGTCAATACAAGTAGTCTATCACTCTGATATCATTCCTGAAAGTATACTATATCTGATGGCACATTAATCTCTTATCTCTAATCAGTGGTTATATATTATTTTTCTTTTTTATATATATGTTATCTTTTATTATTTTTTATATTATTTTTTACTCGAGCAACTGATAGGTCTCAGACTTACTGGGCGTTATGCACATCAAAACTTTATGTATACGTTCTGAAAATACCTCAATTTGCATCAATGACCTTTATTATTTATACCAATTGCTTGAGATGAATTATTCTTCATAACTGGCTCAAAACTGTACTTAGCTTTCAATATGCTTCTCAATTTGTTCAGAGCTGTGCTTAGCCTTCCAAAGCGTTTCCCAACACCAACTTCTGTGCTATATCTGTGTTTCACCGCACATCGGTTTCTTCAAGGGATTATGCAAGAAGCACTATAATATAAATGAATCGTGCTCTCAATATGCATCATCTTTCCATTAAGAAACTAAAATCATGAATGTCATATGTTGCATACAAAGGACCCCTTACCCTGCTCTCGGTTATTTCTCTTCCAAACTCTGGATTACCGCGTCCTTCTACCAACTTTCTTCACCTCCAGTCAGTACCAGAGCCCATCGGCTTATGAAAAAACGCACACCATTTATGGATCTCGTCCCTCCCACATGATCTTTTGGCGGGAATGTCTTTATTTACACACTTCTCATTCTATTCGGGCATTTAAGCCCCCAGGGGCTACTGATTGTAACACATAATACTTCTGAGATCCAACAGGAACGTCCACGTTTTCTGTTCAGACTTGTATGTCCTCGCACTGGGAATGTCCACAGCCCTGGCTTCTAAAAGGTCTCTGGGGACATCCCTGTGCTTTGGACATCTCTCTGCCCATTTCAGATGTCCAAAGCACAAATAGGCTTCTAAAAATAACCCCTGTGAAATTTAAAATATTTTTATGATTTGCAATGTGCTTTTGACATGTAATATTAAATCATGCATTATATTCTTTTTATTCATTGTATATACTCCTTCTCCAGGACCAAGCAGGAAGTCAGTCCTCACTTATGGGTAACATCGGTGCCGATGGAGCCCCCGCACGGAGCATTTCCCCAGCTTTCCATGAAAGCCTTTGGGAATACTGCACACATGCGCGATCCCCTTCCCGCCTAAAGGTCCCATCTTGCTCAGTCTCTCTTTTTCTGTGGAGCCCATCGGACGTCTGCCCGAGTCACCCGGAAAAGTTGACGTTTTTTTGAAGATTTCTTCGCTTTTTTCTCTGAGTTCGATGACAGTTCCCCTTCCCGCCAGGTTCGGTACACCGGTATCGAGCCTGTTTTCTATTTTTCGGTTTTTGCCCTTCGTGGCTGGCGTTCGCGTCCTTTTTTCTGTTTTTCCCTGGAAGGCCGGTCTTTTGACCTCGCGGGGGCCCTTTTTTCCCCGATGGCTTCCAGTGGTTTCAAGAAGTGTGATCGGTGTAAGAAATTAATGTCTCTCACTGACACACACGACTGCTGCCTTCAGCGCTTCGGCCCAGATCATGATCCCATGATCTGTGGCCCGTGTGGCAAAATGTCCAACAAGGCGCTTTGAAGCCGTTAGCACCAGAAGGAAAGGATTTTTTCGGATTCTGCCTCTGGCCGGGCCCGGACCTTGTCTGAGGCCTCGAAGTCTCTGGAGTCATCGCCGGGGTTTCTCGGACAGGGTGTCCCCCGACTGGGAACGCAAGAGGAAGTAATGGCTCATGAGGTCGGCATTGGAAGAGGTCCTGGTTTCTTGAGGGCCAGGTCCAAGACCCCCGACCGCCCTCCCGGGCCTTTGGAGCAGGAGAAGCCGTCCAAAGTACCTCGTGTAGAGCTGGAGCCCGTCGGACACGTAAGTCCTGTAGTCCTCGTGGACTCTCCTCCGAGGGAACCGACGTCGGGCCCGGCGCCGCCGAAGCCTGAGTCAGTGGCTGCTGAGTCTCCTGAGCTTGGACTCAGGCTGACAGCTTTGGAGTACAGATTGTCTGCCTTCATGGAGCAGCAGCGAGTACTGATGGCCAGCCTTGCTGGTTCATCGGCCCCGACCACCGACATCGAAGTCGACCCCGGAGACCGAGCCGATACTCGAGACCATGAAGGCTCGAAGCCGTCCTCGGTCAAGGTCTCCCTCGACCTCCCGCTCGGAACTGAGGGCGTCGACGTCGGTGCCTTTGGCGTCGGGGCGGGTGCCACATCGACCCGCGCGGTTGGAGCCCCTCGACTCCTCCTCGGATGAGTCAGCATGGGAGACGGAGGACAAGGAGTCCCCCGATACCTTCCGGACTCAGTGCGTTCCTTCGGACTCACCGCAGTCTGAGCCCCGGAGTAGGTTCCCTCCGGAGGACACCCAGTTTTTGGAGTTCATGCAGGACATGGCCAAGGCCTTGGTGATTCCCGCAGACCCCGAGGAGGAGCCTCGAGCCGAGGAGCTCGTGGCCCTATAGTATGACTCTCCTCCGGAGGCCTTTACTGTTCCGGTTTCTCCGATGCTGGAACGGCTCCTCTTCCGGATGTGGGAGGCACCGGCCTCAGCGCCGTTCTTGAGCGAGCGAGTTGATTCCATTTATCGACTCCGCAAGAGCCCTGGCTTCCAAAAGGCGCAGCTGTCGCACCATTCCATGCTGGTGGAATCGGCCATGCATTGTCTGAAGAGCCAGAAGATGCACTCTGCGGTGCCCGCAGCAGGGAGGCCTGGAACCTGCATGTTTTCGGCAGAAAGTGCTTCCAGTTCTCGATGCTTGCTTGCCGTGTCCAGTCATACCAGCTGTACATGGGCATGTACCTCCGAGACCTGGCAAAGGAGCTTGCCGGGTTCTCTGCTGGCCTCTCCGGGGAACCTTTGCAGAGGTTCCAGTTTTCGTCTTCAGGAATCCGGGACTGTTCCAAGTTCATATCCCGAGTGGCCTACAATGGCTTCGAGGCTTCGGCGCATGTGGCGGCAGCCGGCATTGTGGCCCGACGCCAGGCATGGCTGCAGTCATCGGACCTCGAGCCTTGGGTACAGGACTAGTTGGTCGATGTCCCTTGCCGAGGTGAAAACCTTTTTGGCAAACCCATGGCCGAGAAGGCGGCTGAGCTCGAAACCGAGCACCTGACCAGGACAAGGCTGTCCAGAAAGACTTCTGCCCCTTCTCACAAAAAGAAGGGCTTGGGTAAAAAGTCCTTCTACCCGAGAAAGGTGTCTGCCTACATACCTTTCCCTCAGTACCAGGGGCAGCAGGCCAAGGGGCAGGGACATGGGCCCCATAGGCAGAAGACCCCCAAGCCCCCGGCTCCTGCTCCTACCCAGCAGGGAGGGGATTTTTGACTCCCAAGGCATAGCCTCTCCGCCCCTGCTGCCTCATCCCTGCACAGGAGGTCGCTTAGCCCTGTTTGCCCACAGGTGGCCACCCATTACAGGGGATGCTTGGGTCTTAAGCATCATTCACCAGGGTTATATGCTTCATTTCCAACAGCTACCTCCTATCTACTTTCCAGGAGAACCTCTGAGGCCTCTCCTACACACCAACCTCCTCCTCCAAGAACTTCAGGGTCTGCTTCTGGACAGGGCGGTGGAGCCTGTACCTCCTCGCCTACAGGGGCACAGGTTCTACTCCAGGTATTTTCTGGTGCCAAAGAGAACAGTAGGCCTAAGGCCTATCCTAGACCTCAGGAACCTAAACAAGTTCTTGGAGAAACAGAAGTTCAAGATGCTTACCCTTGGAACACTTCTGCCCTACCTCCAGCAGGGAGATTGGCTATGCTCCTTAGATCTAAAGGATGCATACACTCACATCCTCATTCATCCAGACCACAGAAAGTACCTCAGGTTCGTGGTGGGAAGAAACTATTACCAGTACAGGGTGCTGCCTTTTGGCCTCACTTCCGCCCCACGGGTCTTTACAAAGTGCCTAGCTGTGGTGGCAGTCTACTTGAGGACTCAAGGGGTTTTTGTCTTCCCCTATCTAGACGACTGGCTCATCCGAGGCCAGACTTACCAGGAGGCCAGGCAGGCCACCTTCAGGACTGTCGCACTCCTTCAAGACCTAGGCTTTGTCATAAATTTTGCAAAGTCCACATTGCTCCCCTCCCAGAACCTCGAGTTCATAGGAGCACGGCTGGACTCTCTGCAAGCAAGGGCATACTTGCCAGAGGACAGAGCTCAAAGGCTCATGGAGTTGGCATCCCGGTTTCTCAGTCTGCCATGGGTTCCTGCCAGGCTCTGTCTGCAACTCCTGGGACACATGGCATTGACTGTGCATGTGACCCCCAATGCCTGCCTCCACATGAGGCCTGCGCAGTGGTGCCTCAGAAGCCAGTGGAAGCAGGCCACAGGGAGCCTAGCAGACAAAGTAAGGGTATCAAAACCTTTCCTGGATTCTCTTCAGTGGTGGCTACACCCCCCCAGTGCCTGCCCCCACAGTGGTGTTGACAACCGATGCCTCCTTACAGGGCGGGGGTGCACTGAGAGCTGCACCCAAGGACTCTGGTCCCCATGGGAAGCCATGCAACAGATCAACCTACTGGAACTGCGGGCTATTCGCTTAGCCCTCAAGGCTTTTTCTCACACCTTGGCCCACCAGTCTGTTCTAGTTCAGATGGACAACCAAGTAGCCATGTTCTATGTGAACAAACAGGGTGGCACTGGGTCCAGGCCTCTATGCCTGGAAGCACAGGCCCTTTTGCTCTTTTGCCCTCAGGCACCAGATGTTGCTGAGGGCTGTTTATCTTCCTGGCCAGGAGAACATTCTGGCAGACCCCTTAAGCAGAATTCTGCAGCCCCACGAGTGGCAGCTGCACCCTTTGGTGGTTTAACAGATTTTCCTCAAATGGGGACTTCCATCCATGGATCTATTTGCCAGTCCCCTGAATCACCAACTGCCCAGGTTTTGTTCCAGGCAATCGCATCCCCTAAGGGTGGCGGCAGATGCCATCCTGATTTCTTGGTCCCAGGGCCTGCTCTATGCGTTTCCTCCCATGCCTCTGGTGGCCCGAACCTTGTTCAAGATTCTCAGGGACAAGGCCTCAGTACTTCTGGTTGCTCCCAGGTGGCCGAGGCAGCCCTGGTTCCCCCTGCTACTTCAACTGGCAGTGGAGACACCCATGCCTCTGGGATTCCAACCTGACCTTCTCTCTCAGGATCAGGGATTCCTTCTGCATCCCAATCTCAAATCTCTCCATCTGATGGCATGGAGGCTGCAAGGGTAGTCTTGGCTCCCTGGGGCCTACCTCAGGAAGTGGAAGAGATGGTCTTGGCCTCTAGAAAGCAATCCACCAGGAAAACATATGCCCTGAAGTGGAAGAGGTTCTCCTTGTGGTGTCAACAACGCAAGGAATATCCTTTCGACTGCACTGTGCCAGTAGTACTTCTGCACTTGTCCAATCAGGGTCTTAAGTCCAATTCTGTTCGGGTCCACCTCTCTACTCTGGTAGCTCACCACTCAGTGGTGGAGGGACACTCTTTGTTGGTTCACCCTTTGGTGTCCAGGTTTCTCAGAGGCTTACTTTTGCTCAAGCCTCCTCTCCGTCCACTGGCCCCTGAGTGGGAGTTGAATGTGGTCTTGCAGCAACTTACTCGCCCACCTTTTGAACCAATGGCTACATGTCCTCTACGCTTCCTTTCCTGGAAGACTCTATTTCTAGTGGTCTTGACCTCGACCAGGCGAGTGAGTGAACTTCAAGCTCTGATCTGTGACAGGCCATACACTCACTTCTATAGGAACAGGGTAGTCCTTAGGACTCATCCTAAGTTCCTCCCCAAGGTTGTCTCCTCTTTCCATCTCAACCAGGAGGTGGCTCTTCCAACATTCTTCCCTAGGCCCCATGCCAGCCTGGCTGAGACAGTCCTGCATACCCTGGACTGTAGGAGGGCCTTATCCTTCTACCTTGAGCGTAGGCAGGGGCATAGGAGGGCTACTCAGCTCTTCGTATCTTTTGTCCCCAATAACATGGGGGTACCTGTGTCCAAGCGTACCTTGTCCATCTGGGTGGCTGACTGTATCACCTGAGTTTACAGGGCAGCTGACCTTCCTTTGCATGGTCAGGTCACGGCCCACAGTGTCAGGGCAATGGCTGCCTCAGTAGCTCATCTCCGCTCTGTACCGTTGGCAGACATCTGCAGGGCTGCAACTTGATCCTCAAGCCAGACTTTTGTGGCCCATTACTGCCTGGAGAGGGAGTCCCGCAGGGACAGTGCTTTTGGTCAGGCAGTGCTCCAGAACCTCTTTGAGGTTTAGGCAACTCCTACCCTCCAGCCCTCTGGTTGGGCCACCGGTGGAGGTATGTTTTCAGTGAAATCCTTTCTCTGATGCTGAGGCTAGAGGGAGCTCATTTTTCAGCTCTGGGCCCCCGGTAGCCTGAAGATGGGGAGTCCTCTAAGTAAGGACTGACTTCCTGCTTGGTCCTGGAGAAAGAGTAGCTACTCACCTGTAACAGGTGTTCTCCAGGAGCAGCAGGAATCAGTCCTCAAAACCCTCCCTCCTCCCTTGGGAGTTGCAGTTGTACATAGTTTATTTTTTCTTTTTTGTGTGCTGTTTTTTAGCTATGTCATTTGACTGAGCAAGATGGCACCTTTAAGCGGGAAGGAGACCGCACATGCGTGCAGTATTCCCAAAGGCTTTCATGGAAAGCTGGGGAAATGCTCCACGCGGGGGCTCCATCAGCGCCGATGTCACCCATAAGTGAGGACTGATTCCTGCTGCTCCTGGAGAACACCTGTTACAGGTGAGTAACTACTCTATCTTGAACCTCTTTGGATGACTAGGCAGAAGTTACATTACAAAATTAAATTACAATTTTACAGGGGTAGGGCTTAGCACCAGGAGTGGGGCATCACATTGATGCCTATATTCAACCCTGATCCAGGGCAAGTTTGCATGATTTAGCTAAGTGAATTGAGCCCAACACCCAAGGGAGCCTCTGATTTGGGGACAAAGGCTCCTCTAAACACTTAGTGCTGCCATGCAATATGGGTATTGCAGGTATCTCCAAAATAACCTCATCTCATTGTAGTGTAGTTGCTTTTTGTTTAGCTAAAAGAAGCCTACAAAGCCTTTTTTATAAGACTGTTTTTATAAATTCATCCATTAAAGAGCTGCTTTCCATACTTTATATCCCAGCAATGCATTAACAGGGAATTTTCATATATTTTCATGGATAGTGGGCCATTATTGAAAAGTTGTCAGACTGACCATCAGTTCCCAAGAGTTTTTTATATTCAACATTTTGGGATAATTTCAAAATTAAACCATTCTTTGAGCAACAGAGTCTTATTCAAATATTAAAAGAATGCTGATTATATAGCTGGCGGTTAGTATATTACACGTATGTTCAACTGGCAGCCACAACAGAATATTTACCTTAGATCTTCAAGACCACCTCAGTTACAAAACTTTCAATATCTGATGATTCTGCTATAATTCCCTCACATGTACAGTAGATTCATCAGATTCTGTGCCTGCCAATACCTGACCCATACACTTCTCAATATCTGTGCCTGCTACACTTTTCTATTTCCAATGGCTTTACATGTGGCTCATCTCCTATTCCTGATCAACCTACACTGCCGCTGCATTTTTTTTTTTTTGAAAACTTTATTTAGCCGTTTCAAAACACAGAAAAGAAGAAGAAACTGATTACAACCAAACAACACATTAAACAATTTTGGCTATAGAATACAGTGTTCGGTAATACATTTCGACTCCTATACAAAGATAAGCATTCTGTCACCACCTTACATTCATGTCTGATATTAGGAGTCGAAAGACATAATGTGGCATACATCAAAACACTTAGCGACAGATACCTAAACCCAAATCCAGTCTCCTCTATTTTGGAAAAATCTTGGTGTCCAGGACTATCCATTTTTGCAACCTGGATGAAAGGTATGAGTTTTGTTTGACATAGATTTGTTCATACATGCGGTGAGCACATAAAGAATTCCACCAGTGTTCAAAAGCCAAAGCACTAAAATCTTTCCAATGACTCATAAGGACTTTCAAAGCAAGTCCAAGTAGTAAATCTAAAATTGAATAGTCATTCCTCCGTAGCTCAAGTATTCCAGCATGTGAGCGGTACATTATTATCTGAAATGTAAGAGGCACTTGTATACTTAGCAGTTGACAGATTCTGTCCCAGACTTGTCGCCAGTACTTCCGTAACTTCCAGCAAGTATATATCATGTGCTCTAACGTACCAGGTTCTTCTTGACAGGACCAACACCGATCAGCTTGGGATTGCCATTTTGCTATCTTAACTGGAGTCAAATAGGCCCGATGTGCCAGAAAATATAACATAAGAACATAAGAACATAAGAAATGCCATACTGGGTCAGACCGAGGTCCATCAAGCCCAGTATCCTGTTTCCAACAGTGGCCAATCTAGGTCATACGTACCTAGCAGTTTCCCCAAAAGACACAGGTTCTGCAGTGCTTGTACTAGGTCAAGCATTGATATCCTGGGTCCCTTTTTAATAGTGGTTTATGGACCTTTCCTCCAGGAACTTGTCCAAACCTTTTTTAAACCCAGCTATACTAACAGCCCTTACTACATCCTCCGGTAACAGATTCCAGAGTTTGATTACACGTTGAGTGAAGAAATATTTTCTCTTATTTGTCTTAAATAGTTTACCCTGTAGCTTCATTACATGTCCCCTAGTCCTTCTATATTCTGATAGCGTAAACAATTGATCCACGTTTATCCGTTCCACTCCATTCATTAATTTATAGACCTCTATCATATCTCCCCTCAGCCGTCTCTTTTCCAGGTTAAAGAGCCCTAACCTTTTTAGCCTCTCTTCATAGGAGTAGCCTTCCATCCCCTTCACCAATTTGGTGGCTCTTCTCTGTACTTTTTCTAATAACTCTATGTCCTTTTTAAGATACGGTGACCAGAATTGCACACAATATTCAAGGTGCGGTCGTACCATGGAGCGATACAGAGGCATTATAATATCCTTTGTTTTATTCTCCATCCCTTTCCTTATGATACCTAGCATTCTATTTGCTTTCTTGGCCGCTGCTGCACACTGGGCGGAGGGTTTTAACATGTTTACACGTTTGCGTTAGGGAGGCTGAGCCTGTTACCCTTATCTGAGAATGCCAAAAATGAGTCCAGTCTTCCGGATTCTCCATATGACCTGCCTCCTCTTCCCAGATGGACTGCAAACCTTTACACCATCTGGTCTGGTCATCCCTGAGAATTGAGACTATTTTCGAGACAATCCGTGGTCCTTCCCGTAGCTCCCTTACTTTCCTCATCCATGCACTGGAAGCAGATATTGCAATTGGCGAGACCTCGGCTTTCCCAAGGCAGTGTCGTAGCTGACACCATTGGAACATACAACTATCTGGAAGGCCGAATTCTTGTTGCAAAATCGGATAGGTCTTAAAAATGCCATCGGCAATTAAATGTCCAAGAGTATATATCCCGTGCTTGAGCCATAGGGGCCATAAGAAGCATCCCCCTGCTATCTTAAATCTGGGGTTCATCCAAATGGGTGTCTCTAGAGTATAATCCAACCCACCATCAATTGACTTTTGCAGCAGTTGATACACTTGTTGCGTCGCTTGGATGACTACATTAGATTTCCCCCCTTTAGCACTTATAGACTCAATACAGGTCCTAAGAGGGAGCGGCTTACTGATTGCGGCCTCTATCCGTAGCCACTGTGGATCTTTCAATCGCAGCTCTTCTTAACTCCAAAGGCACCCCTGCCGCAATAATGCCGCCACATGGTACCAGTAGAAATCAGGGAATTGTACTCCTCCCCGCTCCTTGGATAACTTAAGTTTCCAGAGCGCTATTCTGGGAGTTTTATTACGCCACAAGAAGGAAGATAGGATTCTGCTTAGTGTCGTGTAAAATCGCACAGGAAATAGTACTGGTATCATACTTAAAATATAGTTAATTTTAGGTACTATCATCGTCTTTATAGTCTCCATTCTACCCCACCACGTCAAATGGAGTGGATTCCACTTGTGAGTGTACTCTCGCACAATCCTCTCGCAATAAGCTTCATTGCGTGTCACCGTCTCTGCCAAGGTGGTGCCATATTCGACTCCCAGATATTTGAAGAAAGTCGATTCAATCTTGAACAGGTATTGATCTAACATATCCCTAGAGACGAGATGGTTTAACGGGACTACTACTGTTTTAGTGAGATTCAACTTATAGCCGGAGATAGTCGAGTAGGTTGCGATAGTGTCCAGTAATGGATCCAGCGACTGCGGCTCCACAAAGAAAAGTAAATCATCTGCGTAGGCAGATAACTTGCAATGACACCCATGGAGCTCAATACCTCTGATGCTATCCTGCTGTCGTATGCTTAGTGTCAACGGTTCAAGGGCCAAGTTGAACAGCAGTGGCGATAATGGGCAGCCCTGCCTCGTGCCCCTGTGTAGTCGGAAAACCGATGATGTCGCTCCATTAGCTATGATCCGAGCCGTGGGTCGGGTGTATAGCATCTCAACACTTTTCAGGAATCGGCCTTCAAACCCAAACCACTGTAGGGATCGAAAGAGAAAAGCCCACTCGACCCGATCAAAGGCCTTTTCGGCGTCCAGTGCCAGCCCTACAATTGGGTTGTTGACTTTTTGAGACTCCAGCAATATGTGGGCCAACAGTCTGTCATTATCGACAGTCGATCTTCCAGACATGAAGCCAGATTGGTCCAGGTGTATAAGAGTACTCATTACCTTACTCAGTCGGTTAGCAAGGATTTTGGCATAGATTTTATAGTCTGAATTGAGCAGGGAGATGGGTCGATAGTTTTCTATCCTTTGGGGATCTCGACCGGGTTTAGGATGTATAACGATAGTAGCCTCAGCAAGTGCTCCGATCTCAGGATGTTCATCAGACAGGCGACTGTAGTAAGTTTGTAGCTCAGGAACTAGCAGCGTTGAAAAGGTTACATAAAATTCCAGTGGGATGCCATCAGGGCCGCAAGCCTTCCCCTTAGCCAGCTGGCACATAGCTCTTTCTATTTCAGCACAGGTGATCTCTTTTTCCAGGATCGATACCTGTTGCTGGGATAATTTAGGTCCCTGAACATTGGCTATCAGTCTCAGGAAAGCCCCCTCATTCCAGGTTACTTCCGACTTATATAGGTCCAAATAAAACTCTCTGCATTTCTCTAGGATATCGTAATCTTTCACAAGCAATTTACCCTGCGAGTCCTGCAATCCTGCAATGCGTTTAACCGCTCCTTTGGCCTTCAGCGATCTAGCCAAAAGCCAAAAGCCACAGCACAAGTATAGCTTCTGACATTTGTTTTTTTCCAAAGTAATTTTAGGGTATGTATTCCTGATTTTTATTTGTCCAAAGCTAATAAATGTTTTGCTTAGCTGTAAGATTTGACAATTGCATGAGTAAAAAAATTAAAAACAAAACAAAACACATGCAGCATACTTTTGGATAAGTCTGGCCTTATAGATTGTAGGGCTGAGTAGAAAGTGTTCAAGTGTCTTTAACCCATCCACAATTGCTTTTGCTCTTCAGATCCATCTTTTCTCTTATCTCCCCTTAAATCATTTCTTGTTAACTCTGTTCATCAAGTAACCTGCTTCTATCTGTGCCCTTCTCCTCCATTACTAGTCCATGACTTATTCTTTCCACTTTTCCAAATTGCATGCCTGGCACAATCTTCTTGAAGTAATGTACCATGTTCCCTTCCTGCTCATATTTAAGTCCCTCATAATAACAAAACTTTTTGAGTTTGTTCTTAAATCTGAAAGCCTGGGTCTTTCAGATTTTAGTTTTCTAGATTTCAATCATATCTACTGTAATAAACAAATATTTTTAAAACCTTCACTTATTTGTATATCTTGACTAGCTTGTAAGATCCACAGAACAGGGACTGACTCTTATGTATATAACTCCAGTGCCATATAGGGATGATAACAATAGTAATAGTAATAGCGATAGTAACAGTAATCTTACACACCAAATATCTATTAAGACAATAATTTGTATACAGCTGCCATTTAAGTTCAAACGAGCATAAGAAATTCCATACTGGGTCAGAACAAGGTCCATCAAGCCCAGTATCCTGTTTCCAACAGTGGCCAATCCAAGTCACAAGTACCAAGCAGTTTCCCAAAAAGACGCACAGGGGGTTATTCTGTGCCACAAATAGCGGGGTATGGATGTTCCAACTTCCCTAGATGCATTTTTTCTTGTGCCTGGGGTGCAGATGGAGCAGTAGGAGACCAGAGGACATTCCCAGGAGCCTGACCCTTGCCTTGGGAGGCCAAATCAGGGGACGGGGCTGCATGAAATAAGCTTTTCTTTCCAGCGGCTGGCATCGCGGCCCTTTATTGGAGCCACGGCGCCATGGCTACATGACGCCATGGCGCCGCGGCTCTATTGAAGAGCCTTGACTGAGTTAGCAGGGAAGAATCTGTACTTGCAGGCTGGGCTGAATCCCAGTCCCGGCCTGCATGTGCAAGACTGATCGTGATTCTGATTCCGCGGAGCTAGATGTGCCCTGCGGGATCAGAATTGCTATTCCCTCTGTATGTTCGGCTCAGACCAGGTATACAGAGTGGATCTAAGTCCAGGACAGAATGAGCCTTACAAGTTCCATAATACTTATATTAGGGCGAGCAGTGGATTTCCCGAGTCCCCTTTAATAATAGTTTATGGACTTTCCTCCAGGAACTTATCCAAATTTTTTTTAAACCCAACTACACTAACAGTTTTTACTACATCCTCCGGTAATGAATTCCAGAGTTTGATTATGTGTTGAATGAAAAAATATTTTCTCTTATTAGTCTTAAAAGGTTATACTGTAGCTTACTTGCATGTCCCCTAGTCTTTCTATTTTTTGATGGCGTAAACAATCGATCTACATTTACCCATTCCACTCCATTTATTAATTTATAGACCTTTATCATAACTCCCCTCAGCCATTTCTTTTCCAGGTTGAAGAGCCCTAACCTTTTAAGCCTCTCCGCACAGGAGTATCCTTCCATTCCTCTTACCATTGTGGTCTTTTCTCTGTACCTTTTCTAATTCTGCTATATCCTTTTTAAGATACGTCAACCAGACTTGCACAGAACAATCAAGGTGCATTCGCACCATGGAACGATACACATGCATTATAATATCCTTTGTCTTATTCTCCATTCATTTTCTAATGAATCCTAGCATTCTATTTGCCTGATTGGCCACCACTGCACACTGGGCAGAGGGTTTCAATGTGCTATCCATGATGATGTCTAAATCTTTTTCCTGGACTTTGCATCATATAACCATAGTTTGGGTTTTTCTTTCCTAGGTGCATAACTTTGCACTTTTCCACATTAAATTTCATTTGGTGTAGTTTCTCTAAATGGGTTAGTTTTGCACATAATATGGTGGTCATGAACCTCACTTCTAAGTCAGGGTATGTGGAGTATGATGTTTGGCATAATACTTGCATCGTGTCAAAGAGAGCTCCTGCTGGAGTTTGTAAGATGTAACATGTATGGGTAGATTGTGAAGATGTGCGTGGAAATTCTTCTTTATCAAGCCTGTGGCTCCCAGTACAATGGGAAATATTTCTGCATCTTTCTGCCACATTTTCTTGGTCTCTGATTGCATTTCTTGGTACTTCAAGATCTTCTGCCTCGCCACGTGATTCACAGAATAATCACTTAGTACCGACACTTCTATTATCAAAGCCATTCTGGTATACTTCTCCTTTACCACTATATCAGGTTTCCTGGCAACCAGTTTCTTATCCGTCAGAATGGGAATGTCCCAGGTGATCATCTACCATTTGAATGTCCAGTCTTCCAATTTATCAAGGTCATCTTGCAATTTTTCACAATCCTCTTGGTTTTTAAAATTTTTGAATAATTTTGTGTCATCTGCAAATTTGATTACCTCACTCGTTTTTCCCTTTTCCAGATCATTTACAATTATGTTAAAAAGCAGTAGACCCAGAACAGATCCATGGAGTACTCTACTATTCACCTTTCTCCATTGGGGAAATTGCCATTCAGCCTTACCCTCTGCTTTCCATCTTTTAACCAGTTCCTGATCCATAACAGTACACTGCCTCCTATCCCATGACTCTTTAATTTTGCCAAAAGTCTCTGATGAGGAACCTTGTCAAACCTCTTTAACTGTGACAATCCCATGACTTTTTAATTTCACCAAGAGTCTCTCATGAGGGACCTTTCTGAAAATCCAGATACACTATATAAACCGACTCACTTTTGTCTACTTGTTTATTCACACCTTCAGAAAAACATAACAGATTAGTAAGACAAGACCTTCTTTGGATAAATCAATGTTGGCTTTCTCCCATTAAACCGACTATCTACATGTTCAGTACTTTTGTTTTTTATAATGGTTTCTACCATTTTGCCGAGTATTGATGTCAAGCTCACCAGTCTGTAGTTTCCTGGATCATCCCTAGAACCCTTTTTAAAAATTGGTGTTACATTGGTCATTCACCAATCTTCAGGTATCATAGAGTATTTTAACGATAGTGCACAGATTTCTACTAATAGATCTGCAATCTCCTATTTCACTTTTATCAACACCCTCAGATGTATACCATCAGGTCGAATTGATTTTCTAATCTTAAATAGTTGTAATACATCTTCCCAGTTTATCAATATTTCTTTCATTTCTTCCGAAGCATCACCTTTAAATACCATTTCAAGCATGAGTAGCTTACCTACATCTTCTTCTCTAAAGACTGAAGCAAAGAAATCATTTAATCTCTCCGCTATGGCCTTGTCCTCTCTTACTGCCCCTTTTACCCCTCTATCATCTAAAGGTCCAACTGACTCTCTCACAAGTGCTTAGCTATGAATGTACTTGAAAAAGTATTTATTATGTATTTTTGTTTAGACTGCAAGTTTTAACTCAAATTCTCTCTTTACCTGCCTTATCAATACCTTACATCTAACTTGCCAGTGCTTATGTTGTTTCCATTTTTCGTCATTTGGCTCCTTTTTCCTTTTCCTGAAAGATGCTTTTTTGGCTACAACAATCTCTCTGACCTCACCTTTAAACCATGCTGGCAGTTTTTTGGACTTCTGAACACTTTTCTTAAAGTGTGAAATAGAGCTGGTCTGGGTTTCCAAGGTAGTATTTTTAAACAATAGCCATGCTTGATGTAAATCATTAAACTTTGCAGCTACTCCTTTTAGTTTTTTCTTAACTATTTTCCTCATTTTATCATAGACTCCATTTTTAAAGTACTGTGGATTTACTTGCCATCCTTTCTCCATTTGTTAAATCAAACACGATCATGCTATGATCACTATTGCCAAGTGGCCTCAACACCCTAATCTCTTGCACCAGATCTTGTGTTTCACTAAGGACTAGTTCCAAAATGGCTTCCCTTCTTGTCGGTCCATGAACCAACTGCTCCAAGAAGCAATTATTTATTTCATCTAGAAACTTTATCTCCCTGCCCACTGACCCATTTGATACTGGGATAATTGAAAACACCCATTATTATTAAAGTGTGTAACTTTTGTTAGCTTCCCTGATTTCTTTGAACATCTCATCATCCATTTGTTCATTCTGGCCATGCTGTCAATAGTACACATCCCACTGCCATCACTTTTCCCTTCCCCTTTTTACATGGAATTTGAAACCATAGAGATTATATAGTGTATTTTGTTTCCTGCAAAACCTTAATCCTCTGTGACTCAATGCTCTCTCTAACATAGAGCACAACCCCTCCACCAATTTGATCTACTCTATCGTTGCAATATAATTTGTAACCAGGTATCACAGCCCCCATCTGGTTGTCTCCTTCCACCAGGTTTCTGATATACCAATCATATCTAACCTCTCATTTAGTGCTAACTATTCTAACTTTTCCATCATATTTTTTAGAATTCTAGCACGGACAGATCGTCCAATGTGTGAGAATGTTGTTCACACAAGGCCCCGCGCTTCAGGAGGCCCCACACCAACACCATCTCACATTTGGCACCAGCAAGTAGGGCAACTGTAGAGGGAGCCCAGCCTCATCTCTGACAGCTGCTGAAGTGAAGAGCACCTTTTTTCTTCACGTTGGCACCTGTATTACAGTATAGGGTACTAGTGCGCTGAGACAAAAGGTACTTCCTGTTTCCTGGCATTCAGCGCACCAGCATCCTATACCGTAATATAGCTTCCAAATGCCTAAAGGTGCCATCTTGCTCAGTCTCTCTTTTTCTGTGGAGCCCATCGGACGTCTGACCGAGTGACCCGGAAAAGTTGACGTTTTTTTGAAGATTTCTTTGCTTTTTTCTCCGAGTTCGATGACAGTTCCCCTTCCCGCCAGGTTCGGTACACCGGTATCGAGCCTGTTTTCTATTTTTCGGTTTTTGCCCTTCGTGGCTGGCGTTCGCGTCCTTTTTTCTGTTTTTCCCTGGAAGGCCGGTCTTTTGACCTCGCGGGGGCCCTTTTTTCCCCGATGGCTTCCAGTGGTTTCAAGAAATGTGATCGGTGTAAGAAATTAATGTCTCTCACCGACACACATGACTGCTGCCTTCAGCGCTTCGGCCCAGATCATGATCCCATGATCTGTGGCCCGTGTGGCAAAATGTCCACCAAGGCGCTTTGAAGCCGTTAGCACCAGAAGGAAAGGATTTTTTCAGATTCTGCCTCCGGACGTGCCCGGATCTCGTCTGAGGCCTCGACGTCTCTGGAATCATCACCGTGGTTCCTCGGACAGGGTGTCCCCCGACCGGGAACGCAAGAGGAAGAAACGGCTCATGAGGGTGGCATCGGAAGATCCTGGTTCCTCGAGGGCCAGGTCCAAGACCCCTGACCGCCGTCCCGGGCCTTTGGAGCAGGAGAAGCCATCCAAAGTACCTCGTGTAGAGCTGGAGCCCGTCAGACACGTAAGTCCTGTAGTCCTCATGGACTCTCCTCCGAGGGAGCCGATGTCGGGCCCGGCGCCGCCGGAGCCCGAGTCAGTGGCTGCTGAGTCTCCTGAGCTTGGACTCAGGCTGATAGCTTTGGAGTGCAGATTGTCTGCCTTCATGGAGCAGCAGCGAGTACTGATGGCCAGCCTCGCTGGTGCATCGGCCCCGACCACCGACGTCGAAGTCGACCCCGGAGACCGAGCTGATACGCGAGACCATGAAGGCTCGAAGCCGTCCTCGGTCAAGTCTCCCTCGACCTCCCGCTCGGAACTGAGGGCGTCGACGTCGGTGCCTTTGGCGTCGGGGAGGGTGCCACATCGACTTGCGCGGTCGGAGCCCCTTGACTCCTCTTAGGATGAGTTAGCATGGGACACGGAGGACGAGGAGTCCCCCGATACCTTCCGGACTCGGTGCGTCCCTTCGGACTCACCGCAGTCCGAGCCCCGGAGTAGGTTCCCTCCGGAGGACACCCAGTTCTCGGAGTTCATGCGGGACATGGCCAAGGCCTTGGCGATTCCCGCAGACCCCGAGGAGGAGCCTCGAGCTGAGGAGCTCGAGGCCCTATAGTATGACTCTCCTCCAAAGGAGGCCTTTACTGTTCCGGTTCCTACAATGCTGGAATGGCTCCTCTTCCAGATGTGGGAGGTTTCGGCGCCGGTCTTGAGCAAGCAAGTTGATTCCATATATCGACTCTGCAAGAGCCCTGGCTTCCAAAAGGCTCAGCTGTCGCACCATTCCATGGTGGTGGAATCGGCCATGCATCATCTGAAGAGCCAGAAGATGCACTCTGTGTTGCCCCCCAGCAGGGAGGCCCGGAACCTGGATGCTTTCGGCAGAAAGTGCTTCCAGTTCTCGATGCTTGCTTGCCGTGTCCAGTCATACCAGCTGTACATGGGCATGTACCTCCGAGACCTGGCAAAGGAGCTTGCCGGGTTCTCTGCTGGCCTCTCCGGGGAACCTTTGCAGAGGTTCCAGTTTTTGTCTTCAGGAATCCGGGACTGTTCCAAGTTCATATCCCGAGTGGCCTACGATGGCTTCGAGGCTTCGGCGCGTGTGGCGGCAGCTGACATCGCAGCCCGACGCCAGGCATGGCTGCAGTCATCAGACCTTGAGCCTTGGGTACAGGACAAGTTGGTTGATGTCCCTTGCCGAGGTGAAAACCTTTTTGGCAAACCCATGGCTGAGAAGGCGGCTGAGCTCGAAACCGAGCACCTGACCAGGACAAGGGTGTCCAGAAAGACTTCTGCCCCTTCTCACAAAAAGAAGGGCGCAAGTAAAAAGTCCTTCTACCCGAGAAAGGTGTCTGCCTACAAACCTTTCCCTCAGTACCAGGGGCAGGAGGCCAAGGGGCAGGGACATGGGCCCCGTAGACAGAAGACCCCCAAGCCTCTGGCTCCTGCTCCTACCCAGCAGGGAGGGGGTTTTTGACTCCCAAGACTTAGCCTCTCCGCCCCTGCTGCCTCATCCCTGCACAGGAGGTCGCTTAGCCCTGTTTGCCCACAGGTGGCCACCCATTACAGGGGATGCTTGGGTCTTAAGCATCATTCACCAGGGTTATATGCTTCATTTCCAACAGCTACCTCCTATCTACTTTCCAGGAGAACCTCTGAGGCCTCTCCTGCACACCAACCTCCTCCTCCAAGAACTTCAGGGTCTGCTTCTGGACAGGGCGGTGGAGGCTGTACCTCCTCGCCTACAGGGGAACAGGTTCTACTACAGGTATTTTCTGGTGCCAAAGAGAACAGTAGGCCTTAGGCCTATCCTAGACCTCAGGAACCTCAACAAGTTCTTGGAGAAAGAGAAGTTCAAGTTGCTTACCCTTGGAACACTTCTGCCCTACCTCCAGCAGGGAGATTGGCTATGCTCCTTAGATCTGAAGGATGCATACACTCACATCCTCATTCATCCAGACCACAGAAAGTACCTCAGGTTCGTGGTGGGAGGAAACTATTACCAGTACAGGGTGCTGCCTTTTGGCCTCACTTCCGCCCCACGGGTCTTTACAAAGTGCCTAGCTGTGGTGGCGGCCTACTTGAGGACTCAAAGGGTTTTTGTCTTCCCCTATCTAGACGACTGGCTCATCCGAGGCAGGACTTACCAGGAGGCCAGGCAGGCCACCTTCAGGACTGTCGCACTCCTTCAAGACCTAGGCTTTGTCATAAACTTCGCAAAGTCCACTTTGCTCCCCTCCCAGAACCTCGAGTTCATAGGAGCACGGCTGGACTCTCTGCAAGCAAGGGCATACTTGCCAGAGGACAGAGCTCAAAGGCTCATGGAATTGGCATCCCGGTTTCTCAGTCTGCCATGGGTTCCTGCCAGGCTCTGTCTGCAACTCCTGGGACACATGGCATCGACTGTGCATGTGACCCCCAATGCCCGCCTCCACATGAGGCCTGCGCAGTGGTGCCTCAGAAGCCAGTGGAAGCAGGCCACAGGGAGCCTAGCAGACAAAGTAAGGGTATCAAAACCTTTCCTGGATTCTCTTCAGTGGTGGCTACACCCCCCTCACACACCTTGCTGCAGGGGGTGCCTTTTCAGGTGCCTGCCCCCACAGTGGTGTTGACAACCGATGCCTCCTTACAGGGCGGGGGTGCACTGAGAGATGCACCCAAGGACTCTGGTCCCCATGGGAAGCCATGCAACAGATCAACCTACTGGAACTGCGGGCTATTCGCTTAGCCCTCAAGGCTTTTTCTCACACCTTGGCCCACCAGTCTGTTCTAGTTCAGACGGACAACCAAGTAGCCATGTTCTATGTGAACAAACAGGGCGGCACTGGGTCCAGGCCTCTATGCCTGGAAGCACAGGCCCTTTTGCTCTTTTGACCTCAGGCACCAGATGTTGCTGAGGGCTGTTTATCTTCCTGGCCAGGAGAACTTTCTGGAAGACCGCTTAAGCAGAATTCTGCAGCCCCACGAGTGGCAGCTGCACCCTTTGGTGGTTCAACAGAATTTCCTCAAATGGGGACTTCCATCCATGGATCTTTTTGCCAGTCCCCTGAATCACCAACTGCCCAGGTTTTGTTCCAGGCAACCGCATCCCCTAAGGGTGGCTGCGGATGCCTTCCTGATTTCTTGGTCCCAGGGTCTGCTCTATGCGTTTCCTCCCATGCCTCTGGTGGCCCGAACCTTGTTCAAGATTCTCAGGGACAAGGCCTCAGTACTTCTGGTTGCTCCCAGGTGGCCGAGGCAGCCCTGGTTCCCCCTGCTGCTTCAACTGGCAGTGGAGACACCCATGCCTCTGGGATTCCAACCCGACCTTCTCTCTCAGGATCAGGGATTCCTTCTGCATCCCAATCTCAAATCTCTCCATCTGATGGCATGGAGGCTGCAAGGGTAGTCTTGGCTCCCTGGGGCCTACCTCAGGAAGTGGAAGAGATGGTCTTGGCCTCTAGAAAGCAATACAGGAAAACATATGCCCTGACGTGGAAGAGGTTCTCCTTGTGGTGTCAACAACGCAAGGAATATCCTTTCGGCTGCACTGTGCCAGTAGTACTCCAGTACTTTCTGCACTTGTCCAATCAGGGTCTTAAGTCCAATTCTGTTCGGGTCCACCTCTCTGCTCTGGCAGCTCACTACTCAGTGGTGGAGGGACACTCTTTGTCGGTTCACCCTTTGGTGTCCAGGTTTCTCAGAGGCTTACTATTGCTCAAGCCTCCTCTCCGTCCACCGGCCCCTGAGTGGGAGTTGAATGTGGTCTTGCAGCAATTTACTCGCCCACCTTTTGAACCAATGGCTACATGTCCTCTATGCTTCCTTTCCTGGAAGACTCTATTTCTAGTGGTCTTGACCTCGGCCAGGCGAGTGAGTGAACTTCAAGCCCTGGTCTGTGACAGGCCATACACTCGCTTCTATAGGAACAGGGTAGTCCTTAGGACTCATCCTAAGTTCCTCCCCAAGGTTGTCTCCTCTTTCCATCTCAACCAGGAGGTGGCTCTTCCAACATTCTTCCCTAGTCCCCATGCCAGCCTGGCTGAGACAGTCATGCATACACTGGACTGTAGGAGGGCCTTATCCTTCTACCTTGAGCGTACGCAAGGGCATAGGAGGGCTACTCAGCTCTTCGTATCTTTTGACCCCAATAACTTGGGGGTACCTGTGTCCAAACATACCTTGTCCATCTGGGTGGCTGACTGTTTCACCTGGGCTTACAGGGCAGCTGACCTTCCTTTGCAGGGTCGGGTCACGGCCCACCGTGTCAGGGCAATGGCTGCCTCAGTAGCTCATCTCCGCTCTGTACCGTTAGCAGACATCTGCAGGGCTGCAACTTGGTCCTCAAGCCAGACTTTTGCGGCCCATTACTGCCTGGAGAGGGAGTCCTGCAGGGACAGTGTGTTTAGTCAGGCAGTGCTCCAGAACCTCTTTGAGGTTTAGGCAACTCCTACCCTCCAGCCCTCTGGTTGGGCCACCGGTGGAGGTATGTTTTCAGTGAAATCCTTTCTCTGATGCTGAGGCTAGAGGGAGCTCATTTTTCAGCTCTGTGCCCCCGGTAGCCTGAAGCTGGGGAGTCCTATAAGTGAGGACTGATTTCCTGCTTGGTCCTGGAGAAAGAGTAGTTACTCACCTGTAACAGGTGTTCTCCAGGAGCAGCAGGAAGCAGTCCTCACAACCCTCCCTCCTCCCTTGGGAGTTGCAGTTGTACATAGTTTATTTTTTATTTTTTGTGTGCTGTTTTTTAGCTATGTCATTTGACTGAGCAAGATGGCACCTTTAAGCGGGAAGGGGATCGCGCATGCGTGCAGTATTTCCAAAGGCTTTCATGGAAAGCTGGGGAAATGCTCCGCGCGGGGGCTCCATCGGCGCCGATGTCACCCATAAGTGAGGACTGATTCCTGCTGCTCCTGGAGGACACCTGTTACAAGTGAGTAACTACTGTATCTTGAACCTCTTTGGATGACTAGGCAGAAGTTACATTACAAAATTAAATTACAATTTTACAGGGGTAGGGCTTAGCACCAGGAGTGGGGCATCACATTGATGCCTATATTCAACCCTGATCCAGGGCAAGTTTGCATGATTAGCTAAGTGAATTGAGCCCACCACCCAAGGGAGCCTCTGATTTGGGGACAAAGGCTCCTCTAAACACTGAGTGCTGCTATGCAATATGGGTATTGCAGGTATCTCCAAAATAACCTCATCTCATTGTGGTGTAGTTGCCTTTTGTTTAGCTAAAAGAAGCCTACAAAGCCTTTTTTATAAGACTGTTTTTATAAATTCATCCATTAAAGAGCTGTTTTCCATACTTTATATCCCAGCAATGCATTAACAGGGAATTTTCATATATTTTCATGGATAGTGGGCCATTATTGAAAAGTTGTCAGACTGACCATCAGTTCCCAAGAGTTTTTTATATTCAACATTTTGAGATAATTTCAAAATTAAACCATTCTTTGAGCAACAGAGTCTTATTCAAATATTAAAATAATGCTGATTATATAGCTGGCGGTTAGTATATTACACGTATGTTCAACTGGCAGCCACAACAGAATATTTACCTTAGATCTTCAAGACCACCTCAGTTACAAAACTTTCAATATCTGATGATTCTGCTATAATTCCCTCACATGTACAGTAGATTCATCAGATTCTGTGCCTGCCAATACCTGACCCATACACTTCTCAATATCTGTGCCTGCTACTCTTTTCTATTTCCAATGGCTTTACATGTGGCTCATCTCCTATCCCTGATCAACCTACACTGCCTCTGCCTTTTTTTTGTCCCTCTTTGGAGATGGGAGTAAACATCCTTTCTTTCCTGTGTCTACTAGAAGCTGCAGCTACTGATATTCTTCTCTTAAAGAATCCTCTCTTGAGCATGACTGATGTACTACAGGTAATTGGAGATCATCCCTTCTGTTCCCCTCCACAAGTGCCGTCGCTTGCATTAGATCTGTCTGGAGCATCAACTAACTTCCCTCCTCTGCTTCTACTACTATTTCTACATGCATCCCATCCAAGCATTGTGATACATTCAAACTAAAGAACAGGCTTTATGGGGAGTGACTGTCTCTCTCAAATGTGTCTGCAAATGTATCTCTCTCAAATGGGTCTGTAAATGTGTCTCTCTCAGATGTGTCTGTATGCTTCGTAGCACCATAGAATTGAGAGGTTTTAGCTGCCTACCTATATTCCTCTGCTTATCTGAAGAGACAGAATAAAATTCTGCAGCAGCAACTGGCATATGGCTGTGTGTCTCTGAGCAGGAAGAATAAGTTACTCTCCCGAGGACCTTCACTTGGTAGCCACATTTTGTTAAATCTATATCAAATCTGAGCAAGGTGAAACTACACTTGAAATATGATAGGAAAGAAAAGGAGGAATACATATTGACCACATGTCACCTAGGATAAAAGAGGTGCCCGCTTGCTTACCTACTAGAGCTAGAAATGGGCGGAGTGATAATGCAGAAACTTCAGATGAAGTTGTTCATGGACAAATCGCAGCAGGAAAAAAAACACAGAAGTTAATTAAAAAGATAAGAGTCTTAACTACCATTAAGTTGATTCCCAACTAACACTGCATAATCTGCTTTGCTGTCTTTATGCTACAGTCCCTATATTGGAGAACATAAGACATAATAATTGCCATACTTGGCGAGGTATCTAGCCCTCTGTACTGTTTTCAACAGTGGCAAATCAAGCTTACAAATACTCGGTAGACTTTTAAAAGGTAGTAAGATTTCATACTGCCTAACCCCATGGATAAAATGTGGCTTTCCCAAATCCAACTTGCTAAATTTTTATGGACTTTTCCTACAGGAACTTGCCCAAACGTTTTTTTTTTAAAGCCAGCTATGCTAACTGCATTTATCACATCCTCCAGTGGTGAATTCCAGCGTTTAATTACACATTGAATGAAAAGAAAATATTAAAGCACACCAATATGCTCTCTTTACAACCTGCGGAGGATAAACCCATTGAATAGACTGAGTAGCCATCTACCTTGCATTATATTTGAAGTCAGGTAAATCAGAACATAAGTGCTTTAA
The DNA here is from genome assembly GCA_033557465.1 of Ichthyophis bannanicus. NCBI lineage: Eukaryota > Metazoa > Chordata > Amphibia > Gymnophiona > Ichthyophiidae > Ichthyophis > Ichthyophis bannanicus. Next base: position 454,832,492 of record CM066035.1, read on the forward strand.
GTGCAAAAACTGACTAGTAGATAGATTCATCCATAGGTGAAGTGAATGACAACTTTAAAAATGTAATAAAGTATTCTCTGCTAAAAATTTATAAAAAATGGAAAATCAAAAATGAACATCCACTATAGAAATTAAAATATCGAGGGATCTGTATTGGGACCGGTCATTTTAATTTATTTATTAATGCCCTGAAACTGGGAACAACAAGCAAGATGATTAAATTTGCAGATGTTAGAACATTATTCAGAGTTGTCAAATCACCTATGGATTATGAGAAACTGCAGGAGGACCTCATGAGACTGAGACTGGATATCCAAATATGTATGTTTATTGGTTCTTGATTTACCGCTCTTCGCAAAAAAAAAAAAAAACAAACAGCAGAGCTGTGTACGATCACTAAAAACAATATTTGCTTTGTTCAGCTATGAATTATACAGCATAATACAATATAACACTGGAATGCCAGATTACCACTTTACCAACTGAAATGTCTGCAAACTGTCATAATACTGCTGTATGTATTCTTTCCCATGCCCGGTAGTATGACCATGTCACTCTCCTTCTGAATCACCATCATTAGCTCTCTATCGTATCGTGTATTCAGTACAAAATTATGACTCTAACCCAAAAGGGCACTCATGGTGAGGCTCTGGACTACATCTCTTCTTTGATCACCCTATACACCCCTGCTCGCTCTCTCCGTTCTCTTCACGGCAATGAATTACAAATTCCACCTCCTGCCAAAGCAAATTGCAAATCCACTCATTAATCCCTCTCCCTCTGGAATAATTTGCTCACCCATTTGCGACTGGAACACAATTTCAAACACTTTGAAAGTACACTAAAAATGCATCTTTTTGAGTCAACATTTCATAATTAAGGTATTACCTCTCTGTTTTAGTTTCCACTACAAGTTTCTTATTCTGATTCATCGTGCTCTTTACACCAATACTCCTCTATATCTTGCAGATCGGATCTCTCTTCACACTCCTTACCGTCAGCGTCGTTCTATACATGCCAACCGTCTATCCCTTCCTTCCCCGTCACAAGCTCACCTTGAGCAAACCCGCCATGCAGCTTTTTTCTTTCTAGGCCTGGTACTATGGAATGCACTACCACCACTTCTCCGATTGGAATCTTCATATCCACAATTCAAAGCATCACTCAAAACCCATCTGTTTCAGCAAGCCTTTCATCTCTCTCCTGATGGTCCTCCCTGATGTACTTATTTGTTATGTCCTTCTGTTTGCTCATACATTTGTCCTGTCACGTACTTTGTCTACCCGTAGTTTGTTTTGTCTCCCCCTACATGGGCTTACTATTGCGTTGTACTCTTATGTTTTATTACTCTTATGTTCTTAAATTATTGGCCCTTTTGTTTTGTTTTATCTATTTTATTTGTCTATGCTTTTATACTTTCACTTTCCTATCTTATTTTGGCATTCCTTTTCCTTGTCTTTGCATTGCCAACCTTTTATTGTACACCGCTTTATGTTTCGACGGAAAGCGGTTTATCAAATTTTAAATAAAGATAAAGATAAAGGTCCCTTAAGCAACATGCTGGGTGGGTGGGGGGACACTGACCAGGAAGCTCCAACTGAGCTAAACCTCTTTCAATGGTTTAAATTTAAGCATATGTTCTGAACCACTGGGCCACTGACATGCCAAAGTGAGAGGCCATGAGCTGTCCCTAGAAGAGAGCCCATGGTGCTGGCATAGCTGACAAGGTACATATTGTACATGCGCTGATACATGAAACCTCGTGTAGGGGAGGTGGTGGTAAGACAGCACAATTACAGTATATGTCAGTCATACAGTTTGCCAGTATTTTATTTATTTATTTATTTAAACGGATTTCTATACCGCCTTATCCTGCAATCAAGGCGGTCTGAATAGCAAACAATCAATAAGATACACTGTCTAGTGTGCACATGCAGTGGGTAGTGTATGCGTGTGAGTGTGTCTGATCGTTGATTCTTGGTGTGCTATTTACATCATGCACTATTTACAATGCTATGGGTATCAGGTCCTTGCTTAATTACTATTATAGTGACATGGGGGGGGGTATTGAGGTGTCTGTTGCATGGTTTAAGTAATGCCACCATAGTGTTCTATGAAGAGGGTCGTCTTCAGTAGTTTCCTGAAATCCTTAAGGTCTGTTGTTGAACGTAGTTCGTCGGGGAGGGCGTTCCGGATTGTTGGTGCCGCCTTTGATAAAGGCTCATTTTTCAGTGTCCTTGCGTACCCTGTTGATGTCTTTAGGTGTGTTGACACGGTTGGAAGTGCCTGCTACACCTCATTTTCATGCCCCATCCTCAACTGTGTTCAGCCATCTCTAACCCTGGATATGTGGCCCTATTTCCCTGTCCACTCAAGTGTGACTCTCCAGAACATGCTCTCTCCCAGCTACAGCAATGACTATGTGGAGGGGCTGGCTGCAAACCTACATGCAAACCCATGGTATAAACTAAGGCAATGCATCTTCATCCCCTACTGCTTCTGCTGCTGGTTTTGCAAGATGCAGATAATGACATGGGCATGATTCATGGGTGTCAACCTGCCTCTGCTCTCTGCGGGGTCTTTGAAAACCTTAGGTGACACCACAGCCTATGCCTCCTTTCCAGATTATCACCCAGTAGCCCTTACATAACTATCCAGTGTATATACATACCTGCACATCATACTCTTGAGACTAACCTTGCTTTGCATGTATATGTGTACCTGCTGTCCAGCAGGTACAATCATAAGCTGCTGGCTCTAGTTTTTGTGGCTATTTGTTTGTTGTCATGGCTGCTGCACATTGATGTCCCTCATATACCAATGGCCTAAGTGACTGCCTAGTTTGCCTACAGACAGCATAGGCGGCGTGATCCTTGTGTGCGCTCCTTGGGGCAGCGACAGGGGCACTCCTCACACGGGCTCTTTGAACATCCTGCGCTTCCCTCTCCTTGCGAACCAGCGCCTTCCAGCTTCAACATACTGCCCAGTTTTCTCTAAGGATACGCCTGCTACTTCCAGGTACCGTTTTCATTTTGTTGTCCTTCTTTTGTTTCTTTTGTTCATGGCTGCTATACCAGTGGTATGGGGTCGCCGACCCCTTTGTTTCTCATCTTTCTCATGTCGATCCGCTTCCTGCACGCGAGTACCCCTTCGAGCCTCCCCAACCAATCTGATCGCTTGTCTTCCTTCTCTGACCCCTGCAAACTCTCCCATTTTAGCCTCGGCGACTCATTCTCTATGGCTTGGTTTGCTTAACTGCCGCTCTCTTCGATTGAAAACGGTCCTTATTTATGATCTCCTTGAGCAAGAATCCCTCAACGCTCTGTTCCTTGTTGAGACGTGGCTTAGGGAGGGTGAAGACCCCCTCCTGGCACGATGTTTACCCCCTGACTACAACGCCTTCTCTGTCCCACGTATTGGACGGACTGGCGGCGGTGTTGCAATTATCTACCACTCTGCGGCCTCTTTCACTCGAATCTTTTCCCCTTCGTTACAGTACCCGGAATCTCTTCTCCTTCTCCTCGACTCTCACCCATCCCTCTCCTTATTAGTAGTCTACTCCCCTCCTTCAGCTTCTCCCCTTCTCTGGGAATCTCTCTTCTCTTCTATCTCTGATCTGGTTTTGCAATTTCCTCAATTGATCTTACTTGGTGACTTCAATGTTCACTTCGACTCTCCCATCTCTCCAAGGGACCTCTCATTTGTTTCGCTCCTTGAGGATCTTTCCTTAATACAGCATGTTGCTTCCCCAACTCATGCTGCTGGCCATACTCTAGACTTGGTTATCTCCCATGTCAACTCTCTATGTCAGTTCTCCTCATTTTCTCATTCACCTGTCCCATGGTCAGATCATCTCTGCCTTACATTTTCCCTACAGTTGGCAGCGTCTGGTCCTGACTCCCCGGACTCGTCTTCTCTGCCAATGCAATCTTTCCACCGCATTACTCCAACAGCACTCCAGAACTTTCCCACTGCAACCCAGCTTCTCCCTTCTGATTTCTCTTCTCTCTCCCCATCTTCCCAAGTTGCATTATGGAACTCAGAACTTGGTCTTGCATTAGATCGTGTTGCACCTTTGCAATCTCACTCTTCTCGCCCTGTAGTCCGTCATCCCTGGTTTCATCCTGGGTTCCGATTACAGTGCTCTCATCTATGCAGGGCAGAACACCTCTGGAAGAAAGCTCGTTCAGCGGCAGCGTACCACCATTTTAAACTTTGCCATGCGCAATATCGCACCAGTCTCTTCCAAGTCAAGCATACTTTCTATTCTGAATCAATCGCATCTGCTCCCAACAGGTCTCGGCATTTGTTTTCAACCCTTCGTACTCTTTCACAGCTGCAAACCCGGCCCGCACGGAATGTTAGACCTTCTGATTCAATTCCTAGTGCTCCCCAATTGGCCTCCTTTTTCTCCTCCAAAGTTCATAACCTACGCATGTCTCTTCCTTCCTGTCCTCAGGCGCTTCCTCCCCCCCTCCCTACTTCACCCCCTCCATCCTCTCCGTTGTCTCACTTTTGGGCTAATTTCCATCCCCTTACCTCCCCAGAGCTTCTCAAGTTCCTTTCCACAACTCGCAAGTCCACTTGCCCATCAGATCCAATACCTTCTGCTTGGCTTTCCGAACCCTCTCTTGGCTTGCTTCCTCCACTACTTACTATCATTAATTCCAGTCTCACTTCCGGTTCTTTTCCCCATCTGTGGAAACATGCTCTGGTGCGCCCCCTCTTGAAGAACTCTACTCTAGATTCATCAGTTCCAGCTAATTATCGTCCTGTATCAAACCTGCCATTTGCTTCTAAACTCCTAGAGAAAGCAGTTTTTTCACAACTTGCCCATCATCTTGACACGACACACTTTCTTCACCCCCGTCAGTCCGGTTTTCGACCAGGTCATAGTGTTGAATCCATTATTACTGCTGTCATGAATGAAATACACTCTGCACACGATCGTGGTGATATCTCGGTGGCAGTGTCTTTGGACCTTTCAGCAGCTTTTGACTTAGTTGATCATTCTCTTCTCCTCTCTAGACTACGTGATGCAGGTGTTCGAGGTACTGTCTATCGCTGGTTCCACTCTTTCTTACATGCTCGCACTTTTGCTGTGTTCTCTGCTTCATCCACCACAGACCACTTTCCTCTCACTTGTGGTGTCCCTCAGGGTTCGGTCCTTGCACCACTATTATTCAATGTGTTCCTGGCCCCTTTAACATTACTAATTCAGTAATCAGGTATTTCAGGGTATTACTATGCCGATGTCATTTTCCTTTTGCACCACACCTTCTCTTCCCATCCTGACTTCACCCCGCTAAATGAGTGCCTATCCCTGGTCTCTACCTGGTTATCCTCAAACTGCCTTGTTCTTAACGTCTCCAAAACTGCTGCTATCTGGTTTCCTCACATTTCTGTCTGCCCTTCACTTACTCCCTCCTTCTCAGGCTCTCCCATTTCCCTAGTGCCTAAGCTCCGTTATTTAGGTGTTCTGCTCGACAGCACTCTCACGTTCGCTGATCACATCTCCCAGGTTTCTCGACGTTCTTTCATTTGTCTCCAGAGCATTCGTGCCGTCCGGCCATTCTTATCCCCTCAAGCTTTGATCACTCTCCTTCTTTCACTTGTCATTACCAGGATAGATTTTAGCAACTCCATATTTGTCGGTATCCCTTAGTATCAGCGTCAATGGCTACAACTCCTACAAAACACTGCGGCCCGGATGATTACCCATGCTTCCCCCCGCGATCATATCACTCCTATTTTGCAACAGCTTCATTGGCTCCCGGTAATATTTCGGACAAAATTTAAGATCCTCACACTAGTTCATCGAGCCATTTATTCTCATAGACCTCAGTACTTAGCCGACCTATTAACATTTCACACACCCACCCGGAGCCTTCGTTCTATTCATATCAACTGCTTACACCTCCCTTCCCCCTCACAAGCACATCTGCAGCCTTTTTCTATGTTGGCCCCTCCCTGTGGAACTCCCTGCCTACTGCCTTACGATTGGAAGAGTCCTACCCCAAATTCCGTTCTCTCCTGAAAACTCACCTTTTCTCCTCCTCTTTCAACCTTCCCCCCTAATCCCTTGACTCACTTTTCACTTTATATTTGAATCTCACTTATCTTTCTTGTTTATATTAATTGTATTTCCTTTCTTTCTTTCTTTGTTTTTGAATTGTAAACCGCCCCGATGTAATGGGGGGCGGTATATCAAGTGTGTAATAAACAATAAACAATGTTATATGTGTGAGCTGACTCTGGGCCCTGAACTGTATGAGAATCATGTCTATACTGCATGTTTATGGCATCCAGACATGGCAGGTGAAACTAATGCCTGGTCAAAGGCTGCAGTTATCTGCGCCTGCGCTAGAAGTGTCTTTCATAGTCTGAAGATGACTAGTTCAACAGTGCTAGCTATGCATTACTGTTCACGCCCAACCTCCACCCCAAATCTACCCTAACCGTGCCTTTTTGTGTGCTGCCCCAGTAGTGCAGAATTTTTAGCATAGATGCATTTTTGCCACACACATTCAGCTAATGGAGGGCAGGGACATGCCATTCCTGCACTAAAACCCATATTCTCAGTTATTGCCCTTTACTAAAAATGCCCCTCAGAATCCTCAGAGGGAAGCTGTTCTAGTTAGGAAACAAGAAAAATAAATGCTGAGATAATGTACATGAAATCCATTTTACGATTCATAAAGCATTATCATAAATGATTTGTGATGTAATGTAGATAAGTTTGCATATTTTATCCAACAAACAATTAATACAAACATTTTTGGAAAAAACATATATACAGGGTGGCCCAAAAAAAGTGAGAACATCTCGTAAATTAAAAACTTAAATAGTTTTCTTATTTACCTTTTTTAGCTATATAACATCTTTATTTCGACAATTTCCCGCTGCCATCTTTTTTTATTTTAAAATTGTTAATCGTTTACATCTGTCTTTTTGAATTTTTAAATAACTTATATGCTACGAGTTGTTCTCACTTTTTTTGGGCCACCCTGTATATATATGGCAAACCGTTCAATTTATAGAAATAGGGAAGATTGCCTAAAGATTTTGAATATTAAGGCCCAATTTAGATAGGTCATAGAGATGGGACATCCAGAGTGGATTGTGCACAATTTCTCCTGTATTTTACAAAAGTTCTGTCAAACATGGACCCTCTTGTAAAAATATGTGTAAGGACTTGTAGGATCGCAGATATATTTGCTGGCATGTGCAGTGGAACAGCAATTTTAAAAAGCTACATCTTTCTCTTCCATATCTGTGCATGGGAGCAACTTTTGAAAATTGCTTCTTCTGACAGCATTGAACTTTCTTTCCTCCCAAGTCAGCAACACATGACCTCTCCACCACAGCACCTCTCTCAACATTAAGCTCACAGATGACCAGCTGCCCCAACATCAAGTTCATTTTCCACGTCCCAGTTCTTCCTTGGATCTTACCAGGGGCCCCTGGTGGTCTAGTAGGAGCAGGAACAATTCTCAGTCGCTTCTTCTCTGTTAGGGCCTGAATTCAAAATGGCACCCCAACCTCTAATGATGATAGTGTGAAATTACCACTAGGGCTCATGACCACCATTTTGAATCTGGATCTGAATGGAGCAGAAATAACTTGGGATCACTCCTGTTTCAACTAGACCACCAAGGATCCCCTTTAAGAGCCAGGGGTGATCCCTGGTGATCTAGTGTGGCTGGGTTTAAAAATGGTTTGGTCAAGTTCCATAAACCATTATTAAAAGGGACCCAGGAAATCCACTGCTTGCCCCAATACAAGCATTGTGGAACCTGTGCCTTTTGGGCAAACTACTAGGTACTTGTAATCTAGATTGGCCACTGTTGGAAACAGTGATTGACCTTGGTCTGATCCAGTATGGTATATCTTATGTTCTTAACTTGATGACAGAGGTAGTGTTGAGGGTTGGGGGGGGGGGGCTTGTGCTGTTGTCAGAGGGTGGGGGGATGGGGTGGTCATGTCAGCCTTTGCACCTGCCCCCTCAAGCTTGCACTTCTGTATTCCATCATGGGGTAGGTGCAAAGGTCAACATCCTAAATTTTTGTGCACCACATACAGTACATTCCCCTATTGTGATTTTTGATCTGCCCAAACAACATCCTATCCCCCTCCTTGAAATTGGGGTGTGATGTAGATATCCATGTGTAAATAGCATTTTTCTAAAATTTTTATCTACATGGGTAGCCAATCAATATATGAAAATGCCTCTATTTACACATGGCGTTGCTTCTAAAATAAGGGTAACTATGGAATAAATTTCTGTAGCTTTCCCAAAATATAAATCATTTTAAAATTGTCAACATTGCTTATGAAAGAAGCCATGAGTGTTAAATTACTGCAACAATGCTATAGCCTGGAATTATACAAACCTCAGACAGGAGTAAACGGTTTGAGAGCATGAAGGCATATAAAAACATGTACAGGGCTGGAGGATCCAAGATGCTGCACCTGCATGAGTTCTTGTAGCAAGGCGTTTACTTCTTTACCTATAATGGACAAGAGAAAGGGGAAGACTCAAGCGTATACCCTCCTAGAATGGGTCAGCAACTCCCTCAGGCTATATAGATGCTTTTGTCCATCATAAGTCAACATATACTACATGTTGGGGAAAGGAGCATCAGATGCTGGAATTGGGTTCAACATTTCCTTAAGCTAGGAGTCTCGGGAGCCTCTGTTGAAGCTACATCCTGTGAATACTCTGCTTTCTTTGTTTGGTGGAGTGTGACAGAAGGCACCATACCAACACTCCACCAACACTAGCGTGGGTGAGAGAGACGGAGGATCAGGCAGATAACAGAGGGGTTTTTCTGACCCCTTCTGCTGGTGGAGGGAGAGTGGTGCCACTTGAAGTGTTTAGTGAACATCGAGCTGAAACCTCAGTGGTGAATGAAGCTTCTTCCTCTTTTTCAGAGCAACAGCATTATCTGCTGCTACATTTTTGAAAATATGTCATTTAGTTATAACTTTGGATTCAATATGGCAAACTATTGTTGATTAGGGCTCTGCTCTGGTCCCACATAGAAATACTTTAAATTCTGGAACTGAGCAGTTGGATGCCAAGGTGGAAATCTCTTTGGTAGACTCTATTTCATTGAAGGTAGGGGTAAAGGAACTTCATTAACACGTTCAAGTGGACAGTGCATTTTAATCACTATTGGTGAAGGATATGATCAACTTGCGTTTCAAGATTGAAGTTTTGGAGAACATCACTAGAAACTGCAATTTGTGTATTTTGAACTTTCCTCTATCTGTATCTCTTTCTGCCAAGGAGATATGTATTAGATATTCGCTTGAGGTTTTGAGACTGTCGGGGGACTCAATCTCTAATATTGCTAACGTCTACTACCTGTCATCTGTAAAGGGTGGGGAAGTTAAAACTACTTCTCAGCAACAATGTATTGTTAATATGGACCCCCTAATAAAGCAGATTCCTGCTAGTTCTGTCACAGTTAAAGAGGTTTGACAAGGTCCCTCATCAGAGACTTTTGGCAAAGCTAAAGAGTCATGGGATAGGAGGCAGTGTACTATTGTGGATCAGGAACTGGTTAAAAGATAGAAAGCACAGGGTAGGGCTAAATGGCCAATTTACCCAATGGAGAAAGGTGAATAGTGGTGTACTCCAGGGATCTGTGCTAGGTCCGCTGCTTTTTGACATATTAATAAATGACCTGGAAAGGGAATAGCGAGTGAGGTTATCAAATTTGCAGATGACACAAAACTATTTAAAGTTGTTAAAACTCAAGAGGATTGTGGAAAATTGCAAGATGATCTTGATAAATTGGAAGACTGGGCATCAAAATGGCAGAAGAAATTTAATGTGGACAAGTGCAAAGTTATGCACCTAGGGAAGAATAACCCAAACTATGGTTACACGATGCAAGGTTCCACATTATGAACCACCAACCAGGAAAAAGATTTAGGCATCATTGTGGATAACATGTTAAAACCCTCAGCCCAGTGTGCAGCGGCGGCCAAAAGAGCAAATAAAATGCTAGATATTATAATGAAAGGAATGGGAAATTAGCAAAGGGTATTATAATGCCTCTATATCATTCCATGGTGAGATCGTACCTTGAATATTGTGTGCATTTCTGGTCGCCGTATCTTAAAAAGGATATAGCATTATTAGAAAAGGTTCAGAGAAGATCCACCAAAATGATAAAGGGGTTGGAAGGATACCCCTATGAAGAAAGGCTAAAAAGGTTAGGATTCTTTAACCTGGAAAAGAGATGGCTGAGGGGAGATATGATAGAAGTCTATAAATTAATGAATGGAGTGGAACGGGTAAACGTAGATCAATTGACGTTATCAGAATATAGAAAGACTAGGGGACATGCAATGAAGCTACAGGGTAAACTATTTAAGACTAATAAAAGAAAATATTTTTTCACTCAATGTGTAATCAAACTCTGGAATTTGTTACCGGAGGATGTAGTAAAGGCTGTTAGTATAGCTGGATTTAAAAAAGGTTTAGACAAGTTCCTGGAGGAATGGTCCATAAACCATTATTAAGAAAGGACCCAGGATATCAATGCTTGACCGAGTACAAGCATTGTGGAACCTGTGTCCTTTGGGGAAACTGCTAGGTAGTATGACCTAGATTGGTCACTGTTGGAAACAGGATACTGGGCTTGATGGACCTTGGTCTGACCCAGTATGGCATATCTTATGTTCTTAGGTTACATTGTTGGTAACCTTTGCTACACTGACCGATAGGGATATAATTCTAAAAACATATTTTAGGAAATGGGATGTTAAATTTGTGAATATTTTGGTTCAAATTTATACTGATGTGACAAAGGAAACAAAAAAGGAGGAATTGGTTTTTGTTATTGCACCCAGGGGTTTTACATTTGGGTGCTTTGTTTTTCTCAAGTTCCCATGTAAATGTAGAAACATCTAAATATAGAAACATGATGGCAGAAAAATACCATATGGCCTATGCAGTCTGCCCTTCCATATCAATTACTATAGTCTCTTTTTTTCCTTTAGAGATATTCTATGTTGGTCCCATGCTTTTGTGAATTCAGATACTGTCTTGGATTCAGAAATAAGGGCCGCTAACAAAAGTTACAGCACCAATAACCTCCACACCCTCTCCCTCGCCCCCTTCTTATGGCGGCCTTCAAGCTCTTTTATTTTTCTCTGCAGTTGAGCAAGTTTCAATTTCTCTCTGTTACCAAACCCACAAGTCAGGGAGATCACCTATCCCCTAAGGACCACTTTACCAGCTTCCCACAACAACAAAGAAGAAATGTCATCTTCCATATCATTGAACTTCAAATCATCCTACCACCCTGCCTCTAACTCTATAAGAAATTCAAGATTCTTCAACAGATCCCTCCACATGAACCAAGAGAGAGGAGGAGATTCAACTTCTCTGTGTTGTAACTCTAACCACAGAGTAGAATGATCAGAAACCCCAAAAGACCCTATAATGGACTTACTCAAAGAGGGATGGGTCTTGCAAGAAAGAAACCAGAAATTAGTATGAGAATAATTATTATGTGGTACAGAATAATAAGTGTAATCTCACTCCTCAAGGTGGAGAGTTCTCCAGCTATCTAACAGCCCAAACTCCCCCAGAAACTGCTGAAGAACCTTAGAACCCCTGGAGTTAACAAGAATACCCCCTCCCCCCCCTCCAGATATATCCAATCGCGTGAGGGCACATTTAAATTCCCCCCACCTCCAGAATCAACTTGCCCTTTGCCCCACATTTAACAGCCTCGAACACTCAAACACCTCCTCCAAGCCCAACACAACCTGCACAGACAGAATATACACATTCACAACAGAGTAAAGCATCTCATTCAGGCTACCATTCACAATGAGAAATCTGTCTTCTACATTGGGGACTGCATCCAGAAATTGAAATGGACAATCATAACTAATCAAAGTGATTATTCCCCTCTTGTGAGAGGAATAATTATCGGGAAAAACTTAGACTTCAAATACAGAAGGCTCTCTCCCATGGTGTGGGACTCTTGCAGCAAAACCATATCAGCTTTCTCCCTTCGTAGTTGTATCAACACTCTCTTCCTCTTAATAGGACTATAAAGACCTCTGACATTCCAAGTCACATAGTGAATCAGACATATGCCATACCATTGATCTAACACAGACAGCCCAACCCAACTCAAACTCCCCTCCCACCCACCATTCCCCAACACCCCCTCTCAACTGAACAAACACTCCCTCTCAAACAACCCTGAACAAGTCTCTGTCAGACAATCCTCCATAAGGTGTCACACAGGCAAGGGTGCCAATGATCCAGCCCTTCCAACCTCATCCATCCTCCCCCAGCCTTCCTCACACCTCACAGGCACACACCCCATTCACCCCCTCCTCCACTACACACCATCCATAGCCAAATTCCCACTAACAAAGGTCTCCCAAGGAAGGATGAGTAAAAGGGAGAGATCCTCTACCTGTCCAACCCCCACAGCACAAGTATAGCTTCTGACATTTGATATTTGTTTTTTTCCAAAGTATTTTTAGGGTATGTATTCCTGATTTTTATTTGTCCAAAGCTAATAACTGTTTTGCTTAGCTGTAAGATTTGACAATTGCATGAGTAAAAAAATTAAAAACAAAACAAAACACATGCAGCATACTTTTGGATTGGTCTGCTGGCCTTATAGATTGTAGGGCTGAGTAGAAAGTGTTCAAGTGTCTTTAACCCATCCACAATTGCCTTTGCTCTTCAGATCCATCTTTTCTCTTATCTCCCCTTAAATCATTTCTTGTTAACTCTGTTCATAAAGTAACTTGCTTCTATCTGTGCCCTTCTCCTCCATTACTAGTCCATGACTTATTCTTTCCACTTTTCCAAATTGCATGCCTGGCACAATCTTCTTGAAGTAATGCACCATGTTCCCTTCCTGCTCATATTTAAGTCCCTCATAATAACAAAACTTTTTGAGTTTGTTCTTAAATCTGAAAGCCTGGGTCTTTCAGATTTTAGTTTTCTAGATTTCAATCATATCTACTGTAATAAACAAATATTTTGAAAACCTTCACTTATTTGTATATCTTGACTAGCTTGTAAGATCCACAGAACAGGGACTGACTCTTATGTATATAACTCCAGTGCCATATAGGGATGATAACAATAGTAATAGTAAAAGCGATAGTAATAGTAATCTTACACACCAAATATCTATTAAGACAATAATTTGTATACAGCTGCCATTTAAGTTCAAACGAGCATAATAAATTCCATACTGGGTCAGAACAAGGTCCATCAAGCCCAGCATCCTGTTTCCAACAGTGGCCAATCCAAGTCACAAGTACCAAGCAGTTTCCCAAAAAGACACACAGGGGGTTATTCTGTGCCACAAATAGCGGGGTATGGACGTTCCAACTTCCCTAGATGCATTTTTTCTTGTGCCTGGGGTGCAGATGGAGCAGTAGGAGACCAGAGGACATTCCCAGGAGCTTGACCCTAGCCTTGGGAGGCCAAATCAGGGGACGGGGCTGCGGGAAATAAGCTTTTCTTTCCAGCGGCCGGCATCGCGGCCCTTCATTGGAGCCATGGCTACATGACGCCATGGCGCCGCGGCTCTATTGAAGAGCCTTGACTGAGTTAGCCGGGAAGATCCTGTACTTGCAGGCTGGGCTGAATCCCAGTCCCGGACTGCATGTGCAAGACTGATCGTGATTCTGATTCCGCGGGGCTAGATGTGTCCTGCGGGATCAGAATTGCTATCCCCTCTGTATGTTCGGCTGAGACCGGGTATACAGAGTGGATCTAAGTCCAGGACAGAATGAGCCCTACAAGTTCCATAATACTTATATTAGGGCGAGCAGTGGATTTCCCGAGTCCCCTTTAATAATAGTTTATGGACCTTTCCTCCAGGAACTTATCCAAATTTTTTTTAAACCCAACTACACTAACAGTTTTTACTACATCCTCTGGTAATGAATTCCAGAGTTTGATTATGTGTCGAATGGAAATATATTTTCTCTTATTAGTCTTAAAAGGTTATACTGTAGCTTACTTGCATGTCCCCTAGTCTTTCTATTTTTTGATGGCGTAAACAATCGATCTACATTTACCCATTCCACTCCATTTATTCATTTATAGACCTTTATCATAACTCCCCTCAGCCATTTCTTTTCCAGGTTGAAGAGCCCTAACCTTTTAAGCCTCTCCGCACAGGAGTATCCTTCCATTCCTCTTACCATTGTGGTCTTTTCTCTGTATCTTTTCTAATTCTGCTATATCCTTTTTAAGATACGTCAACCAGTCTTGCACAGAACAATCAAGGTGCATTCGCACCATGGAACGATACACATGCATTATAACATCCTTTGTCTTATTCTCCATTCATTTTCTTATGAATCCTAGCATTCTATTTGCCTTCTTGGCCACCACTGCACACTGGGCAGAGGGTTTCAATACGCTATGCATGATGATATCTAAATCTTTTTCCTGGACTTTGCATCATATAACCATAGTTTGGGTTTTTCTTTCCTAGGTGCATAACTTTGCACTTTTCCACATTAAATTTCATCTGGGGTAGTTTCTCTAAATGGGTTAGTTTTGCACATAATATGGTGGTCATGAACCTCACTTCTAAGTCAGGGTATGTGGAGTATGATGTTCGGCGTAATACTTGCATCTTGTCAAAGAGAGCCTCCTGCTGGAGTTCGTATGATGTAACATGTATGGGTAGATTGTGAAGATGTGCTTGGAAATTCTTCTTTATCAAGCCTGTGGCTCCCAATACAATGGGAAATATTTCTGCATCTTTCTGCCACATTTTCTTGGTCTCTGATTGCATTTCTTGGTACTTCAAGATCTTCTGCCTCGCCACGTAATTCACAGAATAATCACTTAGTACCGACACTTCTATTATCAAAGCCGTTCTGGTATTCTTCTCCTTTACCACTATATCAGGTTTCCTGGCAACCAGTTTCTTATCCGTCAGAATGGGAATGTCCCAGGTGATCATCTGCCATTTGAACGTCCAGTCTTCCAATTTATCAAGGTCATCTTGCAATTTTTCACAATCCTCTTGGTTTTTAAAATTTTTGAATAATTTTGTGTCGTCTGCAAATTTGATTACCTCACTTGTTTTTCCCTTTTCCAGGTCATTTACAATTATGTTAAAAAGCAGTAGACCCAGAACAGATCCCTGAAGTACTCTACTATTCACCTTTCTCCATTGGGGAAATTGCCATTCAGCCTTACCCTCTGCTTTCCATCTTTTAACCAGTTCCTGATCCATAACAGTACACTGCCTCCTATCCCATGACTCTTTAGTTTTGCCAAAAGTCTCTGATGAGGGACCTTGTCAGACCTCTTTAACTGTGACTATCCCATGACTTTTTAATTTCACCAAGAGTCTCTCATGAGGGACCTTTCTGAAAATCCAGATACATTATATGAACCGACTCACCTTTGTCTACTTGTTTATTCACACCTTCAGAAAGACATAACAGATTAGTAAGACAAGACCTTCTTTGGATAAAACAATGTTGGCTTTCTCCCATTAAACCGACCATCTACATGTTCAGTACTTTTGTTTTTTATAATGGTTTCTACCATTTTGCCGAGTATTGATGTCAAGCTCACCAGTCTGTAGTTTCCTGGATCATCGATAGAACCCTTTTTAAAAATTGGTGTTATATTGGTCATTCACCAATCTTCAGGTATCATAGAGTATTTTAACGATAGTGCACAGATTCCTACTAATAGATCTGCAATCTCCTATTTCACTTTTATCAACACCCTCAGATGTATACCATCAGGTCGAATTGATTTTCTAATCTGAAATAGTTGTAATACATCTTCCCAGTTTATCAATATTTCTTTCATTTCTTCCGATGCATCACCTTTAAATACCATTTCAAGCATGAGTAGCTTACCTACATCTTCTTCTCTAAAGACTGAAGCAAAGAAATCATTTAATTTCTCCGCTATGGCCTTGTCCTCTCTTACTGCCCCTTTTACCCCTCTATCATCTAAAGGTCCAACTGACTCTCTCACAGGTGCTTAGCTATGAATGTACTTGAAAAAGTATTTATTATGTATTTTTGTTTCCACTGCAAGCTTTAACTCAAATTCTCTCTTTGCCTGCCTTATCAATACCCTACATCTAACTTGCCAGTGCTTATGTTGTTTCCATTTTTCGTCATTTGGCTCCTTTTTCCTTTTCCTGAAAGATGCTTTTTTGGCTACAACAATCTCTCTGACCTCACCTTTAAACCATGCTGGACTTGGACTTCTGAACACTTTTCTTAAAGTGTGAAATAGAGCTGGTCTGGATTTCCAAGGTAGTATTTTTAAACAATAGCCATGCTTGATGTAAATCATTAAACTTTGCAGGTACTCCTTTTAGTTTTTTCTTAACTATTTTCCTCATTTTATCATAGACTCCATTTTTAAAGTACTGTGGATTTACTTGCCATCCTTTCTCCATTTGTTAACTCAAACACGATCATGCTATGATCACTATTGCCAAGTGGCCTCAACACCCTAATCTCTTGCACCAGATCTTGTGTTTCACTAAGGACTAGTTCCAAAATGGCTTCCCTTCTTGTCGGTCCATGAACCAACTGCTCCAAGAAGCAATTATTTATTTCATCTAGAAACTTTATCTCCCTGCCCACTGACCCATTTGATACTGGGATAATTGAAATCACCCATTATTATTAAAGTGTGTAACTTTTGTTAGCTTCCCTGATTTCTTTGAACATCTCATCATCCATTTGTTCATTCTGGCCATGCTGTCAATAGTACACTCCCACTGCCATCACTTTTCCCTTCCCCTTTTTACATGGAATTTGAAACCATAGAGATTATATAGTGTATGTTGTTTCCTGCAAAACCTTAATCCTCTGTGACTCAATGCTCTCTCTAACATAGAGCACAACCCCTCCACCAATTTGATCTACTCTATTGTTGCAACATAATTTGTAACCAGGTATCACAGCACCCCACTGGTTGTCTCCTTCCACCAGGTTTCTGATATACCAATCATTTTATTTATTTATTTATTTACATTCTCTTATATACTGTGCTATTCTGCATCAGTGTGGTTTACATTGAACAAACTGAAATTACATTGAACAGGGCATTATAACTTGGAGATAACTATTTTACAGGGAACATGGGCTATGGAGTGTTAAGTGGCTTGCCCATGACCACAAGTAGCACCTCTGGGACTAGAAACCCCAGTCCTTCCGTCCCAAAGTTGCTGTCCTCTAGTGGGATTTGAACCCCTGACCTTCCGGCCTGAAGTACCTTGCCCCAACCACTAGGCCACTCCTCCATTCCTCTCATATCTAACCTCTCATTTAGTGCTAACTATTCTAACTTTTCCATCATATTTTTTAGAATTCTAGCACGGCCAGATCGTCCATTGTGTGAGAATGTTGTTCACACAAGGCCCCGCGCTTCAGGAGGCCCCACACCAACAACATCTCACATTCGGCACCAGCAAGTAGGGCAACTGTAGAGGGAGCCCGGCCTCATCTCTGACAGCTTCTGAAGTGAAGAGCACCTTTTTTCTTCATGTTGGCACCTGTATTACAGTATAGGGTACTAGTGCGCTGAGACAAAAGGTACTTCCTGTTTCCTGGTATTCAGCGTACCAGCATCCTATACTGTAATACAGCTGCCAAATTAAAAAAAAAGGTGCTCTTCACTTTGGTGGCTGTCAGAGGTGAGCCAGGGCCTCTCCGTCTCCCTCTAAATACATTCAGACAACAGTGGGGCTCTTTGGGGGTGGGGGTGCTAAGACTGGAAATAGCTGATGGGGAGAGGGCTTGGTCTACAAATGGGTTGAGTGTGGGGAGCTAGGACTGGAAAAGGTCTGATGGAGGGGCAGGGATAGGACTGGAGATAGATGGGGAACTTGGACTGGAAATGGGCTGATGGAGGGGCTTGGATTGGAAATGGACTAATGGAGGGGCTAGGATAGGACTGCAAATGGGCTGATGGGGGAGCTAGAACTGGAAATGAGCTGATGTGGGGGGATGGGAGAATGTGACTAGAAGGGAGCGGATGCTGGGGAAGGACTGGAATGGGATGGGGCTGGAGGAGTGAGGATGGAGAGGGGAAAATATTTTGTGTGGGAGGGAAGAAAAATCTACGATTGGCCGGGTAAGAGTAAGTGGGGATTGAGGATGGAGGGATAACATTTGAGTGGATGAAAAAGTAATAAAGAAAGAAATGGAGGAAAGAGCAAAAGGAGAACGATCGGCATGTTAAAGCAGATGTAGAGATGTATGAGATGTAGAGATGTATGTGCAACTCTTATGTTCATTGTAAACCGCACTGATGTCGAATAGCGTGGTATAAAAGAGACTGCAAATAAATAAATAAATAATAGAGAGATAATGGAAAAAACTATGAGTGAGAAGAAAGGATAAATGGACAGCAGACAATGAAGAGCTATCAGAAGACACAAAGAAACAAGAAGAAAGTGACTGGAGCAATTGCAACTGAAAAATAAAATGCACAAACAACAAAAGATAGAAAAATACTGTTTTATTTTGAATTTATTAACTGGATGTCAGCTATGGGAAATGTATATTGTTAACTTCTGTATTTTATTTAGTACAAGAGGAAATAGATTCCTAGTTTTATTTCTCTAGTGTTATTGTACATTCCTAGTTAGGCTTTTTGGGTTCCCAGTTTAATTATTGTCTTCCTATTTCTAAATTGTGATCCCTTGTTCTTTGTTTGGTGATGGTCTATGTTCTGCATGTGTAACCGAGCTGAGAAATTCTGTTTATATGATTTCTATTTGATAGTGCCACTTGTTCTCTTTCCTCAGTAGGAGATGTATTGGTATTCTCTGAGATGTATTGGTTTAATATTTGTAGTGTTACCTTTTGGTAGGTAGGGTATGGTGCTTTGTGAATCCTGGTAGTGCTGTTATGATACGGCAGGTTTGGTATGGGTTCTAAATGGGCAGTGTTTGTAGTACTTCCTAATGTGCCTGGCGGTTGGCACTGGAGTATAGTAATATAGAAATCTGGTAGTCTTTCCTTATCCTTACACTCATTAAGAGGCATGGTTACTAAAAGTTAGTGCACGATAGCATTATGCAAATAGTTATGCAAATGAGGCCCCTTATGTAAATGATGCCCCGCAATGAGTCGCCCCACATGGCCCAGCACCCCCCTTGAGCTGCCCCTGAATTCTAGCATTTGCATGCATGCATTTTAGAGGTTGCATTTTATTCATATCAATCTGGTTATCAGTAGAAAAGGGTAATTTGGAATCGTTAAGCTCTGTCTGCTCTGTACTTAAGGGTATTTGGGTTACGTTTGTCTTTATTGGAACCTCTCTGTTGATATGTCTAAACTTCAATCTTTTGCTAGTATCCTTCATGGATACATATTTCCAAACCATGCACTCTTGGATGACTATTGGTTTTCCCCTATTATCTAGTTTAAAAGTTGTTCTATCTCCTTTTTAAAGGTTAATGCCTGTAGCCTGGTTCCATCTTGGTTAAGGTGGAACCCATCCGTTTGGAAAAGCCCCTCCTTTCTCCAGAATGTTGCCAAGTTCCTAACAAACCAAAACCCTCTTCCTTGCACCATCTTTTCATCCATACATTCAGACTCCAAAGCTCTGCCTACCTTTTGGGTTCTGTGCATGGAATGGGAAGCATTTCTGAGAATGCTACCCTGGAAGTTCTGGATTTCAAATTCTTACCTAAAAGCCTTAATTTGGCCTCTAGAACCTTTCTACTACACTTTCCTATGTGATTAGTACCAACATGTACCAAGACAGCAGATTCCTCCCAGCACTATCTAAAACCTTGTCTATGTGGAGTGTGAGGTCCACTACCTCACATCAGGCAGGCATGTTACCAGGAGATCCTTACATTCAGCAGTCATCCAGTATATATATACTTAATGATCAAATTGCCAACTATAATGGCTGTCCGAACCCTTCACTCATGGGCCCATGGATCTGGAGAAACCTCCTTGGTGCGAGAGGATTTTACATCACCTGGAGGACAGGTCCTAGCTACAGGATCATTTCCTGTCACTCTCTTCTCCATGGCAACAGGGAGGCTGCCAGACTGGAAGTGGGATGTCAGTACTATATCTCTGTAGGTCTCATCTATATGCCTCTCTTTCTTCCTTATGTCCTCCAAGTATGATACTCTAGCTTCCAGAGATTGGACTTATCCCTGGAAAGCAAAGAGCTCCTTGCACCTAGGGCAGACTTAAGAACACTCACCGACTTGTAAAAAATCATACATGTGACACTCAATGCAAAAGATGGGATAGCCACCATTTTGCTGCTGGACTGCTGTCTGCAACTTAGTTTTAAGGTTTTGTTTAAGTATTTAAGTTGTTGGTTTGCTAGAGAATCCTTATACTAAAACAACTATATCTACTACATTTAATGGACTTTGTTGACCTCAAAATTAATTAATCTCAGGTCCTTAATGTATCCATGATGAGGATAACCATCCGCACCCAAAAGTGAATATGGGCACCTCCTTCCCTCTAATAGGTTTAAGAGCCTATAAAGCTAAGATAATCCCTGGGGCAGGTGGGAAAGAAGACTTAATAAGCTGGCTTCCTATTCAGTGCCCTGACCTGTGCTTTGAAGGTAAAATCTTACCAATTTCCTGTGTGATTCACACAGCCCTTGGTTTGATAGAGAGAGCCTTTCAAATTGCCCCTTTGATCTGTCACTTGACTTAAGTGACACCTACTTAAGACAACTTCACAGATCGTTTGCCTCCTAACTTGAACACCTCTTTGTAAAAGTCTCTAGAAACTAGTTTATTTCTTACTACTTAGAGACTGTTTATTCTAATTCTAAAATACACAGATTTATCAGCTTTAACCCAAAGATTTTCTTCCTTCCCCCCCCCCCCCCAAGATTTAGCGTATATTCCAGAAGATTAATACTTACAAGTACAGATCTAGTTCCAGCTGTAGTTGTCCTTTTCGGTAGTGCTTCAAGGGGGTAATTTTATAAAGAAAGTTTCACATGCATAAAATACCCCTTATAAAATTGCCCCAGGAATTGCATAAATATATGCATGATACCCAGAAGATGTGTGCATTTAGGGGTGCACAGGTGTGGAACATGGGCAGAGTCATGATTTATCCATGTCAGTTATAAAGTATGCATGTGTTTACTCACAAATATTTATGTCTAGTCTGCGAACAAACATAAATGTCTATAGTTTAAATCAAGGCATGATTTCTGCCACTGTTGCCAAAATCTCCAGTGACCTGTTCCTGGCAAAATCCAAGGGCTTTACTCAATCCTCGTCCTTCTTGACCTTTCTGCAGCTTTTGACACTGTTGACCACTACCTTCTCCTCAATACCTTGCCCTTGCTTGTTTTAAGGGTTCTATGCTATCCTGGTTCTCTTCTTATCTCTCCCATCACACTTTCAGCATTTGTGCTGATGGATCCTCCTCCACTGCTATCCCTCTCTCAGTTGATGCATCCCACGTGTCTGTCCCGGACCCACTCCTTTTCTCTCTCTATACTCAGTCTCTTGGTGTGCTGATCTCCTCCCTTCAGTACCATCTTTACGCTGATGACTCTCAGATCTACTTCGCTACACCTGCAATCTCTCTGGAAATGCAGGTCCAGATCTCTGCCTGCCTATCTGAAATTGCTGCCTGGATGTCTTACCACCATTTGAAATTGAACATGGTAAAACCAAGCTTCTTATTTTTTCCCCCTAAATCCACCTCTCCCCTTCCTCATTTCTCAATCTCTGTGGATAGCACTCTACTACTCCCTGTTTCCTCAGTCTGCAACCTTAAGGTCATCTAAGGTCACCCTAATTTCTCTAAGCTAAATGAATGTCTAACCAGCCTCAAATCCTGGCTTTCTCAACACAACCTAATAATCAATCAATCCAAAACTGAAGCACTCCAAGTTTTCTCTAACTCCTCCTACATCCCCCCTTCAACCCTCACCTTTGACGATCTCACTCTCACCATAAAAAAACAGGTGAAATATCTTGGTATCATACTCGATCAGAGCTTATCCTTCTCAGATCAAATAAAGAAAACTACTAACACAGTTTACGCTAAGCTACGCACACTCAGGAACCTCAAACCTCTCTTAAGCCCAGACTCCTTTCGCACTGTCTGTCAGTCCCTTACAGCCCCTTTGCTTGATTACTGTAATCTGATCTATCAGGGCCTTCCCAAGAACTCTATTCAACCCCTCCAGCTAGCCCAGAATACATTAGCGTGTCTCATAACAAGCAACCCTAGACGAGCTCATATTACACCTATCCTCTATGATCTCCACTGGCTCCCAATTCATCACCGAGTAAAATTCAAGGTTCTCACTCTAATACACAAAATTATTTCTAAGGAGTCAGCTCCATGCCTCTCCCCTCTCCTTACCTTCTCCAACAACACTAGAAATCACCGTTCTATCACTAAAAACTTACTGACTACACCTACAATTAAAAAACACTGTAAACAATCTACATGCAACAGGACCTTTTCCCTCTATGCTCCATCCCTTTGGAACACCCTTCCGCAAGAGCTGCGCAACTGCATGAGCCACACTGATTTCAGGAAAAAGTTAAAAACCTATCTCTTCCTTGATCATTTTTCTCTCCCACCCTAATACCTAAACCCCTCTTTTTTACCTCCCTACCCTTGTCCCATTAAACTGTTCAATACTCCCATCCGTAGCTATGCACATACATATGTAAATATGTAAATAGTTGTTCACTGTTCACTGTAATTAATTGTATAGTATAATTTTGTTTTTCATGTTTTATTCTGTACTCTGTTATTCGTTCCTTGTAAACAGTTGCAATATACTGCCTTTTATTGTTCTATGTAAACCGTTTTGATTTGTAGAAAGACGGTATATAAAACATGTTAAATAAATAAATAAATAAATCTATGACTCCTTCTTCTCCTTCTCCACACACATTCAACTAAAGCACACCCCTTCTTTCTCTATAACATCAGCAAAATTTACCCCTTCCTCTCTTAATGCACTACTAAGACACTTATCCACTCTAGTCACCTTCTGTATAGTCTATTGCAACCTCCCCCTTGTTGGTCTCCCTCTGAATCATTCTTCCCTTCAATTTGTTCAAAATTCAGCTGCATGGCTAATCTTCCATCAACCTTGATATGCTCATATAACCCCGCTTCTCAAGTCGCTTCATTGGCTCCCTATTCATTTCTGTATCAAGTTCAAACTTCTCCAACTGACCTATAAGTGCACTCATTCTGCTGCTCCTCACTATCTTTCCTCTTTTATCTCTCCCTGCACCCCTCCTTGGGAACTCTGCTCTTCTGGCAGATCACTTCTATCTGTGTCCTTCTCTTCTACTGCCAAATCTAGACTTTGATCCTTTCACCTTGCAGCTCCTTATGCCTGGAACAAACTACCTGAGCCTGTACAGCAGGCTTCACCTCTGGCTCTTTTCAAATACAGGCTGAAAACTCACTTGGATTTATAATCTAATCAAGACAGACAGTACAATAGATGAAAACAGGGGTACAAATAGGGAAAGGTAAGGAGAACAAAGGATTAGGATCTAAAAGCAGCCTCAAAGAGGTGAACCTTTAACATGGATTTAAAAAGGATAGAGAAGAAACCTGATGTATAGATACAAGTAATATGTTCCAGGCATATGGAGCACTGCACGAAACCTATAATGGAGATGCAATGCTTATTGTATTTTTAGATATTTCAGATGTGTTTGATAGCATTGGCATGCTAATTTCATTAAAAAGCTGGAAGATTTGGGGTAGTGGGACTATTTCTCAGCCCTGTTCACATCATTACTGCAGAATAGGATTTACCAGGTCTGTATTGGAAGTAAGAGTTCTCATTGAAAACCTGGGCTTTTCTGGTTGCCACATGATTCTGCCCTTTCAACACTGCTGTTCATTATTTTTCTGCACCATTAGTATCCCTGATGTGTTTGATAGGAATTAAAATTAAATCCATGCTGATGGTGTCCAGCTTTTATTCCATGTTCCTAGAGTTTGGGACTGAGTTCTCATTTTCTTGTTAGATGTGTGACTTTCATAAAGCAGTAGTTAGGAAGAATAAACTTGCCCTCAGTCTTCATAAGACGGAAGTGCTATGGATGAGTCAGAGCCCCCACCCCACCCCCCCCCCCCATTTCTACTGTATTGTTAAGGATGTTTGTCCTTTTCTTTTAATGACAGAGGTAAAGAATGTGCTTTTTTGACACCTGTCTTTCTTTTAAGAGTCAGATTAGGGCTGTTGCAAATGTTTAGGGGATTATTTTAGAAATCTTATTCAATAATTTCCACATGTAAAATCGTGCATTTGCAAGCAGAAATGACATTCATAGGGAAATAGCCATTTCTGAAAAAGCTGACTTTACAAGGCAATATGCTTTCTATGTAAAAGTTGCAAGGGGGTGTGTTGTAGATATGGATGTCAGCGGCTTGAGTGGGACAAAGATCTACATGTGTATTCACCATTTTGATAGGCAATTCACGTATATGACCAAAATTGCATACAGTGGGACTTTCACCTGTTTCCTGGTATGTTTAAGTTATATAAAAGTGTTAGGTTCAGCCAGTCCTTTACAGGAAATATTAAAAGGGTTGTCCTCCTTTATCCCACCTTATTTCCACCTCAAAAGTTCAAGTGGATAGATAAGGTAGCATTAATGTTAATTGGCAGCATTTATTTTATAGGTTTACAAAATAGCTACCATACAAGTGTAAGTTCCAGCAGTTGCACATGTACGTTGTGAAATCTGGAATTTTGCATGTGTATAGTGGTCATGTTTACTCCATTGATTCTTCCTATCTGTGTTTTTGCAAAATGGCTCCTCCAGCTGCATGTATAGCACATAATGTGCATGCCTGCATTTTAGAAAAGACAAAATTTAGCAGAGCCACATTTTGGTGCACAGTAAGCGTGTGCTCAGGCTCGTGGTAACTCTTAGTGCACTAACTGCCACTCACGCGTTTGGGTGGAAAATAGCCAGGTTAGGGGTGGAGAGTAGGTGTGGTGAGCATTTTGCTGTAAGCAAAGGGGTTCATATTCCATGCCGTCAATGCTGCAATTAACATGAGTGCAATTACCTCCACCTCGATAGGTGGAATTAAACGTACCCACCTTAATTGCAAATGCCACTGCCATGCGTTAGGGTACCTTTCAGAGCAGTAACTGCCAGGAACATTCTGGACATGCCCCCTGCAGTTAGCGCATGATGATTGCAAGTACCCCTTGTTAGATTTTGCACTAAGTGAGTGATAAATGCAAAGCTAGCATACTTTACTAAAGGGCCCCTTAGAATAGTTTGTCAGTTAAAGCATTTTTGGACTTCTTGATTGTTTTAGTACAGTATTACAGTCTTTCTTTTTGACACATTTGGATTATTGTAACTCAGTGAACAAGGGAATTCTGAATATCTGCTGTGTGCCCCTCAAGTAATTCAGAACACAATGGCACAAAAGTTGAACATATGATGCTTTCTCTTAAAAATCCTAATTGGTTACCAATCATTTGGCAGATCTATTGGCATGGTTTTTAAAGTATTACATTTCAATGGGCCTAATTATTTCAAGGATGCTCTGAGGTCTGCAATTCCTAAACAGACTTATCAGTGAGTACTGGACTATTAGATATCCCTGCTGTTGTCTGCACCTGCTTGTCTAAGACTCACGACAAGTTCTTGTGCATAGCCAGACCTACGCTTGGAACACTTTACTAGCTGATCTCCTAAAAAAATTGACTTTGGGACCTTTAGGAAGATGTTGAAGAGTTTATTTCTTTCTTAAGATGGTTGAAGATGTCCACTGCTATTTGATTTCATATGATGTAGTTTATTTTCATGTATATTTTTGTGTATTTATTGTTAGTGTATTTGGACTTTCAGAAAGCCTTTGACAAGGTCCCTCATCAGAGACTTTTGGTAAAACTAAAGAGTCATGGGATAGGAGGAAGTGTACTATTGTGGATCAGGAACTGTTTAAAAGATAGAAAGCACAGGTTAGGGCTAAATGGCCAATTTTCCCAATGGAGAAAGGTGAATAGAGGTGTTCTCCAGGGATCTGTGCTGGGTGTGCTGCTTTTTGACATATTCATAAATGACCTGGAAAAGGGAATATTGAGTGAGGTTATCAAATTTGCAGATGACACAAAACTGTTTAAATTTGTTAAAACCCAAGAGGATTGTGGAAAATTGCAAGAAGATCTTGATAAATTGGAATACTAGGCATCAAAATGGCAGATGAAATTTAATGTGGACAAGCGCAAAGTTATGCACCTAGGGAAAAACAACCCAAACTATGGTTACGCGATGCAAGGTTCCACATTAGGAACCACTACCCAGGAAAAAGATTTAGGAGTCATTGTGGATAACATGTTAAAACCCTCGGCCCAGTGTGCAGCAGCAGCCAAGAGAACAACGAGGATGCTAGTTATCATAAGGAAAGGAATGGAAAATAAAACAAAAGATATTACAATGCCTCTATATCATTCCATGGTGAGACCGCACCTTGAATATTGTGTGCAATTCTGGTCGGCGTATCTTAAAAAGGATATAGCATTATTAGAAAAGGTTCAGAAAAGAGCCACCAGAATGGTAAATGGGATGGAAGGATACCCCTATGAAGAAAGGCTAAAAAGGTTAGGGATCTTTAACCTGGAAAAGAGACGGCTGAGGGGAGATATGATAGAAGTCTAAAAACTAATGAATGGAGTGGAACGGGTAAACATAGATCAATTGTTTACATTATCAGAATATAGAAAGGCTAGGGGACATGCAATGAAGCTACAGGGTAAACTATTTAAGACTAATAAAAGAAAATATTTTTTCACTCAACATGTAATCAAACTCTGGAGTTTGTTACCGGAGGATGTAGTAAAGGCTGTTAGTGTAGCTGGGTTTAAAAAAGGTTTGGACAAGTTCCTGGAGGAATGGTCCATAAACCATTATTAAGAAGGGATCCAGGATATCAATGCTTGACCCAGTACAAGCATTGTGGAACCTGTGTCTTTTGGGGAAACTGCTAGGTATGTATAACCTAAATTGGCCACTGTTGGAAACAGGATACTGGACTCAATGGACCTTGGTCTGACCCAGTATGGCATATCTTATGTTCTTATTTTCTAACTGTGATCTTCTCTGATCTGTTTTTTTAAATGGAAGGGTAGAGTACATGATATGTGGAGGAGTTGCCTAGTGGTTGGGGGAAGGTACTTCAGGCCGGAAGGTCGGGGGTTCAAATCCCACTAGAGGACAGCAACCTTGGGCCAGAAAGACTGGGGTTTCTAGTCCCACAGGTGCTCCTTGTGGTCTTGGGCAAGCCACTTAACCCTCCATAGCCCATGTTCCCTGTAAAATAGTTATCTCCAAGTTATAGTGCCCTTTTCAAAGTAATTTCCGTTTGTTCAATGTAAACCGCCTTGATATCATGAAAGGCAGTAAATAAGAAATGTTAAATAAATAAATAAATAAATGTTAAATAAATAAACAAATATAAATTACAGATCATAATTCAAATAGGAAAATAGAACTGTTTGGATATATATAAAGGAAAATCATTTTAACAGGTAAAGGCATTCCAATAAATTTCATTAAAATTCAGATAAAAAAAGAAACCAGGGCCATTTAATCATGACCGCCACACTAGATGCAGACCAAATTAATGAGATGTAAAAACTTTGATTTAGGTCTTGGTTTTTTTTCCTTGAAGAAATCACTGCTTAGCCTGGACTGATTTTTTTTTAATGAAGTCTATGATTAACATGTATTTGAATTTAGTTAGAACATAAGAAATGCCAGACTGGATCAGAGCAAGGTCCATCAAGCCTAGTATCCTGTTTCCAACAGTGGCCAATCCAGGTCACAAGTACCTGGAAGGTTCCCTAAAAGGTATATAAGTTCCACAGTGCTTGTCCCGGGGCAAGCAGCGGATTTCCCGGGTCCTTTTTAATAAAGTTTTATTGACCTTTCCTTCAGAAACTTGTCCAAACCTTTATTTAAACCCATTTATACTAAAAGCCTTCACTATATCCTCCAGTAACAAATTCCAGAGTTTGATTGCGTGTTGAGTGAAAAAAAAATTCTCTTAATAAGTCTAAAATGGTTTACTTGTAGCTTCATTGCATTTCCCCTAGTCTTTCTACATTTGATGGCATAAACAACTGATCTACATTTACCTGTTCTACCCCATTCATTAATTTATAGACTTCTATCATATCTCCCCTCAGCCATCTCTTTCCAAGTTGAAAAGCCCTAACCTTTTAAGCCTTTCCTCATAGGGGTATCCTTCCATCCCCTTTACCATTTATGTGGCTCTTCTCTGTACCTTTTCTAATTCCATTATATCTTTTATAAGATATGGCGACCAGAATTGCACATAATATTCAAGGTGCGGTCGTACCATGGAATGATACACAGGCATTATAATATCCTTGGTTTTATTCTCAGTTCCTTTCTTTATGATTCCTAGCATTCTATTTGCTTTCTTGGCCACTGATGCACACTGGGTGGAGGTTTTCAGTGTATTATTTATTAATTCATTTGTTTGTTTGTTTTTATATAACCCCCTGTCAAGAAATCAAGGTGGTTTACATTGAATGATTATATGTTACTTGGAACCATTAACTATACATTAAACAGGTAACATGTTAACAATTGTTGGGTCTACAAACCTATTTACTGTAACATGCACTGAATAGTTAACTATTTACGTGGAGGCACATTCTAATGTGTGCGTCCAGTCCCCTGTGCAACAGATAGGAATTACACAGAGGCAGATCTGATTCTTATCCTGCGCTTCAGAATTGGGTCTACGGCCTGTACGTGCAGGCCGGGATCCGATTCAGATCAGCTTTCACATACAGACCCCTGCCCGGCTAACTCAGTCAGGCTCCTGACTGTTCGTCCCGATGCCATGGCATCGCGGTTCCTTTCAGGAGCCACGATCCCTGGCCACCAACCACAATCTTCTTTCCCCACAACCCGACCCCTGATCTGGTCTTCCATGACCAGAATCGTGCAGCTGGAGGGAACCCCCTGCACCTCCTCACCTCTCTGTCGCTGCCCGGGCCTGCTGTCTCCCGACATCCAGAGGGACTTATTCCACCTCTGAGGTGGAATAAGTCCCCCGTCTAGATCCATGACCCCAGACATACAAGGCCAACATCAGAACAATATGATGATCCATCTCAAGTGCAAAATTAACAAACAAGATAGTCCGCTCAGTCACAACTTCTAGGGAATTCTCCAGGAAGCCAATAAGATCCATAGAGTCTTGCTGGCCACATGAATGATCCACTCCCGAAGCAACAACTCAGGGACTACTGAAAGATATTGTGCCTAAGTAATCGGTGGCAAGTTGTCCGATGAGAGCTGAAGAACCTCTCAAAAGTATTTCTTAGCCATCTCACTCACCAAACCAATGGAGACTTAGGAAAGTTAATAAACCTTAAGTTATTTTTCCGAGAAGAGTTCTCCAAATATTCCATCTCTGACTCAGCACAGCAGAGCCTTTAACCAGCATGCCCTGAATCTCCTGCAATTCCCAAAATCTTACTACCAAAATAGACAACCGAGAAGCTTGCAAAGTCTTCCCTTGAGAGACCCTCACCAGGGAATCCTTTACTGAAGAAAGTTCTAAGGAGAATATACTTAAAAGAGCTTGCAAAGAAGATTTCATCAAGGTCATTACCTCCCAAATGGTGTTCAGAGTTATAACTGCCAGGTTTTGCAACCAAACAAGACCTGGGGGGGGGGGAGAAACCTCCCTCAGCCACCACACTCCTCTCCAGGACACCGCCACTTGATGTTTCCAATTCACCAGACACTGGGGAGGACACCACAACTGGGGAACCTCCTGGGCTCACACCAGCTCCAGCCAGAGCCGACAACGACTGTGCAGCTGCACTGGACACACTTCCAAATCGTGAAGGCACAGCTCTGTCTTCAGGGCTCAAACTTGCCCCACTCAAAGTTGACGCTGATAGCCCTGTTGGCCCCATTGAAGTGCTGCCTCTGACTCTGATGCTCAGCTCACACTCCGTAAGTGTCCTCTGTGTCCCCAGGGTAGAGACCATCGTGCTGGAGGTCTGGGGCTTTGGTTTCCTCTTTCTTTCTGGCATCATAACACCGGAATCCCCCAGGAATGAGACAACTACCAGAGAATCAGAATGCAGCTACTAGCTAGACACCATCTTGTTTTCTTCTTAATTTGTTTTTTTATCTTTTAAATTAGATGGGTTATGTGTCATGTGTAGTCTAGTCAGTGGTTGGATCATTCTTAATTTGGGTCTGCCAGGGTGTTCTGGTAATTGTTTATGTGACTGGGTTTTCAAAGTATTCCTGGAATAACCATGTTTTAAGATGTTTGCGGATATATTTATGGTCTTTTGCAGATCTTATTGTCTCTATGTGTGAGTTCCAGAGACTTGGTATATACAGAGAGAAGGATCTGCTTGATGTGGATGTGTTCGTTTAGGTGAATTCTGCTGGCTTGGTTAGGGAATTCTTTGCATTTACTCTCCTTTTCCTCTTCGCTGAGGTGGTCTACAGGAGGGTTCTTAAGTAGGTGGATGTTTCAGCCTTCAGTGTCTTGAAAATAGTGTGTATGTTTTTGTATTTTAGCTTGCTGTTTATTGGGAACCAATGTAGTTTTTCCAATGTTGGGGTGATGGGTTCTATCGGAGTTTGTGTGATGGTTCGGGCAACTGTGTTCTGTGCTAATTGGAGGCGTTGTTTTGGTAGGCCAGCGAGTGTACTATACTGAAGTATCATGTGGAAGTAATTAGTAGACAGTAGAGGTTATAGGTGCTGTAAAGTCTTTATTTTGGCATAGATTGTTCTTGTGGTATTGCTGATGTGGCTTGTCAGGTTTAGGTGTCTGTCAATTGCGATGCCTAGGTATTTGACCTCCTTCTTGACTTCCAGGATTGCATCTTTTACTTGCAGGGTTTTAGGTGGGGTGAATGTATCATCTCTGAATATATAAAGAACCTCTGTTTTTTTATAATTTATACTGAGGTTATGTTCGGATAGTCATGAAGCTATATCATCAAAGCATGTGGTTATTTTGGTCTGATTGCAGCTATTAGTGTCAACTGGGGAGTATAACATGTTGTCATCTGCATATATGTGGCAGTATATGTTATGCTTTTGGATTATTTCGCAGATGGGCTGTAAGTAGAGGTTGAAAAGTAATGCTGATAGGGCAGAACTTTGAGGGTTTCCTTGTAGTTGAGGATAAAGCTTTGATTAGTTGGGTCCAATTTTTATTTGCTGTTTCCTGTCAGCTAAATATGATGTGAACCATTGTAGTGGAGTGCCTTTAGTACCCAGATCTTGCAGTCTGTTAAGTACTGTAGTAGGTGATGGAAAATTGAATCAAACGCAGATGCTATATCTAGGAAGATCATTATGAAGGATGTTTTCTGTTTGTCAATTCCTCTTATCATTCTATCCATTAGTGCGATAAGTAGGGTCCTACTCCATGGTTGTTTCGGAAGCTGTGTTATTGCAAGTCAAGTGGTGAGTGTGTTTCAATGTAATCTTGTAATTCGATTAGGACTATCTTTTCTATTATTTTGGCTAATAGTGGAAGGCTGAGCTAGGGTCAGATTTGTTCAAAGTTGTGTTTTTTAGAATAGGCCGTATTGATGCAATTTTTAGGTCTTTAGACATATAACCTGTTTTCAGAGATAGCTGTACAATTTTCAGTATTACAGGGGAGAGTTCCTGACGTGATATTTTCACCCGGCTTACTGGGCAAGGGTCATTGGCTGATGTAGTTGTATTTAGATCAGCTATTATTGTTTGTAGTTGGTTTGAGATATCGTTGAGAATGTTGTCCATTCAGCCGTTGGTTTGTGGCTGTTGTACTTAGTTGTGACTGTCAGTATGGATATCTTTCCCATTTTTCCCATGTAATACTGTGCAATTACTTCTGGCAAAAGTGTAGGATTGGTCTTAAACTGGGGTTTGGTTAGGGATCTGACAATGCTAAAGAGTTCTCTCGGTTTGTTTAATGAGGACTTAATGAGTTTTGAGTGTTATTCTTTCTTATTTCTGTTGATGGATTCACAGTACGCGTCTAATTTTTTCATACAGTTTATTTGTGTTTCATGTTGCTTTGTTCGTCTCCAGGTCCTTTACAATTTTCTCAGGTGCTATTTCTGTCTTCCGAGGTCTTTCATGTACCATACTGCACTCCTTTTATTTATTAGGTATTTGTGGGTTGTCTTTGTCAATTGCTGCATTTTGTATGGTTACGTTCCAGGTTTTTATGAGTGTCAATTTCTGTGGAGTCTAACATAAGTTGTGGTGTAATTTTCTCCAGGAATAACTTGTTGTCAAATGTGCGATATCTTCAAGGTGCAGTAGTAGCATGTTTGCTATTTATGTTTGATGTTTGGTATTGTATGTCAAAGTTAATTGTGAAGTGGTCCGACTAGGGGACAGGCTGGATTTGTAGTGATTGACATGTCTGTTTGTTGGGAGCCTCTCTGGATATAAAGATGAAATCCAGGGTGTTTCCTCTTGTGTGTGTAGTCTTCTGTATGATTTGTTCATATCCTAGTGAGTCCATTGCATCTAGGAATGCTTGTGAGATTCCTTTGGGCACTGTTGTTAGAGTGAGGTCACCCAGTGGAATGATTTGTTTGTGGGAAGTATTATCTGAGCCGAATGTTTCGAGTATGATTGATAGTTCTTTAGGATTTATTGAGGGGGGTCTGTATATAAGAAGGAGTGCAATGTGACTGTTTTCAATCATGAGCATGTCAATGCCCCAATTTATTAACTGCCGCTGCTGTTCAAAACTTCAGGTCTTTTTTTTGCTATGATACATACTCCTCCTCCCCTTCTTTCCTTTCTTTGGCAGTTGAATATGTTATAATCATCAGGTTTTAGTTGATTTAGTAGGACCGTCTCATTTGACGATATCCAAGATTCTGTTAAGAACATGAGGTGGAGGTTATTATTGTTTATTATTGACCCGTTAGGATGGGGATCTTGTTCCTGACAGAGCGTGGATTGATGAGAGTGCATTTCAATTGTTGTGGTTCTGGAGTATACTTGTTTCATATTTGTTCAGAACTGTAAGTTCAGATTGGTAAGAGTCTGCATTTTGTAGGATATTTGTGGTACCATGTGTTGTCCTTGGATAATGCAGTTCTATGTTGATAGGGGTGCAAATAACTGGTATATGGTAGGTTTGTTGTGTGTATGTTTGTGATAGGGTTGTGAAGGTTATATAGTTATGGTTATGATGAATATTCTGAGATCCATAGTTTTTTGTGTTATGGTTACAGTTGAATATCAGATGGGGTGTTCAGGTTGGAAAGGTCATAGTCTGGTGTGTCTAGCAGGCTCTGTGTGTGCTTTGACATTCAAACTTACAGGCCTATTTTATAAGAAGTTGAGTGTCTAAGCCAAATGGATACATAATGACTGTTTAGAGTTGGGAGGACTTTATTGTGTCCAGAGGCTTAATTATTCATTCTGTATTATTCTTGTGACTACTCTAACAGGTTTGGTAAGATAAAGCTCTATGATATGTGCTTGTAGTCAAGGCCTTGTCATCACATGCAAATGTTGGCAGGAAGCTGAGGTATTTAGTTTAGTGTGAAGGCAAAATTTGGCTGCTAAGACATATCATACATATAAGGACATATATTGGAAGGCAAACTGGCTTGCTAAGATATATTATACATAAAAGAACATATTATACATACTAGACTGTTTTGATTATATGGTGTTACATTAAATGACTCTAGAAGCTGTTCTCACCTACATTGCATGGCTTTCTCTCTGCCTCTTTAAACATGCTTCTCTTGGATCATGCTTCTCTGTGGATTCCTGCAGCTGTAGGCATAGGAAATGCAGTAAGTTATTTCTTTGCATAGTGGCTACAGGTGTAGAGAACAGCTAACAGCTTAGCAAGCTTTGATGAGGTCCAGTGAGGTCCTCATCTAAAGGCCATGCCAAAGGGCCCTCTGGCAAGGCCCTCAGGTGTGGGCCCGCCAGGCACGGGTGCACCCAATGGTGCTGTGAAATTTAAAGCTGGAGTCTTTTCCCACGGAGAGGCACAATTGGCCTTGTGGTGAGGAGCAGGAGGATGGGAAGCTCTGTTCCTTGCCCGGATGCTGATTGGGTCTTCCTCTGCATGCACCCAATGGCACAGTGAAATTTAAAGCTGGAGTCTTTAGGGTGACCCATAAATCTTTTTTCCAGGGTGGTGGTTCCTAATGTGGGACATGCATTGTGTAGCTGTAATATGGGTTGTTTTTTGCTAAGTGCATAACTTTGCATTTGTCCACATTACATTTCATCTGCCATTTGGAAATTCAGTCTTCCATTTTATCAAGGTCCTCTTACATTTTTTTCACAATTCTATTGCATTTTAACAACTTTGAATAATTTTGTGACATCTGCAAATTTGATCACCTCACTCATTATTCCTATTTCCAGGTAATTTATGAATATGTTGAAAAGCAGCGAGCCCAGCACAAATCCCTGAGTAATCCACTATTCACTTTTCTCCACTGAGAAAATTGGCCATTTAGTCCTACTCTCTACTTTCTATCTTTTAACCAGTTCCTGATCCACAATAGTACACTGCCTCCTATCCCATATCCTTCTAATTTCGCCAAGAGTCTCTCATGAGGGACCTTGTCAAAGGCTTTCTGAAAATCCAGATGCACTATATCAACCAGCCCACCTTGGTCTACCTGTTTATTCACACCTTCAGTACAATATAACATATTAGTAAGGCAAGACTAATGTGGAGGAGAAGCCTAATGGTTAGAACACTGGCTTGATAACCAAGAGTCCAGTGTTCAATTCTCACTGGCACTCCTTGTGGCCTTGAGCAAATTACTTAACCCTCCATTGCCTGGTGGGAAGAAAGGTCTGGCAGTCTTCTTCCAGTCACATTGCCATGAAAACCCAAGAACGGCCTGGTTTCCAGGAGTCAGCATTGACTCAAAGGCATAAATTGCATTGCAAGACAAGACTTTTCTTGGCTAAATCATGGAACACTTTCGAAGCATCACATAGTCTAGCAATTGCACAGATCTTCCCTTCCTCGAACCTGTGAAACCATTAGAACTGCTTTTTGATAACCCACCCAAACCATAAATAACATGATCAAACTGTAAATAAGTTAAGCCAATAGTAAATAGGTTATACTTTGTTAAGCACCCTGCATGCCAACCACTTGATCCTAGTTCTCGGTATTCAGTTTAAGTTCACAATCAAATGTAAACCACTTTGATTAAAGGATAAGGGGGTATAGCAGTCTGGTTAAATAAATATATAAATGAATGTTGGCTTTCTTCCATGTTTAGTAATTTTATTCTTTATAATGGTTTCTACCATTTCGCCTGGTACTGATGTCAGGCTCACTGGTCTGTGGTTTCCCCTATCACCCCTGGAACTCTTTTTAAAAACTGGTATTGCATTGGCCAGTCTCCAATCTTTAGGTACTACAAATGATTGCAATGATAGTTCACAGATTATTAATAGTAGGACTGCAATCTCGTATCTCCATTCTTTCAACACTCTTGCATGTATAGCATCCAGTCCAGTTTATCAAATACTTGTAGTACATCTTCCCAGTTTATTGATATTTCTTTCATTTCTTCCAATATATTATCCTTAAATGCCATTTCAGACATGGGTAACTTCCCTACATATTCTTCAGTAAAGACTGAAGCAAAGAATTCATTCAGTCTCTCTGCTATGGCCTTTTCCTCGCTTAGCACCCCTTTTACCCTCTATCATCCAATGGTCCAACTGACTATCTCTTTATTATGCATTTTTGCTTCCATGGCAAGCTTTTTTTCAAATTTTCTCTTTGTCTGGTTTATCAATGTCTTGCATTTACTGTAATTTGCAGTACTTATGTTGTTTCCCATTTTAATCATTTGGCTTGTTTTTTCCATTTCCTGAAAGATGGTTTTTTTGGCTACAACAGCCTCTCTGACCTCACCTTTAAATCATGCTGGCAGTTTTTTTAACTTCCTTCCACTTTTCTTAAAGAGTGGAATACATCTGGTCTGGACTTCCAAGATTGTATTTTTAAACAATAGCCATGCTTGATGTAAATCTTTAACCTTTGCAACTGCTCCTTTTAGTTTTTTTCTTAACTATTTTTGTCCATTTATCATAGTCTCCTTTTTGAAAGTTAAAAGGTAGTACTGCGGGGGGGGGGGAGGGGGCAGAACCTAGCATCAGACAAGATGTTTGTGTGTAAGAGCTGTTCTTCGGAGGGCAATGGTCAAAAATCCTGACTTCTGTAGTCTTTAACTAAATAGTTCCTACTTACTCTGATATCATTCGATCCTGGATTTGTCTGACCCAAGCCAATGCGGCTGGATTACCAAATACCTCAAAATGCCAGCGCAAAGAGAACCAAAACGGAGCCTCTCTCACCTCACAAGTGGCGATCATCAGAGATTGTCGGAGGCCTTGCAGGAACTTTTGGCTGAAATTTGCGCTGTTAAAGACTTAGTCAAAGCTAATGGAGACTCGTTGTGCACAATGCAGGAGGATATCAGCGTCTTAAAAAATACATTGGAGTCAATTACGGTTAGATTGGAGAAGGTGGAGAGCGTGGTGGCATGGGGAGCTGTTCAGGGCCATTGAGAAGCAAGCAAAGTTGATACGGTCACTGCAAAGTGAGTTGAAAGATGGCAACAATCGCGCTCGAAGGAACCACATAAGAATCTTGGGGGTTCCAGAGGGAGCCGAAGGTCCTGACAATGCAGTCAATGATTCCGGGTGTGTTAAAGGTGAAGTTCGCCATGCCTTTTGAGATTGACCACGCCCATCTAGTTCCTACTCAGTCCATGGTTTCAGGCAAGCACCCACGCCCAATCATCCTCAAAGTTTTGTGCTTTCAACAAGTAACATAAATAATGGAAGCAGCCAGAGCACACTCTCCCTTGGAGTATCAAGTACACAAACTCTTATTCTTCCCTGACTTCGCGAAGGTGACGGTAGATCAGAGAAAACGATTTTTGGCGCTACATCCACACTTATTGCAGTTGCAGGCCCATTTCGGGTTACTCTACCCTGCTCACATGAGAGTCACATTCAACAACCAGACAAGGACTTTTGATGATCCAGGGGAGTTGCATGCGTTCTTAGAGAACAAGGAGTTGGCGTTGATGCGGTAAAATGCCTGCTTTGCAATCAGTGGCATGTAAAAGCTCTTCAACGCTTCCTTATTTGGGTGTTTTGACTGGTCTGAGGTCTTGAAGTAGCGACTCATTCATTCATGCAGAATTGACATTCGATGTGACATTCAATGTTACTCTCTTGGAGGAACTCCAGGGTATTGCCCTGGTCAATAATGTCTTATTCTTTGCTTCTTTCTCTCTCCTTTTATGTTTTGTGTTGTTTGTGATGTCTGTTGTAGTTGGAAGGGCAGTGGGGCTTGCCTACATAAATGCGGAGTTTTTTGGGAACATAAATTGTTTTGGTGGGGGGAGTCTTGCTATAACGTTTGGTGTTCCGGGTTTGGGGACGCTGTTTCTTATTTCTGGAATGGGTAGTGTGTGGTTTAAGTTGATTTAAGCGGCAGTGGAGTTGAAGTAAACTAATTAATTTTTCCCTCTGTGCCTGTCTTGTCCCTTTGGGCTCACCCACTAGGTTTTAAGCTGTTATAGCCCCCCACCCCCAAGGGTTTTGGTGGCTTTGTTGTTTAGAACTACAGTATGTGTTTTCATTTTGAGCAATCTTCCACAAGGACAATGACTAAGTAGTGGCTTTTTTCTCTGTGTTTTTTTTTCTTGGGCTATAAGTGCAGCTATCATTGGAAGTACTTTTAAGGTGTGGTTCAATAATGTTAAGACATATGCTACAACTTGGTATGTTTCTGGAACAGGAGACTGTCATTTTGTACTTTATTGTCAATATGTCTCCCTTTAAGATATTCTCACTGAATGCTAAGGGCATTAACAATCCCATAAAGAGAAAAAAGATATTTTTATATGGACGTAAGGAAAGTGCTGACATCCTAATGTTACAAGAGACACATTTGAACGTGAAGGAGTCATTAAAATTAGATATAAAACCCTTTTCACTGGTGGCTTTTTCTGCTGCCAATCAAAATAAAACGGGGTAGCCATCCTAGTAAGGAAATTTCTATCCCCCACTGTAATACAAACTAGATCTGATACAGATGGGCAGTGGGCAATGGTTGTCCTTAAAACAGGATCCACAGAACTGGTATAATTAATGTATATGCTCCTAATATAGACGGTCCTGCCTTCTTTGGCTGCATTGCGGCCCTGGCACAAGAGGTGTCCAGCTATCCAACTATTGTGGGGGGAGACTTCAACCTCGTACTAGACCCCTTATTAGACAGGAGTCCAGTGAGAACTAATAAGGTTCCCAAAGTCCACCCTGTTCTTTTTTCTCTAATGCAAGAATTGGGGCTGATAGACATATGGCAGTTGCAACACCCTATGGACACAGAATACACTTTCTTCTCCCCCCCCCCTCATAACTCGGTATCACGCATAGACTATTTCCTAGTCTCCAAAGGGCTATGCTCTAGAATTAGTGAGTCCAATATACATGCGGTTCATATCTCTGATCACTCCGCAGTCTCACTCACCCTATTTGACTCAACGAGCAGCCCATCTCCTTCATGCTGGCATTTTGATAGAACTCTTCTTGGCAGCCAGGAGTTCCAGGAGACTATCCTGTTGGCTATAGAGGAATATTTTCAGTTTACTTTACCTCAGGATACCTTAAGTTGGGCATGGTGGGAGGGATTTAAAGCTAATATGCAGGCCACCATTGCCAGTTTTGCTATATGACAGGCAGAGCTTGAAGACTTATACAAGCAGATTAGAGCGGGAGAACACATTTTAGGGCAGAGAACTGATCCTAATATTCTGATATGGCTACAATGTCTTAGATTTAGATATAACTCGATTTTAACTACTGAGACATCACAGAATAATCAAGTGCAGAAAGGGTGGTATTACTTAGAAGGTAACAGGGCCGGACGGTTACTAGCTAACTTGTTAAAAGGCCATAAGGAAACTTCTCAAAGTATTGCTCTGCGAGATCCTCAGGTGCAACAACTGATTGTCAAGGACTCTGATATTGCAGAGGCATTTCGCCAATTTTATGCTCAGTTATACTCCCCAGAGATAGATTTCTCTGAGGAGGATTTTGACAGATTACTGGCCAATACACAGAGGCCAGTGTTAAGTGTTCATTGAGGGAGGAGTGGCCTAGTGGTTGGGGCAAGTTACCTCAGGCCAGATGATTGGGGGTTCAAATCCCACTGGAGAACAGCAGCATTGTGCCAGAAGGAGTGGGGTTTCTAGTCCCACAGGTGCTCCTTGCAATCTTGGGAAAGCCACTTAACCCTCCATTGCCCATGTTCCCTGTAAAATAGTTATCTTCAAGTTAAAATGCCCTGTTCAAAGTAATTTCAGTTTGTTCAGTATAAACTGCCTTGACATCATAAAAGGTGGCATATAAGAAATGTTAAATAGATCAAGATATAGAGGCAGAACTAGACAAACAATTTACAGTCATGGAAATCATTCAGGATATTAACTCTATGCAAGTGAGCAAGACCACTGGTCCAGATGGCCGTCCGGTTGAGTTTTACAAAACCTTTTCCAAAATTTTAGGCCCATACCTGCAACAATATTACAGACTTCTTTTGGAAGCGGAGGCCCAGACTGGAGTGTTTGCCTCTGCAAATATTGTGGTTCTTGAAAGATCTGGGAGGGACCCTAGGTTAGTTAGTAACTACTGCCCAATTTCATTACTAAATGCAGATTATAAAATTTTTGCAGCCATTTTAGCTGGTCGTCTCTCCAAATTGATCCCTTCTTTGATATATCTGGACCAATGTGGCTTCACTGAGGCTTCACAGCTGACAATGCTAGAGTGTTGTGTCACGTTTTAGAAGGTGCAGAAAGAATAGAGGGCCCACTTGTGGGATTATCACTAGATGCAGAAAAGCATTTGATCATTTAGAGTGGCCTTTCTTTTTTGCTGTTCTGAAGTGGTTTGGGTTTGGTGAGGGTTTCTGTAAATTGATCAAACTAATGTATGCGAGACCAAGTGCCAATATCTCTGTGAATGTGACTAAGGGGCTTGTTTACAAAGCCGCGGTAGCGGTTTGTGATCGTAATCGGAGCCGCGGCCCCATTGATTTCAATGGGGCCGCGGCTGCGATCGCGATCGCGAACCACTACCGCGGCTTTGTAAACAAGCCCCTAAGTCTAAAGATTTTCTTTTAGGGCATGGCACCCATCAGGATTTCCCCCTTTCTCCCATCCTTTTCAATCTGGCCTTGGAACCTTTGGCCCTATTGTTAAGACAAAGCCTTGCGGTTAAAGGTGTGTCCATAGCTGATTTGGAAATTAAACTTTCTGTGTACGCTGATGATTTACTGCTATTTACTACACCCAGCTCTATACCGGTTATTCTAGAGTTGATAGAACAATATTCAAGATTATCAGGTTATAAAATTAATTGGTCAAAGTCTGCAGCATTCCCTTTAAACTAAATGGTTTGCAGGGCGGATCCAGAAGATTTTCCCTTTGTGTGGGAGTCTAAAATGGTGAAGTACTTGGGAGTCCATTATTGCTATCCACTTAGTGATACTTTACTGTTCAATGAAGGGGAGCTCCTTTCTACGGTTCGTAATATAACTGTGAAGTGGTCGTTGGTCTATCTTTCTTGGTGGGGTCATCTTGAAGCAATAAAAATGACTATCACTCCTAAAGTGAACTATGGGGTATGTTTACTAAACTGGGCTAACGGTTAACCCGGGTTTTCTGCCACTAGGTCCCATATTATTCAATAGGACCTAGTTGCAGATAGCCCAGGTTAACCGTTAGCCCGGTTTAGTAAACATACCCTTATGTGTTAGAAATGTTATCAATTTTTCTTACAAGTAACAGTTATAGTCAAATTGAAAGGATTCTTGTCCATTTCTCTTCTTTTTAATTTATCAATTTTTATTTAATGATTCAAACACAACATTCAACTTTCTGGGCCAGTTAACATTAATAGAATATCGTCTGCAAACAAGGAAATCTTATGTTGTTGACCCCCTACCTCAATCCCGCAAACTCCCTCCTCCTTTGGTATCATCTGTGCCAAAGGCTCCACAGCCATTGCAAACAACAATGGAGACAGTGGACAGCCCTGCCTTATGCCCCGCTCCAAGCCAAACACCTCTGAATAATTGCCATTAATTCATACCCTTGCTTGAGGTCTATGATACAATGCCTGCACCCAAGCTATAAACTTAGGACCAAATCCTATCTTCTGCAATAATGCCCAATTCACTCTATTTAAGGCTTTTTCAGCATCTATGGATAACACCATCATATCTATCTTCCTATTGCCGGCTTCCCAAATCACCTCCAACACCCTCTTAATATTGTTGGACGCCTGTCTCCCACAGATAAATCTTGTTTGGTCTATATCAATTAAGGTGGGCAACCCCGTTGCTAGCCTATTCGCCAAGACCTTCACCAAAATCTTCACATCGGTACTGAGTAAAGAAATTGGATGATAGGAACCACAACACATGGTGATCCCTGCCATTAACATTTCCTGGAAAGTTGCTCCCCCT
The DNA here is from genome assembly GCA_033557465.1 of Ichthyophis bannanicus. NCBI lineage: Eukaryota > Metazoa > Chordata > Amphibia > Gymnophiona > Ichthyophiidae > Ichthyophis > Ichthyophis bannanicus. The sequence continues at coordinate 454,874,102 of CM066035.1, forward strand.
CCTCTGTAATACCATTAAACATCCTTTCTAAAACCCCCATCAACTCTTCCTTAAAAGTCTTATAGAAAGAATTTGCTAACACATTTAACCCAGGGGCCTTACCCCCTGGCATTTCTTTGATCACCTTCTTAATTTCTTCCTGATGGATACGTCCCTCAAGCCTTGCTCCTAACTCCTCCCCCACTACCGGTAGCTCTATCCTCCCCAAAAATTATCGAATGCGCCTTGCCTCACTCACATCTCTAGTGTGCGTATATAATTCAGAATAAAATTGACAAAACCTGTCTCCAATTTGTTTTTCGATTGTTAATATTTCCCCTCCCCGTCCCTTAATTGCCACTATTGCATTGGCTACCTCCCGTTTCCACAGCTTGCGGGTCAATAGTTTCCCCGCCCTATCTCCCCACTCATAAAATCTCTTCTTTACCCTATCTAATTGGCAGGCGATAGACTCCAGCTGCAATTGATTCAGCTCCAAACGCAATGCATTCAAATATTTTAATTGCCCCACCCTCCCCTGCTTGCTATATTGCTGCGTAGCAAGTTTAATTTACTCATGTAGTTTCTCTTCTCTTTTTTTCCTTATTTGGAGTGGAGGAGTAGCCTAGTGGTTGGGGCAAGGTACTTCAGGCCAAAAGGTCAGGGGTTCAAATCCCACTAGAGGACAGCAACCTTGGGCTGGAAGGACTGGGGTTTCTAGTCCCACAGGTGCTCCTTGTGGTCTTGGACAAGCCACTTAACTCTCCATAGCCCATGTTCCCTGTAAAATAGTTATCTCCAAGTTATAATACCCTGTTCAATGTAATTTCAGTTTGTTCAATGTAAACCGCACTGATGCAGAATAGCACGGTATATAAGAGAAAATAAATAAATCTTCTTAAACCGGGCCATCCACATAATCAATTGTCCCCTAACTACCACCTTCATCCCCTCCCACACCTCTACCACCTTCATCCCCTCCCACATCCCTTACCTCCCCATTATCATTTATCTGCCAGTACTCTTGGAAACACCTCTTTACATCCTGTACCACTTCTTCCTTTTTCAGGAGACTCTCATTTAACCGCCAGAAGCAGATTCCTCCCTTCCGTTGTCCTTCCCCAATTTCTAGCCACACTGGTGCATGATCGGACCATGTTATATTCCCTATCTCCACCTCCCTCACCCTTGTTTCTCATAACTTGTCCACGAGTATATAGTCTATCCTACTGAAAGTCTTATGGGGACATGAATAGAAGGTGTATTCTCTGCTTCCCTTGTTATGTTCCCTCCAAATGTCAGCCAGATTATATTTCTTAATCAATCTTTTCACTATACGCTACTTTTCGCACTCCCATCCCCCTCCCTCATTTGCTGGTCCCACCCCGGCTGCATAGCCAAATTGCAATCTTCTCCCAACACTAGTTTCCCTTGTACATTATGTTCCAACAGCCCCTCAACCTCACTCCAGAATATGACTTGTCCTGTATTTGGTGCATACACATTCACCAGCGTAATCTTCTCTCCACTCCATTCTCCACACAATATTAATACTCGGCCCCTTTTGCCCCAAATCACTTCCCCTACCTGAAAGGGACACCCTCTCCATATCATAATTGCCACCACCCCCCTTTTTCTCCCCTCCTTCTTTTCCATCCCCCCTCTCCTTCCCAAAATACTGAGTCGGAAATTGTTTGAAGGCCAACAGTCCTTCATCCCGAACTTTGAGGTGGGTTTCCTGTACCATTATAATATCCCAGTGCAATCTATCTGCCTCCCTCAATAGCTGTCTTCACTTTTGCAGACTGTTTAGCCCAGGGGTGGGGAACCCTGGTCCTGGAGAGCCGCAGACCAGTCAGGTTTTCGGGATATCCCTAATGAATATGCATGAGATATATATGCATTAGAGATATCCTGCCAACCTGACTGGTTTGTGGCCCTCCAGGGCTGGATTTGGAGACCCCTGCCTTACACCTCTGTCATTTAAGATTGTGAATGGGCAAGGTGCAGATGTCCTAGACATCGAAAGGGTATATAGAATGTGTCACATTCCTCCTCGATTCTCACCACCACCAAAAAGTTGTCTAATAGACAATATTTTGGTGGTGGTGAGAAGTGAGGAGGAATGTGACACATTCTATCTAACCTTTTTGATGTCTTGGACATCTGCACCTTGCCCACTCACAATCTTAAATGACAGAGGTGTAAGGCAGGGGTCTCCAAATCCAGCCCTGGAGGGCCACAAACCAGTCAGGTTGGCAGGATATCTCTAATGCATATATATCTCATGCATATTTTTTAGGGCTATCCCGAAAACCTGACTGGTCTGCGGCTCTCCAGGACCAGGGTTTCCCACCCCTGGTTTAGCCCTTTAGCATTTATTGTACCTATTCTTATCATCTCATCTGTTGGATGTATGTTAGTGTACCTCGCGTAGATCTCCCTCCCTTCCCTCCCCCCTCCACCATCCCCCATTAAGCAGTCTCCTCCTTGGAAACTGACCAGACATGGGAAGTGGCAGTCCAGTCCTCTTCTGCCCCTGCCACCCCCTGTGTCCTCCCCCCATACCACCATTTAGCGCCCTCTGCTCATAATGTCCACCCCTCCAGGGAGCTCCCCTTCCCTTTCCACCCCACCTGTTTTGTTTCCTTACAGAACAAAATGCTTTCCATTTTTCTTTTTGCATCTCCTCCCTCACATACCCAGAACATTCCCCTTTAACCAACAATGCTTTAAACATTTTGCAAATGCAACATAACAACAGCAAACTGATCTCACAGTCCATTCTTCCTTTATATAGCCTCACACCAGGCCTCCTGATGAATATCCTCATCTTCATCTTCCAGGCCTTCCCCAAATATTTCACCACTCTCTCGTCGCCATGTTCTCCTTTCAACCCATTTCCTTTGAAGCTTCATCCTCTCTGTGCTTTCCCTTTAAGAGTCTCGCAAACCTTCTTCCATTAGCTGGTACCCACTGCCATTTCAAGTCCCAGACCTTGGAGGCTGATGACGTGCTTGCTTTGATTTGACACCCCCCCCCCCCAACGTTTCTGGCAAATTCGATACTCCAAGCTCATTTAACGCAGCCAAGGCTTCTGTACTATTTTTTGCCCTTCATGATATCCCCTTCACTGTTATCAATAATCCAAAGGGGTATAGCCACTTGTATCTCAGTCCTTCTTTTCTCAAAAGCGCTGTTATTTCTCTCAGCTCTCGACAACATTGTAAGGTGCCCATAGATAAGTTCTGGTATAGCTCAATATTATGTCCATTCCACTGAAAATGTCCCAGCTTCCGAGCTGCTACTAAAACTCTCTCCTCTGTTTTAAATGAACTCATGCAGACCACTATATCTCATGGCCTATTGTCTCTTATAGGGCCCAGGCCCCTATGTGCCCATTCTAATTGCACTTAGAAACATAGAAACATGATGACATAAAAAGACCACATGGCCTATCTAGTCTGTCCTTCCATAACAACAACTACAATAGTCCACTTTTTACCTTTAGAGATCCTGTGTTGGTCCCATGCTTTTTTGAATTCAGTTACTGTCCTCATCTCTACCACCTCCACTGGGAGACTATTCCATGGATCCACTACTCTTTCTGTAAAGAAATATTTCCGCATATCACTCCTGAATCTATCTACCTTCACCCTCATCCCATGTCCCCTCATAGCAGAACTTGCTTTCAATTGAAAGAGGCTCTCTCCCTGAACATTTATGCCACGGAGTTATTTAAACATCTCAATCATATCACCTCTATCCCGCCTTTCCTCTAAGGTGTACATATTAAGATCCTTAAGTCTGTCCTCATATGCTTTATAATGAAGCCCATTAATCATTTTAGTAGCAACCCTCTGCACTGACTCCATCCTGTTCACATCCTTTTGAAGGTGCGGTCTCCAGAATTGCACACCATACTCCAAATGAGGTCGCACCAAAGACTTATACAGAGGCATTATCACCTCCTTTTTTCTGCTAGCCATTCCTCTCCGTATGCACCCAAGCATCCTTCTAGCTTTTGCCGTCGCCGTCGCCTTTTCTACCTGTTTAGCTACTTTAAGATCATCAGACACAACCATGCCTAGGTCCCGCTCTTCTTTAGTGGACAAAAGTACTTCACCTCCTATACTGTATTGCTCCCTTGGATTGCTGCAGCCCAAATGCATGACCTTACATTTTTTAACATTAAATCCCAGCTGCCAAATTCTAGACCATTCTTCAAGCTTAGCTAGATCCCTCCTCATGTTATCTACACCTTCCTGGGTGTCTACTCTATTGCAGATTTTGGTATCAAAGAGGCAAACCTTACCCGACAGCCCTTCCGCTAGATCGCTAACAAAGATGTTAAAAAGAATCGGACCAAGGACAGATCCCTGGGGCACACCACTGGTAACATCCTTCTCCTCAGAGTGAGCTCCATTTACTTGTACTCTTTGTTGCCTCCCACCCAACCAATTTCTAACCCAAGCAGTAACTTTAGGGTCCATCCCTAGGGTGCTCAGTTTGTTTATAAGTCACCTGTGAGGATCAGTGTCAAAGGCTTTACTGAAATCTAAATACACCACATCTAGAGCTCTCCCTCGGTCCAACTCCCGGGTCACCCAGTCAAAGAAATCAATCAGATTTGTCTGACAAGACCTGCCTCTAGTGAATCCATGCTGCCTCGGATCCTGTAATCCGCTGGACTCCAGAAACATCACTATTTTCTCTTTCAGCAGCGTTTCCAATAATTTACTCACCACTGAAGTTAAACTAACTGGCCTGTAGTTTTCAACCACATCCTTACTTCCGCTTTTGTGTAAAGGCACCACATGAGCCTCTCTCCAGTCCTTTGGCACCACTCCCGACTCCAACGAGGCATTGAAAAGGTCAGTCAGTGGAGTTGCTAGAACGTCCCCAAGTTCCCTCAGTATTCTAGGGTGTATCCCATCCGGTCCCATCGCTTTGTCTACTTTAAGTTGAGCTAGTTTCTCACGAACACAGTCTTCTGAAAATTGTTCAAGATGTCCCTCGCTTCTGTTCTTATTTCTGGGTGTTTTCTGAGGTCCTGCTCCTGGTTCTTCATCTGTGAACACAGAACAAAAATATTTGTTAAGCAATTCCGCTTTATCCTTATCAGCTTCTACATATCCCCCCCCCCTGCACCCTTGAGTCTGACAATACCACTTTTGCCCTTCCTCTTCTCACTAATATATCTGAAAAAAGTCTTATCCCCCCATTTTATTGCATTGGCTATTTCCTCCTCCTTTTGAATCTTTGCCTTCTTGACTACTTTGCTAGCTTCTCTAAGTTTTTCCAAATACAGATGCCTGTCTTCTGTATTTGGAAAAACTTAGAGAAGCTAGCAAAGTAGTTGCACCTCCCCTGCTGCTCTGTCGGCTTCCACTTCCAGCAACAGGGCTTCAAAGACTTCCCTTATTACTTTATCACAGTCCTTATACTGAGGATCCAGAGGAATTCCTCTCACTCTTATATTGAACCTTCTCGAACGGTCCTCAAGGTCCTCTGTCCTTTTTTGTAGGTGTTCTTGCATCTGTTTCAACTCCTCCCATCCTTTCTGCAGGTCTCCCATTGCCTCCACCTGCTGCTCCAATTGGTTTTCGGTTTCTTCCACCCTGGACCCAAGATCCATTATATCTTGTCTTAAAAATTGTATGGTCTCTTTCAATTCCATTGTGTGCCCACTGATTTCTAACTTAAGCTCATCCTTCATTTCAGTAAGACAGTATTTTAACATACCAACAGCTCCAGGATGCCACATCCCCTCTCTTCCTCTTCTGCCTCTCTCTCTGCTTCAACCAAACATTAAAGGAAATAAAGCTATCCTATTAGACTAATTTTTTGTTGGAACATTCACCATGAATATGAAGTAAAACATCTTCCTGTAGCTACTTGTTCTTTTTTATTCTTTATATAGGGACACAACCCTAAAACATTTCCCCTAAGGGATAAGACCCTCAGTTGAAATCCACTGGTGAAAGACATTAATCTATCAAATGAATTCACTTAACTGTTTAGAGGTTCCTTCATATTCTGGGGAACAGCGAAGCCTCAAAGGTTGTTTTTTAAGATTTAAACCTTCTCCGGTTTTCAATAAGATGTCCACTCTTAATTTGTCAGTTCAAAAAACTAATGCCATGGCACGTTGTAGTATCGTAACGCATCTCCCATGCTGTTTATCACATCTTGACAGCTTCACTTGAAACGCAACCACAACTCTTTCTGCTTCGGCAGCCATTTTCTCTTCTTGCTCTTTTCCTACCTCCTTCCCTCCCTTAATAGGAGTATAGGAGGACAGAAACTCTGCCAGCTTTTTCCAGGCTGCAAGACCCCCCTTGGCTTTCTCCATTTGCTGCTCCACACCCCTCGCTGTATCCTCAATTTGTGTGTATGTACACTGGAACAGATTCGCTTTATAGACTTCTTAAGATGGCCTCCCAACCCATACTCCCCCCATGAGTCCAGCCTTGTCAAAGACTTCTCTCCTCTTCAGCCGCTACTTTTTTATTGTATTTATTTATTTATTATTTTTATTTGTTTTCCTTTTTTTTTTCTTGTTTTTTAATTTCGGGTCCTGTTGCATTTGCTTCAATAATTCTCTCCAGTCCCCCTGGCTTTATCACCTCCGGACTTCCTCCTGTGCTTGCTGCTTCGTTTTCCCATCTCTGTCCCCTCCGTTCACTGATGCTGCTCTCAAAGGTTGAGGAGGAGGAGATTTCCCTGTCGCTGTGGCCCGCTCTCCCAGCACTTGCTCTGCTCACCTCCTCTGTCTCTTGGCAAGCAGCCCTGTTGTCCTCTCCCTGGGAGCTGCGCCGGCTCGAAGCCTGCTCCAGCGATCGCGTCGCTGCACTACTCTCCTCCTGTTTTGCTCACCTCCAACGGGCCCCCCAATGCTGTTGTTCCCGCCGCAGCAGCCATCACTCCTCAGGGTGCCTCTCTGGCACTTAGCTCTCCCTCTGCCTGCTCATCTGGCGCTCGGTGTTCTCCCCTTCGCCGCATTGCTTTTTGCGCCCCAACGTTCTTCACCTATATGGCCATTATTTCATTGGTGAGCAGTTTAAGCAGCGGAGCTCCTCGCTTACGGCGCCATCATCCACGGTGACATCACTTCCTCTCGTCCATTTCTTCTGGAAGAATAAACCGCCTAGAATTGCTCTTAGGAAGCTTACGTCTAAAAAAGAGGAAGGGGGTGTAAACGCCCCTGATTTTCAGGCCTACCATTGCACTTTTCTACTAAAACAAGGTTCAAAATGGGTGGAGGGGGCTGGGGGAAAACGCCCAGTATGGCTGGACCTGGAAGAGAGATTAAGTGCTCCGTTTCCCTTAAATCTCCTCCCCAGCATGGTATCTTCTGAGAGGTTGAAGTCTCACAGGGTAATAGCAGACACTCAAAGGGCCTTCAGCAGCTAGCGAAGGCAATTCCTAAAGAGGAATGTTTATCAAAGCTAATCCCCATCTGGCACAGTCCTTTTTGAGAAATTAATCAAAGTCCATTTGCATGGCAACAATGATTCAGTAGGGGTATCTGGGCTATTGGCCAACTGGCATTAGATGGCAAGTGGAAGCCTTTTGTTTATCTACAGTGGGGGTTTGACTTGCCTAAATCCTTTTACTTCCAGTGGATTCAGCTGAGACATTGTATAGAGAAATCCCCTATTGATATTAAATCTTTTCCTGAAGAATGGGGGTTGTTGAACATTATAGGTTCAGCCCAAATGGCTTCTGGAGTGACTTCTTACTATTATAAATTGGTCGTTCAGAACCACACTCCACAGTCTATTGGTGTTCAACAGATATGGGAACATGATACAGGGGAGATTCCTTCTCCGGAATCATGGGTGAAATTTTGGAGTAAGACAAATAGAATATCTCAGTCTGCCTCTATTTCACAAGCTTTATATTTTTTTCGCACACAGAGCTCATTTTACCCCGATTGCTAAATGGGATAAAATGATTGGAAATGAATGTTGGTCTTATCAGAGTTATGTTGGCACTTTAAGGCATGTGGTATATGACTGCCCTAATATTCAGTCCTATTGGATTTCGATTTGGAACCAAATCCAAGAAGTCTTGGGATTCAGAGCTACTCTCTCCTGGTCTGTGGTCATATTTCGGTCAACAACTGGCATCTCGTCGTTACAGAGGGATTGCCATTTTTTATTCAACTTTATGATGGGCATGGCTCTGCATCTGGTTATTGCAAACTGGAAACATTCTGCAGAACTTAGCTGGCACAAATGGTGGAATCCTGGAAGTTCTGTATTTCAACTCCCTACCTAAAAACCTAAATTTGGCCTCCAGAACCTCCCTTCCAATTTTCCTATGTCATTGGTACCAACATATACCAAGACAGCAGAGTCCTCCCCAACACTATCTAAAATCTTGTCAAGCTGGCGCGTGAAGTCTGCTACCTTCGCACCAGGCAAGCATTTTACCAGGCGATCTTCACGTCCACCATCACCCAGCTATCTACATGCCTAATGATTGAATCGTCAACTATAACTGCTGTCCTAACCCTTCCCTCATGGGCCATGTCCCTGGAGCAACCTCCTCATTGCAAGAGGGTTTTACATCACCTGGAGGACAGATCCTAGTTACATGATCACTTCCTGCCACACCAAGGTTATGCTCTTCTTTTATGTGACCTCTCTCCTGCATGGCAATTGAAATGCTGCCAGACTGGAAGTGGGACTTCAGTACTATGTCCCTGTATTTATTTATTTATTTTACTTAACAGTTTTTTAAATTCTGCTTTTATCATCTAGTCAAAGTGGCTTACATTGTAACTTAAGCTTAGTAATGTTCATTAAACAGGGATATTGACACTTGGATTTTTCTGAGGCAATGGAGGGTTAATGTAGGTCTCGTCTATATACCTCTCTGTCTTCTTCCCATCCTAGCCTCCAGAGATCAGACTCGTTCTCTGAGGGCAAAGAGCTCCTTGAATCTAGTGCATAAGTAAGACCCCTTAGCAAATGGGAAATAAATCATACATGCCTTTCCAGTAGCAGTTCAAGGCAAGGTACAATTAGATATTTCCCTGTTTTCGGGAGGGGTGGGTTACAAACTAAGTTTGTACTTGAGATAAAGGAGAGCTAAGTGATTCTTCTTTTTCTTCCAGGATAAGTGACTTGTGCAAGACCACAAACAACATTAGTGAGATTTGAACCCAAGTCCCAGGCTCTGCCTTAACGACTAGGTTACTCCTCAACTGCATAATTGTTTGTAAGGCAGTAGAATACTAACACTAACTTTTCATCATCTTCACTGTTTTGCTGCCATTGACTGGGTCAGCCTGATCCCAAAGTGGAGGAGCCATTGCCCACCGAGATCCACCTTATCTACACCACTGGAAGAAAGTAGTGTTAATGGTTCTATCACCTTGAGGTCCTATTTGATAAGTCTACTTCCTCTGTTCAATGAACTGTAAATATTAAAGAATTTATTACATTCTGGGAACAATTTTGAGTGCCCTATGGCATTTCCAATATTTGTGGGCACTATTGGCACACATACATTGCGCTTTGAAAATTGCCAAGAATGCATAAAAATGCCCACATTGTTTTACACCTACTATTTGTGCAGGACAATGATTAGGTGTAAATTATTATGTGCACATTTGAAAATCAAGTGCATGAAATAGTTTTGATCTCCTGACCTAAAACACATCCCCCCTCACCTCTTTCTTTTCACTGTGACTAAAACATGAAGCCAAGTTTTGCATAAGATGTCTAAGTAGAAAAAGAGAATCCAAGTTGGGATGTGTACACTTAGTAAGGTATTTCACAAGAGGGTCGTTGAATGCATAAATGACACACAAGCCTTCTAAAACGAACTCCATTAATTGAAAATTTACTTATACTTTTAGCTGCTCTGAGGGGTATAATTTTCAGCCATGCCGGGTAAATATCTGTCTGGGTAAATAATTGTTCACATGAGTAATTTGCTTCAGAAACTGTCCTCCCGTGCATGTGGTAAAAGTTTGGATAAACAAAATTTCCATAAATGGTTTCTAAATGATCTACTGTAGTGAGAACTAAAGAAGATGTGCCACTCAGCTTAAGAATTGCAAGCAAAAAATATTCTAAGACAGAAAAAATGGCCTCATATGAATCAGGGAAATAACATTTTTTGTCTGCAGGAGAGCCCTAAGTATCAGCTTTATCAGTGCTTTCCTTATCATCTTCATCATCATCACCCCTGAAAGCTGCTCTTGTCTCTATTTCACTGACAAGTAGAAGTTTATCACCATTGAATCTCAGCAACTATTCTGATCTACCCCACAGTATATAGTGAAAGTGCCATAATTGATTCTGATGAATGCAAATTGTTTTTCTTTTGAGAAGGCAGACACCTACGATGGTTTCTGACAAGTAATGATAGCAGTGCTAAATATCAGACAGCTCTGTTAAATATCAGCACAGAATAGACGCTGTCTGATGTGAATAAAATATGTAACCTATAGCCATCTTGAAAAACATAATACACTATGGTCAATGACAGAGCTGTAATCTAAAGTGGCTCTGGAAGTGATTAAATTGGGTTTGCATCAGCGGGGGGACGTTAGTGCTCCCCAAATAGATTTCTTGATGTGTTTTGCAGCCTTAGCTTTACGCAGAAACTATTTTTGTTTTGAGGAGAATTTGTTTCAGCAGATTAGTGGGATTGCTATGGGGGCATCTTTTGCCCCTTTATTGGCCAGTTTATTTATGGCCCAATATGAGCAGCGATGGTTGGTAGATTCCCCATATTTCCCTCAGATTAAAATTTGGCGGAGATATATTGATGATGTTTTTATGCTGTGGGAGGGATCTATGGCCTCTTTGGAGTTATTTCATGGTTGGCTTAATACATGTGATCCATGTATTCAGTTCACCATGAGTTATTATCAGAAAGAGATTGTGTTTTTGGATGTTTTAGTCCTCCGTCAGACGGGGGGCTGGGGCACTTCTGTTCACAAAAAGGATACGGATAAGAACACTTTCTTGCACTTTTCCAGTGCTCATCCGTTGAATCTTCTTAAAGGGCTTCCTTTTTCCCAATTTATTCAGTATAGACGTAATTGTTCCTCTGTTAGTGATTTTAACATTCAGGCTAAATCCCTCCGTCAGGATTTTCTTGATCGGGGATATCTTGAAGAGTTTTTGCATAAGGCCCATAAGAGAGCGTTGCACGATAGGAGTTGGTTGTTGTTGCCTAGATCACAGGAACACCAAGAGGATGATTGTGTGAATTTAATTTCTCAGTATTCTAGATTTAGTTCTTTGATACAAGGCATTGTGCGGCGGCACGCAAGGGTGCTGCGCACAGTGTCAGGACTTGAATCTAAGCATTTGTGTTGCATTTGGCGACGTGGTTTAAATCTTAAAGAGATGTTGAGTCCCTCTAACTTGCCCTCTATTGGTCAGGTTAGAGAGGATCAGGCAGGGCACGTTAAATGTGGAAGCTGTGCGATATGTGCGGTGGTTTGGGAAACGGATTGCTTCTGTTACAAGGGTAGAGAATATCTCTTGAGATCTAGGACCACTTGCGATTCTGATTACGTTGTGTATGGAATTTTTTGTCCATGCCGACTTCTATATGTGGGGAAAACAATTTGTCCATTTTGTGTTAGGATACGAGAACATAAAAGCCAGTTGCATTGCAAACGGCGGGAGGCTCCTCTAGTAGATCATTGTCTGACAGAGGGACATCGATTTTTAGATCTCCAATGTTTTTGCATTGAGCAGGTTGGTGCGAGGTCCAGAGGGAGAACGCAAGATCAATATTTACTTTATAGAGAACAGCAGTGGATTTTTTTATTGGGCACTGCGACACCAGAGGGACTAAACTCTGGAGCTGATTGGGGAGTTTGTGTTTAGAGTGTTTTTTTGATTGGATGTAGTGAAGAGGGCGGGATGAGTGTTGGCTTTAAAAGTAACGATGTGGGAGTGACTGTGAATTTGTCAGTTGGAGTCTGACCGGTTTGGTAGTGCCATTTGTTGGTAGGAGGGTTACTGTTCTGGGTGGTTTTTGATGGTTTATTAGGTGGTACTTTCTGGGGTTATAGTAGGAGATTGAAATATGTTTGTGGTATGTTTTTATTTCAGAAGCCTTTTCCCCTGAAGCAGCAATAGCGAAACGCAGGAGGAACGTACCAGTGGGCGTCGGGCTGGGCTTGGTTTTGTTCAAACCAGGAGCCTTTAACCCAGGAGACTTTTTGGTCCAGGTGTAGTTCTCGGAGTATCCTTAATATTATGACATATTGATACACTCATGGATATGAATTTTGATGACACATATGTTTATGTTACATTGTGATGTTGTTTTGTGACATTACATTTCTGAGGATATGTTTTGAGGGTCTGGAGAACTTTGGGATTTGTTGGGATTATATATGACTTCTGTGTGGGTTTTTTTTTTTAGATATGTGTGGAGGTTCAGCGAACCATTGATGTGTCTTTCCCCTTGTGTGAACTGTGTGAGGTGTGGAGGGTTCTGAGGTTCGCTGCCCCACTTTTTTATATATACATGCTGCTCTTTAGAGAATCTTGTTACTACTAAGCGTTAGAAGGTAGAGTTGCATCTTGAAAAACAATGGCAAGAGGGTAGTTTTCCCGTGCTAGTGCAGCACACGAAAAGAGCTATCTCTCGGATAATGATCTTCAATTAGAGCAGAAACAACATGACATAAATATTCCAATTTATACTATATTTTTCCAGGTTCTTTTCTTGTGCAAACTATCCTAGAAATTATCATTGGTTTTACGTGTCCCCAGTATTAAAAAAACATGCTTATGTTACAGTTAACATATTATAGGTTAATGGTTTATTAAAAACTTGATATACAGTGGTGTGCAAAAGTCTTGCATAGGCTGCATGATCAAGTTATTCTCAGTTTATTTTGACAATCTTTTCAAATTCTATGGTAGAATCCTGGTTTATTATATACTGCTTTGTTGCAAATTTAATTTGGCAGCCATTTCTGCATGCAAAATTACTTGTCTGTGAACTTTTGTATCGCTGTCATGAGCAAACGATGTCCCGATACAATCAGCCGGATTCTGCATCAAAATGCACAGAATGGTTGTCTGCATTCTGCAGAAGCAAAAGGAGACAGGAAATATGCAGGACTGACATCGTAGCTTTTGGCTTAGAAAGTCAACTAAGAGGGACAACAGGGTCTTGATAAAGACATGTCTTGGCAACCACAAGCTAACCTCCCCTAAGTTTCTTCGGGAATGGAAGGAGAAGTGTCCCATTGCAGTTTGCACTTCTACTGTGAGGAGACGATGCTTGGAGTATGGGTTGAGGGGTTGCAAGACACAGAAGAAGCAGCTACTACTGGTGGAACAGAGGAAGAGACGCATTGAGTGGGCAACCAAGTACTCAAAATGGAGCAAGGCTGACTGGGAGAAAGTTATTTTCAGCAATGAAAGCACATTATGTATCCAGAGCAAAACCTATGTGAGGAGGTTTCCTCATGAAGAGTACAAACCAGAGTGCTTGAATATCTCTGTGAAGCATCCAACGAAGGTTATGATCTGGCAGCCAGTGGTGGCAGCCAGTGATATTGGAAGACTCCATATCATTGACGGGATGGGAATGCAGTGAAATACACAGGAATTCTACAGAAGTACATGCTACCATCAGCTGAGCAACTGTTTCCTGGCAGATATTTCTTCTAAGATGGTAATGCATCTTGCCACCGAGCAAAAATTGTTGCCAACTGGAAGAAAATAAAAGGAGTTCAGACGATGGACTGGCCAGCTCAATCACCCAATCTCAACCCGATTGAGAATCTTTGGTAAAAGGTATCAGTTGAGGACACCAAGAAGCAGCTGTGGACCAAGTGAGAGATGATTGAATCACTGATTGCAGCCTGGAATTGCATAATAATGTGAGAATACCTCGTCAGACTGGTTCTCTCCATGCCAGACAGATGTTGTATGGTGAGAAATAGCAAGGGCTGGCTCATCCAAGTACTAATGGTCACCAACAACAAAAAAACAGCTCTTTTCAGGGCTACCTAATGAAATTAAGAAGAAAACATGCACACTACCAATATACACGGAACAGAAAATACAACAACATTTTAGGCACACACTGCATCTTTGTACACATGTTCACAACCAAATGAACCAAAGAACACTCAAGTCATAGCAAATTTGTCAGATTTGTACAAAAGACAAAAGGGAAAAAAATGGCATGCAGAAGGGGTTGTAAAATGAAACACATTTTTCCCTGTGGTCCAAAAAAACTAAAAACTGCCAATTCAGCACTACCTATGCAAGACTTTATCACACCACTGTAGTTCCCTTCACAATATCAGGGCAGTGTACATTAAAATCAAATTAATTAGAAAAGGAAAAGAACACCATTAAAACCAATAGAGCAAGAAAGTTAAGGTACCAGCAAGAAAGGGGAAGGGAAGGCAGAATCAAGAACAGGCTATGGGGGAGGACTGTATGAAAACTGAAATAGATAGGTATTGAAGGAAGCCTTAAACTTAGGGAAAGTGGGCTCAAGCCGAAAAGCAGCGGGGAAGGAGTTCCAAAGACTAGGACCGAGGAAAAAGGATACCGAGTGTTGTGTTGATTCAAGGTGGGCCTGTGATGGGGAAGGAAGGTGAAGTCAATTAGAGCAAAGAACCTGAGAAGGATCACATGGGATGAGACAGAAAGAAAGACAGGTAGGAGTAGCAGAATGCATAATCTTATAGACAAGGATGAGTGATTTAAATTGAGAGCAGTGGGACAGAGGGAGCAGAGTGATGTGGTCATGTTGGGTGGCACGATGAAGAAGGTGGATTGCAGTATTTTGAACAGATTGAAGGCATTTGATTTGATACTGAGGTAATCCAGAATAAATAATATTACAATAGCTGAGTCTTGAAATTGCCAGAGACGGCAGGAGAGTGACAATGGAAGAAGAAGGAAGGAAGACCGAATGGAGTGAATCTGGCGAATTGTGAAGAATGACCACGTAACAACATTGCTGATGTGCGAGTGGACGGTGAGAGATGAATCCAGAGTGACATCGAGATATTTGAGAGAAGGGACAACAAGAGACAGGGAAACCGTCAAGAGAAGGTGATGCAGAGGGTGGAGTAGAGGACCCAGTAAGTCAAACTGCAGAGGTTTTCAAAGGGTTAAGCTTCAGGCAATTAGATTGGAGCCCAGAAGCAACAAGGGATAAGCATGAATTAATAAGTGAATTGGGATGGATATTGAAAAGCAGCAGGATGTTGACCTATTTGCTAAATCATGTTAGGTGTTTAACACAGTTTTAATGCATGCTAATAGTGTGGTGTTATGTTAACAATTAATGCAGCATATTAAAGGCTAGATTTACTAAAGTGTACTACTATTTTAGTCTATGCCCAACACCTTTAATGTGTTATTTTACCACAGGTTCCATTTTATGCAAAGGTATCTGTTTACTAACAATAAGAGTTATTGACATTAAATCATGCTAAGAGCAGGAAAAAAGCAGGATCTCTGCAGGACCTCTGCAGTCAAACACCAAAGTCCACAAAGAAGCGGAGAAAAGCATGGACACACCAGTAAGGGTTACGAACAAACACCTTTATTTAAAGGACTCGACTTGGCCAAGTTTTGGTTGTTAGGCCTGCATCGGGGGTCTAAAGCAAAACAAAAAATAAAACCAATATACATTTTACATTCATATATAAATAATAACATCAAATATAAAGCATAGAATTTTAAAATATAAATTATAAAATAGGGAAACCGACAGATAATGATTCATTTACATTTGCTGTTAATGCCCATTAGGCACCATTTATCTGTATTAACTGAATGGTCACTCTCTTCAAAGTACTGGGAATGGCACCAACTATTAGCACAGAGGATTGATAGCTGATGCACCTTAACCCTGGGAGTACCGATGGGGTCAAAAGTGAACCCATTGCAAGTTTCACAACTTGTATCTCGGAAACTAGTTGTTCAAGAATGCAATCTTTTTATGACTTTTCACATGTCAATATTCTCTTTATATTGCACCATGAGAGGAATAATTTTCATCCGCTAGGTGATGCTAGTGATGAATTGCAGCACAGAGTACCAGTGGGATCATTTTTGACCCCAGTTGCTTACATCCGGTTTGGATCGTGATACAATTTGCAGTTTTGTGAATTTTTTGATCTGACAAAGGTATTTATCATTAATTATGTATCATTTATTTTTTTGTACTCTTATTTTATGAAAATTACACATTTTCTGTAATTGATATCATACATTCCCTCATTATTTCCGATGAAATCTAAAGGCTTTCAGCTCGTTCATCATGATTATTATACACCTATAGTAAAACTGCTTTGCGCTTTATTCAACTTTATCTTTGTTTATTTATTTTAGGTTATTTTTTATGATGTCAAAACAAAAGTATTCAGCTGCCCAGGTAAGAGAAATACTGCAACGAGATGCTGACAGTGACTGCTCTGAGTCGTCTGATGATGTAGCATATTCAGCAAGCGAAGAAGCATATCAGCCAAGTTCTGGTGATAAATCTGATGATGACAGTCATGATTCAGATGGCGACAGCAGTTGGTCGCCAAATGAATGTGAGACTGATGTTGAGCCGGTAACATCGCCTGCAGCAAAGAGTCAAGTTACAGGTCGAGGCAAAGGTCGAGGCTGTGCTGGATGGGGAAGAAGGTAGGAGTCCTCAGTGTCAGTATCATCTGTGAGGAGTCTTAGTTGTAGTCGTAGAGGAGCTAAGAGGTCATCAACTATAAGCACAAATGTTGCCATTGAAGCCTATGTATCTAAGGATTCCACATCATGGAACAGGAAACCTATAAAGCAAGCTGCTGAAAGATACGCCAGAGCTAATGTCATGCCCGTACAGCAAGGTCCTACAAGGTATGCTGTACGAAATGTTGATGCCCTCTCACAGCATTCCACTTGTTCATGAGGAAGAACTTATTGAATGACTTCATGATGTGGACGAGCAAACAAGGAAGACACATTTATGATGACACCTGGAAAGATTTGACAGACGGAGAATTTCAACGTTTTCTTGGACTTCTGATCCTCTCAGGCGTGTACAAGTCACGAAATGAATCCATAGTTCAGTTGTGGAACCTTGAAGATGGTCGTTCTGTTTTCGGCAAAAATATGGCCCATAACCGTTTTCAGCAAATTTCTTGTGCTCTCAGATTTCATGATGCAACCAACAGACGTGAATAACGAGGCGTGGATAAGCTTGCTCCAATCAGACACATTTTTGATACCTGGGAAGCAACTCTAAGTGACGCCTTTGTTCCTGGTGAAAATGTTACCGTGGATGAGCAACTGCTTACATTTCGTGGCCGTGTTCTGTTCAGACAATATATTCCCAGCAAACCTGGGAAATATGGCATAAAGCTATGGATGTTGTGTGACAGTGCAACGTCATATGTTCTGCGTCTTCAAGTATATACAGGAAGGGAACTCGGACAAAACAAGGAACAGAATCAGGGTGAAAGGGTTGTGCTGCAACTCACTGAAGGATTGACACGATCTGGCAGAAATGTTACTGTTGACAATTTATTCTGCAGTTTATCCCTGTCACGGAAATTGCTAGAAAAACAAATGACACTTTTGGGGACAATTTGAAAGAACAGAAAAGAATTACCTCCAGAATTTGTAACAGCAAAGGGCCGAGAGGTATTCACTTCACTGTTTGCCTTTCGCAATGACGTCACTCTGGTTACCTATTGCCCGAAGAAAGGAAAAGTGGTTGTTCTTCTGAGCAGTTTGCATGATCAAGAAGAAGTAGATAACACATGTCCAGACAAAAAGACACGCATGATCTTGGACTATAATTCTAGTAAAGGTGGAGTAGATACGGCAGATCAAATGTTGTGCGCGTATACCACAAAAAGAATGACAAGACGCTGGCCAGTGACAATCTTCTACAACATGCTGGACATCAGTGGTTTGAACGCCTTCATTGTTTGGATGTCACTAAATCCAGAATGGCAGTCCAAGTCAAAGCACAGACGTTGTCTATTCCTCTTGAAATTTGGAAAGCAGCTGCTTTAGAGTAATTGCAGCAAGACTTCCTCCAGCATTGAAGAAGCCACTGATGCTGTTTGCAATGTCGGGATCCCAAAGAAAAGGGCAAGATGTCACTGCTGTTCCAGAGAAAAAGACAAGAAAAGCAACATAGTTTGCACCTCCTGCAAGCGCAATGTTTGCAAAGAACATTCAGAAATTGTCTGTCTCATGCAAATGACTGTAGTACTTTACTGTGTTCATCAAGTGCAAGCAAAAACTGCTTTCATGGCAATTCCTCTACATTAATTTTATGATAAAGCATTAAATTTCAAAACATTTAACCTTCATATAATAAATAATTAATTTGGAATAATATTTTGTCTGTTTAGTTTACATTTTTCATGGTTAACAATTAAAATTTGTCGTGGGGTCATTTATGACCCCAACGGTATTCAGTGTGTGCAAAGAATCTCGGTAATTCCAGGGTTAACCTAGTGTTAAATGCATGTTATGTACAAAACCTGCCACAGTTCAGTAAATAGATCTCTGTGAGATAATGACATAGACTTTTATATATTATTTCTACATGCTAAACTATTAAAGTCAATAGACATCTGAAATTTGGGTTTATAAAATAAATGATTATTTGGAAGAAGTGATAAAGAGCAATGTTACCCTTTGAGTTAATAATTGACTAAACAAATTATGATCAGCTTAAAGAAACTTAAATTGAAAACTATATATTTTCTACGATTAGGGTGTTATCTTCTACACATTTTGCTAATAAACAAACAAAATGGAAGAAATAATATTTTGTTTGTGTTGACCTTGACCTGTCTATCGTGATTCTGTTTTCTAAAATGTTCTCTCAACTTAATGTCAAGATCATTCCTCAGAATGTCATTTCTCATTATGTTGAAAAACTATTAGATTGCATGTCAATTAATCCTATGGGGAACAGGAAAACTTCCATCTAGCAAATAAGCATTTTGGCAATCCTAGATAACCCGGGGTTCATAGAAAAATGGAACGGTATCCTCAATAAATGTTCATTGGACATAATGGTATTGATCACTGAGGCCACTGCAGCTAGTTTGGATACACTGAAGCAGGACATTGATACCATGACTGCAAACTTGAAAAAAGAGGTGACAGCTATCCAGTTTACAAATAAGATGAAAGAGAATGATACACAGGTACAAGTTGTACAGGAGGAAGTAAAACAGTTAAAAATGCGCAAGTTAAAACGCGATCATGGTGATTATACATCTGGGTATGTTTACCCATGGATGAACTTAAGGAGAAAACCACGCAAATTCCATAAGCGGGTGGATTTTGATGTTTCTTCAAGTGATCCAAGTTCGTCTGATTCCGGCAAACCCTCTAAGGAGGATTTTCAAGAGGACGAGGATGCAAGAACAAAAGACTCCAACAGAGGAAAAGCTCGGGGCAGAGGAGGTGGACGTCAACGAGTGAGCTAAGGGAACAGACATCCCACAATGCTTTCTCATCTACTTTGAGTAAGTCCTTGGTTATTAACATTTCAACGGCACAGTTGTCTCCAACTCATGAGGATTTACTAAATAAAGGGCTCACTTTTGTTCCTGAATTTGTTTTGATAGTTTTCAGTTCCGCATTGATATAGAAAGCTTAATGCGAAAATTACATTTGAAAATGTTCTTTGCTTCTCAGGGAGCCAGCACTACTGTGGCAGATCTTCCGGATTCAACTCGGATTCCCTTGCCTTTTCGTTCCACGTGGCTACCTCCAGAACCACCCCCCCCTGGCACTGGACCTGTTTAAGGAATTAGTTCTGGCAGACATGTGTAATTTGGAACGCCAATCCTTTCTACAGTCTAAGTCACTTTCACCAGCTGAACGCAAAGCCATGATTGAGTTACAGGCCCATACAGATTTGGTAATACGTCGGGCAGACAAGGGTGGAGCTACTGTAGTCATGGACAGGGATAAATACCTGGCAGAAGCTCATCGTCAGCTTACTCAAACTACTGTCTATAAACCCTTGCTATCGGATCCCACCAATGATTTGCAACAACAGATAAAGGGGATCACTGCGTCGGATTTGGAGTCAGCTATAATAACTAGGAAGGAATGGAGGTTCCTTAATGAATCTTCTCCAACTATCTCGCGGTTCTATTTAGTTCCTAAGGTACATAAGGATGCTAAGAATCCTCCAGGGAGACCTATTGTTTCCACAAAGGGATCAGTGCTGGAGCCTCTCTCAATCTATATTGATTCTTTTTTAAGACCTTTGATGTTCACCATTCCGTCCTATCTTAAAGATACCTCTCATTTTTTACAGATTTTGGAAGAACATTCAGAATGGGCATCTAATGATCGCATCCTTTTGGCAACTCTTGACGTGGCAGCTCTGTACACAAACATCCCCCAGCGGGCAGCCCACAAGGTTATAGTCTCGTCTTTGCGCACACAAAATGTTTTGTCAGCAGATATGGTGGATTTTATTTCTAAACTGGCAGCTCTTACCATTTTCCATAATTATTTTGAGTTTGAGGGACAAATATACCAGCAGATGTCCGGGGTGGCCATGGGGGCCACGTGTGCCCCCTCGGTAGCAAACCTATACATGCAAGAATTTGAACGCCAATGGCTGACAAGATCTCCATATCGACATCATTTAATTTTATGGAAGAGATTTATCGATGACATTTTTCTATCATGGGATGGTTCTATTCAAGAATTTCAACAATTTGTCGTTTGGTTGAACCTTATAGACTCCAACATACAATTTACTTCCGTCTGTCATACCCAGTGCATTGCATTTCTTGATGTGGTGATTCAAAAGAGCCCTAATGGCTGGCTCACAACTGTTCATAAAAAACCAATGGATAGAAATACTATCTTACACTATAAAAGTCATCACCCGAAAAAATTACGGGATAGTCTTCCCCTCTCACAATTTATCAGGTATCGGAGGAACTGTTCCACCGTCATTGCATATAAATTACAATCAAAAGCTCTGATAAAAGATTTCCAGGATCGAGGGTATCCGTCTTCTGTAATTAAGATGGCATATAAGAGGGCCCTTTATTGCAATAGGGCTCTGTTACTACAGTCAAAACCTCGGAGCTCCATGGAGGATGACGATATTATCAACATTATTACCAAATTTTCTCCTCTTAGTGGAGCTATTAAACGAATACTTAAAAGACACCAAAACGTGCTTCGCACGATTCCTGGATTAAGTAATAAGTCCATTAGATGTGTATGGACCCGGCACACTAACTTAAAGGAAAAACTTAGTCCGGCCCGATTGAAGCCTCATCAAGCAATATCTCAATTGGAAGTAGCAGGTCATAAACCCTGTGGTAACTGTACCATATGTGTAGTGACAGAGGAATTAACCAGTTTTGAACATCATGGCAAGGTTTATTGTTTAAAACACTCTACAACTTGTGCCACTGATCATGTCGTGTATGCCATTAAGTGCCCATGCAATCTTTTGTATATCGGTAAGACAGAACGGCAACTTAAAGTTAGAATCAGTGAACATCGCAGTAAATTAAAGTGTAAAGTGTTGGAAGCTCCAATTGTAGCACATTGTATTACTCACCGTCATAGTTTTGAAGAATTACGGTGTTTTGCAATTGAGAAAATATCAGCAAGAAGGAATGGCAAGTCTAGAGCTCAAACATTATTAAAACAGGAACAAAGGTGGATTTTTCGACTAGCAACAACGGGTGCAACCGGTCTGAATAGCTCTATTGAATGGCGAGCCTGCATTTGAAGTTTGGGGATTCCCTTTTGCACAGCTTTCCATTGGCTGAGATGTTACCAGCTGATCATGTGTTCACCAGACGTCATTACTATTTAAATATCTATGAACCCAGTAATTCGCATGTGCGGCGTTTTCTGCACAGTGAAAAATCTCGAGTTGCAAATATTTTGAGTGATTTGTGCGTATTATCTCGCTGCATTTTGAGAGGTGATTGAACTGGATCCCACAATATTTTGTCCTGGATTGCAACAGCGAGCAAGGTATTTATAGCTATGTAATCCTGTTTTTGTTGTTTTTGTAGGCTATGCTGTTTAAGTGCAGTTCCCCCTGAGGAAGGATTCAAAACGCATTCAGCGGTACCCACTTGGTGGCGTCGGGGAGTTACATAGCAGCAGCATTCAGATAAGCATTGTCTAAACTACTAAACAACATGTTCTACAAGTTTGGTTAATTATTAGAGAAATGTTCTAGTGAAAGATTGAAAAGAAAGACAAAAGACAAAAAAAATATATCTTATCCTTTCAATTGAGCAGTAAATGCTATAGGTCGTTGATGCGAGAAGGCATTCTGCTTTGGATTTTCCATAGCGTTGCCAGTGTGAGTCTGAGACCTGCATTTCTGCCTTACTTCTTGTGTGTTGATAAGAGGTAAGAATAGTCTAAACTTTCATTCAGCAATTTTCTCAATATTTTTTGGAGGGTACTTCTTCTATATCTAGTACTAATCCCAAAAATTGCCAAAACACTATTTGCTAGATGGAAGCATTATTTTTTTTGATAGTTTCCCTCCAAAAGGAGCCTGTTTGCAACCAGCTGGGATGGAGGACTAACCTAGCGGTCAGAGCAGATGCTTGGTGACCAAGAGACTAGGGCTCATTTTCCACTGGCACTCCTTGCGGCCTTGGGCAAATCACTTTACCCTCCATTGCCTCATAAGAAAGGTCTGCAATCTTCTTCCAGTTGCACCTGGCCAAAAACGCCCAGGAGATGCTGGGTTGCCGGGAGTCAGCATTGACTCAATGGCACACATTAGGTTGCATTTTAAGTATAATTTGTCTTATGATAAAATTGAAACTTCACTCTGTTCTTGTTGGTATTGATGAGGATAATTATATAATGGATGATTAATTCTTAGTTCTGCATACATATTTTATAAGCATATCTGTGCTTTGCTTTAGTCTATTTCTTGATTGTATATCTATGAAAATGGATATGAGTTTCATGTGCAATTTCAGTTATTTCAGATGTGAGCATATGTCTATATTGGGTACATGCAAACATACGGAAAACAAATGAGAAATTATATGCTTGAAACAATGCACAGTGGTGCACTTCCCTTCATCTCTCCTGCCCTCTCCCACAAGTCTGTAGAAGGACAGCACCAATAGCAATGGCGACTGAAGGGGGCTGCTCCTGCCACACCATCAAACTGCCATGGGAACAGACGGCACTGTACCAAACGTTAATTGTACCCTGTGCAGCTGATGAACCTGGTGCTCTCCTTCCTCTTGAAACGAATCCGAATTTAT
Organism: Ichthyophis bannanicus; assembly: GCA_033557465.1. Classification (NCBI taxonomy): domain Eukaryota; kingdom Metazoa; phylum Chordata; class Amphibia; order Gymnophiona; family Ichthyophiidae; genus Ichthyophis; species Ichthyophis bannanicus. The sequence goes on from CM066035.1 coordinate 454,897,359, forward strand.
CAGTTGCATGCTGTATTTAGTCCTCCTACCTTACTTGCGTGGTACATGACCGTCCCCCTGGTTCACACAGAAGAGAAGTTGGGAGAGCCGCAAATACGTTTTAAACTCTGAAATTATCCAGATACTTTCCCATCCTTCAGGCTTTCAAACAAGTAATGGAAAAATCTGTAGAATCCTGAAAAAGCCAGACAGTTGCCATTCTTAACTTCCTGAATCCCATGCATATCTGGTTGGATTCCACTAAACATATGGGCCCTAGTTTGCCTTTACCTAATCATGTCTGCACCCTTGCTCAGCTCAAAATCTACTACTACTATTTACCATTTATATAGTGCTACTAGGCATACACAGCTCTGTACAGTTGCACATACCAAACAGTCCCTTTAGCAAAGAGCATACAATCTATTCAAGACAGACAGACAGATAAAACAGAGTACGGTAATTGTTTAATTATTACCCCCAAACATGCCTGAAGCCAAGTCACATAAAAGTGCACATGTTCTTGTCATTGAATGTACTTTTACATAGATGGGGAGGAGTTTAATTTGATTTGTATTTTCTTTTTTTTTTAATGTGCACAGAAATATACTTTTTTATATATCAGACAAACAGTACTAGAATATTACACATCCAGATCATCTTATTCTTTCTGTCTTCTTGAGAGAGACCCTTTGGGCAAAATATGAAGCAGATTGAAGCCCTGAGATGTTTCCATTGATGGTAATGAACTTGTTTTCCAACAGCATCTTTTGATAAGTATTTACTCAAAAGGATGCCAGTTTATGTCACACAGTTCTAAGGTCACGTTGTAGAGTGTAAATATCAATATATCACAAAACTCACTCCAATAAAACAAGACTTGTTTCCTGATTTCAAAAACAAAAATGATTGTTTCCAAACATATATGTTAACAGCAATAGTGGAACAGTGAAAACAAAACCGTGGTCAGCAAGGTCTCAGCTTCCATGGGCAATGGCAATGGCAAATGTAATCGAGACGTGAGTCCAGATCCTGCCACTTAAACTTGAGCCCGATAACATCAAGGACCTGCTGCCACCACCCTCCACATTTACAGAAATTCTTCAACAAAGTGAATAATGAACCAGCAACCACATCAACCCCCAAGAAAACGTAGCTTTAAGGTGAAGTGATAGCGGGAGTTGATGATGAGCCGCTGCCCCGACGTCACTATAGAGCTCTTGTACGTTTCGCTAGTAATCTCGCTGCATCAGGGGAAAATAATTAAGACAGCAGCAAAACTAGCACTTCAACATAGCTTCTCAAAAAACGCCGCACATGCTCCACTATGTCACACTAAAAAGCATGCTGATGTTTTAAGAATATTTAAAATATGGGCCTGATGTTCAGTAGTGGCAGCTAGTGCGCTAAAGCAGCCAGCCGTGCCGCCGCTGAACTTTAAACCCAGATATTGAAAACTGGGGCCATATCTGGACCCCGGCATGGAATATGCAGGTGGCTCGGATTGCTACGAAGCTAACTGAGCAACAATAATATTCAGCCACTAACCAGTTAACTTCAGCAGTCATCGTTAGCCCAGCCTTTACTGCACCTGACTTTCTCTGCTGAGCGATAACTGGGCAGCGGCTCAATATTGCCGCTGCCAGGCTATCACTGGTCACCACCCCCAAAATGCTGCTGGACCACCCCAATGCTAACTGGTTAGCATTGGGGTGTGCAGCGGCAACACTCACAGATAGTGGCACTAGCTGTGTTAGTACCGTTGAAAATCCTGGCTAGAAAACAACACGGTTAGCAGGCTTGCTAATTGTGTTAATCTCTTTGAATATTGGGCCCATACGTATATTTTTGAACAGCAAAATAGTGTGAGTTTTGTGATTACACAGGTACACTAAAAAAAAATTTTTTTAAACTGCCTCTAATGTTTCGATTGATTTTTACGTTTTTTGGTGCGCTGAATCCAAATCTGGTAACCAATTTGCTCCATCACGTACAGATTTTTTGCTACATTGGGTTAGCAGTTTGAGGTGAACGTTTCAGATTGAGTGCGATCGAGATAAAAGTTTCTTGGATGAATTCTTTATACTAATTGTTTAGTAGTTATTCAAATAAGAATAAAGAAAATTGTAACAAGGCAGCACATAAGAATAGAGTAATGTCAACAAAACACACTGTGATGGTAGCAAAATTGTCTGCACTTAAAACAGCCACATACATGTGCACAAACATTGAGCATATAAGAGCGAGGTTAGACACAAAGCAAAGCAAAGAAATGTGCAAAAAATGTTGTACAGGTATGTATGTAAGAATAGAAAACGCAAACCGCACCATTGCAATACATGAAGACAAACACCCGATGGTGTGAAAATAAAATTCTAATAAATGAGATCCGACACTGTGGTAATAACTAGCAAATTTTTATTTCAAAGTTTAGTAAAAACACGATATTTGTCAACACAGTTTAGATTTTAAAGTCATTCTTGGGTCAATCAATCTCCTGGTGGGCCCGTTTCTTCTTCCCCCGAATGCTTCTCTTGGTGCGCTGCTTGGCGTATTTTTCATCTGGGGTTTCCCGCAGCAGCAACCAGCAGAAATCAGCCATCATAGTGGTGTTCCATCTTCCTTGGTACCTTCTCTCTGCGTCCTTGATGTCCTGGTGAAACCTTTCACCTTGTTCTTCACTGTACGCCCCCAAGTTTTCGGGAAAGTAGTTCACATGGGAGTGCAAGAAATGGACTTTCAGGCTCATGTTACAGCCTTGTTCTTTGAAGGCATTGAGCATCCTGGCAACAATATCCTTATAGTTCTCATCCCGCCTGTTCCCCAAGAATTTGAGAACAACATCCTTGAAGGAATCCCAGGCTTCTTTTTCCTTCTCAGACATCGTTTCAGCGAATGCTCCATCTGAAATGAGTTTCCTTATATCAGGGCCAACAAACACTCCTTCCTTTAGCTTTGCTTCAGAAAGTCGGGGGAACTTTGAGCAAAGGTACCGAAAGCACTCACCATCTTTTGGAAGGGACTTGATGAATTGCTTAATAAGACCCAACTTAATGTGGAGAGGTGGTAATAGAATTTTATCACGAGGTACCAAGCTCTCATGAAGAACATTTTTCTCACCGGGTCTCAAATACTCCCGAATTGGCCAGTCTTTTTTCCCCCAGTGTAGGTCGCGGGCCCGGCTATCCCACAAGCAAAGGAAGCAGGGATATTTGGTGAAACCGGATTGCTGCCCTAATAGCATGGATAGAATTTTAAAGTCTCCACAAATCATCCACTTATGCTCATCATAACGAATCTTCTGAAGAATCAGGGCCAAATTCTCGTATTTTTCTTGGAGAATAACAGAGTGAGCAATAGGAACTGAAGCGAATGTGTTGCCATTATGAAGAAGAATACCTTTTATGCTGTCTTTTGACGAATCAATGAACAGCCGCCATTCAGCAGGATCATACTTGAGTTTAAACCTTTCCATCATTCCGTATATATCGTTGCAAAATACCAAATCTTCCTCTTTGCTGAAATACTTCAAAAATTGTGTCTCGCGGTTGCGGTACCAATAAAAAGTTGTTCCTGGTGACAATAGATTTTTCTGTTTAAGCCGAGAACCTAGCAGTTGGGCAGCATCTTTTGGGAGTCCTAAATCCCGGACTAAATCATTCAATTCAGCTTGAGAGAAAAGTTCAGGTTTCGGATCTGGTTCAGTTTCAAACTCGGAAGTACTGGACTCATCGGGAAAAGCCATCTGATGAGTCTCATCATGATCAGAACCCTCCACACAAATATGATCCAAAGATTTTGGTGGTTCAGGCACAGGTACTTCGTTGCTATGAGGCATAGGCCTAATTGCTGAGGGAAGGTTGGGGTAACTTATTACGTTCTTATTTTTTAAGTTGTATCCCTTCACAATGCAAGAGCAAAAATAGCAGTCACTGCTGTGGTCTCTTTGTTCACGCCACATCATAGGTATTCCGAAACGAAATGCTTGTTTTTTACCTTTCATCCATAAGCGTAGATCTTCCTCACATGTCTTGCACACTTTGTGAGGAGCCCACGGTTTGTCTTGATCGCCTAACTTCAAACCGAAATAGGCGAAATATACTTTTTTAATAAATGCAGAAATGTTCCTCTGCCGCTTTTTCACAGTATATTCCCCACAAATAAAACAAAAACTGTCCGGAGAGTTGACGCAACCTCTGGCTCTGTGAGCCATCACAAATACACAGCACTGCAAACTACAACTGTAGTGAACCACTTCGGAATAAAGCTGGATTACGACTGAGCAAACAAAAGGTAATAATGAACTTGCAAGAAACTGAAATTTGACAGGAACGTTCATGTCGCAACGACCGTGTTTGAGCGAGCGAACGAGGCGAGGCGAACAGGAAAGAACATGCGCCAGCGCGAGTACTGGATTTAGCCCCCGCCTCCCAATTGTCCTGTTAATGTATAAAATGAATACAAAACACTCTAAAATATCATGAGGGAGTGTTTCTAGTTGGTTAACCATTACAACCTCTATTTTGGGCCAAGAAAATAAACTGCAGTCGGCTAAAAAGAAATTATGTGAACATTCCTTATATGGGTAAGAAATCTAATTTTGCAAGAAAACGTGACGTGATGGAACATTTTGGCTATTTTTCCTGGATTCAGCACCCCAAAATCTATAGGAATCAGTTGCAAAACTGGAGGCAGTTTTTTGGTAGTGTACCTGTGTTATTATTCTTTGAAATCTTTGTCTGTACCTTGCCTAAAGTGACAGAGTTTGACAAGTTGTTATGAACTTATCTTTTATAAATTTTTTTGAGTATTTATTTGGTGAACACTTAAACGCTTTCATTTAATAAAATACTTGACTATCAGAACGTGCAGCCTCACAATCCTCCTAGATCCTATTACCCCACTGGCTCTCTTCATACGTCCTGTGCTTCAGAACAGGGAGAGCCGATGGGGTACAGAGCAGGGGCGAGCTGCCCAGAAGCACATACAGGGCTGATTCAGTTCATGGCCCTGTACGTACTGCCGGGCCTGCTGGGACGTACTTTTTATACCACCTCAGAGGTGGTATAAACAGCATTTTGGGCAGATTGGGGCAGGTGAGCAACCCCAGGGAGTTGCAGGGGGGTCCTTTCCACCCGATCCAGGCCACGGGAGGCCAGCCGTGGGTTTGACAGTGGGACTTTGGGGGGCCAGAGCCATGGATGCCAGGGGTGCTGTCAGGGAGGACATCACCAGAGGCAGAGGGGGCACACCAGGCCATCCTCGGGCCCAATTTTGGCTCCTGCGGGAACATTTTAATCCCGTGGACCAGCATCAGTTCCTAACAGCCCCGTCTTCAGCGGGGACATCCGGATGGCCGGGACATCCCCCTCCCAGAATGGGGCTTATACTGTAGGTGTCTATGTCTCTTTTTAAAATAGGCTAAAAATAGACACCTTTTCCAACTCCAAATCCAGTAGCCCTATTATAAAATTATCCTGCATTAAATTGAACCTGGAAATTTGTATCAGATGATATGCGATATGTGGAAGTGGTGGGGTATGCACCATGCAGGTAAAAAGGCAGCCTTAAGTGCTTATTTGGAATATAACATGGTACATTTAACAACACACCCAGAGGTATACCTAATTACATTCCATATTATTAGCTGTGCATTTAATATGTTGTAGCAATCATTGCTCTGTGTTGACTGTACGGCTGCCTCTCTGAACATGCTGGGAGCGCCACAATAGTTAACATAGAGGTTTTGCAGCTAACATGTCTTAACTTTGGTAGCTGACACATTTTAGGAGCAAAATCATAACACAAGATAGAAACTAGATCCCTTTGTTCAATATTTATCCAAGGACATTTTTTTAAAGAAATATCCATAATGAGTGTGGGTCTACCCAGGACTCTCTTCTCACATCAACTCTTTTTAATATTCTTTAGCTCCACTTGCAGCATTGATTCAATCTCTCATCTGTAGTCCTTGCATCGATAACAATGATCTACATATTCTTTTTGTTTTTTTTAATAGAATATTTATTGTATTTTCTAACAAATATACAAAAAAGTAAAATAAAAAAAACTGTACAAAAATCAGAAACTTCCACTCCTGTCAGAATTCACTGAGGAAATAAAGAGAGACCAACTGATGGCAAAGTTTAAGGAAAATAAAAATATTCAGTTTTCAAAAGCCTAGCTAATAATCTCATACAGCATTGTTGGTGTGCACAGCCACCCAGTAGCGCCATTTTCCTGGGCAGTAATAAGCTCTTACAATTGTTGGGTTCTAAGAAAATGTAATTATGCCCCTTATACTTAATAAAAAACTCCCTAGGACATTTCAAAAAGAAACACATCCCAAGAGCCAAAGCTCTGAGATGAAGAAGTCACATTTTTGCTTTTGACCTATACTTCAACAAAATCTCTGTACTAAATAATAGCTAGTCCCACCTGTGGATTGGCTAAACACTGCTTTGACTGTTAGAAAAGCAGTATATAAGCCTAGTTAAATAAATAAATACACACTCAAAGATTGTCTCTTAATGTTTCTAAGTATGGAACCATTTGCTTTGACAGATCTTCCTTCAATTCTCCTACTCCTCTAATCAGAGGTTGGTACCCTAGGTGAACATAAGAACATAACATAAGAACATAAGATATGCCATACTGGGTCAGACCAAGGTCCATCAAGCCCAGTATCCTGTTTCCAACAGTGACCAATCTAGGTCATACATATTGTGGTGGCGAAACTGGAGGGGAGCAGAAACAAAGAGGGAAAAACCAGGTTTTTTCCTCTGAGAAAAGAATCAGCTACAGGAGTTTAGGGGTTAAAACTCCAGCTTTAGAAAAAAACTCCCTGCAGAAAGTTAGTGATAGGGAGCCACGCCCTAGCTCCATGGTAACCAGGCCTGCTCACGAGGACCAGGAGGGGGTGGAGCTGGGAAACGGAAGGGAAAATCACAGATATAAGCTTGAGGAAGCAAGAACAAGAGGGACATGGCAGACACCTAAGCTTAAGGAAGCAAGAGGAGAGAGGAGTTCAGAAACTTTAAGAACCTCGGGAAGTTCAGGGAGCTCAGAGGATTTGAGAAGCTCGGGGAGCTCAGGAACTTCGGCAGAGACATCTGCAGAGACTTCTTGGAGAAAGGCAGAGTTTGCCCGAGAAACAGAGGCTGCCAGGAAAGCAGGAACTGGGAGAGAGGCAGTGCCTTCCAGAGGTTCAGAAGTCACCCATGAGACCTGTAGGAAATACAGGAGGAACCCATTGAGAGGGAGAGTTTACCAGAGGGGGAAGCAAAGCTATGAGAATGGCAGAGAGGTGTCTCCAGGAGAGCAGATGGAAACAGAGCATTCGTCAGTAAAGTCTGGAGAAAGGTGAGCACCTTGAAATCCTCCCAGAGTATATTGAGAAATCGGAAACTTCCTAATCCTTCTAATAGCCCTCAGCAGAGAGAGGAATCTGTATTGAGGAAAGTGTTAAAAGTTTTAGAAAAGCTGAAGCCTGCTACTTCTGAGTCAGAGTTAAATCAGCTACAAACTGACTCTGATATTGAGAGCATGGACTTGGACGAGTGTTTGCCAGAGGAGCTGGGCTCAGATAATGAAATGGATTGTTCTCTAGTTTTTGCTCAGAACTAAAAAGCTGTAAGGGTTTTTAGAGAATAGAAAAACCTAGAAGCTTAGCCACCAGAAGTGCAGTGCTGGGAAAGTATGCAAATGAGTTGCTGACCTCCGAGGCTTGGCACGGAGTTTCAAAAGGACTGTTTGAAAGGGAAGCCAGAGCCTGTAATACAGCAACTAAGAAAAAGCAGAGTATGTAAAAGATAAACAGTTTGCAGTAAAGAAGCCCATGTTTGTATGGCTTGGAAGTTGTAAAGCTTTTGTTTAAACCAAGCTGAAAGCTGTTGTTTGGCACAAGGAAATTACTGACTGTTTTCACGTGGAGAAATACTGTTGTTTTGCACTCTGGAAATCTTACCTCAGAAGCATTTATTCTTTTGGGTTTCACTGGAGCAAGTACCCAACTTTATGTTTTGATATTTTTGAACTACAAGGAAGAAAGTTCATTTGGCTGAAGCATATAAAAATAAATAATCCTGTGTGCCTATGAAAACCTCTCGCCTGAATTATTTTCAACTACACAACTACATGACTACATTACCCAGCAGACAACCTGTTGGGAACATAAGTAATTAACAAGGGACATTTAAAGAGATCCCGTCCCCCGCTCCTAGGCTACCGCCTGGCCAGTAGGGGGAGCAACAGTATCTAGCACTTTCCCCAAAAGATACAGGTTCCACAATGCTTGTACTGGGTCAAGCATTGATATCCTGGGTCCCTTCTTAATAATGGTCTATGGACCTTTCCTCCAGGAACCTGTCCAACCCTTTTTTAAACCCAGCTACACTAACATCCTTTACTACATCCTCCGGTAACAAATTCCAGAGTTTGATTGCACGTTGAGTGAAAAAATATTTTCTTTTAATAGTCTTAAATAATTTACCCTGTAGATTCATTGCATGTTCCCTAGACTTTCTATATTGTGATAACGTAAACAATCGATCTACGTTTACCCGTTCCACTCCGTTCATTAATTTATAGACTTCTATCATATCTCCCCTCAGCCGTCTCTTTTCCAGGTTAAAGAGCCCTAACCTTTTTAGCCTTTCTTCATAGGAGTATTCTTCCATCCACTTTACCATTTTGGTGGCTCTTCTCTGAACCTTTTCTAATATCACTATATCCTTTTTAAGATACAGTGACCAGAATTGCACACAATATTCAAGGTGCGGTCTCACCATGGAACAATATAGAGGCATTATAATATCTTTTGTTTTATTTTCCATTCCTTTCCTTATGATACCTAGCATTCTATTTGCTCTCTTGGCCGCCGCTACACACTGGGCCGAGGGTTTTAACATGTTATCCACAGTGACGCCTAAATCTTTTTCCTGGGTGGTGGTTCCTAATGTGGAACCTTGCATCGTGTAACCATAGCTTGGGTTGTTCTTTCCTAGGTGCATAACTTTGCACTTGTCCACATTAAATTTCATCTGCCATTTTGATGCCCAGTCTTCCAATTTATCAAGATCCTCTTGCAATTTTCCACAATCCTCTTGGGTTTTAACAACTTTAAATAGTTTTGTGTCATCTGCAAATTTGATAACCTCACTCGTTATTCCACTTTCTAGGTCATTTATGAATATGTCAAAAAGCAGCGGACCCAGCATAGATCCCTGGGGTACACCACTATTCACCTTTCTCTATTGGGAAAATTGGCCATTTAGCCCTACCCTCTGCTTTCTATCTTTTAACCAGTTCCTGATCCACAGTAGTACACTGCCTCCTATCCCATGACTCTTTAGTTTTGCCAAACATCTCTGATGAGGGACCTTGTCAAAGGCTTTCTGAAAGTCCAGATACACTATATCAACTGACTCACCGTTGTCCACCTATTTATTCACACCTTCAAAAAAGCATAACAGATTAGTAAGACAAGATCTTCCTTGTCTAAAGCCATGTTGGCTGTCTCCCATTAGGCCATGACTATCTATATGCTGAGTAATTTTATTCTTTAGGATGGTTTCTACCATTTTTCCCAGTACTGACGTCAGGCTCACCGGTCTGTAGTTTCCCGGATTACCCCTGGAACCCTTTTTAAAAATTGGTGTTACATTGGCGATCCTCCAATCTTCAGGTATTAGAGATGATTTTAATGATAGTTCACAGATTACTAATAGCAGGTCTGCAATCTCATATTTCAGTTCTTTCAACACACTTGGATGTATACCATGCGTCCCAGATGATTTGCTACTATTCAGTTTATCTAATAGTTGTAATACATCTTCCAGATATATCGATATTTCCTTCAATTCTTCTGCACCTTTAAATACCACTTCAGTCATGGGTAACATCCCTACATCTTCCTCAGTAAAGACCGAAGCAAAGAGAATTCATTCAGTCTCTCCGCTATCGCCTTGTCGCCTCTTAGTGCCCCTTTAACCCCTCTATCATCTAATGGACCAACTGACTCTCTCACAGGTTTTTTGCTACAAATGTACATGAAAAAGTCTTTATTTTGTGTTTTTGCTTCCGCAGCAAGCTTCTTCTCAAATTCTCCCTTTGCCTGCCTTATCAATGCCTTGCATTTGACTTGCCAGTGCTTGTGCTGTTTCCAGTTTTCATCGTTTGGCACTTTTTTCCATTTCCTGAAAGATGCTTTTTTGGCAACAACAGCCTCTCTGCCTCACCTTTAAACCATGATGGCAGTTTTTTGGACTTCCTTCCACTTTTCTTAAAGCATGGAAGACAGCTGGTCTGGGCTTCCAAGATAGTATTTTTCAACAACACCCAAGCTTGATGTAAGTCTTTAACCTTTGCAACTGTTCTCTTCTGTGTTTTAAATTTAAACTTAAACTGCTGCTACTAGGCCCTGACTGATTTAACAAAAAATAGTGGGTTCACAGATTAGTTAGCTTTAATACAAAGAATTCCTTTCAGAAAATTTCCAGAAGTATACACTCACAATTGCAGATCTCTCTCAGGAAATAACAGTCCCCTTTTCTAGTCCTTCAAGACTGAGGATCACAGAGCTCTGGTTGAGCTATTTTTGCCTGTGCTGCTGAGGTAAGCTGTGACCAACTTCTTTGGTGATTAACAGTCCTTGCTTGGATAGAAGAGTTCTTTCAAAATGGCCTTTTGACCTGCCACCTGGTGTTAACACCTATTGAAAAGGTTTCACAGGTCTCTTGCCCCCTAGGTAGAAGGCCTCTTTGTAAAGGTCTCTAGAAGACTTTATTTGTTGCTCAAAGAGTACTGACCCTGTTTTGCCTTTTGTGCTAAGCTATATTCTGATTTAATTTAAAGTATAGCTCTTTGCTGCTGCTAGGCTCTAACTTATTATGAAATTTAAACTACAAACTCTCTGCTGGATTCTAAATTTAACCAGAAAGCTCTCTTTGCTGATGCTAGGCCCTGAGTGACTATTACATTTAATCTACAAGCTCTCTGCTAGGTTCCACATTTAACCAGAAAGCTCTCTTCTGTGTTTTAAATTTAAACTAAAAGTACTTTGCTGATGCTAGGCCCTGAGTGACTATTAAATTTAAACTACAAGCTCTCTGCTGGGTATGAAATGTAACCCGAAAGTTCTCTTCTGTGTTTTAAATTTAAACTTAAACTGCTGCTACTAGGCCCTGACTGATTTAACAAAAAATGGTGGGTTCACAGATTAATTAGCTTCCTAGACTCTGACTTATCCCTCATAACACGCATACTCTCAGTAGCAAGTAATATGCTGAATTATTAATTTTACTAGATTCAGGAATATTATATATATGCTTGAATATAAAAACTGCCTGGAGAAACTTGGCAGCTGAACTGAACACAGAGAAGCAAATGGTGTCCTTCCTTTATTTAATGATGAAGATCAGCTTGAACAGAAAGTGGAGTCAGCTACTTGAGAGTGTCATCCAGCTGTAACAAAGGAGTGTCAATGACTAAATCCAATCTAAACCAGTTTTATCCCTTTACTGCAGGGGTACTCAAATCCAGTCCTGGAGGGCCACAAACCAGTCAGGTTTTTGGGATATCCCTAATGAATATGCATGAGATAAATTCAAATACAATGGAGGCAGTGCATGCAAATATATCTCATGCATATTCATTAGGGATATCCCAAAAACCTGACTGGTTTGTGGCCCTCCAGGACTGGATTTGAGTACCTCTGCTCTACTGATTAAGTGGAATATGCAACTTCTTACATCTGATTCAAATAAATACCAATAGATTGGCTTCCAGTTGTATGTTCTGCTGATTCAATCAAATAACCATATTAATCCTATACTATAGGCCAGCACAATCTAGGGACTGTTGATGTCATCATACCTTATCATTATTTAGCTCATAGCTTTCCATGAGAAGATGAAAGTGAGTTACATTCAAGTATAGTATATATTCCCTGTCCCCAAAGGGCTCCCTATCTAAGTTTGTACCTGAGATAATGGAGGGTTAAGTGGCTTGACTAAGGCCACAAAGAGTGCCATTTTCATTCCTCACAATCTCCAGGAACAAGCAGGAATGTAGTCATGACATATGGGTATCGTCGGTACCAACGGAGCCTGCGCGGGAACGCTCCCCAGCGTCCAATCAGAAAGCTTTTGGGAGCATCCCACAGCAAATGCGTGCTGCCTTCTTGCCTTTCCCAACTGCCTCTCTCCAGTTCTTCTTTTTTCGCGGAGCCAGCAGGTCGTGTTCCTGTCACCGCAGAAGAATTCTTTTTTGTTTCTTTCTTTTTGTGGTCACGTCTGCCTTCCTCGACGCTCTACCGGTACCGCCGTTTTTTTCTTTTCTTGCTTCTATAAAAAAATATATACGTATTCTCTTCTTTCTTTTTCTTCAGGTGCACGCGCCTTTTTGGGCCTTAGGCCCAAAAATGTTTCCTTACCATGGAGAAACCTGCCTCAGGTTTCAAAAAGTGCACCAAGTGTGGCGGTACCATCTCCGTCACCGACTCCCATGAATGGTGTCTAAAATGTTTAGGTCCTGACCACTCCATCATGGATTGTATCTCCTGCGCCATGATGTCGAAGAGGGGTCAGCAAAACCGAGCTGCTAAGCTCAGTACCCTGTTTCCCTCTGATGCAGCTTCGGTGGCATCGACGTCTTCCAGGGCTTCTTCTTCCTCCCGTGGATATCAGGTAACTAAACATAAATCCAGCCGGTCCTCGAAGGGTAGATCTCCTTCTAAGTATCGAGATGCCTCTGGCGTTGCCCTCGAGGATTCTGCACCGGCAAAATTACCCCGGCGGGAGACTTCGGCTTCCAAAGCATTATCGGGGTTCCAGGATGTTCTCGAGGTCTCGACCTCAGCAGAACTACTGGTGTCACGCTCTGGGGTACCAGCGGTCTCCTCCGGTACCGACATCCAGGCATTGGCAGCGTCGATAGACCAGAGAGTTCTAGCTATGGAATGCAGTCTGGCGGCTTTCCTTGCGGCATCGAAGCCCTCGGAACCACGACAGACAATTACACCAGTGCCGACACCGGCCTTGGTATCGGTATCGGTACCGGTACCAATAGCATCGACATCGGCATCGTTGTCTGCTTTGCCGGTACCCAGTCATCCGATGATCTACGGTACCGATACCCCGGTACTGGTTACTCCCGGTACCGACTTTGTTCGGTACGGGTATCGGGCTCTTCAAGAGCATCCGGACAGACGATACTTTGAGTCAGAGGAATCTGAGGATTCTGACAGTTCTGTCGATGCAGCAATGTTTCTCCCACAGGAGCCCTCCTCCCCTAAACGCAGGATGTCTCCTCCAGAGGATATTTCCTTCCAAGATTTTATCAGGGAGGTGGCTCGGGGCCTGTCCATTACTGTGGCCCCTAAAACAGAGCCAAGGGCCAAGGAGTTGGAAATTCTACAATATCCTAAAACTCCTAAGGAGGCAGCTACCTTGCCCATTCATGAGATTCTATATGATCTCATGTTAAGGATGTGGGAAACACCTCTCACCACCTCTCCTCATTCTCGTAAACTCGATACTATGTATCGAGTCCCTCCTTGTCCTGGATTCCATAAGACTCAGCTTCCTCACCACTCTATTGTAGTGGAGTCAGTTATGAGAAGGATCAAGAGTGCAAAAAGACATGCCTCTAATCCTCCAGGACGTGAGTGCAGAACTCTGGATGCTTTTGAACTTCGGGTCTTCCAAGCTTCCATGCTTTCTGCCAGGATCAGTTCCTATAGTCTCTATATGGGAATGTTCCTGAAGGAGGTCACAGATGATTTAGAGGCTTTAAGTCCTTTTCTCCCTGAGGATAAAAGACAGGCTTTTCTCACTTTGGTCAAACATGCCCAAGATGTTTCAAAATTTTCAAACCGTGCAGCCTTTGACTGCTTTGAGTGCATAAGCAGAACCTCGGCTATGGCCATAGGTGCACGTAGAATTGCTTGGCTCCAGGCATCTAATTTAAAGCTCTGGGTATAAGACAAATTGGGAAATATCCCTTGTACTGGTGAGAACCTGTTTGGTAAAGATTGGCAGGAAAAAGTCAATGAAATGGATGCTGAAAATTCCACCTTGGATAGATTATCCAAGTCCACTGCTGATCCTGCTAGAAGAAAATTGTTTAAAAAACCATTATTTTCTAAAAAGAAAAACTTCTATCCTGCTTATGTTCAGCAGGGATGTTCTGCAGGTCAGCTTGCCAGGAAAGGTCAGCAACCATCCAAACAGAAGAAAGTAAAGGCTGCTAGGCCTCAACCGGCCCAGCAGGCTCAGCCTCCACAGAGTCTTTGACTCTCATCTAGAGAACTTAGCCTTCCTGGTTCTGGAGGGACCAGAACCTTCCACCATTCCAGGAAGGTTATGTCATTTTGCCCCCAGATGGGGGCAAATAACAGCAGAGCATTGGACACTCTCCATCATAAAGGAGGGGTACAAGCTTCATTTTTCAAGCATGCCCCCTCACACAATAGTAAGGCAGTTCAATTCTCCGACCTCTCTCATCAACCTGTTAGGTCAGGAGGTCGTTATCCTTCTTGCCCAAGGGGCAATAGAAGAAGTACCCCCTCATCAACAGGGTACAGGGTTTTATTCCCCTTATTTCTTATTCCAAAGAAAACAGGGGGTTACAGACCTATCTTAGACCTCAGAGAATTGAACAAATTCCTTGTCAAGGAGAAATTCAAAATGATTTCTCTTGGATCTCTGCTGCCATACCTTCAGAGTCAGGATTGGCTTTGTTCTCTAGATCTCAAGGATGCATACACCCATGTTCTCATCCATCCAACTCAGAGAAGGTTCCTTCGGTTCCTTTTTCAGGGAAAGCACTACCAATACAGGGTGCTTCCATTTGGCCTGGCCTCAGCACCAAGGGTGTTCACGAAATGCATGGCTGTTGTAGCAGCATTTCTCCGCACTCTAGGGATATTCGTCTTCCCTTACTTAGACGATTGGCTCATTCGAGCCCCAACAGAGTCAGAGGCCAGGACTTCTCTATCCTGCACAATGCGTATCCTTCAGTATTTAGGGCTCGTAATAAACATCCCAAAATCCAGTCTGACTCCCACTCAGTCTTTAGAGTTCATAGAAGCTTCCCTGGATACCACAAAGGCAAGGGCCTATCTCCCCCAGGCCCGTTGCCTTCGCTTGGTGCAGTTAGCTTCTCAAGCAGTGCTAAAGCCCCATCTAACTGCTTGAGAAATGTTAAAACTACTAGGCCACATGGCATCCACCATGCATGTGGTTCCCTATGCTCGCCTCCACATGAGGGCAGCTCAGTGGACTCTATCCACCCAATGGACCCAGGCATCAGGATGCCTGTCAGACAAAATAGCAAACACAAGTCGCCTCATTTTGTCCTTCCAGTGGTGGAAGTCTACTCAAAACCTGTTGCTGGGGTCCCCTTTTCAGCAACCCCTACCCCAAGCAACTCTCACAACAGATGCTTCTCCAATGGGTTGGGGAGCTCATCTGCAAGATCTCTCCACCCAGGGCACCTGGTCTCCACAGGAGAGTTATCTACATATCAATCTCTTGGAGCTCAGAGCAATCTTTCTTGCTCTGCGAGTATTCCACACCCTGCTCAGCTACAAAGTCCTCATTCATATGGACAATCAAGTAGCCATGTTCTATGTGAACAAGCAGGGGGGAACAGGCTCTCTGTCGCTTTGCAACGAAGCTTTGCGACTATGGGCACCTCGCAAGAGAGCATCAGATTCATCTTCTGGCAGTATATCTTCCAGGCATTCAAAACTCTTGGGCAGACAGACTCAGTTGAGTTCTGCTTCCACACGAGTGGTCTCTGCATGCAGACCAGGTGACCAGGATATTTCAACTTTGGGGAACCCCGGACATAGACCTCTTTGCAAGTCCGTGGAATGCCAAACTTCCCCGGTTCTGTTCCAGAACTCCGGCTCAGGGGGCTCAGACCAGGGATGCTTTCCTCCTTTACTGGGGTCAAGACTTCCTGTATGCCTTTCCACCCATTCCCCTAATTCCCAAAACCCTGTTCAAGCTTCAGAGAGACAGAGGCCATATGATTCTCATAGCTCCACATTGGCCACGGCAAGTGTGGTACCCTCTTCTTCTACATCTCTCTCAAGCTCCCTCCCTGGAGTTAGGGTCTGCTCCAGATCTCCTATCCCAGGAGGATGGACTGTGTTGGCATCCCAATCCCCAGTTTCTGCATCTCAGGGCTTGGTTGCTGAAGGCCTAGATCTCCATGATCTTAATATCCCTCAGCCAGTGAAAGATATTCTTCTTGCTTCCAGGAAACCTTCCACAAGACGCTCTTATGCTTTCAAGTGGAAAAGGTTTACCATATGGTGTTCGCAAAAGGCTCTTAATCCCCTTGTGATACCTATGGAATCATTGCTGGAGTATCTCCTTCATTTATCCAATGCAGGTCTTAAGACTAATTCAGTAAGAGTCCATTTGAGTGCTATTGCAGCTTCCCTTAAGCCTCTAAGTGGACAATCTATTTCCTCTCATCCTCTTATAGCAAGATTTATGAGAGGCCTTCTCTTAACCGGTGGCATGGGACTTAAACCTGGTTCTTGGGCAGCTCATGAAGCCACCATTTGAACCCTTAGCTACTACCTCCTTGAAATTCCTTTCTTGGAAGGTTATCTTTCTCATTGCAATCACATCGGCATGCCACATTAGTGAGTTGCAAGCGCTAGTAGCTAATCCACCTTATACAGGGTTCCATCATGACAAGGTAGTCCTCAGGACTCATCCACACTTTATGCCAAAGGTGGTCTCGCCTTTTCATCTGAACCAAGCGGTCTACCTACCTGTGTTTTTTCCAAGGCCTCATGCATCAAATGCAGAGAGGAATCTTCATACCTTGGACTGTAAAAGAGCTTTAGCTTTTTACTTACAAAGAACACAGCAACATAGAAAATCTTCTCAACTCTTTGTTGCTTTTGACCCTTCTCATTTGGGACTTCCAGTTTCCAAGAGAACATTCAAGAGAACACTGTCTAACTGGATTGCTCAGTGTATTTCCTTCACCTATCAGAGTAAGAACCTTTCTCTGGAGGGCCATGTCACAGCTCACAATGTGAGAGCCATGGCAGCCTCAATGGCTCATCTGCATTCTGTGTCTATCGACGACATCTGTCGAGCAGCCACTTGGGCCTCGGTTCATACCTTTACAGCCCATTACTGCTTGGGCAAGGATTCCCGCTGGGATGCCTTGTTTGGTCAGGCTGTTCTCCAACACCTGTTCCATACCTAATCAACTCCTACCCACCATCCCTGGTAGGTTGCCAGAGATCCATGGGGGGAAGTGGAGCCCTGTTCAGGGACACACAACTTCTGGGGTCTTTCCCTGGCACCTAAAGCTAGGGAGTCCCCATATGTGATGACTACATTCCTGCTTGTTCCTGGAGATAGCATAGTTACTCACCTGTAACAGGTGATCTCCGGGAACAGCAGGAATTTAGTCCTCACAACCCACCCACCTCCCCTAGGATTTGTATCTCTCTATCTATCTCTTTCCTTTCCCTCTCTCTCTCTTTGTCTCAGCTTTAAAACTCAACTGGAGAGAGGCAGTTGGGAAAGGCGGGAAGGCAGCACGCAGGTGCTGTGGGATGCTCCCAAAAGCTTTCTGATTAGACGCTGGGGAGCGTTCCTGCGCAGGCTCCGTCGGTACCGACGATACCCATATGTGAGGACTAAATTCCTGCTGTTCCCGGAGATCACCTGTTACAGGTGAGTAACTATGCTTTCCTTCTTCAGACAAAACTGCATGAACCACATGACTTGAAACAGGGCGATTGGTCTGAAATGTGCACGTCGTGTCTGTGTGTCTGCTGAGGATACTGCGATGGTTGGATTTAAGAGCAACAAAATAATTTAGCAGATAAGTTCATCTTTATAATAATGTAATTGATTAAAATGGAATAAACCGTCTGGTGTGGTTGGGTGATTATCCCTGCCTCCAGCAGTTTGCTTCGACAAAAAAAAAAAAAGTTTGAGTAGAGCGGGTGATACGGTGTTTGGTGATTTTTTTGATTTGATGATTATTTTTGCCAAACGAAGGGGATTTTTTGGGATTAGGTTGCCATATCCTCTGGCAGTGAATTCCAGAGTTTGATTACACCTTGTGTGAAAAGATATTTTCTCCGATTAGTCTTCATTGTGTGTACTTTTTTGAAGGAATAAGCAACCATCTACATTTAACTATTCTACTCCATTCATTATTTTATAGACTTCTGTCGTATCTCCCTGCAGCTGTCTCTTTTCCAAGCCAAAGACCCTAATCTTTTAAGCCTTTCCTCAAATGTATATCCTTCCATCACTGGTGTATCCTTCCATCCCCATAAGAGGCCTAATGTTATGCAGTCTGGCGATTTGGATAGCAACTGAATATTGCTGCTATCTGGATAGCTAACAGTGGTCAGCTCTTAAACTGGATGTTCAGCAGAGGCCACTATTCAGGTTTCATTTTTGCTCACATCAGTTGTTTCTTTAAAATCCCTGATCATCGCAAGATGAATGGTAGGCCCAAAATATATTAAAGTGAAGTGAGTGCTGAACAGTGACTTAAAAATATGAATATGCATTTTGAAAAGTAATGATGAAAGTATGAAAACCCCCCAGAAAAGTTAAAAATTAAAATAAAATTGCAGAATAACCAGTACAGTATATCCTGTTTGTCCCAGCCAGTTCTGTATCCTAATAGGATATGTCTTCAAATGTTTTATTTTTAAATTTCTATTTGTAGGTCAAAGGCAAGCCATTCTACAAGGATAGAACATAACAGCAAAGGCAAATCTTCTAATCAATTCAAGTCATATTTTTGATAAGATGGAATCATGGGAAAATGTTGTGATGATCCTAAAGATCTCAGTGGAATATACTTGTAAGAGACTGCCTACGTTATTAGCTCATTTATTACTCTGATGTAAAAAAAACCTATGAGTCGGCATGCAAATTTAAAGCAGATCCTAAGTGGTACAGGGACCATTGCACATCCTAAAGAAATGAGGTCACATGATCATTCCTCCTGGTCGTTGACATCAACTTCATAGCCATGTTTTGGATTATTTGCATATGTTCAATCATGGAAGTAATTGTGCCCTGCAAAAACAAATTACAATAGTCCAGCCAAGGCAGTATTAGTGAACAAATAGAACAAATTGCCTTAGAGTTCACCACTGTGTTATACTACTTCTTTCCTTTTCTATATAACAGCGTTTCCTCACCACGATGGATTTTAGCTTTCAAATATACATTTGAAAGTTAAAATCTGTATCTATAATGACTCCAAATATTTTGGCTGAGGGGTTTATTGGAATTTTAGTGCCAAATATAGATAATGATCTTGGAAGATCTTTGCATTTTTTCAAAGTAAGGACCTCAGGTTTTCCTAAATTTCCTGGGGAAGGATGAATGTCTATCTGCACAGGTGTCAGGTCTTTTCAAGGGAGAAGGTGCTGAATTTTTGCTGTGACCAAGGGTAGGGGAACCCCTTGAACACAATGCTTTTCACCAGCAGTTATCCCCTTTAAGAATGTACCTGTGAGCACCGGACAACATTGCAGCAACTCGATGTTCTCAGGTGGGGGAATAAAATTGTGCTGATGTTATTTTTCTAGGAATAACAGCTTGCACAATTTATCTCAAGCTGTGTCATCAGTTTGCATAATGATGATGTTCATTAGTACCCTTTGAGTATTTAAATATGTGTAGTATATCTTCCTTGTCCTTCCTCTCATCTATGGTATACATATTTAGGTATTCAAATGTCTTCTCAGATGTTTTCATATCATTTTTTTTGCCTTATGTGTTGCAGTGGAATAGAGAGTAGATTAATTCATATGGTTCAGTTATTGTACACTTATAACCCAATTCCGTCCCGGATGTACATGCCCTCTGTATGCCCGGTTTGAACCGGACGTACAGAGGGCCTCACAATTCTGATCCCGCGGGGCATGTCTAGCCCCGTGGAATCAGAATCACGATCAGGCCTGTATGTGCAGGCTGAAACTGTGATTCAGCCTGGCCTGCACAAACAGGCCTTGCCCGACTACGTCAGTCAAGGCTTCTAAATGGAGCTGCGGCACCATGGCATCCGTTTGCCATGATACCACGACTTCATTTAAAAGCCGCGATCCCTGTCCGCTGAGTCCTGCAGCTAATTAACCCACAGCCCAACCCCCAATCTGGCCTCCCAGGGCCAGAGTCGGGCTGCAGAGAATACAATCTGCTCCCTGCCACCTCTTCCCAGCGACGGGCCTGCCAATCCTGCAGAATTCAAGTCTCCGGCAACGGACATATAGGGCCAACATTAGAATCGGCTCTGTACATCTGGGACTGGCGACCGCCCACTGCCCACCCTAACGCTGCCCCCATCCTCCCTTTTCCCACCCTGTCTAACTTCCCTGTACAACCGGCGGGGAAGTAGATGCCGATGGGAAGGGGCAGGAATAGCGGTGATGGAATGAGCCTGTTAGAGGCCAATTCAGTAACATGCATGTCCAGCCTGTGTACACATCCAAATCGAAAACAGGCCCAATTTTACCCTAATTATGCTGCCACGGGTATAGACGCACCCATGGTTCCAGAATCAGGGACATAGGCATTTCTGGGGTAGAATAAGCAAACCACTATGGAGAATCACGGGCTCCACTGTTATAACAAGACACGGGTATATGCAGCACATAGATAATTCCATTTCATTCCTGTATCCATGGTCTCCCATTATTAATCCAAGATACAATTTGATCATTACGAGTACACTTGACAACAACCTGACCTTCATCCTTTATATTTCAAAGATAGTTCAGAACTGCTTCTATTCCCTAATAAGAATTATATCCATAAAACTATATTTAATTGACAACATTATAAAGACCCTGTTCCATGCCTTAGCAATCAATCATATAGATTATTATCACCCTCTGCTAGCAGGCATCCCAAAACATCAACTAAAAATGTGGTTATGTTTATTTATAACACAAATAGATCATTCCATGTCACCCCTTAATCCATGAGTAACATTGACACCCAGTCTGGTTTAGAATGAAACTAAAAATGTTGCTGCTAGCCATTTTGGAATCATTATATTGAGATACTGGTATACCTTAACTCTTACCTTATTCCTTTCTGCCCAGTAAGATCTCTGATTTTCCATAGTAGTATAGTATATGATGGCAGATAAAGACCAGTATGGTCCATCTAGTCTGCTCAGCAAAGCGGCAAGAGTAGTTGCACCTGCAGCTCCTTTCAAGTCACCCCTCTCCATGCCTTTGTTTAGGGATGTACCCACCGCTCCGTGTAAGTCACTCCTATTTCCAGAGAAAACTATTTGGTTATACTGACAAGAGCCAATGTGGGGTTAGAAATACTTCATAACATGGTATTTAGTTATCTTGCCTTCCATTGTGGAATTCCATTCTGTCTGAACTTCACTTCAAAAGTTCCTATAAGAGGTTCAAAGTAGAACTTAAGACCTAGTTCTTTAGACACGATTTTAGTTAAATGACCTATCTATTCCTGTTCTCAGTTATATATGATATACTCCAGTAGCAATTGTGCTCCTCCGAGGTGGAATAAGTCCCCAATGATGTCGGGAATGGCGGCACAGAGGATGAAGCTTGAAGGGAGGGGGTGCAGGGGGTTCCTCATAGCCCGACCCTAGAAATGGGAGGCCCAATCAGGGGTTGGGCTGCAGGGAACAGGCCTACAACTAATGCTGCCAGTGATCATGGCTACTTCATGGAGCCATGGTGACATGGCAACAAGATGCCATGGCACTGCGGCACTATGAGGGAGCCTGACTGAGTTAGCCAGGCAAATGGCTGGACATCTGGGGTGCCTGAATTGGGGCACCTCACAGTCATCCAACCACTATGATGCGATTCTGTTCCCGCAAGGACGATTAGCCCCCGTGGGAGCAGAATCGGGTGCATCTGCTGGCCATCCAGATGTCTAGACATTCGGATGGCCCGGGGATGCACAAACCTGAATGTGCCTCTACATCTATAATATATGCATCAAAGCACTTCAACAAAATAATAAAATGTGTCTTTAATTTTCTTTTCTAACCATGGAATGCCCTGTTCATGAGGCTTTCAACTGGCTCTTCAAACTCTTCCTCATAGGTCAAGAAAAAACTCCCAGAGCTGCTTATAATGAACCAATTCCCCATATATAACTACTCAAACAACTTGTACAGTTACTCCATTGATTTTGACATTATAAGCAAATTCTATGCTATGCTGCTGCTGTTGTTAAGTGCTGTCAAGTCAGTGCCAACTCATAGCAACCCTCTGGATAGTTGTCCTAAACTGTGTTCAGTCTTCAGTCAGGTGGCTCATTGTTGACAGAGTGGCACTCATAGCTGCTATTATTGTGTGGAGGAGTAGCCTAGTGGTTGGGTCAAGGTACTTCAGTCCAGAAGGTTGGGGGTTCAAATCCCACTAGAGGACAGCAACCTTGGGCCAGAAGGACTGAGGTTTCTAGTCCCACAGGTGCTCCTTGTGGTCTTGGGCAAGCCACTTAACCCTCCATAGCCCATGTTCCCTGTAAAATAGTTCTCTGTGTGCTGTGCTTTCCTGTCTAATCAATGTGTTTATACCTCAAAAATTTCCTGTCATGATTTGACAATTTCTAATCTGTAATCAAAAAATGCTGCTGATCGCTGGAAGTAGCAGTATACTAAATAAATATATCTCATTGCTAGCCTTCCTCTTTTGCGTTGACCTACTTTGCCAAACATTATCTTTATCTTTATTTGTGAAACTTGATATACCGCCCTTACCAGAGGCATCAGGGCGGTGTACAGTACAGTAATACAAATTGTCCATGGAAAGTAAAGAGGAGAAAGGAACGCCATTAATAGACAGGAAAGTAAAAGAGAAGGAGAGGAAAAACAAATAAAGTAGGACAGAAAAGAAACACAGGGCAGGAGAGATAGAGATGCGGAGGGAGGGGAGGGAGTCGTCAGGTGACTTGGACAAGGGTGTCACTTAAGCCAGCGGTGGGGGGGGGCACCCGACGGGGGAAGGTCTGAGCCACCAGTAGGGACAGGAAGATCATAGGCCTGACAGAAGAGATGAGTTTTAAGGAATGACTTAAATTGAGGGAAAGAGGGTTCGGTGCGAAGGAAGTGCGCGAGAGAGTTCCAGAGAGCAGGACTGAGGAAGAAAAAGGCAGAGTGGCGAGTGAGCTCGAGACGAGCCTGAGAAGGGGGAGGGATAAAAAGCCAGTTGCCGTGAGCAGAGCGGAGGAGACGGGGGACTGGCTGGAGATAAATGATATCGGCTAAATATTGAGGAGTGCTGGTATGCAGAACCTTATGGGTTATTGTCAGGAGTTTGTAAATGAATCTGACAGAGATAGGAAGCCAGTGAAGGGAGAGGAGAGAGGGAGTAACATGGGTGTTAGCAGGGTAGTGAGTGATAAGG
This sequence comes from Ichthyophis bannanicus, assembly GCA_033557465.1. NCBI lineage: Eukaryota > Metazoa > Chordata > Amphibia > Gymnophiona > Ichthyophiidae > Ichthyophis > Ichthyophis bannanicus. The sequence goes on from CM066035.1 coordinate 454,920,757, forward strand.
CGAGCGGCAGTATTTTGAACTAACTGAAGACAGCGGAGTTGGGAATGGGGAAGGCCGGCAAGAACAGAGTTGCAGTAGTCCAGAGGGGTAATCAAGAGGGACAGAATGAGAGTGGTGATAGCAGTGGTGGAAAGAAATGGGCAAATGGATCTAATTCTGCGGAGATTGGAAAAAGAACCACACACCACCGAGGAGATGTGTTGGTGGAAAGAGAGAGAGGAGTCAAGGGTGATACCTAGATATATAGAGTAGAAACAAGGGGAATGGGGCGAGCGGACATAGTGGGAGACAGAGTGGGAGAAGGAGCACCAAAACAGAACCAGATAGCGGAAGATTTGGATGAGTTAGCATGGAGGAAGTTGTGGTCTAACCAGGAGTTGACTAGGGCAAATCAATCGTTGAGGGAGGAGAGATCAGGAGCAGTGGAGGAAGTGTGATACACCAGGAGGATATCATCGGCATAGATGTAGGAAGAAATACCCGATGATGTCTTTCTCTAATAATCTCTCTCTTTGCATGACGTATCAAAAGTATGAAAGTCAAAGTCTTGTCATCTGAGCTTCTAAAGAAAGCTTAGGTTTGATCTCCTCTAGTGCTGACTGGTTTGTTCTTTGGGCAGTCCATGGTATACACAGTATTCATCGCCAGCACCATAATTCAAAGGCATCAATTTTCTTCCTGTCTGTGTTTTTCACTGTCCAGCTTTCACATCCATATAACATTATTGAAAATACCATGGCTCGAACAAGTCAAATCTTTATATGAAGAGAGAAATCTCTGCTCGAGAATCTTGTCTAGTTCCTTCATAGCTATTCTGCCAAGAGCAATGCATCTCCAGATTTCTTGACTACTTGTTGTTTCTTTATTGATAGTTGATCTAAGTAGGTTAAAATTGTCCACTATTTTGATTTCTTCTCCCTCAGCAATGAGCTTATTGATTTTGCCAGTTGTCAGGATCTTTGTCTTCTTTACATTAAGATGCAGCCTCATTTTAAGACTATGGGGCATGTTTACTAAAGTCCGCAAATTTGCGCGCCGCAAAATAGCGCACGGCAACGCACCACTGAAACGCGCATAAACGCGTTTAAACGCCCCGCACACGTGCGTGTCACCCCCGCACAGGTACGCGGCACACCAACGGGCCCCGTACAAGTGCGGGCCCGCAAATGTCCGATAGAGGCGTGGAACGGCTAAAGGAGGGCGGAGGAAGGCTCCGGAGGGGCGGAGGGACGGGGTCAATGGGTGGAGAGTGGGAGGGGAGAGGGTCCCCGCACAGTATCGGGCCCGAATTTGCATGTAAAAGCATTTAAAGGGAAGAGAAACCATTTCCGTCAGCAATGTACAGGAAAACCGGGGAAACCAGCAAAACGTGAGCAGTGTGATACATGTGCACAGCACAAAAGTGCACATAAAAATAGGAAATGACCACAACAGAACTATTAAAAATAGTAATTCAGCTGGGGAACAGTGATAGTGATGGGCAAATACAGAAAACACACCCAACAAAGCTCCAGAAAAAAGAAATGAATTTTGGAAGGGTTTACGGAGCGGAGACTCTTCCAAACAACATTTCCTGTTGTGGAGCTGTCCTGGGAGTGTTTGCTATGGTTGCCCAATAATATCACTGTTGCCCAGCATGGTGATATTGTTTCCCCTAGTTCCCGTGGTCATTTCCGTGGTTTATGTGCATGTTTGTCACCAGACAGGGTGCATATGCCCACAGTAAAATTGCGTAGAGCAGGGTTTGTGACTCCATCCTGCCAGGCTTACTACCTCCAGGGGCTGTACTGTCTCTGTGGCCATAGTGTGGTGCAGCAGACAAAGTCAGTACCTCGAGGGTCAGAGGTTCAAAGCCCAGCTGGGGCACTTGCCAGCCCAATCCCTATATTTTACCCACCACTAAACACAGATAGCGCAGACACCCCTGTATTGCAGGGGACATAAGCATGGGAAAAACACCAATATTTTACCCAACAACGCACACACAACACAACAATGGGCATTACCCACAGCCAAGTACCCCAAATGCAGTCCCGTACTGCCACATTCCAATCAGGTCACCTGCTTATTATGGGAGGAGCTCATGCCAGCATGTTGGCGGACGAGTACATGTGGTGCAGGGGGCAGTGGCTGCTAGCGACAGAAGACAGAGGCCTAGCCATGTGCAGGCTGCCACCGTCCACTGCAACAGACTGCAATAGACAGGCCCTGCCGGATCCACAGTCATGGACATGCCAGGGAATCCACCCAATCTGTGGCTACACAGTGGTGCAGTGCATGCAGACACTGCATGCAAGAGCAGAAGGTCACAGGTTCAAAGCCCAACTGGGGCAACTGCCAATCTTGCCCACATATTTTTCCCCCAAGTAAACAGTGATAGTAAGGGCACACCTTTCCTGGCTTGGACATATGCAATGGCAATACGTCTATCATTTACCCCACTGAGCAAAGACACCATGAACAGGGCCAGTACCCAGAGCAGAATCACCCAAATGCAGTCCTGGTGGGGCACACACCAGTCAGGTTCCATGATGCCACTCATACAAATGCCTGTGCTGTATATCTATGCACCACACCCATGGTATGTAGATGTAGCTCATGCATATCCATGAGGGACAGCAGGAAAACCAGAACAGTGTGATGCAAACCTGGACTGGAGTTGGGAATCTGTGCCGTAAAGCAGCAGCCATCAAGGGCAGACACACCCACACCCACAGGCCTCATTGGCCAATGTCTCCTGGAGAGGCAGACCATTGGACCCTGCATGCATCTCCCAAAACTAGCACTTGCATAACTTACCAATGTCACCCTACACCTGAGGTATACGGTACACAGCTCTGAGACTTTTGCTAGGAGCACAGGCAGCTAGATATCCATACGTTACGCACATACTGCTAGTTGACCCCATCCGAACAATCTGTTAGGTGTTTGCGGTGCGTGCTCCAGGCCTGGCCTCTGACGGTGTTTACCACCCTGGGGAGTGACCCCCAGCTGTACTGCGTACCATATCCATGCCTTGCCGTGCTCAGGACCGGTTTGGTGGGCAAGGCTAATTACTTCCTCAATAGTAGCACCATGATGGCATAGGTGTGGAAGTGTGTGTCTGGCTATACAGTGGGTGTTGGCTGTAAGCCCCTTCCACAGCCCACACTGTTGCCAGTATTGGCCTGCCAATGTGCATAATGAGGTGCAAGGTACCATGGGTACAGCCAGGACAGGGTAGCCTGGCCAGGATGCATCTGCACCGGGCATAGGGCACTGGCAGGGACATTGTAGTGTCCGGCCACCACCTACACAGACAGGGTGGCAAAAGCATGTCCTTCTGGGAGATCATGCTCACCATGACTGTGCAGTGACCACAGCATGGCTAGGCACCCCCATAGTGCTATACAGTATTTCTCTCATGTGATAAATATGGGTTTCTATTTGGGGTCCAGTCACTGATTTATCTGTTTGCTGTGTATGCTGGCAGACCAGTTCTGGGTGCATGTGTCTCCATTGGGAACATGCACTATGGACTAACCAGCAGACTGTTTGTAGCTGGTATGTGTCTTGCTGGAATGGCTTGCAGGGTGCAGTGGCTGTTGGCTTGCTGCAGGGGAATATCTGGTGGTGGGGTGCAGCTTACCTTATCCTGGTCCTATGTCTGTCTGCTATTGTGTTGTGGCTGTGTGTGGGGTGTGTGGGGTGGGGTGGGGTGGGGGTGGTGGTGTTCATTCCTCAGCAGGACTGGGGTTGATGTTGCCCTCTACTGCCATCTTTGCAGGGAGGTACAGTGTGGATCTCTTGATGGGTGACCATGTTTGCTGGGGGGGGGGGAGCCCTGGTGGGGGTTCCCAGGGGGTGCTGAGCCTGACTGGGATATCCATGGTGTTTGTGCAGAAACTAGTTATCTTACACTTTAACACTACTTTGAAACTCCCACTTGGCCTCCATCAGCCCTGCAAGGTGTTGTGGACCTGGTCCTGGGCGCCTCATTGCACACTCAGGGTGAGCACAGAACCCGCACGATGTAACGGTGTGTAGCTACTCTGTGCCAGTAAAACATCCGGTCAGTGCCCCATACCAGGCCGAGGTGCTGTGTGGGTGCACCCGGTCACTCCCCCCAACAGGGCCGAGGTGCTGTGGGGGTGCATTACCCATCTTGTGTCCATCTGTGGACAGCTAATTTGCATGTGCAGTGCATCATGGGTACGTGTGGCCTAACCCCATCCTGTTTACACCTGCAGACTGTCTGTGAGGTTACGTGCAGGCTATCTGCAGCCAGCCAGCTATGGAGTTGTAGCCCAATGGTTACATCACTCCCTGTGCAGCCAGAGGTCATGGGTTCAAACCCACAGTGGGGTTCTGTGATAGGGGTGTCCACAGCATCTTTTTAATTTACTGCACATATGTTGCTGCCAGCAATAACACCCTGAGCGTACTGTACCCATAAGGTGCCTCTGAGGGCGCTTTATGGGGCGCCGTATACGGCACTTTATGGTTGCCATCCATATAGGGTGCACTATACATTATCCTGTGTCGCAACATACATGCTGCCCTATAGGGGACATTCTAGGGTGCCTTGGCAGACGGTGCACTGTCACATGTGCCTTATGGGCTGCCTTATGTTAACATGCTGTGAGCGTGCGTTTTCTAGTTGTTATCACAAAATAAAATTAGTGGGCCTCCTACAGCACTCCACAACATAAAACATACCACCTCTGCTAGTCTTTTTCAATGGGCATTGTGAGGGATTAAACCCCTGGTCCCTGCACCATTGGTCAGGGTCACAACCATTGTGCTGTGGCTCTGTTCCTGTGCTTGAGCAGCAGCGCGCAGCCTTGTAGCCATCGGCGCGCCGTCTTGTGGCGCACAAAATTAGCAGTGCGCCGCCTTCTGCCGCGTAACATTAACAGCGCGCCGCCTTATGCCGCCCAACATGGGCATGCCCCTTAAAATAATGCCTCAGCCAGCTGTCTTCAATGGGCACTGTGAGGAATTGAACCCATGACGCCTACACGAGTGGTCAGTGTCTTAACCATTGTGCTATGGCTCCATTCCTGCTATTTGCACATCAGCGCGCCACTTATCCCTCCCACTATTGGGCTGCCCCCTCACACATCAGCGCGACGCCTTCTGCCCACAGGCTCGCCGCCTTCTGTTGCCCCATTTTATCAGCGCGCCGCCATCTGCCGCCCACAATGAACAGTGCGCCGCCTCATGCCGTATAAAAAAAGAGTGCGCCGCCTTCTGCCGCCCATAATCAATATACCTCCTACACCACTTTTGCCCATAAAAGTTGATGCCTCAGCTGGTCTTTTTCATTGAGCGCAATGGGGGTTTGAACCCCTGGCCCCTGCACCATAGGTCAGTGTCTTCACCGTTGTACTATGGCTCTGTTGTTTGGTTATGCAGCAGCGCCCCACTTAGCCTTCCCACGCACTAATGTGGGCCCCGCACATTTGCGCGACACACACACGTACGGTCCGTTTTTTTTCTTTTTTCTGCCTGGCCCGCCCACTCCTTATATGGCACCAGCACACTAGCGGGAACCCGCACAGCAACGGTGTTTAGTAAACATGCCCCTATGTTCCTTGATCTTGAGAAGCAAATGTTTTAGATCATCTTTACTTTCAACCAGTAATATGGTATCATCAGCATAGTAAAGGTTGTTGATGAGTCTTCCACCAATCTTCATACGTCTGTTGTCTTCATACATTCCTGCTTCTCTGATGATTTGTTCTGCATATAAATTAAACAGGTAGGGTGAAAGTATGCAGCGTTGTCTACACCTTTGCTGATTTTAAATCATTCTGTTTCTCTTTGTTCCATTTGAACTATTGCTTCTTGATCGATGTAAAGGTTGTGCAAGAGAATAATCAGGTGTTCTGGTATACCCATGGTTCTTAATGTGGCCCAGAGTTTCTCATGATTTACACAGTCAAAGGCCTTGTTGTAGTTGATAAAACACATATAGATATCCTTTTGGTATTCTTTAGTCTTTTCAAAGATCCATCTCGAATCCGCGATGATGTCTCTCATTTCTCGCCCTTTCCTGAACCCTGCTTGCACTTCAGGCAGTTCTCGTTCCAGGTAGTCTCTGCTAAATAATCTTTAGAATCTTGCTGGCATGTGGGATCAGAGTGATTGTGCATAATTTCCACAGTCAGTTGGATCACCTTTCTTTAGTATTGGTATAAATATAGATCTTTTCTAGTCAATTGTCCATGATGTCATCTTCCAAATTTCCTGGCAGAGCCTTGTAAGTATGATAACAGTTGCATCAGATTGCTGTAATACTTCAATGGGAATGCATCATGTCTGGTGCTATGTTCTTTGATAAGGCTTTCAGTGCTGCTTCGACTTCTTCTTCCATCACCAATGGTTACAGATCATAAGGTACAGGTTGAAACAACTGTTGATCCACTTGACTTTTATCATATAATATCTCTGTATCTTCTTTCCATCTTTGCTTGATCTTCTCAGCATCATTCAACATGGATCCTGGAGCTTCTTGTAACATTCCAATTTGAGGCTGCAATTTTTTATTTAACTCTCGTAGCTTTAGGAAAGCCAGTCTTGTTCTTCCTCTAATTGTTTCTTTTTCTATTTCCTTGCATGCATCATTGTAGTACTTCTCCTTGTCTTGTCTTGCTGCATATTGGAAATTTCTGTTGAGTTCTCTGATTGCCTCTCTTTTTCCTCTGGCTTTAGCTTCTCTGCTTTCTGGGTAATTTTCAGAGTTTCTTCGGTCATCGATTTTGGATGTTTTTGCTTTTTCACCTTTTGTAGAGACCTCACTTTCTTCCAACACAATCTCTTCTGGAGCTAAAGCAGCAAATTGATTTTGCATTCAGTCTTTAAATTCCAGTGGTATATTCTCAAGGTCATATTTTGCTATATTTATGAGTGGCTTGCTCTTTTTCAACTTTAGCTTGAGTTTGCATACTAGTAGTTGGTGATCTGTAACACAGTCAGCTCCAGGTTTTGTCTTAATTGATGTTACAGAGCTTTTCCATCATTGACTTCCACAGATTTAGTCAATTTGATTTTTGTACAATCCATTGGGTGAAGTCCATGTGCACAGTCATCGCTTGTATTGCTGGAAGAAGGTGTTTGAGATGAACAGATTGTTGGTCTCACAGAATTTTATCAGTCTTTCTCCAGCTTCATTTCTGTTACCAAGTCCATATTTTCCAACCACTTTGCCTTCTTCTTTGTTGCCAACTTTTGCATTCCAGTCATCCATGACTATCAGGATATCTTTCTTGCATACTCTGTCAATTTCAGCTTGCACTTGTTTGTAGAACTCATCAACTTCATCCTTTTCTGCAGCTATTGTTAGGGCATGTATTTGAATTATTGTTGTGTTGATGGGCATTCCTCATAGACAAATAGAAATTAAGTGTTCATTGATTGCAATGTATTACATTACAGTTCTTGAAATTTTCTTCTTAATTATAAATGCAACACCATTTATTCTTTGGCTTTCATTTCCAGCATAGTAGACCATGCGATCATCATATCCAAAGTGCCTGATGCCAGTCCAGTTTATTTCGCTGACGCCCAACAGATCGAGTTGTACATCTTCCATTTCATTCTTGACCACCTCCAACTTCCCCTAGTTCGTACTTCATATGTTCCATTTCCCAATATGTAACACATCTCTGCAGCTTCTTATTTCAACTTTAATATCAAAAGCCATTTTAACCTGTACTTTATGATCAGGAGCTATTGCTGATAAAAGAAGAAGTCAAAGCAGCATTGAAAGCATTATCAAAAACAAAGCACCAGACATTGATAGCAATTCCCATTGAAGTATTGCAGAAATTGGATGCAGTTGTTAAAATATTTGATTCTTAATCCCCTCTCTTGTGTTTCAGCTCCTATTGTCCTTTTTCCTATCATATTATTTTGTCCTGTATGTTTGTCTTCTAGGATGTAAGCTCTTTGAACAGGGACTGTCTTTTTTTGTGTCTGTAATAATAATAACTGCATGGAAACCCCATGTAGGTTTTCTCTTTGAAAATACAAGTCAGCAAAGTCTGGACTGCAATCACAGCTCATACGTTTTCAGCTGCTTCCAAACAAATCTATCTATGGAAAACATTGTGGGGCTTTGTAAATTAAAAAAAATGTTGTTTTTTTTTTTTTTTTTTTTTTAAATGCAAGCCTTCAGCATCCTTTCACGTCCCCAATTTAGTAATCCTGCCTCTTTTTTTTACCACAGGTTGTGATGAGAGTGATATGTTAACCTACAATAAGAAGGGGAGCGGGGGGAATATTCCAATTCCCGTTTCCATCAGCAAAGTGCAACAACAGAGCAGAGCTGGTGAACTGCATGCTGTGATTTAAGTTGGAAAACCCCTATTTTCTTTGGCCCTTTTACATTACATTTGCACATTGCATGGGGTAATGCAGGAAGCCTATGTTCAGTCCACAAAAGCCTCAAACAGACCATATTCTCGGGACATCCTTACTGAATATGCATGAGAGAGATTTGCATACAATGAAGCCAGTAGATCAGCAAATCTCTCTTTTATGTATTCACTAGGGTTATCTTGAAAATCTGGTCTGTTTGAGGCTCTCGAAGACTAATCTTGGATAAGCCAGGGTTAAACACTTTCCACGATACTGGCACACTGCTGGAAAGTCAGCAGGAAGTTTGAAAACTGGCTTCAAAATTTGTGATATTTTCAAAATAGATGTTTTTCTGATGTAATTTATAGATTTTTAAAGAAGATATGAGGTTGAAAGTACTCTTTTAAATTGGAAGTAGACTAAAGGCAATAGGAATGTAGCACATTTCTCATTTAACTTCCCTTCAAATAGAGATGAAATGCATTTCTAGTTTAAAATGGATTTGAGGTGAACTACATAATAAGGGAAAAGTGCTTTTCTTTCATATTGCACAGTTCACCTCAAATGCCTTTGAAATTCAAACAGAAGTACATTTCAAATATATATGAATCATGTTTAAAGAAAGATCAAAGTTCAAACGGAATGTATTCCAAGCAAATACTAAGCAGGAAGATTGTGTTGTCATTTTCTTATTTAATATGGAAAGGATAAATTTAGTAGTTTGCGCTTCTTATTAAATTATATTGGAAATAAAATGACCGACACCTATACTATATATTTATTTCAGATTGCAGTACAGTATTGGTTGTTTCACTTTTTAGTAGTGGTTCTCCACCCAGTCCTCAGGACACACCCAGATAATGTGGTTTCCGGGATATTCACAAGGACTATGCATGAGATAGATCTGCATACAATGGAAACATTCATTCATATTTATCTCATGCATATTCACTGTATATGCTGAACACCACATTAGCTGTTGTGTCCTGTGTGGATTGAGAACCACTTCCTTATAATAACAACCCTAAGGAGAATACATGTAACCAATCCCAAAGTAAATCATTAACAGCCAATTTGAGGTCCCAATAAATATGAACCTCAAGTAGGGGCAAAGCATGTAGAGGACAGGATTGAGTAAAGGTGTCCAACATAAATATGTGGAAAGAGGGGGTATGAATATGAGATATGGGTGTAAGGTCTGAGGATCTAAAGCAGGCGTGGCCAACTCTGGTCCTAGTGCACCACAATCCAGCCTGGTTTTCAGGATGTCCCTAATGAATATTCATAAGGCATATTTGCATACACTGGGAGACAGTGAATATTCATTAGGGACATCCTGAAAACCAGGCTGGATTGTGGTGCACTTGGACCTGAGTTGGCCATCCCTGATCTAAAGGATTGTGGTGGTGTATGTTTGTGGGGAACAGGTATATGTGGGAGGCATACTTGATGTGTGGGAGTATGTGCTCAGATTGGCAAGGTTGTCTGGGGCATGTGTGCATATAAATGGGTGGGTAAGATGTGTGCATATGTTCAGGGGGCATGTATAGCATGTGGGGATGCAGGGTGCTTTTGAGAATAGGACATAAGTGTATATGTGGGGGTATATTGTTAGGTCTAATGTGGAGGGAATGTTCTGGAAGAATGGATATGCATGAGATGCTTGTGTTTTGAGGTAATTTATATGACTAAAATAACCACCAATTAGGTGTTTACTTGACACCTAAATGTATACGCCCCTTATGAAATTAGGCCCATAGGGCACTTAGATTTGTGGATGGAGGAGGCTCCTATTTCAAAAACCTGCAAAAACAACAACTTGATTTAAAGCACAGACGTTATACATGCTTGAGAGCAGTCATAAATATTAATGAATGTCTTTATATGCATACTGGTGTATTTTATAAAATATGTTCAAAAATCATGAGTCTGTCCACTCTTTACCCAAACTGTGCCCCTGAGTATGCCTACTGTAGAAGTGAAGGCTGGCTTCCTCCACGCATACCTTTAGACATGAACATTTATGCATGTAAAGTGCTGCTTTACATGCAAAAATGGTTTAGAAACTTGCACTCATATTTGTTACTTTGGGCCTGATATTTAAAAACCCTTATCCAGATATCTTGATAAAGGTGCTGAGTGAGATATTGTGCGGAACTATCCACACAGGGGCAGGGTGTTCTGGGGGCAATGTCAGCCACTATTCGGGAAAGTGCCAACCTTATCTAGCGGTGATTTATCTAGATAGCTGTCTAGATAGGCTATCTAGTTGGCTTAGGTTGGCTGACAAGCAGGCCTACATTGCGATCCAGCTGGCATATCTGGATAGTGGCCGAAAATTGCAGCACAATCCTGATATTTATCTGCTGCAGCCACTATCTGAATATTGCTGCCGAATAGCTAGGGATATTTAAACACTGTGGTTGACCTCTGGCACTTGAATATCAGTCACTTTGAATATTGGGTTGAATGTTTTTCTGAGTATATGGGGTATGTTTACTAAACCGCGCAAATGTGCGGGGCGCACTTGAGCGTGCGCTAAGGTACCTTAGCGCACGCTAATAGTGCGTTTTTGATGCCCTGCACGCGTGCGCGCCGCCCGCACAAGAGCGGGGCGCGCTGATGTGCGATAGAGGCGTGGAAAGGCATTTCGAGGGCGGAGGAAGGCTCCCGAGGGGCGGGGGGACGGGGTCAATGGGTGGAGAGTGGGAGGGGAGAGGCTCCCTGCACAGGAGCGTGGCTGAATTTCGGCAAAAAAAATACCGCGAGTGAAACCCTCGCGTTAGAGCCGATTTAAAGGGAAGAGAAACCATTTACGTCAGCGATGTACAGCAAAACCGGGGAAACCTGCAAAACGTGAGAAGTGTGATACATGTGCACAGAACAAAATAGCAAATATAAATTGAAAATGACCACAACAAATTCCAAATAAATTATAATCCAGCTGGGCAACAGTGATATTAATGGGCAACCATAAAAAATACTCCCAGGAAAGCTCCAAAAAAAGGAAATTATTTTTGGAAGGGTCTACGCTCCGTAGACCCTTTCAAAAATCATAGCATTTTATTGGAGCTTTCCTGGGAGTGTTTGTTATGGTTGCCCAGTGATATCACTGTTGCCCAGCTTGGTCATGGTTTTCTGGCCCTTTTTCCGAGGTCATTTTTGAGGCTTATTTGCAATTTTGTCTCCGTACAAGGTAAATGAGCCCACAGTAAAATTGTGCAGAGCAGGGTTTGTGACTCGTCAGGCCAGGTTTCCTATCTCCAGGGACTGCACCATCTCTGTGGCCACAGTGTGGTGCAACAGACACAGCAAGTGCCTGTAAGACCAGAGGGTCACAGGTTCAAATGCCAGCTGGGGCTCCTGCCAACCCAGTCTCCATAGTTTTACCCACCACTAAACAGTGATAGTAAAGACACTCCTTTATTGCAGAGAACATAAGCATGGTTCAAACACCCATATTTTACCCTACACCGCACACAAACCATAACAATGGGCATTACCTACAGCCGAGTCCCCCAAATTCAGTCCTGGAGTGCCACAACTCAATCAGGCCATATGCTTTTTCCCAGATAAGGACATGTCTGCATGTTGGCGGAGGGTACAGGTGGTGGAGGGGGCAGTGGCTGCAAGCCACAGCAGACAGTGGCCTAGGCGTGTGCAGGCTGGCACCATCCACCGCAACAGACAGGCTCTGTTGGATGTACAGTCATGGACTCCCCAGGGCAAGCAGCATATCTGTGGCAACATGGTGGTGCAGTGCACACAGACAGTGTGTGTAGGAACAGAAGGTCACAGGTTCAAAGGCCAGCTGGGGCTACCTCCAATCCTGTCCACATATTTTTCCCACAACTAAACCGTGATAGTAAGGACATAGTGCTATACAGCATTTTTCTCATGTGATTGATATGGGTTTCCTTTTGGGGCCCAGTCACTGATTTATTTGCTTGCTGTGTTTGCTGACATCCCAGTTCTGGGTGCATGCATCTCCACTGGGAACATGCACTGTGGACTAACTAGTACACTGTTTGCAGCTGGTATGTGTCTTGATGGAGCAGCTTGTGGGGGTGCAGTGGCTGATGATTTGCTGCAGGAGAATATCAGATAGTGGTGGGGTGCAGCTCACCATATCCAGGCCTAATGTCTGTCTGCTATTGTGTTATGGATGTGTATAGAGCTGCATTGACTGCCCTGTGGGGTGTCTGTTCCTCAGCAGGACTGGGGTTGATTGACCCCTCTACTACCACCTTTGCAGTGAGGTAGAATGTGGATCTATTGATGGGAGACCCTGTTTGCTGCCCTTGGTCCTGGGGGGGGTGGGGGTGCATGGCCCACCTGGGGGTCCATGGGTGCTACACCTGATTGAAACAGACAGAGATATCCAAGGTGTTTGTGCAGAAACTACCTATCTCACACATTAACACTACTTTGGACCTCCGACATGGCCTCTTTTAGCCATGGAAGGCGTTGTGGACCTGGTCCTGGGCACCTCATTGCACCCTCAGGGTGAGCACAGTACCCGCACAATGTGACGGTGTATACCCCCTACCAGGCCGAGGTGGTGTGTGGGTGCACATGGTCACTTCCCTCTACCAGGCCGAGGTGCTGTGGGGGTGCATTGCCCATCTTGTGTTAATCTGTGGACAGCTGATTTGCATGTGCAGTGCATCATGGGTATGGGTGGGCTAACCCTATCCTGATGACCACAGCAGACTGTCTGTGTGGTGATGTGCATGCTCTCTGCTGCCAGCCAGGGGCTTGCTAGCAGCTATAGAGCTGTAGCCCAATGGTTACTTCACTGCCTCTTAAGCCAGAGGTCATGGGTTAAAGCCCACAGTGGGGTTATTTGATAGGGTTGTCCAATGCATTATCTTTTTTTAATGTACATATTTTGATGCCAGCAAAAACACCCTTAGCGTACTATACCCATAAGGTGCCTCTGAGGGTGCTTTATAGGGCGCCCTATAGGGCACCTTATGGTTCCCGTCCATATAAGGTGCACTATACATTATCCTGTGATGCAACCTATAGGGTGCCCTATAGGGGACATTTTAGGGTGCTGTGGCGGACAGTGCAATTTATAATGTACCCTATGGAGTGCCTTATAGGGTGCCTTATACGGCACCTTCAATTACGGCACGTGAGGGCGTGTTTGCTGGCAGCAATTAATAACATAAAAATAAAGTGCTGCAGGACAAAATATGTACAATGCAAAGCTGATGCCACAGCCAGCCTTACATATTAGGCAAACTGGGGAGCAAACTCATGACCCCTGTATCAGCAGTCAGTGCCTTAACCATTGTGCTCCACTGCTGCTCCTCCTTGCCTGTCAGCGCACCTACATATGCTTTTCATTCCTTAAACTGCACAGTGCTGCCATAAAAAACAGTACACTGACCTTGCTGTACCTCATACGGCACCCTCTAAAGCGCCCTATAAGCAACATTCTAGGGTGCCTTGGCTGACAGTGCACTTTAAAATGTGCCTTATAGGGCGCCTTATGTTAACACGCTTTGAGAGTACGTTGGCTAGTAGTGATAATTAAAATATGAATAAAATGCCTCCTAAAGCAATCTTCCCCATAATAAGTTATGCCTCAGCCAGCCTTGCTCATTGGGGGATTGAACTCCTGATCCCTGCCCTATTGGCCAGTGTCTTAACCATTGTGCTAGGGTTCTGTTCCTGTGATTGCACATCAGCGCGCCACCTTATGCCACTCAATATTAAAAAGCCTCCTAAAACATTAGCCCGCTGCCTTATGCCGCCCATCATTTACATGCCTCAGCCAGCTGTCTCCATTGGGCACTGTGGGGGATTGAACCCTTGATCTATTGGTAAGTGCCTTAATCATTGTGCTGTGGCTCTGCTTTTCTTCTTGCACATCAACGCGCCACTTATACTACCCAGTATTATAATTTCTCCATAAACATCAGCATGCCGCCTTATGCCGCCCAGTATTTCTGCGCCTCATAAATTAGAGCCTCAGCCAGCTGTCTTCAATGGGTATTGTGGGGGATTGATCCCCTGATTTCTGCACTATTGGTCAGTGTCTTAACCATTGTGCTGTGGCTCTGCTTTTTTTTCTTGTACTTCAGCGCGCCACTTATGCCTCCCGCGCAACTATCTCATGCGCTAAGGTGCGGGGCGCACATGGGCGCCGCGCACCTTAGCGCATATGTAAATTCCGGCTTTTCTTTTTCAGGACAGAACGCCCACTCCTTATATGGCACCCGCACACTACCGCGGCCCGCACTTTACCGGGGTTTTAGTAAACATACCCCTATATTTGTATGAACATGCATTTTATCATCACCTTCTTGAGCATCTAAAACACTTTTCTATACACTCTAGACACTTATCAAATTACATTGCCAAGAAAACCCAGGGGCAGCTGAGTCTCCAGGAGTCAGCACTGACTTGAGGGTACTAAAAATAAATATTTATCACTGCTAAACAGTTAGCAGCAGTCACTGCCTCCCCTAAACTCTGTCCCGGAATGCCTCCAACACGCCCCGATGATAACCGGATAGCATCAGGGTGCATAGGGGACTTAGTGGGATATTCAACAGCACTAACCGTGTAGGTGCCTTTGAATATCCCCGTTGAAGGTATCTACATGGTTTACTTGGCTGTAAACCATGTAAATTCCTTTCAAATATTGGGCCCTTAATGTACGAGCTGTAAACTGTAGGTTTGTCACTAGTATCTTACAAATAGAACCTTCTGAATTTCTTTATATCAGGACTTCCCCTTATTGTAAAAGCCACCCTACACACTTCTTTCTGCTCTTTTTTAAATGTGGCTGGGAGATGTAATCTTTTTTATTATTAACTTTGTTGTTGGCTCCTTGATCAAATATTCCAAGTTAACCGTAAAGTAATATTTAACCTATCACAGATGGTTCAGGTGATATAACAGAGGAAGAAATAAATACATGCACTCTGTTACATACAATGAAAACTAATCAGCTTTCACCCAAACTGTTGTCAAGGAACAGCTTTTTAGTTCATTTTAGGCCTTTTATATGTGGACAGGGGGGTAGATAACTGGGGGAGGGGGAGAGACTGGAGGAATTGTTTTCAGTGTGGATTTACCCATCGTCTGCAAGCACTCTTTCAAAGTTAGACATTCTGCAGTGTCTTGAAGTCCTGCCATTTTATTATTTACCAACATGCTTGGCACATGCACAGTATGCGGAATAAAAGAGGGAAAAACAGTCAGTGGAACTGAAAACTGAAATCTCTGTGTTTGCTTTTTTGAACCGTCACCATCAGCCTATTCCTGCTTCTTTTATCTGCAGTGAAATATATCTATGCCATCGACAGCAGAAATACATTTGTCTATTGAAGACTCGGTAATTTTTTAATTAGTATTTTACAAAATGATTTCTACAAGTAAATCTAACATGAAAATGTGCATGTTCCTCTTCAATAACATTAGCAAGAAAACTTAAAAAAAAATCAAAGAAAATGCTGTATACGAGATGACAAGCCCCCGTTACAAGAAGAAAGAAAATGCCAATCCCAGGCTTTCAACCTGGTACGTTCCACCTTAACCCATCATGCATTCCGACCTGCATTTTTTGGCATGAAATTCTCTGGGTTTAAATGGGCTGTGTTTCTCCCTCACTATCTTTGACTAGATACATGTCTCAAGTGCGTACGATCTGTTTTGAAGGTAAATCTACCTACTACTTAGCATTTTCTAGTTAACTTCGTCTTCATGCTAAACCCTTTTATTCCAAATTTCAAGACCACTTCAGGCTGCTTTCCTTTTTAACTTCTGCGGTCACTTTCATTGTTTTTCTTCATTTAACTTTGTTCCTGTTTTATACTACAGGACCACTAGACTGCGGTAAGAACAACAGCTCAAATAAACTGTGGTGAGCAGCTACACGAGTACGTTTATTAATTTAAAAAATATGTTGTTTCCCTCCACTCTACAGTCTGCCATTGCATCACGTTTCATATATGCAATTTTGATTCTTGTTTTACCCACTTTCCATAAGAACGTAACAACATAACAACATAAAAATTGCCATACTGGGTCAGACAAAGGTCCATCAAGCCCAGTATCCTGTTTCCAACAGTGGCCAATTCAGGTCGCAAGTACCTAGCTTTCCCTAAAAGACACATAAGTTCCATAATGTTTGTATTGGGGCAATCAGTGGATTACCTGGGTCCTCTTTAATAATGGTTTATGGACCTTTTCCTCCAGGAATTTGTCCAAACCTTTATTAAAGTCAGCTACACCAACAGAATTCCAGAGTTTGATTAAGCATTGAGTGAAAAATATAGCTTCATTGTATGTCCCCTAGTCTTTCTACTTTTTGATGTTGAAAAGAATCAATCTATGTTTACCTGTTCCACTCCATTCATTAATTTATAGGCCTCTATCATATCTCCCCTCAGTCCTCTCTTTTCCAGGTTGAAAAGCCCTAATCTTTTACGCTTCTCCTCATAGGGGTATCCTTCCATCCCCTTTACCATTTTGGCGGCTCTTCTCTGTACCTTTTCTAATTCCACAATATTCTTTATAAGATTTGGGCTATAGAAATTGTATTTATTTTGATCACTTCCAGGGGCATATTGGTATGCTCTATCAGCCTTATTTTTTACAGAATGCTTTATTCATGTGCTTATTTATGCATATTTTGCTTTTTTAGTTTTGTTTGTTTTTACATATTTATTGATTTGTAATGTTTTGTATTTGTCTTTGAGACTTGTATTCCTGAAGAAGGCGTTAGCTGGAACACGTTGGGGTGTTTTCTACAATAAAGCTGCTTAAACCTACTACTGTTGGTGCACCTGTTTCTTGTGTTCCTGTTATCCCCCGTGGGTGTGTGCATTCTCCATTGGATCTCTAGGACTACAACACAAACATGGATTCCTCATTTCACATAGTGAATCTATGACTCCAGGAGAAATTCTAGATGCTAGCATTTATATCTGTCCCCATGCATGTATATGTATTTGCAGGCAGGGCAGCTATCATAGAGCTCTTCACACTAGCACTCTGCAATATCTGGCAGATCTCATCACATTCCATACCCCCAGACCCCCCCCCCCAACGGCTCATTCCACCTTAACCGTCTTCATCTTCCCTTCCCCTTCCATGCTCACCTCCAATCCACACGCTCCTCTGCATTCTTCTTCATCAGCCCGGCACTCTGGAACTCACTGCCCACTTCCCTCAGACTAGAACCCCATCACAACACTTTCAAACAAAACTTAAAAACCCATCTCTTCTCCCTGGCTTTTGACCTTCCCTCCCCTTTTGTCTGATCCTGTCCCTCTATGTATAGTCCTGTACGCCTTTCTCTGCCTGTCCTATCAACAACTGTAATTTCCTTTTCCTTTTCTGGCCCTGTGCCTATCTCTAATCGTTTGTAAATTGTGAACCGCTCTGTTTGCTAAGGAAGGGTGTTATATCAAATAAATAACCATAACCATAACCATTGCTGAGATCTGGGCTCCCTAACCTCAATCTGTCCCCCAACTATCTCCAACCTCAATCCCACTTCTCCAACTCCCCACCAATCTAATCCTCCCTACAACCCTCCCCACCATACCTGATCCCTCATCTAAACGTTTCTACAAAGCATTCAAACCCTCTATCCTCTCCCTAAAGCATATGATGCCCCTACCTCCAAAAGAATTTGATGCTCCTTAAACGGAACCTCCTCTGCTATGATCTCCCCACCCAACCCCCCAACAACCACCACCCCCTTAAAGCCCCCACAAGCAGTGTTCCATCCCCTAATCCCATTCCCTGGTTTACCGTGGTCCCTGGTGCCTCATGGGATCAGGAGTGATGCCCACTCCTGCTCTTACTGTGCCTGGATCCAAAGTGGCAACTATGACCTCTAGTGGAAATCTTATATTACTGCCACAGAGCTGCAAGATTAATACTAAGCATGACTGTGTAAAGATTAGAGGTGCCCTGGGCGGTCCCTCAATCCTATCACCTACCCTGGTGCCATCCATGCCCCCAATGACACTACTGCCCCTTTCCAGAATCTGCAGCAGTGGCAATGGCATTGAAACCATGATTCAGCACTTGCCTAAACTCTCTGGTGCTGCAAGTCCTGGAGAGGGGTGCCTGCAGTAGCAATGGGTGGTCATGGAATGTTGGAGCTCTAGGCAGCTCTCTAGTTTGCCTAATGGAGCACCAGCCCTGATGCTGAGGGTCATCAGTGTCATTTTTTATCAAGACACAAGAGAAGCGGGCGTGAATAGGCATCCTACTAGATACCAGGTACACTAGGGATTCAGATTAGTGTAGGGGTGCTGCTGGTGGTTGTTGCTGGGTGTTCAGGTGGGGGAATCATGCTGGGGATTCCTTTTAAATAGCATTGGATGCTTTGGGAAGGGGGTACTTTGGGATGGTTATAGATGGGATTAGATATGGAGGGGGCCAGAGAGTTGGATTGAGGCCTAGGAGTGTTTAGGGGGAGGTACCAGTGATTCTCACTTGGTTTGCAGCTTGTCGTGCTGTGAGGGCTTGCGTGCATCAGTGATGCTGAGAGCTAAACTATCGGTAGTTTAACTACTGGCAGGGTCTCCCAAGATGGACAGGTCTCAGCTGAGGTACCAGACCAAGACAAACCACCCATCTGGGCAGCAGCAGAATGGGACAGTGTTGACGGCGGAGGATCACATTTTTGTGACAACGGCAACAACACCAAACTTAAACTGCGCGGAAGAAAAGCCCGGCAATCTACTTCTGTATCTTGCCATGAAAACCCAATGGATAGTTACAACAAAACAAATTGTGCTATGGTGCTGGAAGATGAGACCCCCAGGTCAGAAGGCACTCAACTAGCTACTGGGGAAGAGCTGAAGACTTTTCAGAGTAAAGCCAGCATTTATGATGTGGTTGGATCAAAGCCCTCGGGAAGTCTGACTGCTGATGTAGCTGTGCATGAAATGAGAGTCAGAAGCTGTAAAGATGTCTTACACATTGGAACATGGAACATACGAAGCATGAACCAAGGGAAGTTGGAGGTGGTCAAGAATGAAATGGAACGTGTACAACTTGATCTGTTGGGTGTCAGCGAACTGAAATGGACTGGCATGGGGCACTTTGCATCAGATGATCACATGGTCTACTATGCTGGAAATGAAAGACAAAGAAGAAATGGTGTTGCATTTATAATAAAGAAGAAACTTGCAAGAACTGTAATGAAATACAATGCAGTCAGCGAACGCTTAATCTCTATTCGTCTATGAGGACTGCCTATCAACACAACTATAATTCAAGTATATGCCCCAACAACAGCTGCAGAAGAGAATGAAATTGAAGAGTTCTATGAACAAGTACAAGCTGAAATTGACAGAACATGCAAACAGGATATCCTGATAGTCATGGGTGACTGGAACGCAAAAGTTGGCAACAAAGAAGAAGGCAAAGTAGTTGGAAGATATGGACTTGGCAACAGAAATGAAGCTGGAGAAAAACTGATAGAATTCTGCAAGACCAATGATCTATTCATCTCAAACACCTTCTTCCAGAAACACAAGCGGTGACTGTACACATGGACTTCACCAAATGGATTATATAAAAATCAAATTGACTACATATGTGGAAGTCAACGATGGAAAAGCTCTGTAACATCAACAAAGACAAAACCTGGAGCTGACTGTGGTACAGATCATCAACTACTAGTTTGCAAACTCAAGCTAAAGTTGAAAAAGAGCAAACCACTCATGAATGCAGCAAAATATGACCTTGAGAATATACCACTGGAATTTAAAGACTGCCTGCAAAATCGATTTGCTGCTTTAGATACAAATGACAGAGTTCCGGAAGAGTTATGGAATGACATCAAGAAGGTTGTGTTGGAAGAAAGCGAGAAGTCTCTACAAAAGGTGAAAAAGCAAAAACGGCCAAAATGGATGACGGAAGAAATTCTGAAAATTGCCCAGAAACGCAGAGAAGCTAAAGCCAGAGGAGAAAGAAAGACAATCGCAGAACTCAACAGAGATTTCCAACGTGCAGCAAGACAGGACAAGGAAAAGTACTACAATGACACTTGCAAGAAAATAGAAGCAGAAACTATTAGAGGAAGAACAAGATCGGCTTTCCTAAAGCTACGAGAGTTAAAGAAAAAGTTCCAGCCTCGAATTGGAATGTTACAAGATGCTCAAGGTTCTATGTTGAATGATGCTGAGAAGATCAAGAAAAGGTGGAAGGAATATACAGAGTTTTTATATGATAAAGATCAAGTGGACCAACAGCCGTTTCAACATGTACCTTATGATCGGGAACCATTGGTGATGAAAGAAGAAGTTGAAGCAGCATTGAAAGCCTTATCAAAGAACAAAGCACCAGGCATTGATAGCATTCCCATAGAAGTATTGCAGCAATCTGATGCAGCTGTTACCGTACTCACAAGGCTCTGCCAAGAAATATGGAAGACAACATCATGGCCAACTGACTGGAAAAGATCTGTGTTTATACCAATATTAAAGAAAGGTGATCCAACTGACTATGAAAATTATCGCACAATCGCTCAGATCCCACATGCCAGCAAGATTCTACTGAAGATTATTCAAAAGAGACTACAACCATACCTGGAACAAGAACTACCTGAAGTGCAAGCAGGGTTCAGGAAAGGGCGAGGAACGAGAGACATCATTGCGGATGTGAGATGGATCCTTGAAAAGACTAAAGAATACCAAAAGGATATCTATTTGTGCTTTATCAACTATAGCAAGGCTTTTGACTGTGTAAACCATGAGAAACTCTGGGCCACATTAAGAAGCATGGGTATATCAGAACACCTGATTGTTCTCTTGCGCAATCTGTACATTGATCAAGAAGCAACAGTTCAAAGGGAACAAGGAGAAACAGAATGGTTTAAAATAAGCAAAGGTGTAAGACAAGGCTGCATATTTTCCCCTACCTGTTTAATTTATATGCAGAACAAATCATCAGAGAAGCAGGATTGTATGAAGACAACAGAGGTGTGAAGATTGGTGGAAGACTCATCAACAACCTTCGCTATGCTGATGATACCACATTACTGGCTGAAAGTGAAGATGATCTGAAACATTTGCTTCTCACAATCAAAGAACATAGTCTCAAAATGGGCCTGCAACTTAATGTAAAGAAGACAAAGATCATGACAACTGGCATAATCAACAGGTTCATCGTTGAAGGAGAAGAAATTGAAATTGTGAACAACTTTAACCTACTTGGATCAACTATCAGTAAAGAAGCAACAAGCAGTCAAGAAATCAGACGACGCATTGCTCTTGGCAGAATGGCTATGAAAGACCTAGATAAGATTCTAAAGAGCAGAGATGTCTCTCTCTATACAAAGATTCGACTTGTTCAAGCCATGGTATTTTCAATAACATCATATGGATGTGAAAGCTGGACAGTAAAAAAGATAGACAGGAACAAAATTGATGCCTTTGAATTATGGTGCTGGCGGCGAATACTGTGTATACCATGGACTGCCCGAAGAACAAACCAGTCGGTACTAGAGGAGATCAAACCTAAGCTTTCTTTAGAAGCTCAGATGACAAGACTTCGACTTTCATACTTTGGACACATCATGCGAAGAGAGAGATCATTAGAGAAAGACATTATGCTTGGCAAGATAGAAGGTCAACGCAAAAGAGGAAGGCAAGCAATGAGATGGATCGATACAATAACAGCAGCTACGGGTACCAGTCTGTCAACAATGAGCCGCCTGACTGAAGACCGAACACAATTTAGGATAGCTATCCAGAGAGTCGCCATGAGTCGACTCCGACTCTACGGCACTTAACAACAACAACAACACCAGTGATTCTGAAATGGGTACATGTGTAAGGTGGAAGCAGTGATTTTAAGAACTTTCTCTCAACGTGGAGCATATTTTAACATTTTCATTCTCCACATACAGCTTCTCAAAAATACTTCTCATATCATGGGGGCGTGATGAGTTAGTGTCAGGACGCTCTGAACTGAGAAGCTGCAATACCTGGTTGTACTGGAGCCGGGTCGCTTTTTTCCTTCCTTGTGAGGATGGGGAGAAGGAAGCGAAAGCAGGTTGTGGACCCTCCCGGGGTGAGCATTCCACCTCCATCGGCACAGCAAACCTTGGGTGATTGTGGCTTCTGATTCGGAGGAGAAGCTGTGTCTTCGGCGGCGCCGGTAGCTGGAGCGTCGGTGCTGAGTGTGTCGGGGGTTTGGTTGTCACCTGAGATACAAACTCCCCCACCGCGACCCGGAAGTGTAACACAGTTCGAAGCTGGATCCCTTGCCGGCAGGCCAATAAGCACGCCGAAGGAGGGGTCTTCAGGAGGAGTCTCAGCGGATGGTTCTTCCCTTGAGGTGTCGGTTCAGCGGCAGAGAACAACTGAAGCTGGGACAGCAATAGAAGGAGAGAGGGCTGTGAAAGCTATCCAAGGAGAAGACCTTCCGGGGAAATTTATGCTGGTAAAACCCGTGGTTATAACTTTGGAGACACTGTGGGACGGCTTGGCTTCACTCAGCTTATCCCTTAAGACTATGTTTGCTGCTGTGAATGAAGATTTAGTTGGGGTTGAGACTACTTGTTGAACTCTGACTAGCGCTTTTTCTGGTCAGGAGGAGAGACTATTTAAGCTTGAACAAGACGTTGTGCACTTGCAAGATCTAGTGAATGCCCAGGCCTTGGATAGGACTGTGTCAGCCAGAAAAATGGAATATTTGGAAAACCAGGTTAGACGTTGCAACCTTCGTTTTCTAAATTGTCCACGGTCTCCCTTACTGTCTCCATTAGAGATGGTTAGAAGGTATTTTGGAGAGGTTCTTAAACTTCCCCAGGACCAGTTTCCACCACTGGTTCGGGCGCAGTACCTTCCCTCTGGGTTTAAGGATGGTGATCCCAACACTTCTATTGTTCTTGCTGGAAAGGGTGACCTAACAGGGTTTTTAGAGTTCTCCCTGGAGGTCATCACTGAAAAGTCTACCCTACTGGTCACTATGGCGCAGGAATCTGATAAGTTTTTTATTCTTCAAATGTATTTTAAGAATATCAATGTAGATTTCCTGGGCTCAAAAGTACGTGTTTTTCCTGATGTTTCGTGTAGTACGCAGTTGAGAAGGATAAGTCTTTTGGCTCTTCTCCCTAGGGTATTAGCCCTAGGTGTGACTTTTCAACTGAAATTTCCTGCCAAATGTTGTGTGGTGTACAAGCAAAAAGTTTATGTTTTCTTTGAATCCAGGCAGCTTATTGAGTTCTTGATAGCAAGACAGGAAGTTGTTGTTGAAGTGTCTAAAGCGTCCCATCTGGCTGACACTTAAGTCTTTACCTGTTCGCTTGGTATATTTGTTTAGGTCTTGGTGTTGGGTATTTAACCTTTCGCCTGGTGTTAATTTCCTAATACTCCCCCCTATTTCTTTTTTCTTGAGGTCTAAATGATATAGGTGTGATATTATTTTTGTTAATTTTGTTAAGTTTCCTGATGTCTTATATTGATATCTGCCAACCTATTGTTTTCTTTTCATTCAAGTTTTTACCTGGATGTAATAGTTTATATATTGTTATCAATAAAAAATTATAAAAAAAAATACTTCTCACACTGGATAGGTAGAGCTATATACTCAAGGAGTCCTGCACCTATTTTAGAAGAGGCTCTGGATCTGACCTGGATGTAGGAATTTCCTTCTGTACCCCTAGGTACAGTAAAATGTATCTTCATATCATTCAATGTTTCTAGCAAGGAAATTATTCAGATATAAAGCATGAAAGAAGACGTGTCTATTCCACTGATAGCTAACAAGACATTTACATGGGAGCTTTTTAGTCATGTTTTAGAAGCTGCTATAGTACTGAGACCCCATTGGTCACATTGGTTAATCATCTATGGAAAATAATAGATGTAGGCAGCAATGTCATTTTATTGCAGTTAGATCTGTCAGCAGCAAAATTAATCATGAGTTGTTATCAAATAGGCTGATAGAAATTGGGATTTCTCATCCAGTTTTGAAATGAATTCCAGAATGTTTGCAATCTCATTGATATAAAGCAGTGGTTTTCAACACATTCCTCGGGACTCACCTAACCAGGGCTGGCACAAGGATTGAAGGCACCCTAGTTGGACCTTCCATCCTGCCACCCCTTGAGGGTCCCCCACACCTATTGTCACCACTGCGGTCCCTTTCAAGGACCTGCAGCAGCTGTAATAGCGCTCTAACCATGACGTAGTGCTCACTAACACTCGTGGTTTCCTGCTGTTCACAATTTCCGCTTCCCTGTGACGCTGCTTCCGGTTTCGGGGGGAGGGGGGATGTAAACAGCACACTGTGAAAAAGAGGAAACTGCCATGCAGAGCCGGAGTGTTAGGAAGTGCTGCATTGTGGTTGGAGGGTTATTGCTGCAGCTGCAGGCCCCAGAAAGGAGGAAAAGCGGCGGCACCCTAGGCACTCACCTAGTTTGCCGAGCGGTAGTGCCGGATCTGCACCTAGCCAATCAAGTTTTCAGAATACCCACAATGAATATGCATGAGAACAATTTGCATGCACTGCCTCCATTGTATGCAGATGTCTCTCAGGCATATTCATTGTGGCTATCTTAAAATCATGACTGGCTAGATGTGCCCCAAGGACTGGTTTGAGAACCCTTGATACAAACTGAAGAGGGGTGATGGATACTCACAAATATGGTCTCAAAAATTTGGAGTACCACAAGGTTCTGCCACTTTTACCAATTTTATTTCATATATTTCTGTCTTTGTTCGATGAGGTCTGAAAAAAAAGTAAAACTGTCCTATTTTATTAATGCAAATGATGCCCACATAGTGATCCCTGTTCAATCATTTTTAAAAAGGATGCATGATTTGCTAAAAGCTTGCCTTGAAAAGGTAAAAGCTTTGATGTTAAAACTCTGTCTTGATTAAATGTAAATAAAACAGTATTACTCTGAGTAGATGCTGATAAAAATGCCATTCCAACTGTAGTACCTATTTAAATTGACGAGAGTCTGTTCAAACTTTCTGTATGATATTGGATTCCTCCCTTACTTTTGAATGACATATTGGAAAAGGAGTACTACTGCCTTTTTCTATCTTTGTATGATATATTAGAAAGTTTTTATCCTATGATAATTTGTTAAGTTTGGTTCAGGTGATTATATTTATTTGCCTAGATTATTGCAACACTCTTTATGTAGGATTGCCTCAAAGTTCTTTACTGCGATTGCCAGTGATTCAAAATACTGCTCCTAAATTAATAGTAAATGCTCCTAGAGATGACAGGGCTACTCCGATTTTGAAGTCAGTTCATTGAGCCAAAATTGAATTTAAATTATTAGGCTTGAATTTTAAGTGTCTGTACAGTTTAGCTCCTTCTTACCTAGTCTTGATAATTTCATCAGCTTGTCTATACATAAAAAGTAGGAGTTACGTTAGAATAAGTTGAGATATTCAACTGCTATTGAGTATAGAAAGATTTTGTTTCATAAAAATTATTTTCAAGTTTAGACCCTGATGATCTGGAGCCATCTTCCTTTATAGATCAGGGTGGAAGATGATTATATAAAATTCAAAACCATTTTAAAAATGTGGTTATTTTGAAAATTTTTGGAATAGAGTTAAGTTGTACATATCATATATCATTTTATTTCTTAAATGAGAGGGCATTTTTTACTAATATTGTATTTTGTCTTTGTTTTTATTTGTTTATTGATATGATATCATTGTTAATGCTATTGTATTCTGCCTTGAGGTTAGGATAAATGGAATACAAATTTTAATTAAACTAAATTAAACTGAACTTATACTAAGCCTAGGAAAAAAAGCTACTCTCAATGTAATTTATCTGGTTTTTAACACCATTTTACTCACAGAGGTTTACATTGTCACTTAAACTTGATAATGTACATTATGCAGGGACACTGATAACTTGGCTTCTTCTGAGATGATGGAGGGTTAAGTGACTTGTCCAAGGCTGCATGGAGTGCTAGTGGGAATTGAACCCTGGTCTCTTGATTTCCCATGCCAGTGCTCTAACCATTAGGTTACTCCTGCCAATAACTTACAGTTTTCTGCCTATACAGTTAGGTGTTGTAATAGTAGTAGTAGTAGTAGTAGGTGGATAAGATTGTGCCAGGGAAGAGACAGACTTTCTGGCACCAAAAAAGAAAATTATTATTTTTAAAACAATATTTGAAGAACAGATTCTTGTCTATTTTTGAGGACAGTGATACAAAAAAAAGCTCATGATAATATATTGTCCTGTGAGGACTCAAGCAAAACTGAGATATCTAGACTATTGATAGTGCTCTCTTGTGAAAGCTTGATAGACCGCCCTCCAAGGACTGGTTTGCAAAACTTAAATGGGTATTGTATCTGTGCTTCACTGCTAACTTCACATATTCCAGTTGGCAAATAATAAACCTTAAAGATTCAAATCTATTCATATTGAGGATTTTCAAAATATCTGTAAAGTATATATTCAATAATGGAGATAAATCTACTCTTAGGACAGTTCAATAAATAAACAATCATAGCTTATAGTTTGTTTTCCATAACTCCCATAGTGAATGGAGGAATAGATTATGATTTTCAGTAATATTTTAAATGGCCTTTTACCACCAATAAACATTCTATTAACCTGAAATAATTCCTTTTGAAAATTGCTTTCTAGCTTCATGTCAGTTAACTAAACTAGACATTGTTGTGGTTGGTGTTATGTCATCGAGTCAATGCTGACTCATGTCGACCCTCTGGATAGTTGTCCTAAACTGTGTTACTTCTTCATTCGGGTGGCAAAATTGTTGATAGCGTGGCATCTATAGCTATAGTTATTGTATTGATCCATCTCTTTGATGGCCTTCCTTTTTTGGGTTGAACTTCAACCTTGCCAAGCATTTCTAATGAGCTCTCTTTTCACATGATGTGTCCACAGTATGAAAGTTGAAGTCTTATTGTCTAAGTTTCTAAAGAAAGCTTAGATTTGATCTCTTCTAGTACAGACTGGTTTGTTCTTCAGGCAGTGCATGGTATACACAGGATTCTTCACCAGCACCATAATTTCAAGGTATCAATTTTCTTCCTGTCTATCTTTTTCACTGTCCAACTTTTGTATCCATAATGTTATTGAACTAGGGTTGCCAACTGGCTCCAAATGTGCCCTACAGGCTTGATCCAGTCCTGGATTTACTCCATTGCATGCAGGGACATGGAGTTCTGATTTCTCCATTGCAGTCCATAAAAAAAGCAAGACTACAAGTCCCTGCATGTAATGGGGTAAACACAGGACTAGATCAAGTCTGTTGGGTGCATCTGGAGCCAGTTGGAAACGCTATATTGAACGTGCCATGGCTTGGGTAAGACAATTCTTTGTATGAAAGAATCTTGTCTAGGTCCTGCATAGTCATTCTGCTAAGAGCAATGTGTCAAAAGCACATTTGACTTTTGCAGATAACATGCTGTTAGAATACAAACAACACTGCATTATCTGCAAAAGTGGTACACCATATTTTGGAGGCATGCACACCATGTCCCGAACAGATAGCATGCTGACTTTGCACTAAACGTGCTCTGGATGCATGGATGCAACTAACACAGCCCATTGAGATGGCATTAGTTGTACCCAAGCTGTCTGCAAATGTGACTGTGCACGCTATTAATGCCCGCAGTAACCACACATTGCAGACATGCCCACTCTTGACCCATACCCTGCTCATTCCACAATTTTGTAACACTCTATTCAGAAAGTGCAGAAAATCCCTGTGCTATCTGATTTCTGTATGTGCTGTCTGTTACCATGGGCTAATAGTGCATGTTCAAGTTCATGGTAACAACTAGTGCAACGTGAAGGAACATTTTACAAAATATGTTTAAATGCAATCTTGGACTTCCAAGTCAGAGCATGTGAAAAAAAAACAGGTGCGTGAAAGTTCCACGATTTCACAAATGTGGAAATGGCCAATATGGACATCTATAATGACGTCTACAGAGACATTCCCAGAAAAGTTTTTAAGAACTGGGATGTCTAATAGCCTAATGATTAGAGTGGTGGGTTAGGAGCAGAGTGGCAAGGCTGAAATCCCAGTACAGGCCTTTCTGATCTTAGGTTAGTCACTTAGCTCTCTATCTTTTTTACACTCTCTGGATGTTTTAAGGCCAAAACAAGCACTTTCCTGATACCTATACCTGCCTGGAGCAAGTCTAAACGTGGATGTGCCTGCAGACGTCTAAAACTGAACAGGGACATCTAAGTTCATTGCACTTCCTCAGACATGCCTCCACCATGCCCTCTGCCTAAATAGACATCCTCCGAACTGTTGACATCTTTAAAAGCCATTTGTAAAATGAATCCGGCAACTTCTCTGTACACATCTATGGACTTCCAAATCATGACTAAGACTTTTAAAATGACCCCCTTACTAAATGTGCCCCTAACATATACATGATAAAAAGTAAATATTGGATCTCAGATGATAAAAGCTAATTTATACCACAATTTATTGTTTTCAATACTTAACATTCAGTAGAAGAATTCCTTAGTGGAAAATTGAGCCAAACTGAAAACATTCTCTGGCAATTGTCTGCGACATAAAGGAACTTGAACAGGAAGGACTAAATAAATACCTAGTATAGAAGAAACAATCCAGCACAAATACCGGAGAGAAAAGATCAGCAAAGAATATAAGAGATACTGAAAAGTGCATTAACAGCACTGAATGAGATACAAGCCATCAATCAGCTGGCAATTTCTCTACTCTTACACAGCCTTGGAATTATAGATCGGCCTCTTAAACATATAGAAAACCGCAGTCTATGAATGAATAAATCTTCCATAACCTTGAAGTAATTTTTATAAAAAAATCAGTGTATCCCAAGACACTATGGTACATTTACTAAAGTGTGTTAAACACTTAGCAGGTTTTACCGCAGGGTAACTGTTAGAGTGGGCCCATGTTAACAGATATCATGCATTAAAAACAGCATGATATTAAAATTTTTTTTAAAAAAACCCACATGCTAAGTGCTTAGCAAAGATTGGGGCAGGATTGGGGAGGGTTCAGGCAGAGACGGGGCATGGCTGCCAGTGATAGCTAACACATGGGATGTTACCACATAAAAGATAACATGATTGTCAATAGCATGGCTGCTCGAGGTGGCATTAAGTGCAACAGCATTACTGGCAGACAATCTGCTTGTTGCCCCAGTCCCAAAAATAAATCCAATGGCAGTTAGTGCCAATGACATCCTCATACCTACCATCCTCCTGATCACAACATGATCATACCCTGATGATAGTCCCTTCCCTTCCATCCCTCAAATCACACTTCCAATACCATTTCCATGCCCCCTACCCCACAATCATACCCACAATGTGATTTGCATCTCCCAACCTTGTCTGATCTCATTCTCCTGACAACCCTACTAGATCTGATTGCCTTCAACATATTTCTTCCATCCCACAACAGCTTTCCCCTCAATCACAATGCACCTCAGTGCAAGGCACAAACCTCCCCTTTCCCCTTCCCCTGACTTCCTGACCC